>JANAVB010000999.1:15289378-15926272 GCA_029216955.1 Iris pallida | reverse complement strand
TCATGCGGCTCATGAACCGCGGAGCTTCGGGCGACTCAAAATCAACGAGATTCATGCGGCTCAAAGTATCATGCGGCTCAAATCATCAACATGGACATGCGGCTCAACGCACATAGGCAGCTCGAGTAAACCCATGCGGCCTAGAGAGAGGCCACGTTGTCTTCAAAAACAGCTGTGCCCAACGTGTGGACGCATTTAATGCTCTGACGTTGACAGACCTGACAAGTAAAAGACCTGATATAAAGTTGTCATAACGACTGACACGAAAAGTAGTACTTCGGGAATCTTCAAAGTGGCACTGTCTACCAAAGTTTTGAGGCGAGCTTATGCGGCCAAGAATAAACGAGTTCCTGCGGCTCAATACACCGCTAGCTTATGCGGCTCGTAGAGATCATGCCCATGCGGCTCAAGCAGACACACATTATGCGTTCATGCGGTTCATCATATGGTTCAGAAGTCTGAAGGAGGGGACCACTGCCCAGACAGCCCTGACACGTGTCCCAAGTCTTATGCGGCCCAAAATTCATGCGGCCCAAATCTCATACGGCCCAATCTGCATGCAGTTCCAGTCTCACCATTGGCTCTCAGGACACGTGTCCTCAGCCGATCAATCTCCCAGATTTATGGCAATCCAAGATCGGGTCGAATCCCAATGATCTGGGGCACGTGGCAGAGAATAAATTTGATTTATTCGCAGATATTAGAGAATCATTATAAGGAAGATTTATGCTAATCAGCATTAATTGCTAATGGGGATTTGGTGTAATCTACCCTTAATGGTTCTGATTCGTCACAATCAGAAACGAACGGCTTGGATTGATCAATCCCCAGGCCGCCGCCATCTCCAAGAGCTAATCATTGGCAACCCTAGTGATCACATCCCACTATTATAAATAGCAAGGTGCCATTCCCTTGTAATATAGAGAGATATACAAAAAAAAGCCAGAGAAGATACGTATACACAGAGAGACTTCCCCCCATAGTCAGAGAGAGAATATACACAGAGAGAGAGAAGCCCGGAGAGCAATCAGAGAGAGAGCAAGAAGGCATTTCTTCGTCAACGACCAAGCAGATCTTCCCCGAGTCAAGGCTGCGTACCGATCGTCCAAGGAGTAAGGCAGAGCGGCCGTCGCTTTCCCGAGCCTCTATCGTCACCCCCCAGAATCTAAAATAAACAATCGTACTTAGACTGCTGTACCTAGGTTTTCGTCCCTAGGCTTTCTTTGTACGAGCGAGTTTGTATTGTGAGTCTAAGTTCAGTCCTCCGATAATTGTTCTGTACTTTTACAATCAATGGCAAACACGATGGCGACTCTGCTGGGGACTAACTTCTCTACGGTTGAGGAGTTGGTGACGCAACGGACGCAGCCAACTTGGCTCTACATAACAGAAGATGGTCGTACGCTTCGACCAACAGGCATTCGAAGAGATGCTCTCTGAAGGTAGCACTAGCCCGGTCCAGAAGCGCACCCGCGCCATAAAGGCTCGTAAAGAGTGGAGGCCAAAATCATTTGCTCCTCCGTAAGCCCTTGATGGGTGCTCTCTATTGCTCAAGATGGCGAGAAACTCCCCTGCGGCCCCACTTCAGACCGTAGATAACTCTGCTGTCCCCAAGTCCGGCAGAAGAAAACACTATGATGTTGGACTTGCAGAGGCAAAGAGGAACTCTACCGATCCGAGCCGCAGAAGAGTATAATCGCAGGGAGAAAACCCATGCGGCTACAACCGCCGACCGCATAAAAAACTCATGCGGCCACACATCTGTCAGCCGCATAACTTATGCGGCCACAATTGCCAACCGCACGGATGAGACTCATGCGGCTATTAAAGTCAATCGCTTGCAGAAAACCCATGCTGCCACAGATGCCAACCGCATGCGGTCAGCCTGCACGGTCGTGACTCCTGACAGCATAAAGACTCATCCTACAACAAAGACAGCCACATGCAGACAGCCTGCACGGTACCCAATGCTAGCCGCATAGCATCCGTCCTACGCTTCTCTCGATCAGTCTTCGACCGACTCTCATGCGGTCCTGACTCTGATCATTCTCTGGATGATAATCCAGACTCTGTGGTATTCGACTTAGACTCCTCCTATTACGCACCCACAAGTGCTAAAAGGAGGAAGTCTAGGGCAGCGCGGGCTCATCAAGTCCAGACGACTGTCCCAACCTCTGACTATCGGGGCGTCCTGCTGATTATCACGCGGGCCTCTGATGGAAGTTGTATAAAACCACTCAAGTCCAGCCCCGACGGCAAACAGACAAAGTGGTTCCTCTGACCTGCGTGAGGTTATCCTCCACAAACACAAGGAAAAAAGGAGCTTCGGGTGTAAAGAGCCCTCACACGGACATCAATGCACCCAGATCATCGTCAACTGCTGTTGCAGCAAGCGGCGGTGACGGAAGACCGGCCATCCGTCTTCCAAAGACTATATCACCCGAGCTCAGAAGACGAGGCACCTCCTGTTGTCTCCTGCAAGTCCGCACAGAAAGTTCTCGCCAAGGGAAAGGAAGAAACCATCTCCAGCCCAAAGGTGTCAACTACTGCAGCTAAGAAACCGTCGTCTAAAGGGTTATCCTCCACTGGAGTATTTCAACACACCCGTTCGAAGGCAAAAACTGCTACAGTAGGAAGTTCGTCGTCTGCAACATTGGGGGTTGTCGGAACTGGGGGTAGCACTCCTCCAAACATCCACGACAATCCGACATTCCAGGAATACGGACTGGAGGAAGCAAATCCTCCGACGGATACAACAGATACCGACGTCCTCAAGGACATCCTAGACGAAGCAAGCTCCGAAGCCGGGGATAGTGTTCCTTCCGAGTCTGAACCTGAAGAGAACATCCCCACATATCCTGATGATTTTTCGATATACGGGTACGACTCGGAGGGTACATCCTCCACCACTCCTTCCGTCACTCCTCATGTGAAGACGGTGTTCATGACAGACAGCAATCAAGGCGGTTCCGGTGATCGCCAGCGCATCGACACTTTGGAGGCAATATTACACGCCTTGGTCAAGTCTGTAGACGAGATCAAAGCGGCGCTTCCTAATCTGTATGGGTGACACCTGGCCAGACAAGCACGGGTCCCCCAATTAACGTAGATTCAAATTCGCCTTCGATTGGTACCGCAACCTGCCGGACAATTGCATCCATTCCTTCGCTGGCTTCAAATGCCTGTTCTTGGAGAGGTTCTATGAGGTAGGGCAGGACGTCACGATGTCTACCCTCATGGACGTCATTCAAGGAGAGAAAGAGCTGACGAGGAATTACATTGAGCGGTTTCGTCAAACCGCAATGAAGTTACCATCTGGCAACCCGGACTCTTCCTTGATCGAAATTTGCCAAAAGAGACTACTCCCAACTATCAGTCTCTGGATGGGCGAGAGTCAATTCAAGGACTGGAAGGCTTTTATCATTAGTGCTACAAATGCCGAAGAACGATTAAAGAAGGCTCGCCAACTGGGATTACATATCTCAGAGGGAGAGAACAAACACAAGCGTCCCAGCACCACCAACGACAATGGGGGTAGCCCTCCAACAATCGGGACAACAGAGGCAAGCAGGCTATGGTGGCCGATACAGCCCAGAAGCCTGAGTCGCAACCTGCGGACAAACAATGGCCTCAAACACTTACTCTTTTGAAGACGGTCACGTCAAGCCTATCTTGGACATGCTCATACAAGGAGATAGGATTCAGCTTCCTCCACCAAGATGGGAGCCTCGACCGGCTGATCTGGAGAACCCAAAGTTCTGCCATTACCACCGCTACGTCCACCATGCTACGCATGACTGCTACCAACTGAAACGATATATCCAGAACCTCATCGATTCGAACGCTCTGGCCATCGATTTCGAGGAGGTAACCGTGGCAGCCAACATGGTGTCCGTACAATTCGGCAGCTTTCCTCCAGAGACCCAGGACGGGGTTATACCCATCCCTCTGGCAACGATGGAGATTGCTAATCTCCCGCCTGCTCAAGCTGCTGGTCTAGTACCCTCACCACATCATGAGGGGAAATCATGTGGGTCCATCCGGACCTAGTCCATGAGGTAACTCAGTCCACTCCATCTTCTAAAAAGAAAAGTAGAAAAGTCAGATCCTGCCGTACCACCTCAGCAGATGAAGAGGAAGTCACGGCCGTTGTTACTCGATCCGGAGCACAATCTCAACCTGTGGCTGAAAACTCGACTGATGATCATCCGCCCACTACCACGGATGCTCCGGGACCGGCTCAGCCTTCGACGACCGACAAGCCTAGGCCGAAGGAGACTCGCTTCGACAAATCCCTCCGAAAGGAAACATCTCAGGGGCTGGAGAGGCCCTACGACTTCGACATCTTGGCACAATTGGCCAATACACCGGCCAAATTGTCCTTATATGAACTCCTGAGGCTCTCGAAGGTTGTCCGCACAGCTTTGAGCGATGCACTTCAAAATGCCGACGCGTACCTGGCTCAGGTCAACCTCACGGAGAGAAAATCAGCCCGCGGACCTCCAAGATAGTGCCTGTACGGGAGCAATGCCCAACATCGTCTTCACTCCATAAGACATGCTCATCAAGACTAATCTACACGATCGCCCATTATACTACCAGGCTACATCAGTGACATAAAGGTGGACCGGATGCACATTGACCCTGGGTCTTCCATAAGCATCATTCCAAAAGGACTACTGCATCATCTTCGCATCCCGATGCATCGCCTGACCCCTACAAACACCGCCATCAGCGAGTTCAATTCGGGCAGGAGCTACCCAATCGGGAAGATCCGTCTGAAATGTCAGATTGGCGATCTCCAATCAGAAGTCACTTGCTACGTCATAGATGCCGACACTTCATACAACATCCTTTTGGGACGCCCTTGGATACATGATTACATGATCGTGCCTTCCACGCTACACCAATGCTTCAAATATATCGACAAGCACGGCTTCGTGAGGACAGAATTTGCTGACATCGATCCCTTCAAAGGGGTCGAATCTTATTACTCGGACTCCTGCCTATACGAAAAGTCGAAGAGGCACCTTGAAGGAGGAAATAAACAAACTGATGTTGAAGCAACCACGGGATCAGAAAACCTCTGACAATCCACCTTCAAGCTCGCAAACCAGGCAATTCCGTACCCCTTACGGCCACGCTGCGTAAGGACGCGATCAGCCTCTCGGCACAGGAAGAGCAGTTGAGAATCCGGCTGCCAAGGTCCGGCCAGGTACCGAGACCCACGACAGGGCCACTTACCATCAGATTGCCGAGAGTCGGTCAATCCCAAACAGAGACTCAATCCCTCCGATAGGCCACTGATAATACACCTTCCCAGGAAGGATTGACACCCTGATGCAAGGTCTGACACTTCTAGCGAACCAGCCACTCTTCGCCCCACATCAAATGCCAAACTGGGGGTTGCTAGTCTACCAACAACACCACGTTCAACTCCATCAACTGAACCACTGATAATCAAGTTGCCCAAGTCATCCTCTCAGTCTGCATTTACACAGGGGGTGGTCGAAGAAGTCGGAGCTGGCCAAGTATGTGGCTGCTCACACCGAGACTTGCTCATGTTGTCCATCAACGGCAACTTCCTGAAGAAGTATTACGTCCGAAACGACATCCAAAAAAAACAAAAAAATCCCTGAGGATTGAGTTATGTACCCTCCGGTACCGCTGAACTCACATTCCGCCTCCAAATTTCCAAGATTGGTGAGTTATGTATCCCCCGGTACCGCTGAACTCACATCCACTCCAGATTACCTAGTCATGTACCCGCTGGTACCACTGAACTCACATCTACAACATTCCAGATCATTGAGTTATGTATCCGCTGGTGCCGCTGAACTCACATCCACCACATTTCAGATTATCGAGTCACGTACCCGCTGGTACCGCTGAACTCACACTCACCATTCTCCAGATTCCCGAGTCATGTACCCTCTTATGCTGCTGAACTCACATCCACAACATCCCAGATTATCGAGTTTGTGCCCGCTGGTGCCACTGAACTCACACTTTCACAATATTGAGTCATGTACCCATTGGTGCCTCTGAACTCGCATCCCGGTCACTCTTTCAGATAGTAAGTCATGTATGATCGTACCTCTGAACTTTCTTCCTGGAAGAGATCCTCCCTCATGATCCGATACCCGCACTTCCAGTGCACAAAAAAGGGTAAGCGATCCACAAATTTCCAAAACGGCCATGTCCTCATTACCTCTGAGTCGTTTCACTTCCGCCAAAAAAAATCCCCCCTGCATAGAACTTCCATGTCCTCATTACCTCTGAGTCGTTCTATGTACCCCTCTTCATTGAGCCCACTCCTGCCATGTCCTCATTACCTCTGAGTGGGAAGGCTCCGTAGAAGAAACCTTCATACTTGCCATGTCCTCATTACCTCTGAGTAAGTATGTCGATTCTCTTTCAACCTATTATCTGTACCCACGACCGGAGTACGACAAGGATAATAGGTCCACAAATGTCCTCTGTTGACCACAAATGTCCTCTGTTGACCACAAATATCCCCCATGGAGTCCTCTCCTGCCATGTCCTCTTTACCTCTGAGTAGGAAGACTCCACGGTAAAACCTTCGTACTTGCCATGTCCTCATTACCTCTGAGTAAGTATGTTGGTTTCCCTTTCATCCTATTATCCGTATCCTGAACCAGGTTACGCCAAGGATAATAGGCCCACAAATATCCTCCGCTGAGTCCACTCCTGCCATGTCCTCATTACCTCTGAGCAGGAAGATTCCACGGTAAAACCCTCATACTTGCCATGTCCTCAATACCTCTGAGTAAGTATGTTGGTTCCCTTTCATCCTATTATCCGTATCCTAAGCCAGGGTATGCCAAGGATAATAGGCCCACAAATGTCCTCTGTTGACCACAAATGTCCTCTGTTGACCATAAATGTCCTCTGATGACCACAAATGTCCTCAGTCGACCACAGATGCTGTACTAGGTCTCCAGTACACGCCCATCCCTTCCCTATCATGCCTAGGAGCCTAGTTGCTCCCTGGCATTCTCTCGAATACCAAAAACTTCTATAGCTGTCTTATCGCGAAGTTGTTCTAGGTATTCCTCTCTGAAACTTGTTACTCGTACCTAAAACCAAGGTACGCCCAGGGTAACAGGTCCACAAATAATCCCCCAGCAGGTCCAATTCCACAAACACCACAAGTACAAGAAAGAGAAAATGAGTTGAAACATGCTCATTTATTCAAAATCAAAGTACTACATCATCTGGGATCACACCCCTTGACAAAAAGAAAAGAAAAAACAGTGAAAGAAAACAGAAAACTATTCACTGCTCCATGGCATTCTTTCGCCCGATACCAAGAACCTCCATATCCGCCTTACCGCGGAGTTGTCCTAGGTATCCCTATCAAACTTATTATCCGTACCTAAAACCAAGGTATGCCAAGGATAATAGGCCCACAAATGTCCTCTGCTGACCAAGAATAAACGAGTTCCTGCGGCTCAATACACCGCTAGCTTATGCGGCTCTTAGAGATCATGCCCATACGGCTCAAGCAGATACACCATTATACGGTTCATGCGGCTCATTATATGGTTCAGAAGTCTGAAGGAGGGGGCCACTGCCCAGACAGCCCTGACACGTGTCCCAAGTCTTATGCGGCCCAAAATTCATGGGCCCAAATCTCATGTGGCCCAATCTGCATGCGATTCCAGTCTCACCATTGGCTCTCAGGACACATGTCCTCAGCCGATCAATCTCCCAGATTTATGGCAATCTAAGATCGGGTCGAATCCCAATGATCTGGGACACGTGGCAGGAGAATAAATTTGATTTATTCACAGATATTAGAGAATCATTATAAGGAAGATTTATGCCAATCAGCATTAGTTGCTAATGGGGATTTGGTGTAATCTACCCTTAATGGTTCTGATTCGTCACAATCAGAAACGAACGGCCTGGATTGATCAATCCCCAGGCCGCCGCCATTTCTAAGAGCTAATCATTGGCAACCCTAGTGATCACATCCCACTGTTATAAATAGCAAGGTACCATTCCCTTGTAATATATAGAGAGATATACAAAAAAAAGAAGCCAGAGAAGAATACGTATACACAGAGAGACTTCCCCCATAGTCAGAGAGAGAATATACACAGAGAGAGGAAGCCCGGAGAGCAATCAGAGAGAGACAAGAAGGCATTTCTTCGTCAACGACCAAGCAGATCTTCCCCGAATCAAGGCTGCGTACCGATCGTCCAAGGAGTAAGGCAGAACGGCCGTCGCTTTTCCGAGCCTCTATCATCACCCCCAGAATCTAAAATAAACAATCGTACTTAGACTGCTGTACCTAGGTTTTCGTCCCTAGGCTTTCTTTGTACGAGCGAGTTTGTATTATGAGTCTAAGTTCAGTCCTTCGATAATTGTTCTGTACTTTTACAATTAATGGCAAACACGATGGCGACTCTGCTGGGGACTAACTTCTCCACGGTTGAGGAGTTGGTGACGCAATCGGACGCAGCCAAACTTGGCTCTACACAACAGAAGATGGTCGTACGCTTCGACCAACAGGCGTTCGAAGAGATGCTCTCTGAAGGTAGCACTGGCCCGGTCCAGAAGCGCACCCGCGCCATAAAGGCTCGCAAAGAGTGGAGGCCAAAATCATTTGCTCCTCCGTAAGCCCTTGATGGGGTGCTCTCTATTGCTCAAGATGGCGAGAAAGACTCCCCTGCGGCCCTACTTCAGACCGTAGACAACTCTGCTGTCCCCAAGTCCGGCAGAAAAAAACACTATGATGCTGGACTTGCAGGGGCAAAGAGGAACTCTACGCGATCCGAGCCGCAGAAGAGTATTAACTGCAGGAAGAAAACCCATGCGGCTACAACTGCCGACCGCATAAAGAAAACTCATGCGGCCACATCTGTCAGCCGCATAACTTATGCGGCTACAGTTGCCAACCGTACGGATGAGACTCATGCGGTATTAAAGTCAATCACTTGCAGAAAACCCATGCGACCACAGATGCCAACCGCATGCGGTCAGCCTGCACGGTCGTGACTCCTGACCGCATAAAGACTCATCCTACACAAAAAGACAGCCGCATGCAGACAGCCTGCACGGTACCCAATGCTAGCCGCATAGCATCCGTCCCACGCTTCTCTCGATCAGTCTTCGACCGGCTCTCATGCGGTCCTGACTCTGATCATTCTCTGGATGATAATCCAGACTCTGTGGTATTCGACTTAGACTCCTCCTATTACGCACCCACAAGTGCTAAAAGGAGGAAGTCTAGGGCATGGGCTCATCAAGTCCAGATGACTGCCCCAACCTCTGACTATCGGGGCGTCCCGCTGATTATCACACGGGCCTCTGATGGGAAGTTGTATAAAAACTCAAGTCCAGCCCCCGACGGCAAACAGATAAAGTGGTTCCTCTGACCTGCGTAAGGTTATCCTCCACAAACGTAAGGAAAAAAAAGGAGCTTCGGGGTGTAAAGAGCCCTCACACGGACATCAATGCACCCAGATCATCGTCAACTGTTGCAGCAACACGGCGGTGACGGAAGACCGGCCATCCGTCTTCCAAAGACTACATCACCCGAGCTCAGAAGACGAGGCACCTCCTGTTGTCTCCTGCAAGTCCGCGCAGAAAGTTTTTGCCAAGGAAAGAGGGAAGAAAACGAGCATCTCTAGCCCAAAGGTGTCAACTGCTACAGCTAAGAAACCGTCGTCTAAAGGGTTATCCTCCACTGGAGTATTTCAACACACCCGTTCGAAGACGAAAACTGCTACAGTAGGAAGTTCGACGTCTGCAACATTGGGGATCGTCGGAACTGGGGGTAGCACTCCTCCAAACATCCACGACAATCCGATATTCCAGGAATACGGACTGGAGGAAGCAAATCCTCTGACGGATACAACAGATACCGACGTCCCCAAGGACATCCTAGATGAAGCAAGCTCCGAAGCCGGGGGTAGTGTTCCTTCCGAGTCTGAACCTGAAGAGAATATCCCCACATATCCTGATGATTTCTCGATGCACGGGTACGACTCGAAGGGTACATCCTCCAACACTCCTTCCGTCACTCCTCATGTGAAGACGGTGTTCATGACAGACAGCAATCAAGGCGGTTCCGGTGATCGCCAGCGCATCGACACTTTGGAGGCCATATTACACGCCTTGGTCAAGTCTGTAGACGAGATCAAAGCGGCGCTTCCTAATCTGCAGGGGGTGACACCTGGCCAGACAAGCACGGGTCCTCCAATTAACGTAGATTCAAATTCGGCGACACCGAACCCGGGCAATAATCCTCCCGAAGTTACAGCTCTGACTGCGACAGATGAGACCCGAGAAGTAAAGAGAGAAGTTTAAGAGCTCCGAGCCATGTTCAACGCCAGAGAAACTCTCAAGATTTCAGAATACGGCAACCATATCCTGCTGAATGGAGGGATGTTCCATTCCCACCAAGATATAAGCCGTTCAATATCAACCCCTATGATGGCAAGCCCTCAGCAAGTCGGTACATCACTTACTTCGAGGTCACTACCGACCCATCTGCCCCATGATGACGCTATCCTCACGCGGTTATTCATTGGGGCATTGGAAGGAGTCTCCTTCGATTGGTACCGCAACCTGCCGGACAATTGCATCCATTCCTTCGCTGGCTTCAAACGCCTGTTTTTGGAGAGGTTCTATGAGGTAGGGCAGGACGTCACGATGTCTACCCTCATAGACGTCATTCAAGGAGAGAAAGAGCTGACGAGGAATTACATTGAGCGGTTTCGTCAAACCGTAATGAAGTTACCATCTGGCAACCCGGACTCTTCCTTGATCGAAATTTGCCAAAAAAGACTACTTCCAACTATCAGCCTCTGGATGGGCGAGAGTCAATTCAAGGACTGGAAGGCTTTTATCATTAGTGCTACAAGTGCCGAAGAACGATTAAAGAAGGCTCGCCAACTGGGATTACATATCTCAGAGGGAGAGAACAAAAGCAAGCGTCCCAGCACCACCAACGACAATAGGGGTAGCCCCTCCAACAATCGGGACAACAGAGGCAAGCAGGCTATGGTGGCCGATACAGCCCAGAAGCCTGAGTCGCAACCTGCGGACAAACAATGGCCTCAAATCACTTACTCTTTTGAAGACGGTCACGTCAAGCCTATCTTGGACATGCTCATACAAGGAGATAGGATTCAGCTTCCTCCACCAAGACGGGAGCCTCGACCGGCTGATCTGGAGAACCCAAAGTTCTGTCATTACAACCGCTACGTCCACCATGCTACGCACGACTGCTACCAACTGAAATGATATATCCAGAACCTCATCGATTCGAACGCTCTGGCCATCAATTTCGAGAAGGTAACCGTGGCAGCCAATATGGTGTCCGTTCAATTCGGCAGCTTCCCTCCAACAGAGACCCAGGACGGGATTATACACATCCCTGGCAACGATGGAGATTGCTAATCTCCCGCCTGCTCAAGCTGCTGGTCTAGTACCCCTCACCACATCACGAGGAAAAATTATGTGGGTCCATCCGGACCTAGTCCACGAGGTAACTCAGTCCACTCCATCTTCTAAAAAGAAAAGTGGAAAAGTCAGATCTTGCCGTACCACCTCAGCAGATGAAGAGGAAGTCACGGCCGTTGTTACTCGATCTGGAGCACAATCTCAACCTGTGGCTGAAAACTCGACTGATGATCATCCGCCCACTACCACGGATGCTCAAAGACTGGCTCAGCCTTCGACGACCGATAAGCCTAAGCCGAAGGAGACTCGCTTCGACAAATCCCTCCGAAAGGAAACATCTCAGGGGCTGGAGAGGCCCTACAACTTCGACATCTTGGCACAATTGGCCAATACACCGGCCAAATTGTCCTTATATGAACTCCTGGGGCTCTCGAAGGATGTCCGCACAGCTTTGAGCGATGCACTTCAAAATGCCGATGCGTACCTGGCTCAGGTCAACCTCACGGGAGAAAATCAGCCCGCAGACCTCCAAGACAGTGCCTGTACGGGAGCAATGCCCAACATCGTCTTCACTCCACAAGACATGCTCATCAAGACTAATCTACACGATCGCCCATTATACTACACAGGCTACATCGGCGACATAAAGGTGGACCGGATGCACATTGACCCTGGGTCTTCCATAAGCATCATTCCAAAAGGACTACTGCATCATCTTCGTATCCCGATGCATCGCCTGACCCCTACAAACACCGCCATCAGTGGGTTCAATTCGGGCAGGATCTACCCAATCGGGAAGATCCGTCTGAAATGTCAGATTGGCGATCTCCAATCAGAAGTCACTTGCTACGTCATAGATGCCGACACTTCATACAACATCTTTTTGGGGCACCCTTGGATACATGATTACATGATCGTGCCTTCCACGCTACACCAATGCTTCAAATATATTGACAAGCACGGCTTCGTGAGGACAGAATTTGCTGACATCGATCCCTTCAAAGGGGTCAAATCTTATTACTCGGACTCCTGCCTATACGAAAAGTCGAAGAGGCACCTTGAAGGAGGAAATAAACAAACTGATGTTGAAGCAACCACGGGATCAGAAGAACCTCTGACAATCCACCTCCAGGCTCGCAAACCAGGCAATTCCGTACCCCTTACGGCCACGCTGCGTAAGGATGCGATCAACCTCTCGGCACAGGAAGAGCAGTTGAGAATCCGACTGCCAAGGTCCGGCCAGGTACCGAGACCCACGACAGGGCCACTTACCATCAGATTACCGAGAGTCGGTCAATCCCAAACAGAGAAGCTCAATCCCTCCGATAGGCCACTGACAATACACCTTCCCAGGAAGGATCGACACACCGATGCAAGGTCTGACACTTCTAGCGAACCAGCCACTCCTCGCCCCACATCAAATACCAAACTGGGGGTTGCTAGTCTACCAACAACACCACGCTCAACTCCATCAACTCAACCACTGATAATCAAGTTGCCCAAGTCATCCTCTCAGTCTGCATTTACACAGGGGGTGGTCGAAGAAGAGTCGGAGCTGGCCAAGTATGTGGCTGCTCACACCGAGACTTGCTCATGTTGTCCATCAACGGCAACTTCCTGAAGAAGTATTACGTTCGAAACGACATCCAAAAAAAACAAAAAAAAATCCCTGATGATTGAGTTATGTACCCTCCGGTACCGCTGAACTCACATTCCGCCTCCAAATTTCCTAGATTTGTGAGTTATGTACACCTCGGTACAGCTGAACTCACATCCACTCCAGATTACCTAGTCATGTACCTGTTGGTACCACTGAACTCACATCTACAACATTCCAGATTATTGAGTTATGTATCCGCTGGTGCCGCTGAACTCACATCCACCACATTTCAGATTATCGAGTCACGTACCCGCTGGTACCGCTGAACTCGCACTCACCATTCTCCAGATTCGTGTTTGCCATTGATTGTAAAAGAACATAACAATTATCGGAGGACTAAACTTAGACTAACAATACAAACTCGCTCGTACAAAAAAAGCCTAGGGACGAAAACCTAGGTACAGCAGACTAAGTACGATTGTTTATTTTTGATTATGGGGGGTGACGATAGAGGCTCGAGAAAGCGACGGCCGCTCTGCCTTACTCCTTGGACGATCAGTATGCAGCCTTGGCTCGGGGAAGATCTGCTCGACGTTGATGAAGAAATGCTCTTCTTGCTCTCCTCGGATTGCTCTCCTGGCTTCTCTCTCTCTGTGATTATCAAGAAGAAAGGGGGAGCTCTCTCTGTGTAGATCTCTCTCTTCTTATTTTTTATTCTTTTGTTACCGACCTCTCCTCTTCTTTCTCTTTTTTCAAGGGAATGATGCTGGCTATTTATAAGAGTGGGGGGTGATCATTAGGGTTTGCTAATGATTATCTGTTTGGAATATCGGCGCTCCTTTATTCTATCTGGACCCTTGATCCTGATTACAGTGAATCTTGGCCATTAACGCGGATAGCATCGTATCTCATGAGCAATTAATGCTAGCTGCTTTAAATCCTCGTGATTGATTATGCCAATGTCTGATTGCTCGCCACGTGTCCCATTAGCTTGATGATAAATGATATGCCCTGATCTCAGTAATTATGACGATGATGTCAAATATATTTGTTGAGATTCGGTTAAATCTCTTATTGATCCCATGCCACGTGTCTTAATTGTGAGTCCTGTCAGAGCCGCATAGGATTGACGATCCTCGAACCGCAGAGAGATACTCTTTGTAAGCCGCATAGGACGATGCTTCATCGAGCCGCATATGCATAATCTTTGTGAGTCGCATGAGCTGGTGTTGTATTGGGCCGCAGGGAATGTGTTCCCAGGAAGCCGCATGAGCTAGCGTTGTATCGAACCGCATGGAATGGGTTCTCAGGGAGCCGCATATGACTGATTGCCACGTGGCAATCTGGGACTTCTGACGGATTTGGTCAGAGATTTTCTTCTTTTCTCGAGGAGTCAGTCATTATGGCAAGGCCATTATGAAGCTTTATGTCAGGGCCGCCACAGTGAATCGTGCTGGAGCAATAAATGAGGCCACTCCTCAAACGACCAGCTGTAGGGAAGGATCACACATGGCGTCCATCGAGCCGCATATGCCTTGCTGAACCGCATACGCTCCCGAGTCGCATGCGATTGAGAGTCTTCTTTGAACCGCATAGGGCCGCTCCTGTGTGGGCCGCATAAGCTTCTTACTCAGAGCCGCATGGATCATTCTAATATTTTCCATGCTTCTACAGGACCCCCTTCAAAGTTTTCAATTTGTAAAAATTGGAATACTTTGAACAAGAAGCATGGCCCCGTTCATGTCGCATAGGATTTTTCTGTCTGCCTGAGCTTCCTAGCCGCATAAGTGCCTTAGCCGCATAAATTCATCTGGCCGCATAAACTTATTGCCACGTGTCCTGATCACGTGTAAAAATCTTCGTTAAGTGCCTTTGATTTGATTTAACGCCGCCTTTTGGGGGAGGATCCCAAGAGTCGGTTCTGTCTTGACCGAAGCATTTTGCCTTTATTCTTTGGGGGCGGCGCGTAATCCGAGGCATACTCCGAGACGTCTGTTCGTTTCGTGGGTCTCTTTTACCTATAAATAGGAATCTTCTAGTCTCTTGGGGTTTCTTTACCTTCTCTTTTTGATTTGATTCTCTATTTGCCGTCTTTGCTATTCGTCTTCTTTCTTTAGCAACCGAAAATGGCTCCCAAGAGAGCTGCAGCATCGAAGGCCGCTAAGGGTAAGGCAGTTACTTCTACGGCGACTGCGGCGGCGAACGTGGTCACCCCTCTGCCGGTCATTGTGCACTCCATCCATCCCGATGTCCACCCGTCTATCGCTGGTAAGAGATCGTCTGAAAACCCTAACTATCGCCATGGCTCTGCTGCATACTTTATGCACAAGCCACGTATACGGGGCTTTATCGATGGGACTGCATGAGCCCTTCGTCTTATGGGGCCGCATGAACTGGTTATACTCGATCTGAGTTTGCATACGTGTTTTTAATTTGGGCCGCATAAGCGTTGCTCACTTTTTTTGAACCGCAGAAATTCGTCTGCTTACGTCATCTCGCATGAATCTGACTCTGTAGCGTGCTTAACTTGAACCGCATGGATCTATAAGTTCGTCTGGACTTGAGTTGTATGAGCTCGGCTAACTCGGAGCCGCATGAGGCTATGATGCACTGAACTGCATATACGTATCTAATGCTGAGCCGCATGAAGCTGTAACGAGCCGAGCCGTATGGGCTCAGATGACCTTTCCAATGCTTCTGTTTTTTGACTACCTTCTAACCTCGTTTCCTTCGTATTTTTCCAGTGAACTTGCCCATAAATCCTGCTGGGGAGCTTATAGTGGGTTTGAATCAATTCGCCCTGGGCGTGCGTCTTGACGACTTAATTAGGCATGTATCGAATCAGTTCCCTACTGATGAGCCTTCGGAGAGGTTGAAGGCTATTGAGAATCAAACCCTTCATTACCTCCGTTCCATGATGAATACTGGGAAGCTGGATGGAAAATAGCTGAAGCCTTTGTTCCTTTTTGGGGATGCTTTAACCATCAAGAATCCTCGGGTCTTAGAGATTTCTGAGAACTGGGATTTTTCTTTGGATGGGGTGGCAATCCATATTCCTCTTATGGAACATCATTATTCTTTATCATGGTTCAATATGGTGTTGCTGGACTGAAAGATGGTGTGTAACCTAACTCCCACTCAATCAGGGATGTTGATGGGCAACATCCATTATAATCCGAATATGAAGTCAGCGTATGTAGGTAAGGATTCCGTCCTCCGGTTTATGATGGGTCTGGCCCCGGACTCTTTTATGAATGTATACGGTCCCAATTTCACACTTACTCAAGCTGATACTTTCCTGAATCGGCTTGTTCGCAAGAAGTCTTATCCTGTTGGTAGGCTGGCACTGCCGAACTGGATAAACCCCACCTCTACGTGGCCCAGTTGACTGCTTGGGTTTACAGACTTATGGAGCATTTTTGCGGGAGGTGGGGCTTTACCATGCCATTCGGGGCACTTGTCACGGGCTTCCCATTAATAAACCATTGTTCGTAGCACTTTTGGAGATGTACAGCCAGCGAACGGGGACATTCTTTACACCAGTATGAGAACTGGGGCTTGCTCTTCACGAGATGTATACTGTCTCTAAACTTCCATAGGGGAATGAGCCTTTCGAGGTGTATACCCCGTCGAATGAGGAGTTCGAGGCCTTGGACAGGCAACTCCCGGGTTTTGTTGTGGTGTATCGGGAGTTGTTGTGCCACCATAGTGCTTGCCATCAAATGGCTATAAAAATGACGGATAGCTCTGAGGGGACCGCTCCCCATACCACATCCTGGATTAATTATCTCTTTAGGGTTGATCCTTCTGGTGAAGTTACTCCCCGAGCCCCTCGAACGCATACAGAGGTAAGGGATCTGATGTCCAATGTCAAAAAGTCGCGATCCAAGAGCGATATATTCGGGAGTCAAGCTGACTCTCTTAGTTATTTTCACTACGGGACCATACAATTGTCGGAGAAGGCGCTTCTGGCTGGATTTTTGATGATATGGCTACGGAACTGCGTAGTCTCAGACGGAGCGGGCTCTATCGAGAGGATTGGTCGACATTTCATCCTCCCTGCTGTTAAGCTAGTATTCGGAGTTAGGCTGGCCCTCCTTCCTGCTATGGTATGCAGTATACATCATGGTCTGCGGACATTCTCGTCCAAGGTCATTGCTCGCAGGAAGACTTTGGATTTGAGCATGTAGAACTGCCCTTTCACTACCTGATGGGGTGGTTGGCGATGCACTATAAGTCTTTGCTGGGACCTGGGATAGCGGAAGATGCTACGGCCGAGGATGCTTTCCTCTTCAAATGCCATCACCGGTCTTGGGAATGCAATACTATGCCAGCTTGTCGGAGAGCGTTGGCGAAAGTGGACGGGTATGATCTCTTTGTGTCTGTTCCTCCTTTTTCTGATGAGGAAGTGAGGAAGGTACACCTTGATGGTACTGGACCTTCTTATTTTCTGTCTCCGAATATGCTTGCTTGGTTGCGCAATATCTGCCCCGCGCATCTGGTTTACCGCAACCGGGATAATGTGTACTTGGAGCCTTACCTACCCAGTAGGTTTTCCCATCAATTTGGTTATAGCCAGTTATTCCTTGATTGTCCCAACCCTTGTTTGGGTTTTGAAGGTAGCGTTCTTGACGGCGTCCGAGCGTGGAATTATTATGACGCTTATCATACTCGGGCCAGCTTCTCGGTTCCCGATGCCAAGGCGCCGAAGGAAATTTTGTGCGTGGCCGCTTTGTATCACGTTATGGCGAACAAGCCTCCTGTTAACTTCGATCCGAGTACCAGCTTCATCGTAGGTACTGGTTTAGAGGAGAAGCCTAAGGGGGCTAAGGCTAGAAAGCAACTGGCACTCCAGATTCCTCTTCCTGAATCAGAACCTTCCGAGTCAGCTGAGGAGGAGGATGATAGCGAAGACTTCCTTTCTGGTGGGGATGAAGAAGTGGCGGATCAACCGCTTCCCCTACTTGATGAACCGGCAGAAGATCCGCCGCTTACTACACAAGAGGGAGCAGTGAGAGAAGAACACCCTTCAGCTGTATCTGGTCCCTCGCGTAAACGGGTCAGATACGAATCTCCTGATAGTAGAGCGACCTTTTTCGTGAAGAGAGCTGCTGTTAGGTCTCGTGGGACACCTATTACCGAGAAAGGTGAAGGTGCAGACGATGTTCCGGAGGTAAGTCCAAGTCGGAGTTCTATCTTTGTTGTAGCTTTCTTTCCTCTCGGGGATATGACTTGATCATTTTTCTTTGTAGGCGTCTGACGAACCAGGCTCTCCTGAACCATCTGCTGCCTCAGTAGTTGATCCGGCCCTTGCCACATTGATTAGCGACATGTGTGCCGCGGTCCTCTCTGCGGGGGCTCTCTCAGCGGCGGCTAAGGACTCCCAAGCTGCAGAGGCCCCAGCCCGGGGTGACAAAAGTTTCCTTGGGCCCGTCTCCGAGATTTCCGAACTTCAGCGAGATGATGCCATCCTCGGTGCATCCCCTCCCGAGGATGCAAGGGCGGATGAGTCTTTTATTCCTGACTCGGAGGCTGTTGGTGAAGAGGTTGTGATGGCTGTAGGTGAACCTTAGCCTCCATATTCCTCCACTGGTAAGCTGAGCCACATATTGACCACCGAGGGGGCTCATTTGCTCTATCAGCATATCCTTCGGGTCAAGTCGATTCATGGTTGCCTTGGCCGTGCAGGTCCTGACCCTTTATCTCCTGCCGCTGATGTTCTTGGGGAAGGCCCGGTCTACCGTGATCAGGGGAAAAGGAGCGTTTCCTCCCCTTCGTCATCGCATGTTGAGTGACATCCTGCCAGCTCTGGGCAGATGGGGATGGAGTTGGTGCTGGCCCCGGTCTCGTCTTCGGCTGCTTATACGGCTCCGAAGATTGACTTCTCGACCCTGCCGAGCATCCAAATTCTGCGGGCCGCTGAAGAGGAATTGACCGATGTTCAAGCGTCCTTCCGTGCGGAGTTGGTTTCTCTTGTGGTAGGAGCGGCAGATTCCGTCGCGTCTTCTTCTGTACTACCAGCCACACTCCCGTTGACACCGGTTTCCTCGGAGGCTCTCGACGAGGTGACGCAGGATGTGGTTGACAGCTTCTATCGCCACTTAGGGAAGGGTGTAAACGCTGTCGTGGAATGGGGGGGTCCCTTTTTCTCTGTCTCTACGGGGAGCTCGGGGCCAAATTGACACTCTGAAGGGTCTTCCTGGCGGGTTGGGATTAGCAGCGCTCCTGGAGCCTAAGTTGACAGAGGCTGACCAGCTTGTGACCCAACTGCTGGCAGTGCGGCAGGCTGGCTTGCCCGCCGCGACTGAACGGGAGCGGAGCTTCCTGGTCGCTGCTAGGAACAGGATTAAGCTCGTTCGATAAACTGCCGGATCGGCTGTGCAGGAGGACCTTGACAAGTTCTCTCTCTCTTATGACCGACTGGGTCGTCGGAGTCAGGCTTGTAGAGCCCGGAAAGAATCTGCCTCTCGTGGAGTAGCTGATACGAAGGAGCGGATTCTCGCACTCCAGACGGAGTTGGCCTTCTTAGAGTCAGAACGGGAGGCTGCTCGTGCAGAACAAGAGTTGATTGCTCGAGAGGCCGAGAGGATTTCCCGATCCTCTGTCAACCTGGAGCGGGCCTTCAAGAAGTTTGAGGACAACTGGCGAGCCCATGCTTATCTGGAGGATGCGGCGGTGTTGAATCAGGAAGCGGAGCGCCGAGCCAGACAGAAGCTTGAGCGGTCGGTTGCCTTGATAAAGGGCCGTCTTACGGCGTTATGTGTTCCAGAGCAGTGATCGATTTTCTGTCTTCTTCTTCTTCTCTCTTTCTCTCTTTTTTTTTTAAATTTTTGCAAGGGGGTGTGATCCCTGCTGATGTAGCCCTTTGATTTTTGAATAAATGAGCATGTTTTATCTCATCTTTTCTTTCTTGTACTTGGGTGTTTACGGAATTTGGACTCGCTGGGGGATTTATTTGTGGACCTGTTATCCTAGGCATACCTTGGTTTTAGGTACGGATAACAGTTTAGATAGGATGTCCGGGACAGCCACGGCAAAATGGTCATGGATGTTCTCGGTACTGGGGGAAGGAATGCCGTAGAGCAGCTGGGCTCCCGGGGCATGGTAAGATGGTAGATTTATGCTAAGAAGCTTAGCGAATGAATATTTGTGGACCTATTACCCTTGGCGTACCCTAGTTCAGGATGCGGATAATGGGGTGAAAGGGAACCGATCACATTTGCTCAGAGGTTATGATGACATGGCAAACATGAAGGTTTTATCGTGAAATCTTCCTGCTCAGCGGTAATAAGAACATGGCAGGAGAGACTTTACGGAAGCTATTTGTGGTCAACAGAGGACATTTGTGGTCAACAGAGGACATTTGTGGTCAACAGAGGACATTTGTGGACCTATTATCCTTGTCGTACTCCGGTTGTGGGTACAGATAATAGGTTAAAAGAGGACCGACATACTTGCTCAGAGGTAATATGGACATGGCAAATATGACGATTTCTTCGACGGAGCCTTCCCACTCAGAGGTAGTGAGGACATGGCAGGAGTGGGCTCAATAAAGATTGCGTACATAGAACGACTCAGAGGTAGGAGAACGTGGAAGTTCTATGCGACGGGGCGGTTTGTTTTTGGTGGAAGTGAAAAAGACTCAGAGGTAATGAGGACATGGTCGTTTCGGAAATTGGTGGATCGACTACCCTTTTTGTGCACTGGGAGTGCGGGTGGTGAATCCTGAGGGAGGATCTCTGCCAGGAAGAAAGTTCAGAGGTATAATCATACTTGACTTACTATCTGAAAGAGTGACCGGAATGTAAGTTCAGAGGCACCAGTTGGTACATAACTTGGTAATTTGGACTATTGAGGGAGTGGGAGTTCAGCGGCACCAGCGGGTGTATGGCTCGATAATCTGAAATAGGGTGGATGAGAATTCAGTGGTACTAAAGGGGTACATGACTCGATAATCTGGAGAATGATGGATGAGAGTTCGGTGGTACTAAAGGGGTACATGACTCGATAATCTGGAGAATGATGGATGAGAGTTCAGTGGTACTAAAGGGGTACATGACTCGATAATATGGAGAATGATGTTCAAACATAGTATTTCTTCAGGAACTTGCCGTTGACGGGCAACATGAGCAAATCTCTGTTCTGCTTAGCGAGGCGATAGGCACCGTTGGAGAACACGGTCTCGATGACAAATGGACCTTCCCATTTTGGCTGGAACGTACCGGTGGTCTTGTGAGTCATGACCATCGGCCTCCGGACTGCCAGAACAAGATCGCCCACTTGGAATGTTCTGATTTTAACTTTCTTGTTGAAGGCTCCTGAGATGCGTGCTTGGTATAGCTCGATCCTTTGCTGAGCTAGGAGGCGCTTTTCATCTAAAGCCTCCAACTCTTGTAGTCGTCGTCGGTAGTTATCATCCGTCGTCAATTGATAAGTGAGGGCGACGCGGAGTGAGGGGATCTGAGTCTACAAAGGAGGACTGCCTCGCTCCCGTACACCAGAGAGAATGGTGTATTCCCGGTGGCTGTTCGAACCGTGGTGCGATAAGCCCATAAGCACTCGCCGAGCTTCTCGTTCCAATCGCGTTTGTTGTAGGAGACGAACTTCTTGAGGAGCTTGATGATTGTTTTGTTGAATGCCTCTGCCAACCCGTTTGCTGCCGGGTTGTATGGTGTCGAAGCGATATTCTGAATGCGGTGCTTATCGCAGAATCGGTAGAATGCATGGCTTATAAACTGTGGACCATTATCATGGATGATTCTTCGTGGTAGTCCGAAGCGGTAGATAACGTAATGCTTAAGGAAGCTGATCACGTTTGAAGTTTTAACTTCTGCGAGTGGGACAGCTTCCGCCCATTTGGAGAAATAATCAGTGATCGCAAGTATGAAGCGATGTCCTCGGGAGGAAGGTGGGGTGATTGGACCAATGATATCCATTCCCCATGCTTCGAATGGCCAGGATGCCACCGTTGGATGCAGAAACTCGGATGGTTGGTGAATGAAATCCGCGTGGACTTGGCAGGCCTTGCATTTTCTGGCATAATCTATCGCATCTGCCACCATCGTGGGCCAGTAGTAGCCCATCCGGCGAAGGCGATCCTGTAGCTTAGGGCCGGGTTGATGGGCCCTACAGACACCGTCGTGAGCTTCTCGTATAGCTTCTGTAACTTCTGCGTTCGACAAGCACCGGAGCAAGAATCTGTCGTAGGAGCGGCGATACAACATTTTTGTCTCTGTATCGTAGAAGAATCTGAGAGAACGCCGTCTGATAGAGGTAGCTTCCTTTGGATTCTCTGGGAGGATGTCGTATACGACGAAGTCGATGAACGGCTGTCTCCAGTCCGGTGTGTCATCGACCGTCTGGGCGGAATAACTTGCCATGGCTTGAACGTTGTTCTTGGGACAGACCAGTTCGTGACCTATTACGTCAACCGAATGATGAGCTTGGTTCGGCACTGCTAAGGAAGCGGCAAGGCCTGCTAGGGCATCGGCCACGATATTTTGGAGTCTGGGGACGTGCTCGATGAAGAATCCCTCGAATGATGAGATAATGTTGATCGCAATTTGATGGTAGGGGATCATGTCTTCATGGCGAACCTCGTATGAGCCCCTGATCTGATTGACGATTAGTTGGGAGTCGCCGTATGCTTCAAGGTATTCTACCCCCAACTCTTTTGCAAGTTGGAGGCCAATGACCAGAGCGTTATATTCGGCCACATTGTTGGAGCAGGGTTTCGTGAGGGAGTAGGCACGATTGATCACCAGCCCAGTAGGAGAAATTAATACCACTCCGACCCCGACGACGATGTTTTCCTTGGGTCCGGTCCTTGAGGCGCCATCGAAGAACATTCGCCATATGTTATCGTTGGTGGCTGTATTCGAATCGGCGACCTCGTCTAGGATCTCTTCATAGATTCTGGATGACTCCGATCCTGGGTGGGCTGCCAAAAAGTCTGCTAGGGCTTGACCCTTAACAGCCTTTTGCGGGACGAAGATCATATGATAGGGGGACAACAATATTGCCCATGTGGCGAGGCGAGAGCTGAGGGCCCCTGGTTTAGTCATGAGGACTCTGAGGGGGTTGACTCGCGATATCACATGTATGGTTTGTCCTGTGACATAGTGTCGCGTCTTTTGAATAGCGAATACCAGGGCGAGACACTCCTTCTCTACGGCGGTGTATCGATGTTCTGGCCCGATCATCATTCGGCTGAGATAATATATGGCCTGCTCGTGGCCTGCATCATTATTTTGTGCTAGCAGGGCACCAAGGGAGTGTTCCATTGCTCGTACGTAGAGCAGGAATAGTTTTCCAGGGACCGGGGCCACCAGGACTGGGGGATTCGACAAATATTCTTTGATGTCGTCGAAAGCACGCTGGCATTCCTCGTCCCATACGAATGAGACTCCCTTCTTCCTGAGGTGTGTGAACGGTCGGCATCGCCCGGAGAGGTTAGAAATGAACCTCCTGATGTAAGCTAGCCTCCCTTGGAGGCCTCTGAGTTCGCGAAGATTTTTCGGGGGACCCATCTCCATGATTGCCTTCGTCTTCGCAGGGTCTACATGGATGCCCCGTGCCGTGATGATGAAGCCTAAGAATTTCTCGCTGGATACGCCCAAGAATGATTTCGTAGGGTTCATCTTCAGGTTGTGGGCTCTCATCAGGTCGAATACCGTTCTCAGGTCTTGCAGATGATCTTCCTTATGGCGACTCTTGACGGCGATATCGTCGACATAGCATTCTACTGTTTTGCGTAAATGTTCTCGGAAAATAATACTCATGGCCCGCTGATATGTGGCGCCAGCATTCTTCAGACCAAATGGCATGACTGTGTAGCAGTATGTACTAATCGACGTTCAGAATGATGTGTGCTTTTCGTCGTCGGGAGACATCTTGATTTGATTATACCCCGAGAATCCATCCATGAATGACATACGTTTAAAGCCGCATGTGTTGTCGATCATGATGTCTGTGATGGGGAGGGGAAACTCGTCCTTCGGACATGCCTCATTCAGATTACGGAAGTCGATGCAGATTCGGATCTTTCCATTTTTCTTAAGGACCGGCACTATGTTGGCGACCCAGTCAGGATGTTGCTCTTCACGAATGAAGCCGCTGGCTATTAGCTCGTTGACTTCGGCTTCAATTGCGTCCATGACGCCTGGGCGGAAGCGTCGTTGTTGCTGCTTGACTGGCTTTGCATCTGGCCGTATGTTGAGTTTGTGAAGAGCGATATCGGGGTCTAGCCCCGGCATGTCCTCGTAACTCCACGCGAACACGTTGATATATTCTCTGACAAGTTTCAGCAGCGATTCTCGTTCTTCGTTTGTCAGGCCTTTACTGATAAAGATCGGTTTTGGAGAAGATTCGCTGCCGAGATCCACTTGTATGACCTCATCTTCAGTAGGAGGTTCTCTCAGTTCGAACCGCTTTTCCTATTGCACGTCTAATTATTGGGCCCACGGCTCTAGCTCAAGGATTTCGGGGATGTCTTCGTCTTCCTCATAAGCGTCAGCGAACGCCATGTTGACTGACATGACTTATCTGAACACATCTCCGATGCTGGTATCTGAGTCGGAAGTCGGTGATCCGGTTGAATGTGACTGCCAGTCGCATTCTTCGTCTGAGCTTTCAGGGGTCGTAGTAGGCGTTACATACCCTAAACTGCATCGAGTTTTGTTATAGTAGTTTCGTGGTTTGCCTGCCGGGGCTGGCGACTTCAACGGTAATCGTCGTCCAGTTCCGTAGTTCAGTCCTGGTGTTGTCTCTAGATCATACCCCTGTTTCTGTATGAGATATTTGGATTACGGGCTATAGAGATACAGAGGCAGTCTTCCAGCATCTGACCCGAAGTCGACTTCTTCCATAGCGAGGAGATGTGGGTTGTTCGTCCGGCCGAAGATGATCGGGTGGTCCCCTCCCTCGACTATTCGGTAAGTGTCTTCTACTGGAGTAAGTCGGATGGCGGTGTACACGTTTGTCACCTGTATATGTAGGTGAGTGCCTATACCGTGTTCCATAACATACATTATACATAGCTTATTGAGCTCGGTGTAGTTCAAAGATAACCTTTTATTGATGAAGTAAGGTATCTTTTCTAGGGGGATTACATCATCTGCGGAGGGAACATCAGTGTGGGTAGCCACATACTTGGCTAGCTCTGGTTCCTCTTCAGCTACCCTCTGTGTGAATGAAGATTGAGAGGACGTCCTGGTCAGCTTGATCTTCAGAGGTTCAACTGACGGAGCAGAGCGTAGGGTTGTCGGTAGACTAGCAACCCCCAGTCTGGTAATCGATGTGGAGCGAGGAGTGGCTGGTTCGCTAGAAGTTTCAGACCTTGTATCGGGATGATGACCTTTCTTGGGAAGGCGTATTGTCAGTGGCCTATCGGAGGGATTGAGTTTCTCCGTTTGGGGTTGAGCGACTCTTGGCAGTCTGATGGTAAGTGGCCCCGTTGTGGGTCTCGGCACCTGGCCGGACCTTGGCAGCCGGATTCTCATCTGTTCTTTTTGTACGGAGAGACTGATTGCGTTCTTATGCAGAGTGGCTGTAAGGGGTGCAGAATTGCCCGGTTTGCGAGCCTGAAGGTGGATCATTAGAGGTTCTTCTGATCCTGTAGCCATCTTGTTGTGAGCTTGCACATCTTCTTCGACCAGATGCTTCTTCGATTTTTCGTACAGACAGGAGTCTGAGTAATAAGATTCGACCCCCTTGAAGGGGTCGATATCGGCAAACTCTGTCCTCACGAAGCCGTACTTATCGACATATTTGAAGCACTGGTGTAGCGTGGAAGGCACGATCATGTAATCGTGTATCCAAGGCCGCCCCAGAAGGATATTGTAAGAAGTATCGGCATCTATGACATAACAGGTGACTTCTGATTGGAGATCGCCGATCTGACATTTCAAACGGATCTTCCCTATTGGGTAGCTCCTGCCCGAATTGAAACCGCTAATGGCGGTGCTTGTATGTGTCAGGCGATGCATCGAAATGCAAAGATGATGTAGCAGACCCTTCGGAATGATGCTTATAGAGGACCCAGGATCAATGTGCATTCGGTCCACCTTTACGTCGCCGATGTATCCAGTGTAGTATAGCGGGCGATCATGCAGGTTAGTTTTGATGAGCATATCTTGCGAAGAGAAGACGATATTGGGCATTGCTATCGTACACGCACTATCTTGGAGCTCTGCAGGTTGGTTATCTCCTGTGAGGTTGACCTGAGCCAAGTATGCGTCGGCATTTTGGAGCGCCTCACTTAAAGCCGTGCAGACATCCTTTGAGAGCCTGAGGAGTTCATATAAAGACAATTTGGCCGGGGTATTAGCTAATTGTGCTAAGATGTCGAAGTTGTAGGGCCTCTCCAGCCCCTGAGGTGTCTCCTTCCGGAGGGACTTGTCGAAGCGAGTCTCCTTCGGCCTAGGCTTGTCGGTCGTCGAAGGCTGAGCCGGTCCCGGAACATCATTGGTAGTGGGCGGATGATCATCAGTCGCGCTTTCGGTCACCGGTTGGGCTTGTGTTCCAGATCGAGTAGTGACGGCCGAGACTTCCTCTTCTTCCGCCGAGGCAGTGCGGCAGGATCTGACTTTTTCATTTTTCCTTTTAGAAGGTGGAGAGGGCTGAGTTACCTTGTGGACTAGGTCCGGATGGACCCACATAATTTCCCTTCGTGATGTGGTGAGGGGTACTAGACCAGCGGCTTGATCGCGAGCAGGCGGCAGATTAGCAATTTCCATTGTTGCCAGAGGGATGGGTATAACCCCGTCCTGAGTCTCTGTTGGAGGGAAGCTGCCGAATTATACGGACACCATGTTGGCTGCCACGGTTACCTCTTCGAAATCGATGGCCAGGGCGTTCGAATCGATGAGGTTTTGGATATACCGTTTCAGTTGGTAGCAGTCGTGTGTAGCATGGTGGACGTAGCGATGGTAATGGCAGAACTTTGGGTTCTCCAGATCAGCCGGCCGAGGCTCCCGTCTTGGTGGAGGAAGCTGAATCCTATCTCCTTGTATAAGCATGTCCAAGATAGGCTTGACGTGACCGTCTTCAAAGGAATAAGTGATTTGAGGCCATTGTTTGTCTGCTGGCTGTGGCTCGGGCTTCTGGGCTGTATCGGTGACCATAGCCTGCTTGCCTTTGTTGTCCCGATTGTTGGAGGGGCTACCCCCATTGTCGTTGCTGGTGTTGGGACGCTTGCTCTTGTTCTCTCCCTCCGAGATATTCAACCCCAGTTGGCGAGCCTTCTTCAATCGTTCTTCAGCACTTGTAGCACTGATGATAAAAGCCTTCCAGTCCTTGAACTGACTTTCGCCCATCCAGAGACTAATTGTTGGAAGTAGTCTCTTTTGGCAAATTTCAATCAAAGAAAAGTTCGGGTTGCCAGATGGTAACTTCATTGCGGTTTGACGAAATCGCTCAATGTAATTTCTCGTCAGTTCTTTCTCTCCTTGAACGACGTCCATGAGGGTAGACATCGTAACGTCCTGCCCTACCTCATAGAACCTCTCCAAGAACAAGCGTTTGAAGCCAGCGAAGGAGTGGATGCAATTGTCTGGCAGGTTGCGGTACCAATCGAAGGCGACTCCTTCCAATGCCCCAATGAATAACCGCGTGAGGATAGCGTCATCATGGGGCAGATGGTCGGTAGTGACCTCAAAGTAAGTGATGTATCGACTTGCTGAAGTCTTGCCATCATATGGGTTGATATTGAACGGCTTATATCTTGGCGGAAAGGGAACATCCCTCCATTCAGTAGGATATGGTTGCCGTATTCTGAGGTCTTGAGAGTTTTCTCGGGCGTGGAACATTGCTCGGAGCTCCTGAACCTCTCTTCTTACTTCTCGGGCCTCATCTGTCGCGGTAGGGGCCATTATCTCGGGAGGATTATTGCCCTGGTTTGGCACCGCTGAATTTGAATCTACGTTGATTGCGGGACCCGTGCTTGTCTAGCCAGGTGTCACTTCCTGCAGAGTAGGAAGTGCCGCTTTGATCTCGTCTACAGACTTGACCAAGGCATGCAATATGGCCTCCAAAGTGTCGATGCGCTGGCGATCGCTGGAACCGCCTTGATTGCTGTCTGTCATGAATACCGTCTTCACATGAGGAGTGACGGAGGGAGTGGTGGAGGATGTACCCTCCGAGTCGTACCCATGCGTCGAGAAATCATCTGGATATGTGGGGATATTCTCTTCAGGTTCGGACTCGGAAGGAACACTATCCCCAGCTTCGGAGCTTGCTTCGTCTAGAGAATCATGGATGTCCTCGGGGACATCAGCATCTGTTGTACCCGATGGGAGGGTTGTTTCTCGGGGTTCGTCTCCTTGAAACATTGGATTATTGCGGACGTTCGGAGGAGTACTACCCCCAGCTCCTATGACCCTCAGGGTCGGGGACGATGAGCCTCCTGTTGCAGCAGATTTTGTCTTCGAACGGGTGTGTTGGTATACTCTGGTGGAGGGTAACCGTTTAGCCGACAACTTCTTAGCTGTAGTGGCTGATATCTTTAGACTGGAGATGCTTGTCTTCTTCCCTCTCCCCTCGGCGGGGACCTTCTGAGCGGAATTGTAGGAGACAACAGGAGGTGCCTCATCTTCTGAGTTCGGGTGCTGTAGTCTGTGGAAGACGGACGGACGATCTTCCGTCACTGCCGCGTTGTTGCAGCAGCAGTTGACGATGATCTGGGTGCAGTGACGTCCATGTGAGGATTCATTGTACGCCGAGGCCCCTTCTCTTTCCTTGCGCTTGTAGAGGATCGCCTCACGCAGGTCAGAGGGACCACTCTGTCCGTTCGTCGTCGGGGATTGGACTTGAGCGGTTCTATACAACTTCCCATCAGAGGCCCGTGTGATAATCAGCGGGACGCCCTAATAGTCAGAGGTTGGGGCAGCTGTCTGGGCTTGATGAGCCCGCGCTGCCCTAGACTTCTTCTTTCTAGCACTTGTGGGTGCATAATAGGAAGAGTCCAAGTTGAACATCACATAGTCTGGCTTATCATCCAGAGAGTCATCAGGGTTTGGACCGTACGAGAGACGGTCGAAAACTGATCGAGATGAGCATGGAGCAGATGCTATGCGGCTGGGAGCGGAAACCGTTCAGGCTGTCTGCATGCGGTTGTCTCCTGTCGTCGGACGAGTTCTTATGCGGCTAGGGGTCACGACCGTACAGGCTGGCCGCATGCGGTTGGCATCTGTGGCCGCATGGGTTTTCTGCAAACGATTGACTTTACTGGCCGTATGAGTCTCATCGATGCTGTCGGGAACTGTAGTCGCATAAGTTATGCGGCTGACAGAAGTAGCCGCATGAGTTTTCTTCATGCGGTTGGCGGATGTAGCCGCATGGGCTTTCTCCTTACGGCTAATACTCTTCTGCGGTTCGGTCCGCGTAGAGTCCCTCTTTGGCCCTGCAAGTCCAGCATCATAATATTTTCTTCTGCCGGACTTGGGGACAGCCGAGTTGTCTACGATCTGAAGTAGGACCGCAGGAGAATCCTTCTCGCCGTCTTGAGCAGCAGAGGGCATCCCATCGAGGGCTTGAGGAGGAGCAAATGACTTTAGTCTCCACTCTTTGTGAGCCTTCGTGGTACGAGTACACTTCTGGGACGGGCCAGCGCTGCCTTCAGAGAGCATCTCTTCGAACGCCTGTTGGTCGAAGCGGACGACCATCTTCTTTTGTGTGGAGCCAAGTTTGGCTGTATCTGATTGCGTCACCAACTCCTCAGCCATGGAGAAGTTAGTCCCCAGCAGAGTCGCCATCGTGTTTGCCATTGATTGTAAAAGAATAGAACAATTATCGGAGGACTGAACTTAGACTCACAATACAAACTCGCTCGTACAAAGAAAGCCTAGGGACGAAAACCTAGGTACAGCAGACTAAGTACGATTGTTTATTTTTGATTCTGGGGGGTGACGATAGAGGCTCGGGAAAGCGACGGCCGCTCTGCCTTACTCCTTGGACGATCAGTATGCAGCCTTGGCTCGGAGAAGATCTGCTCGACGTTGATGAAGAAATGCTCTTCTTGCTCTCCTCGAATTGCTCTCCTGGCTTCTCTCTCTCTGTGATTATCAAGAAGAAAGGGGGAGCTCTCTCTGTGTAGATCTCTCTCTTCTTATTTTTTTATTCTTTTGTTGCCGACCTCTCCTCTTCTTTTCTCTTTTTTCAAGGGAATGATGCTGGCTATTTATAAGAGTGGAGGGTGATCATTAGGGTTTGCTAATGATTATCTGTTTGGAATGTCGGCGCTCCTTTATTCTATCTGGACCCTTGATCCTGATTACAGTGAATCTCGGCCATTAACGCGGATAGCATCGTATCTCATGAGCAATTAATGCTAGCTGCTTTAAATCCTCGTGATTGATTATGCCAATGTCTGATTGCTCGCCACGTGTCCCATTAGCTTGATGATAAATGATATGCCCTGATCTCAGTAATTATGACGATGATGTCAAATATATTTGTTGAGATTCGATTAAATCTCTTATTGATCCCATGCCACGTGTCTTAATTGTGAGTCCTGTCAGAGCCGCATAGGATTGACGATCCTCGAACCGCAGAGAGATACTCTTTGTAAGCCGCATAGGACGATGCTTCATCGAGCCGCATATGCGTAATCTTTGTGAGCCGCATGAGCTGGTGTTGTATTGGGCCGCAGGGAATGTGTTCCCAGGAAGCCGCATGAGCTAGCGTTGTATCGAACCGCATGGAACGGGTTCTCAAGGAGCCGCATATGACTGATTGCCACGTGGCAATCTGGGACTTCTGACGGATTTGGTCAGAGATTTTCTTCTTTTCCCGAGGAGTCAGTCATTATGGCAAGGCCATTATAAAGCTTTATGTCAGGGCCGCCACAGTGAATCGTGCTGGAGCAATAAATGAGGCCACTCCTCAAACGACCAGCTGTAGGGAAGGATCACACATGGCGTCCATCGAGCCGCATATGCCTTGCTGAACCGCATACGCTCCCGAGCCGCATGCGATTGAGAGTCTTCTTTGAACCGCATAGGGCCGCTCCTGTGTGGGCCGCATAAGCTTCTTACTCAGAGCCGCATAGATCATTATTTTAATATTTTCCATGCTTCTACAATTCCCGAGTCATGTACCCTCTGTGCCGCTGAACTCACATCCACAACATCCCACATTATCAAGTCATGTGCCCGCTGGTGCCACTGAACTCACACTTTCACAATATTGAGTCATGTGCCCGTTGGTGCCTCTGAACTCACATCCCGGTCACTCTTTCAGATAGTAAGTCATGTATGATCGTACCTCTGAACTTTCTTCCTGGAAGAGATCCTCCCTCATGATCCGATACCCGCACTTCCAGTGCACAAAAAAGGGTAAGCGATCCACAAATTTCCAAAACGGCCATGTCCTCATTACCTCTGAGTCGTTTCACTTCCGCCAAAAATAAATCACCCCTGCATAGAACTTCCATGTCCTCATTACCTCTGAGTCGTTCTATGTACCCCTCTTCATTGAGCCCACTCCTGCCATGTCCTCATTACCTCTGAGTGGGAAGGCTCCGTAGAAGAAACCTTCATACTTGCCATGTCCTCATTACCTCTGAGTAAGTATGTCGATTCTCTTTCAACCTATTATCTGTACCCACGACCGGAGTACGACAAGGATAATAGGTCCACAAATGTCCTCTGTTGACCACAAATGTCCTCTGTTGACCACAAATATCCCCCATGGAGTCCTCTCCTGCCATGTCCTCTTTACCTCTGAGTAGGAAGACTCCACGGTAAAACCTTCGTACTTGCCATGTCCTCATTACCTCTGAGTAAGTATGTTGGTTTCCCTTTCATCCTATTATCCGTATCCTGAACCAGGTTACGCCAAGGATAATAGGCCCACAAATATCCTCCGCTGAGTCCACTCCTGCCATGTCCTCATTACCTCTGAGCAGGAAGATTCCACGGTAAAACCCTCATACTTGCCATGTCCTCATTACCTCTGAGTAAGTATGTTGGTTCCCTTTCATCCTATTATCCGTATCCTAAGCCAGGGTATGCCAAGGATAATAGGCCCACAAATGTCCTCTGTTGACCACAAATGTCCTCTGTTGACCATAAATGTCCTCTGATGACCACAAATGTCCTCAGTCGACCACAGATGCTGTACTAGGTCTCCAGTACACGCCCATCCCTTCCCTATCATGCCTAGGAGCCCAGTTGCTCCCTGGCATTCTCTCGAATACCAAAAACTTCTATAGCTGTCTTATCGCGAATTTGTTCTAGGTATTCCTCTCCGAAACTTGTTACACGTACCTAAAACCAAGGTACGCCCAGGGTAACAGGTCCACAAATAATCCCCCAGCAGGTCCAATTCCACAAACACCACAAGTACAAGAAAGAGAAAATGAGTTGAAACATGCTCATTTATTCAAAATCAAAGTACTACATCATCTGGGATCACACCCCTTGACAAAAAGAAAAGAAAAAGCAGTGAAAGAAAACAGAAAACTGTTCACTGCTCCATGGCATTCTTTCGCCCGATACCAAGAACCTCTATATCCGCCTTACCACGGAGTTGTCCTAGGTATCCCTATCAAACTTATCATCCGTACCTAAAACCAAGGTATGCCAAGGATAATAGGCCCACAAATGTCCTCTGCTGACCACAAATGCCGTACTAGGTCCCTTAGTACATCCACATCTTTCCTCATCATCACATGCTTTCGGAGCCCATCTGTTCCATAGCATTCTTTCACCCAATGCATAGAACTTCCACGTTGATAGCACCTCTGAGTTGTTCTATGTATCCTCATTCGAGTGCACTCCTACTATGTCTATGTCACGTCTGAGTAGGAAAGCTCTACCATCAACCTTATATTTACCACGTCATACCACCTCTGAGTAAATATGATGGTTCCCTCTCTCAACTTATTATCTGTACCTAAAACCGAGGTATGCCAAGGAAGATAAGTCCACATAAAATCCCCAGCGGAAGTACCCAAACCTATCACGTCCATGCTACCTCTGATTGGATTGCTACACCTAAACAAATCTACTTTCCATGCTTCTTATTCAAAGTGTTCCAAATTTGCAATTTGGAAACTTTGAAGGGGGTCCTGTAGAAGCATGGAAAATATTGCTTTTAGTCCCACATCGGAAAAGAGAAGAAGAAAGGGCTCACTCCATTCTATAAATAGAGCCCCCTTACCTCCTTTGAAAAGGGCACCAACTTCTCTTCCCTCCTTCCAAACTTGGACTCTTCCTATTACGCACCTTCGGGTGCTAAATAGAAGAAGTCTAGGGCAGCGTGGGCTCATCGGGCTCAGTCAGCTGTCCCAACCTCTGACCATCAAGAGCGTCCCGCTAAGCGGGCCTCTGATGGAAAGTTGTACAGAGCCGCCTGTGTCCAGCCCCCGGCGGCAAACGGACAGAGTGGTTCTCAAGAGTCTCCCAACAAAGATCGAGGGCAAGTGTTTCTATTAGCCCCCACATCAGGGAGAAAACATGATACCTACGCACTCGTGTGTTCGGGATACCCGGGCCCACAAAGCGAATGCACGGGCAGATCGAGACATTCCTCATGCGAGTCATGAGACGTCCTTCATGCGGCTCGGTCATGAGACATTCCTCATGCGGCTCGGTCATGAGACGTCCTTTATGCGGCTCGGTCATGAGACATTCCTCATGCGGCTCGGTCATGAGACGTCCTTCATGCGGCTCGGTCATGAGACATTCCTCATGCGGCTCGGTTATGAAACGTCCTTCATGCGGCTCGGTCATGAGACATTCTTCATGCGGCACAGAACCCAGGAAGCTTCATGCGACTCAAAATCAGATGAGATTCATGCGGCTCAAGAGTATCATGCGGCTCAAAAGTCACCAACATGGACATGCGGCTCAACGCACATAGGCAGCTCGAGTAAACTCCATTCGGCCCAGAGAGAGAGGCCACGTTGTCTTCAAAAATAGTTGTGCCCAACGTATGGACGCATTTAATGCTCTGACGGCTGACAGACCTGACAAGTGACAGACCTGACATAAAGTTGTCATAACGACTGACACGAAAAGCAGTACTTCGGGAATCTTCAAAGTGGCACTGTCTACCAAAGTTTTGAGGCGAGCTTATGCGGCCAAGAATAAACGAGTTCCTGCGGCTCAATACACCGCTAGCTTATGCGGCTCGTAGAGATCATGCCCATACGGCTCAAGCAGACACACCATTATGCGGTTCATGCGGCTCATCATATGGTTCAGAAGTCTGAAGGAGGGGGCCACTGCCCAGACAGCCCTGACACGTGTCCCAAGTCTTATGCGGCCCAAAATTTATGTGGCCCAAATCTCATACGGCCTAATCTGCATGCGGTTCCAGTCTCACCATTGGCTCTCAGGACACGTGTCCTCAGCCGATCAATCTTCCAGATTTATGGCAATCCAAGATCGGGTCGAATCCCAATGATCTGGGGCACGTGGCAGGAGAATAAATTTGATTTATTCGCAGATATTAGAGAATCATTATAAGGAAGATTTATGCCAATCAGCATTAATTGCTAATGGGGATTTGGTGTAATCTACCCTTAATGGTTCTGATTCGTCACAATCAGAAACGAACGGCCTGGATTGATCAATCCCCAGGCCGCCGCCATCTCCAAGAGCTAATCATTGGCAACCTTAGTGATCACATCCCACTATTATAAATAGCAAGGTGCCATTCCCTTGTAATATATAGAGAGATATACAAAAAAAAAGAAGCCAGAGAAGAATACGTATACACAGAGAGACTTCCCCCATAGTCAGAGAGAGAATATACACACAGAGAGAGAGAAGCCTGGAGAGCAATCAGAGAGAGAGCAAGAAGGCATTTCTTCATCAACGACCAAGCAGATCTTCCCCGAGTCAAGGCTGCGTACCGATCGTCCAAGGAGTAAGGCAGAGCGGCTGTCGCTTTCCCGAGCCTCTATCGTCACCTCCCAGAATCTAAAATAAACAATCGTACTTAGACTGCTGTACCTAGGTTTTCGTCCCTAGGCTTTCTTTGTACGAGCGAGTTTGTATTGTGAGTCTAAGTTCAGTCCTCTGATAATTGTTCTGTACTTTTACAATCAATGGCAAACACGATGGCGACTCTGCTGGGGACTAACTTCTCCACGGTTGAGGAGTTGGTGACGCAATCGGACGCAGCCAAACTTGGCTCTAAACAACAGAAGATGGTCGTACGCTTCGACCAACAGGCGTTCGAAAAGATGCTCTCTGAAGGTAGCACTGGCCCGGTCCAGAGGCGCACCCGCGCCATAAAGGCTCGCAAAGAGTGGAGGCCAAAATCATTTGCTCCCCTGCGGCCCCACTTCAGACCATAGACAACTCTGCTGTCCCCAAGTCCGGCAGAAGAAAACACTATGATGCTGGACTTGTAGGGGCAAAGAGGAACTCTACGCGATTCGAGCCGCAGAAGAGTATTAACCGCAGGAAGAAAACCCATACGGCTACAACCGCCGACCGCATAAAGAAAACTCGTACGGCCACATCTGTCAGCCGCATAACTTATGCGGCTACAGTTGCCAACCGCACGGATAAGACTCATGCGGCTATTAAAGTCAATCGCTTGCAGAAAACCCATGCGGCCACAGATGCCAACCGCATGCGGTCAGCCTGCACGGTCGTGACTCCTGACCGCATAAAGACTCATCCTACAACAAAAGACAGCCGCATGCAAACAGCCTGCACGGTATCCAATGCTAGCCGCATAGCATCCGTCCTACGCTTCTCTCGATCAGTCTTCGACCGGCTCTCATGCGGTCCTGACTATGATCATTCTCTGGATGATAATCCAGACTCTGTGGTATTCGACTTAGACTCCTCCTATTACGCACCCACAAGTGCTAAAAGGAGGAAGTCTAGGGCAGCGCAGGCTCATCAAGTCCAGACAACTGCCCCAACCTTTGACTATCGGGGCGTCCCGCTGATTATCACGCGGGCCTCTGATGGGAAGTTGTATAAAACCACTCAAGTCCAGTCCCCAGCGGCAAACAGACAAAGTGGTTCCTCTGACCTGCGTGAGGTTATCCTCCACAAACGCAAGGAAAAAGAAGAAGCTTCGGGGTGTAAAGAGCCCTCACACGGACATCAATGCACCCAGATCATCGTCAACTGCTGTTGCAGCAACGCGGCGGTGACGGAAGACCGGCCATCCGTCTTCCAAAGACTACATCACCCGAGCTCAGAAGACGAGGCACCTCCTGTTGTCTCCTGCAAGTCCGTGCAGAAAGTTCTCGCCAAGGGAAGAGGGAAGAAAATGAGCATCTCCAGCCCAAAGGTGTCAACTACTGCAGCTAAGAAACCGTCGTCTAAAGGGTTATCCTCCACTGGAGTATTTCAACACACCCGTTCGAAGACGAAAACTGCTACAGTAGGAAGTTCGTCGTCTGCAACATTGGGGGTCATCGGAACTGGGGGTAGCACTCCTCCAAACATCTACGACAAACCGACATTCCAGGAATACGGACTGGAGGAAGCAAATCCTCCGACGGATACAACAGATACCAACGTCCCCAAGGATATCCTAGACGAAGCAAGCTCCGAAGCCGGGGGTAGTGTTCCTTCCGAGTCTGAACCTGAAGAGAACATCCCCACATATCCTGATGATTTTTCGATGCACGGGTACGACTCGGAGGGTACATCCTCCACCACTCCTTCCGTCACTCCTCATATGAAGACGGTGATCATGACAGACAGCAATCAAGGCGGTTCCGGTGATCGCCAGCGCATCGACACTTTGGAGGCCATATTACTCGCCTTGGTCAAGTCTGTAGACGAGATCAAAGCGGCGCTTCCTAATCTGCAGGGGGTGACACCTGGCCAGACAAGCACGGGTCCCCCAATTAACGTAGATTCAAATTCGGCGGCACCGAACTCGGGCAATAATCCTCCCGAAGTTACGGCTCCGACTGCGACAGATGAGACCCGAGAAGTAAGGAGAGAAGTTCAAGAGCTCTGAGCCATGTTCTACGCCAGAGAAAACTCTCAAGATTTCAGAATACGGCAACCATATCCTGCTGAATGGAGGGATGTTCCATTCCACCAAGATATAAGCCGTTCAATATCAACCCCTATGATGGCAAGACCTCAGCAAGTCGGTACATCACTTACTACGAGGTCATTACTGACCATCTGCCCCATGATGATGCTATCCTCATGCGGTTATTCATTGGGGCATTGGAAGGAGTCGCCTTCGATTGGTACCGCAACCTGCCGGACAATTGCATCCATTCCTTCGCTGGCTTCAAATGCCTGTTCTTGGAGAGGTTCTATGAGGTAGGGCAGGACGTCACGATGTCTACCCTCATGGACGTCATTCAAGGAGAGAAAGAGCTGACGAGGAATTACATTGAGCGGTTTCGTCAAACCGTAATGAAGTTACCATCTGGCAACCCGGACTCTTCCTTGATCGAAATTTGCCAAAAGAGACTACTCCCAACTATCGGTCTCTGGATGGGCGAGAGTCAATTCAAGGACTGGAAAGCTTTTATCATTAGTGCTACAAGTGCCGAAGAACGATTAAAGAAGGCTCGCCAACTGGGATTACATATCTCAGAGGGAGAGAACAAAAGCAAGCGTCCCAGCACCACCAACGACAATGGGGGTAGCCCCTCCAACAACCGGGACAACAGAGGCAAGCAGGCTATGGTGGCCGATACAGCCCAGAAGCCTGAGTCGCAACCTGCGGACAAATAATGGCCTCAAATTACTTACTCTTTTGAAGACGGTCACGTCAAGCCTATCTTGGACATGCTCATACAAGGAGATAGGATTCAGCTTCCTCCACCAAGACGGGAGCCTCGGCCGGCTGATCTGGAGAACCCAAAGTTCTGCCATTACCACCGCTACGTCCACCATGCTACGCACGACTGCTACCAACTGAAACGATATATCCAGAACCTCATCGATTCGAACGCTCTGGCCATCGATTTCGAGGTGGTAATCGTGGCAGCCAACATGGTGTCCGTACAATTCGGCAGCTTCCCTCCAACAGAGATCCAGGACGGGGTTATACCCATCCCTCTGGCAACGATGGAGATTGCTAATCTCCCGCCTGCTCAAGCTGCTGGTCTAGTACCCCTCACCACATCACGAAGGGAAATCATGTGGGTCTATCCGGACCTAGTCCACGAGGTAACTCAGTCCACTCCATCTTCTAAAAAGAAAAGTGGAAAAGTCAGATCCTGTCGTACCACCTCAGCAGATGAAGAGGAAGTCACGGCCGTTGTTACTCGATCCGGAGCACAATCTCAACCTGTGGCTGAAAACTCGACTGATAATCATCCGCCCACTACCACGGATGCTCCGGGACCGGCTCAGCCTTCGACGACGGACAAGTCTAGGCCGAAGGAGACTCGCTTCGACAAATCCCTCCGAAAGGAAACATCTCAGGGGCTGGAGAGGCCCTACAACTTCGACATCTTGGCGCAATTGGCCAATACACCGGCCAAATTATCCTTATATGAACTCCTGAGGCTCTCGAAGGATGTCCGCACAGCTTTGAGCGATGCACTTCAAAATGCCGACGCGTACCTGGCTCAAGTCAACCTCACGGGAGAAAATCAGCCCGCAGACCTCCAAGACAGTGCCTGTACGGGAGCAATGCCCAATATCGTCTTCACTCCACAAGACATTCTCATCAAGACTAATCTACACGATCGCCCATTATACTACACAGGCTACATCGACGACATAAAGGTGGACCGGATGCACATTGACCCTGGGTCTTCCATAAGCATCATTTCAAAAGGACTACTGCATCATCTTCGCATCCCGATGCATCGCCTGACCCCTACAAACACCGCCATCAGCGGGTTCAATTCAGGCAGGAGCTGCCCAATCGGGAATATCCGTCTGAAATGTCAGATTGGCGATCTCCAATCAGAAGTCACTTGCTACGTCATAGATGCCGACACTTCATACAACATCCTTTTAGGGCGCCCTTGGATACATGATTACATGATCGTGCCTTCCACGCTACACCAATGCTTCAAATATATCGACAAGCACGGCTTCGTGAGGACAGAATTTGCTGACATCGATCCCTTCAAAGGGGTCGAATCTTATTACTCGGACTCCTGCCTATACGAAAAGTCGAAGAGGCACCTTGAAGGAGGAAATAAACAAACTAATGTTGAAGCAACCACGGGATCAGAAGAACCTCTGACAATCCACCTCCAGGCTCGCAAACCAGGCAATTCCGTACCCCTTACGGCCACGTTGCATAAGGACGCGATCAGCCTCTCGGCACAGGAAGAGCAGTTGAGAATCCGGTTGCTAAGGTGCGGCCAGGTACCGAGACCCACGACAGGGCCACTTACCATCAGATTGTCGAGAGTCGGTCAATCCCAAACAGAGAAGCGCAATCCCTCCGATAGGCCACTGACAATACACCTTCCCAGGAAGGATCGACACCCCGATGCAAGGTCTGATACTTCTAGCGAACCAGTCACTCCTCGCCCCACATCAAATGCCAAACTGGGGGTTGCTAGTCTACCAACAACACCACGCTCAACTCCATCAACTGAACCACTGATAATCAAGTTGCCCAAGTCATCCTCTCAGTCTGTATTTACACAGGGGGTGGTCGAAGAAGAGTCGGAGCTGGCCAAGTATGTGGCTGCTCACACCGAGACTTGCTCATGTTGTCCATCAACGGCAACTTCCTGAAGAAGTATTACGTCCGAAACGACATCCAAAAAAAACAAAAAAACAAAAAAAAATCCCTGATGATTGAGTTATGTACCCTCCGGTACCGCTGAACTCACATTCTGCCTCCAAATTTCCTAGATTGGTGAGTTATGTACCCCCCCGGTACCGCTGAACTCACATCCACTCCAGATTACCCAGTCATGTGCCCGCTGGTACCACTGAACTCACATCCACAACATTTCAGATCATTGAGTTATGTATCCACTAGTGCCGCTGAACTCACATCCACCACATTTCAGATTATCGAGTCACGTACCCGCTGGTACCGCTGAACTCACACTCACCATTCTCCAGATTCCCGAGTCATGTACCCTCTTGTGCCGCTGAACTCACATCCACAACATCCCAGATTATCGAGTCATGTGTCCGCTGGTGCCACTGAACTCACACTTTCACAATATTGAGTCATGTGCCCGTTGGTGCCTCTGAACTCACATCCCGGTCACTCTTTCAGATAGTAAGTCATGTATGATCGTACCTCTGAACTTTTTTCCTGGAAGAGATCCTCCCTCATGATCCGATACCCGCACTTCCAGTGCACAAAAAAGGGTAAGCGATCCACAAACTTCCAAAACGGCCATGTCCTTATTACCTCTGAGTCGTTTCACTTCCGCCAAAAACAAATCACCCCCTGCATAGAACTTCCATGTCCTCATTACCTCTGAGTCGTTCTATGTACCCCTCTTCATTGAGCCCACTCCTGCCATGTCCTCATTACCTCTGAGTGGGAAGGCTCCGTAGAAGAAACCTTCATACTTGCCATGTCCTCATTACCTCTGAGTAAGTATGTCGATTCTCTTTCAACCTATTATCTGTACCCACGACCGGAGTACGACAAGGATAATAGGTCCACAAATGTCCTCTGTTGACCACAAATGTCCTCTGTTGACCACAAATATCCTCCTTGGAGTCCTCTCCTGCCATGTCCTCTTTATCTCTGAGTAGGAAGACTCCACGGTAAAACCTTCGTACTTGCCATATCCTCATTACCTATGAGTAAGTATGTTGGTTTCCCTTTCATCCTATTATCCGTATCCTGAACCAGGTTACGCCAAGGATAATAGGCCCACAAATATCCTCCGCTGAGTCCACTCCTGCCATGTCCTCATTACCTCTGAGCAGGAAAATTCTACGGTAAAACCCTCATACTTGCCATATCCTCATTACCTCTGAGTAAGTATGTTGGTTCCCTTTCATCCTATTATCCGTATCCTAAGCCAGGGTATGCCAAGGATAATAGGCCCACAAATGTCCTCTGTTGACCACAAATGTCCTCTGTTGACCATAAATGTCCTCTGATGACCACAAATGTCCTGAGTCGACCACAGATGCTGTACTGGGTCTCCAGTACACGCCCATCCCTTCCCTATCATGCCTAGGAGCCCAGTTGCTCCCTGGCATTCTCTCGAATACCAAAAACTTCTATAGTTGTCTTATCGCAAAGTTGTTCTAGGTATTCCTCTCCGAAACTTGTTACTCGTACCTAAAACCAAGGTACGCCCAGGGTAACAGGTCCACAAATAATCCCCTAGCAGGTCCAATTCCACAAACACCACAAGTACAAGAAAGAGAAAATGAGTTGAAACATGCTCATTTATTCAAAATTAAAGTACTACATCATCTGGGATCACACCCCTTGACAAAAAGAAAAGAAAAACAGTGAAAGAAAATAGAAAACTGTTTACTGCTCCATGGCATTCTTTCGCCCGATACCAAGAACCTCCATATCCGCCTTACCGCGGAGTTGTCCTAGGTATCCCTATCAAACTTATTATCCGTACCTAAAACCAAGGTATGCCAAGGATAATAGGCCCACAAATGTCCTCTGCTGACCAAAAATGCCATACTAGGTCCCTTAGTACATCCACATCTTTCCTCATCATCACATGCTTTCGGAGCCCATCTGTTCCATAGCATTCTTTCATCCAATGCATAGAACTTCCACGTTGATAGCACCTCTGAGTTGTTCTATGTATCCTCATTCGAGTGCACTCCTACTATGTCTATATCACCTCTGAGTAGGAAAGCTCTACCATCAACCTTATATTTACCACGTCATACCACCTCTGAGTAAATATGATGGTTCCCTCTCTCAACTTATTATCCGTACCTAAAACCAAGGTACGCCAAGGATGATAAGTCCACATAAAATCCCCAGCAGAAGTACCCAAACCTATCACGTCCATGCTACCTCTGATTGGATTGCTACACCTAAACAAATCTACTTTCCATGCTTCTTATTCAAAGTGTTCCAAATTTGCAATTTGGAAACTTTGAAGGGGGTCCTGTAGAAGCATGAAAAATATTGCTTTTAGTCCCACATCGGAAAGGAGAAGAAGAAAGGGCTCACTCCATTCTATAAATAGAGCCCCCTTACCTCCTTTGAAAAGGGCACCAACTTCTCTTCCCTCCTTCCAAACTTGGACTCTTCCTATTACGCACCTTCGGGTGCTAAATAGAAGAAGTCTAGGGCAGCGCGGGCTCATCGGGCTCAGTCAGCTGTCCCAACCTCTGACCATCAAGAGCGTCCCGCTAAGCGGGCCTCTGATGGAAAGTTGTACAGAGCCGCCTGTGTCCAGCCCCCGGCGGCAAACGGACAGAGTGGTTCTCAAGAGTCTCCCAACAAAGATCGAGGGTAAGTGTTTCTATTAGCCCCCACATCATGGAGAAAACATGATACCTACGCACTCGTGTGTTCGGGATACCCGGGCCCACAAAGCGAATGCACGGGCAGATCGAGACATTCCTCATGCGAGTCATGAGACGTCCTTCATGCGGCTCGGTCATGAGACATTCCTCATGCGGCTCGGTCATGAGACGTCCTTTATGCGGCTCGGTCATGAGACATTCCTCATGCGGCTCGGTCATGAGACGTCCTTCATGCGGCTCGGTCATGAGACATTCCTCATGCGGCTCGGTCATGAAACGTCCTTCATGCGGCTCGGTCATGAGACATTCTTTATGCGGCACAGAACCCAGGAAGCTTCATGCGACTCAAAATTAGACGAGATTCATGCGGCTCAAGAGTATCATGCGGCTCAAAAGTCACCAACATGGACATGCAGCTTAACGCACATAGGCAACTCGAGTAAACTCCATGCGGCCCAGAGAGAGAGGCTACGTTGTCTTCAAAAACAGCTGTGCCCAACGTGTGGACGCATTTAATGCTCTGACGGCTGACAGACCTGACAAGTGACAGACCTGACATAAAGTTGTCATAACGACTGACACGAAAAGCAGTACTTCGGGAATCTTCAAAGTGGCACTGTCTACTAAAGTTTTGAGGCGAGCTTATGCGTCCAAGAATAAACGAGTTCCTGCGGCTCAATATACCGCTAGCTTATGCAGCTCGTAGAGATCATGCCCATGCGGCTCAAGCAGACACACCATTATGCGGTTCATGCGGCTCATCATATGGTTCAGAAGTCTGAAGGAGGGGGCCACTGCCCAGACAGCCCTGACACGTGTCCCAAGTCTTATGCGGCCCAAAATTCATGCGGCCCAAATCTCATGCGGCCCAATCTGCATGCGGTTCCAGTCTCACCATTGGCTCTCAGGACACGTGTCCTCAGCCGATCAATCTCCCAGATTTATGGCAATCCAAGATCGGGTCGAATCCCAATGATCTGGGGCACGTGGCAGGAGAATAAATTTGATTTATTCGCAGATATTAGAGAATCATTATAAGGAAGATTTATGCCAATCAGCATTAATTGCTAATGGGGATTTGGTGTAATCTACCCTTAATGGTTCTGATTCGTCACAATCAGAAACGAACGGCCTGGATTGATCAATCCCCAGGCCGCCGCCATCTCCAAGAGCTAATCATTGGCAACCCTAGTGATCACATCCCACTATTATAAATAGCAAGGTGCCATTCCCTTGTAATATATAGAGAGATATACAAAAAAAAGAAGCCAGAGAAGAATACGTATACACAGAGAGACTTCCCCCATAGTCAGAGAGAGAATATACACAGAGAGAGAGAGAAGCCCGGAGAGCAATCAGAGAGAGAGCAAGAAGGCATTTCTTCGTCAACGACCAAGCAGATCTTCCCCGAGTCAAGGCTGCGAACCGATCGTCCAAGGAGTAAGGCAGAGCGGCCGTCGCTTTCCCGAGCCTCTATCGTCACCCCCCAGAATCTAAAATAAACAATCGTACTTAGACTGCTGTACCTAGGTTTTCGTCCCTAGGCTTTCTTTGTACGAGCGAGTTTGTATTATGAGTCTAAGTTCAGTCCTCCAATAATTGTTCTGTACTTTTACAATCAATGGTAAACACGATGGCGACTCTGCTGGGGACTAACTTCTCCACGGTTGAGGAGTTGGTGACGCAATCGGATGCAGCCAAACTTGGCTCTACACAACAGAAGATGGTCGTACGCTTCGACCAACAGGCGTTCGAAGAGATGCTCTCTGAAGGTAGCACTGGCCCGGTCCAGAAGCGCACCCGTGCCATAAAGGCTCGTGAAGAGTGGAGGCCAAAATTATTTGCTCCTCCGCAAGCCCTTGATGGGGTGCTCTCTATTGCTCAAGATGGCGAGAAAGACTCCCCTGCGGCCCCACTTCAGACCGTAGACAACTCTGCTGTCCCCAAGTCCGACAGAAGAAAACACTATGATGCTGGACTTGCAGGGGCAAAGAGGAACTCTACGCGATCCGAGCCGCAGAAGAGTATTAACCGCAGGGAGAAAACCCATGCGGCTACAACCGCCGACCGCATAAAGAAAACTCATGCGGCCACATCTGTCAGCCGCATAACTTATGCGGCTACAGTTGCCAACCGCACGGATGAGACTCATGCGGCTATTAAAGTCAATCGCTTGAAGAAAACCCATACGGCCACAGATGCCAACCGCATGCGGTCAGCCTGCACGGTCGCGACTCCTGACCGCATAAAGACTCATCCTACAACAAAAGACAGCCGCATGCAGACAGCCTGCACGGTACCCAATGCTAGCCGCATAGCATCCGTCCCACGCTTCTTTCGATCAGTCTTCGACCGGCTCTCATGCGGTCCTGACTCTGATCATTCTCTGGATGATAATCCAGACTCTGTGGTATTCGACTTAGACTCCTCCTATTACGCACCCACAAGTGCTAAAAGGAGGAAGTCTAGGGCAGCGCGGGCTCATCAAGTCCAGACGATTGCCCCAACCTCTGACTATCGGGGCGTCCCACTGATTATCACGTGGGCCTCTGATGGGAAGTTGTATAAAACCACTCAAGTCCAGCCCCCGGCGGCAAACAGACAAAGTGGTTCCTCTGACCTGCGTGAGGTTATCCTCCACAAACGCAAGAAAAAAGAAGGAGCTTCGGGGTGTAAAAAGCCCTCACACGGACATCAATGCACCTAGATCATCGTCAACTGCTGTTGCAGCAACGCGACGGTGACGGAAGACCGGCCATCCGTCTTCCAAAGACTACATCACCCGAGCTCAGAAGACGAGGCACCTCCTGTTGTCTCCTGCAAGTCCGCGCAGAAAGTTCTCGCCAAGGGAAGAGGAAAGAATACGAGCATCTCCAGCCCAAAGGTGTCAACTACTGCAGCTAAGAAACCGTCGTCTAAAGGGTTATCCTCCACTGGAGTATTTCAACACACCCATTCGAAGACAAAAACTGCTACAGTAGGAAGTTCGTCGTCTGCAACATTGGGGGTCGTCGGAACTGGGGGTAGCACTCCTCCAAACATCCACGACAATCCGACATTCCAGGAATACGGACTGGAGGAAGCAAATCCTCCGACGGATACAACAGATACCGACGTCCCCAAGGACATCCTAGACGAAGCAAGCTCCGAAGCCGGGGGTAGTGTTCCTTCCGAGTCTGAACCTGAAGAGAACATCCCTACATATCCTGATGATTTCTCGATGCACGGGTACGACTCGAAGGGTACATCCTCCACCACTCCTTCCGTCACTCCTCATGTGAAGACGATGTTCATGACAGACAGCAATCAAGGCAGTTCCGGTGATCGCCAGCGCATCGACACTTTGGAGGCCATATTACACGCCTTGGTCAAGTCTGTAGACGAGATCAAAGCGGCGCTTCCTAATCTGCAGGGGGTGACACCTGGCCAGACAAGCACGGGTCCCCCAATTAACGTAGATTCAAATTCGGCGGCACCGAACCCGGGCAATAATCCTCCCGAAGTTACGGCTCTGACTGCGGCAGATGAGACCCGAGAAGTAAGGAGAGAAGTTCAAGAGCTCCGAGCCATGTTCAACGCCAGAGAAAACTCTCAAGATTTCAGAATACGGCAACCATATCCTGCTGAATGGAGGGATGTTCCATTCCCACCAAGATATAAGCCGTTCAATATCAACCCCTATGATGGCAAGCCCTCAGCAAGTCGGTACATCACTTACTTCGAGGTCACTACCGACCATCTGTCCCATGATGACGCTATCCTCACGCGGTTATTCATTGGGGTATTGGAAGGAGTCGCCTTCGATTGGTACCGCAACCTGCCGGACAATTGCATCCATTCCTTCGCTGGCTTCAAACGCCTGTTCTTGGAGAGGTTCTATGAGGTAGGGCAAGACGTCATGATGTCTACCCTCATGGACGTCATTCAAGGAGAGAAAGAGCTGACGAGGAATTACATTGAGCGGTTTCGTCAAACCGCAATAAAGTTACCATCTGGCAACCCGGACTCTTCCTTGATCAAAATTTGCCAAAAGAGACTACTCCCAACTATCAGTCTCTGGATGGGCGAGAGTCAATTCAAGGACTGGAAGGCTTTTATCATTAGTGCTACAAGTGTCGAAGAACGATTAAAGAAGGCTCGCCAACTGGGATTACATATCTCAGAGGGAGAGAACAAAAGCAAGCGTCCCAGCACCACCAACGACAATGGGGGTAGCCCCTCCAACAACCGAAACAACAGAGGCAAGCAGGCTATGGTGGCCGATACAGCCCAGAAGCCTGAGTCACAACCTGCAGACAAACAATGGCCTCAAATCACTTACTCTTTTGAAGACGGTCACGTCAAGCCTATCTTGGACATGCTCATACAAGGAGATAGGATTCAGCTTCCTCCACCAAGACGGGAGCCTCGGCCGGCTGATCTGGAGAACCCAAAGTTCTGCCATTACCACCGCTACGTCCACCATGCTACGCACGACTGCTACCAACTGAAACGATATATCCAGAACCTCATCGATTCGAACGCTCTGGCCATCGATTTCGAGGAGGTAACCGTGGCAGCCAACATGGTGTCCGTACAATTCGGCAGCTTCCCTCCAACAGAGACCCAGGACGGGGTTATACCCATCCCTCTGGCAACGATGGAGATTGCTAATCTCCAGCATGCTCAAGCTGCTGGTCTAGTAACCCTCACCACATCACGAGGGGAAATCATATGGGTCCATCCGGACCTAGTCCACGAGGTAACTCAGTCCACTCCATCTTCTAAAAAGAAAAGTGGAAAAGTCAGATCCTGCCGTACCACCTCAGCAGATGAAGAGAAAGTCACGGCCGTTGTTACTCGATCCGGAGCACAATCTCAACCTGTGGCTGAAAACTCGACTGATGATCATCCGCCCAGTACCACGTATGCTCCGGGACCGGCTCAGCCTTCGACGACCGACAAGCCTAGGCCGAAGGAGACTCGCTTCGACAAATCCCTCCGAAAGGAAACATCTCAGGGGCTGGAGAGGCCCTACAACTTCGACATCTTGGCACAATTGGCCAATACACCGGCCAAATTGTCCTTATATGAACTCCTGAGGCTCTCAAAGGATGTCCGCACAGCTTTGAGCGATGCACTTCAAAATGCCGACACGTACCTGGCTCAGGTTAACCTCACGGGAGAAAATCAGCCCGCAGACCTCCAAGACAGTGCCTGTACGGGAGCAATGCCCAATATCGTCTTCACTCCACAAGACATGCTCATCAAGACTAATCTATACGATCGCCCATTATACTACACAGGCTACATCGGCGACATAAAGGTGGACCGGATGCACATTGACCCTGGGTCTTCTATAAGCATCATTCCAAAAGGACTACTGCATCATCTTCACATCCCGATGCATCGCCTGACCCCTACAAACACCGCCATCAGCGGGTTGAATTCGGGCAGGAGCTACCCAATCGGGAAGATCCGTCTGAAATGTCAGATTGGTGATCTCCAATTAGAAGTCACTTACTACGTCATAGATGCCGACACTTCATACAACATCCTTTTGGGGCGCCCTTGGATACATGATTACATGATCGTGCCTTCCACGCTACACCAATGCTTCAAATATATCGACAAGCACGGCTTCGTAAGGACAGAATTTGCTGACATCGATCCCTTCAAAGGGGTCGAATCTTATTACTCGGACTCCTGCCTATACGAAAAGTCGAAAAGGCACCTTGAAGGAGGAAATAAACAAACTGATGTTGAAGCAACCACTGGATCAGAAGAACCTCTGACAATCCACCTCCAGGCTCGCAAACCAGGCAATTCCGTACCCCTTACGGCCATGCTGCGTAAGGACGCAATCAGCCTCTCGACACAGGAAGAGCAGTTGAGAATCCGGCTGCCAAGGTCCGGCCAGGTATCGAGACCCACGACAGGGCCACTTACCATCAGATTGTCGAGAGTCGGTCAATCCCAAACAGAGAAGCTCAATCCCTCCGATAGGCCACTGACAATACACCTTCCCAGGAAGGATCGATACCCCGATGCAAGGTCTGACACTTCTAGCAAACCAGCCACTCCTCTCCCCACATCAAATGCCAAACTGGGGGTTGCTAGTCTACCAACAACACCACGCTCAACTCCATCAACTGAACCACTGATAATCAAGTTGCCCAAGTCATCCTCTCAGTCTGCATTTACACAGGGGGTGGTCGAAGAAGAGTCGGAGCTGGCCAAGTATGTGGCTGCTCACACCGAGACTTGCTCATGTTGTCCATCAACGGCAACTTCCTGAAGAAGTATTACGTCCGAAACGACATCCAAAAAAAACAAAAAAACAAAAAAAAATCCCTGATGATTAAGTTATGTACCCTCCGGTACCGCTGAACTCACATTCCGCCTCCAAATTTCCTAGATTAGTGAGTTATGTACCCCCCGGTACCGCTGAACTCACATCCACTCCAGATTACCTAGTCATGTACCCGCTGGTACCACTGAACTCACATCCACAACATTCCAGATCATTGAGTTATGTATCCGCTGGTGCCGCTGAACTCACATCCACCACATTTCAGATTATCGAGTCACATACCCGCTAGTACCGCTGAACTCACACTCACCATTCTCCAGATTCCCGAGTCATGTACCCTCTTGTGCCGCTGAACTCACATCCACAACATCCCAGATTATCGAGTCATGTGCCCGCTGGTGCCACTGAACTCACACTTTCACAATATTGAGTCATGTGCCCGTTGGTGCCTCTGAACTCACATCCCGGTCACTCTTTCAGATAGTAAGTCATGTATGATCGTACCTCTGAACTTTCTTCCTGGAAGAGATCCTCCCTCATGATCCGATACTCGCACTTCCAGTACACAAAAAAGGGTAAGCGATCCACAAATTTCCAAAACGGCCATATCCTCATTACCTCTGAGTCGTTTCACTTCCGCCAAAAACAAATCACCCCCTGCATAGAACTTCCATGTCCTCATTACCTCTGAGTCGTTCTATGTACCCCTCTTCATTGAGCCCACTCCTGCCATGTCCTCATTACCTCTGAGTGGGAAGGCTCCGTAGAAGAAACCTTCATACTTGCCATGTCCTCATTACCTCTGAGTAAGTATGTCGATTCTCTTTCAACCTATTATCTGTACCCACAACCGGAGTACGACAAGGATAATAGGTCCACAAATGTCCTCTGTTGACCACAAATGTCCTCTGTTGACCATAAATATCCCCCATAGAGTCCTCTTCTGCCATGTCCTCTTTACCTCTGAGTAGGAAGACTCCACGGTAAAACCTTCGTACTTGCCATGACCTCATTACCTCTGAGTAAGTATATTGGTTTCCCTTTCATCCTATTATCCGTATCCTGAACCAGGTTATGCCAAGGATAATAGGCCCACAAATATCCTCCGCTGAGTCCACTCCTGCCATGTCCTCATTACCTCTGAGCAGGAAGATTCTACGGTAAAACCATCATACTTGCCATGTCCTCATTACCTCTGAGTAAGTATGTTGGTTCCCTTTCATCTTATTATCCGTATCCTAAGCCAGGGTATGCCAAGGATAATAGGCCCACAAATGTCCTCTGTTGACCACAAATGTCCTCTGTTGACCATAAATGTCCTCTGATGACCACAAATGTCCTCAGTCGACCACAGATGCTGTACTGTGTCTCCTGTACACGCCCATCCCTTCCCTATTATGCCTAGGAGCCCAGTTGTTCCCTGGCATTCTCTCGAATACCAAAAACTTCTATAGCTGTCTTATCGCGAAGTTGTTCTAGGTATTCCTCTCCGAAACTTATTACTCGTACCTAAAACCAAGGTACGCCCAGGGTAACAGGTCCACAAATAATCCCCTAGCAGGTCCAATTCCACAAACACCACAAGTACAAGAAAGAGAAAATGAGTTGAAACATGCTCATTTATTCAAAATCAAAGTACTACATCATCTTGGATCACACCCCTTGACAAAAAGAAAAGAAAAACAGTGAAAGAAAATAAAAAACTGTTCACTGCTCCATGGCATTCTTTCGCCCGATACCAAGAACCTCCATATCCGCCTTACCGCGGAGTTGTCCTAGGTATCCCTATCAAACTTATTATCCGTACCTAAAACCAAGGTATGCCAAGGATAATAGGCCCACAAATGTCCTCTGCTGACCAAAAATGCCATACTAGGTCCCTTAGTACATCCACATCTTTCCTCATCATCACATGCTTTCGGAGCCCATCTGTTCCATAGCATTCTTTCATCCAATGCATAGAACTTCCACGTTGATAGCACCTCTGAGTTGTTCTATGTATCCTCATTCGAGTGCACTCCTACTATGTTTATATCACCTCTGAGTAGGAAAGCTCTACCATCAACCTTATATTTACCATGTCATACCACCTCTGAGTAAATATGATGGTTCCCTCTCTCAACTTATTATCCGTACCTAAAACCAAGGTACGCCAAGGATGATAAGTCCACATAAAATCCCCAGCAGAAGTACCCAAACCTATCACGTCCATGCTACCTCTGATTGGATTGCTACACCTAAACAAATCTACTTTCCATGCTTCTTATTCAAAGTGTTCCAAATTTGCAATTTGGAAACTTTGAAGGGGGTCCTGTAGAAGCATGGAAAATATTGCTTTTAGTCCCACATCGGAAAGGAGAAGAAGAAAGGGCTCACTCCATTCTATAAATAGAGCCCCCTTACCTCCTTTGAAAAGGGCACCAACTTCTCTTCCCTCCTTCCAAACTTGGACTCTTCCTATTACGCACCTTCGGGTTCTAAGTAGAAGAAGTCTAGGGGTGCGCGGGCTCATCGGGCTCAGTCAGCTGTCCCAACCTCTGACCATCAAGAGCGTCCCGCTAAGCGGGCCTCTGATGGAAAGTTGTACAGAGCCGCCTGTATCCAGCCCCCGGCGGCAAACGGACAGAGTGGTTCTCAAGAGTCTCCCAACAAAGATCGAGGGCAAGTGTTTCTATTAGCCCCCACATCAGGGAGAAAACATGATACCTACGTACTCGTGTGTTCGGGATACCCGGGCCCACAAAGCGAATGCACGGGCAGATCGAGATATTTCTCATGCGAGTCATGAGACGTCCTTCATGCGGCTCGGTCATGAGACATTCCTCATGCGGCTCGGTCATGAGACGTCCTTTATGCGGCTCGGTCATGAGACATTCCTCATGCGGCTCGGTCATGAGACGTCCTTCATGCGGCTCGGTCATGAGACATTCCTCATGCGGCTCGGTCATGAAACGTCCTTCATGCGGCTCGGTCATGAGACATTCTTTATGCGGCACAGAACCCAGGAAGCTTCATGCGACTCAAAATCAGACGAGATTCATGCGGCTCAAGAGTATCATGCGGCTCAAAAGTCACCAACATGGACATGCGGCTCAACGCATATAGGCAGCTCGAGTAAACTCCATGCGGCCCAGAGAGAGAGGCCACGTTGTCTTCAAAAACAGCTGAAGGACGTCTCATGACCGAGCCGTATGAAGGACGTCTCATGACCGAAGAGTCTGTCATTATGACAGAGTCATCATTGCGTCTTTATGTCAGAGCTGTCATTTGTCAAAGCAGCCGTCGGGGCATTAAATGCGGCCGAATGTAGAGAGGAACTGTTGAAGGCCACGTGGCTTCTTTCTGGGCCGCATGGAACTATCCGAGCCGCATGAGACTCTTCGAGCTTTTGAGCCGCATGTTGTATCTGGACCGCATGAAGCTCCCAGGAATTTTGAGCCGCATGAAGCTTCCTGGATTCTGTGCCGCATGAAGAATGTTTTATGACCGAGCCGTATGAAGGACGTCTCATGACCGAGCCGCATGAGGAATGTCCCATGACCGAGCCGCATGAGAGACGTCTCATAGCCGAGCCACATGAAGGACGTCTCATGACCGAGCCGCATGAGGAATGTCTCATGACCGAGCCGCATGAAGGACGTCTCATGACTCGCATGAGGAATGTTTCGATCAACCTGTGCACTCGCTTTGTGGGCCCGGGTATCCTGAGTATACGAGTGCGTAGGTATCATATTTGCTCTCCGATGTGGGCCTAGTGAAAATACTTGCCCTCGATCTTTGTTGGGGGACTCTTGAGAACCACTCTGTCCGTTTGCTGCCGGGGGCTGGACACGGACAGTTCTGTACAACTTTCCATCAGAGGCCCGCTTAGCGGGACGCTCTTGATGGTCAGAGGTTGGGACAGCTGACTGAGCTCGATGAGCCCGTGCTGCCCTGGACTTCTTTGACTTAGCACCCGAAGGTGCATAATAGGAAGAGTCCAAGTTTGGAGGGAGGGAAGAAAAGTCGGTGCCCTTTACAAAGGAGGTAAGGGGGCTCTATTTATAGAATGTAGTGAGCCCTTTCTTCTTCTCCTTTCCGATGTGGGACTAAAAGAAATATTTTCCATGCTTCTACAATGGCTACTCAGCAACATTAAATGTTAGCCCAGCAGCGCATGCACGCTCAGTTGCAAGAGCAGAATGTGTTGCTCAACCAAGGATTGCAGACAGCTTTGGAAAGAGGGGCAAGGACAGATTCAGGAGCGTCAGCCAGGTTTTACAAGTACAACCCCTGCTGTTTCGAGGGAACGGAGGATGCCATCTTAGCAGATGCATGGCTTAAGGATATTGAGGCTATTTTGACAGCAGCTAAGGTGCCGACAGAAGAACGTGTGGATCAAGTAAAGTTGTTACTTCAGGATCTCGCACGTGATTGGTGGGAATCAGAGGAAGAGGGCATCAGACGTCATGTTGCTTGGGATGATTTTACTGCAAGGTTCAAGACAAAGTACTATGGGGTTGTGGTGCAGTTTGAGCTACAACAGAAGTTTATCACCCTCAAGCAGGCCGGCAAGACGGTAGATGCCTATGCAGCGGAGTTCTGCAGATTGAGCAGGTTCGTCCCAGAGATGGTAGCAACAGAAAGCCAGAGGGCTATGAGGTTCCAGCAAGGGTTTCACCTTGAGCTCTTGCAATTGATAGAGGGGCACAATTATCAGACTTTTAACGAAGTATTGACGGCAACCCGAAGGCATGAGATCACCATTCAGAGGATCACGGCGAAGACTGGAGGTCAGAAGAGATCACACAGTCAGATTAAAGGAGAAGGGGGAGCAGCGTCCCGAACAACAGCACCATCCCTTGGCATTCGTATTCACGATGTGGCAATACGAGGGCCAGCACCACCACCCAGGCAACAGCAACAGAGGAAGAACCAGCAACCCCCAGCGGGCTGCACTTATTACGGGAAGATAGGGCACACTAGAGATGTGTGTCGGACATTGAACGGACTGTGTTTGATATGTGGAAATCCAAATCATCGGGTTACCACATGTCTCATGAATTCGAGGTCAGGAGGACCAGTGCAGCAGTTTTTTGCTCTGCCAGCACTAGGGGCAGGGCTGTATCGAGGACCCGCAGTGGCAGTGAGACCATTGGCCCAGCGTCCGTTAATGCCACAGGCTCAGATGTTTCGGCAGCAGGGACCGCCGATGCAGTAACACCAGCATAGACCACCCAGCATCACCAAGGCAGGGGCCAGGGACAGCACCAGGCTAGGCCGCAGCATGGGAACCAGCAAGGAGGTCGAGGGCAGGCATTCACTGTCCTTGGAAGAAGCATTGGCATCAGGAGATGTTGTGGCAGGTAACATTCTCGTCGCCTCATATCCCGCAGTAGCATTGTTTGATTCGGGAGCATCGCACTCATTTATATCTACACAATTTGTAACACGACTAGGAATGGAATTCGAGGCATTGCCAGGGAGGTTGAATATACTCACTGGCAATGGGCTCGTAGGAGTTAGTAGAGTTATTCTGGCGTGTAGCGTTGTAGTTTGCGGGCATTCCTTACCCGCCCGGTTGATAGAATTTCCTGTTGGAAATTTCGACGTTATCTTAGGCATGGACTGGCTGAAAGACAGTCATGCGATGATAGATTGTCGTAGAGGGAGTATATCTTTTGATATCCCAGGCATGAAGTGATTCACCTTAGTCAGATCAGAGGCAACTTAACAAGAGCAGGGAGTAATAACGACAATGGAAGAAGTTCAAGTTCCGAAGGTAGTTCAAGAGTTTCTAGACGTATTTTCTGAAGAACTTCCAGGGCTACCACCGATTAGAGATATTGAGTTCAGTATAGAATTGGCACCTGGAACTAAACCGATATCAGATCAAGTTACAGAATGGCGGATTCCGAGCAGGCCAAGGTATATCAGCACATAGAGGAACTGAAGGAGAAGAAGTTTATCCAAGCTAGCATATCACCATAGGCAGCACCAGTGGTACTTGTGGGAAAGAAGGATGGGTCATCCAGATTGTGCATCTATTACAGGAAGCTTAACGCAGCAACAGTAAAGAACAAGTACCCACTACCCATGATCGATGACTTGTTTGATCAGTTGAGCAGAGCTAGAGTTTTCTCCAAGATAGATCTTCGTTCAGGGTATCATCAAGTGAGGGTTCAGAAGGAGGATATTTCCAAGACAGCGTTCAGGTCGAAGTATGGGCATTATGAATTCTTAGTAATATCGTTTGGTTTGACCAATGCTCCAACAATATTTATGGATTTGATGAACCGCATCTTTATGCCATACTTAGATCAGTTTGTCGTTGTGTTTCTTGACGACATTCTCGTATATTCTGCCAGTGAAGAGGAGCATGAAGACCACCTCAGGAAAGTGTTACAGGTTCTGAGAGAGAACCAGTTGTATGCCAAGCTCAGCAAGTGTGAGTTTTGGTCGGATCACATTTTATTTTTGGGTCATATCATATCTGGAACTGGAGTAGCAGTGGATCCCAAGAAGGTAGAAGCAGTAGAGAGTTGGCCAGTACCCAAGACCATAGCTGATGTGCGGAGTTACTTGGGATTGGCAGGATATTACAGAAGGTTCGTATCAGACTTTGCAAGGCTTTCAGCACCCATGACCCGCTTGACACGGAAGGATGTACCATTCGTCTGGTCGGCAGAATATCAGGCATTATTTGAGAATCTGAAGCAGAAGTTGATATCAGCGCCTATTCTTACATTGCCAGTTGGACCCGGAGGTTTTACAGTATATTGTGATGCATCAGGAAAAGGACTTGGATGTTTCCTCATGCAGCATGGAAAGGTGATAGCGTATGCATCTAGGCAGCTTCGAGACCACGGGAAGAATTACCCGACTCATGACTTGAAGTTGGCAGCAGTAGTATTTGTTTTGAAGCTATGGAGGCATTACTTATATGGTGATCGAGTGGACATGTACACAGACCACAAAAGTCTGAAGTATATCTTTACTCAGAAGGAGCTGAACATGAGGCAGAGAAGATGGTTGGAGTTGATCAAGGATTACGACGTGGAGCTTCAGTATCATCCAGGCAAGGCTAATGTGGTAGCAGATGCTCTCAACAGGAGAGGCGGCGCATTTATATTAACAACCCAGAAGCACATTTTAGAAGACCTTCAGGAGATGGATATCAAGGTTATACTTTCTAGTGATGTAGGAGTTCTGGCGAGTCTACAAGTTCAATCCGACTTAGTAGACAGGATCAAGGCAGCTCAGGTACAAGACCCAAGGATTCAGAAGCTTAGAGCAGAATGTGAGTCAGGACTCAGAAAGGAGATGCAAATTCATAAAGATGGTACCCTTAGGTTTGGGTCACGTCTATGTGTGCCTAGTGGAGATATCAAACAGGAGGTTATGGCAGAAGCTCACAGTTCTCAGTATTCTATACACTCTGGAGGGACCAAGATGTACCAAGATATCAAGCAGCACTTCTGGTGGAACGGGATGAAGAGGGAGATAGCTAGATTCGTTTCCCGTTGCTTGGTATGTCAACAAGTGAAGGCAGAGCAGCAGAGGCCAGCTGGGTTATTGCAATCGCTTCCTATCCCAGAATGGAAGTGGGAACATATTATAATGGACTTTGTGACCGGTTTACCGAGATCACCAAGTGATAAAAATGCTATTTGGGTGATCGTAGATCGGCTTACGAAGGTGGCACATTTTCTTCCTTTTAGAGTAGGTCAATCTACGGAGAAGTTGGCAGAATTGTATATGCAGCAGATAGTCAGGCAGCATGGGGTCCCGGTCAGTATTGTGTCAGACGGAGATACCCATTTTACATCACATTTTTGGAAGAGCTTACATCATAGCTTGGGTACCAAGTTAAGATTTAGCACGGCTTACCATCCACAGACGGACGGGCAATCAGAAAGAACAATTCAGACTTTGGAAGACATGTTGCGAGCTTGTACTCTAGATTTTGGAGGATCTTGGGAAAGCCACCTGCACTTAGTTGAGTTGTCATACAACAACAGTTATTAAGCCAGTATCCAGATGGCGCCATTTGAAGCACTGTATGGTAAGAAGTGTAGGTCGCCACTGGCATGGGACGATATCGGGGAGAGGAAGATGCTAGGCCCAGAAATAATTGTCCAGACAGTGGAATTGGTTAAGGGAATTAGAGAGCGACTTCGAGTTGTGCAGGATCGGCATCGTCATTGGACGGACCAGCATCGTAGGCCGCTAGAGTTTTCTGTTGGGGACCACGTGTTCTTGCGGATCTCACCTACCCGTGGGGTCATTAGATTTGGCGTTCGCGGGAAGTTGAGTCCGAGATACGTAGGACCCTTTGTTATTCTTGATAGGATAGGCGATGTTGCTTATCATTTATCCCTTCCACCTTCGTTACGAGAGGTACATGACATATTTTATGTATCTCAGTTGCGAAGGTATGTATCGGACCCAAGCCATGTCCTTGATCATTCTGAGCTGGTTGTTGGTACCAACCTGTCTTACGAGGGACAGCCTGTGTCTATTTTGGACCGAAGAAAGAAGATACTCAAGAACCGAACAATTAACCTTGTCCGGGTTGCTTGGGGTCATCACTCTTTAGGAGAGTCAACGTGGGAACGTGAGGATGATATCCGATCACGGTATCTGCACCTGTTTGACTCACAAGGTATATTTTCTTCTGTATACCTTGATTGTCTTAACTCCTCATGCTTGTCACCTTATGAGTAGAATTCCTTAATGTTGTAGATTGTTAGATGTAGATACATTACTTGTTATTATTATTGTAGAATGATTGCTTACTTAAATTGCTTATACCTGGAGTAGTCCAGCTCTGATGTTTCTATCCTGCTTGGATTTGAAATTTCGAGGACGAAATTTTTCTAAGGAGGGTAGAGATGTCACTTTCCGTTCCCGAAATACGTATTCTAAATACATGTACTGCTGGAACGTATTTATTCAATATTTATCATGTATTATTCTGTATTTAAATCCCTTTAATTTTATGTCAATTTATTTTCTGCAATTATTTTTCTGTATTTTACTTTCTGCATTTTATTCTCTGCTTTTACTTTGCTTTTGGGTTCGGCCTAGATTGGTTTATTTTCGGTTTTTGTTGGTTCATCATGAACCCAACCCCCCACCTACCACCACCCCATTTAAAGCCCTAAACCCTTTCTCTCTCTTCATTACTTCTTCTCATTTCTCTTCTTCTTCCTCATAACTCTCCCACCAACCTAGGAGAGCAAGGCAAGTGCCAACTTGCTTCCTGATGGATCCCCATTATTATTGTTCCATCATCTTCCTTATTTGATTCTAAGTCTCTTTAGTACTTAGCATTTTCGATTTCCATGGTTTATTTGTTGTAGATCTAAGTTTATTACATTTTTGGGTTTCTTAGGTTTTGATCTAGTAAACTTTGTTATCTTCAAGTTTTGATGGTTCCATGTTGTAGAGAATTTCGTTCTACCCAATTTTGACCTATGGAAGTCCATATTTGGGCTTGGGATGAAGGATTTATGGAGCTTGGAAGCAATGGCTTCCATGGTTCTGTTCTCAGAAAAAATTCGGAGAAGAATAACGGTCCCAGCCGCACACAGCGCATGAAATCTCATTTCCCACAGCCGCATAAGAAACTCATTCCTCAGGCGCATGAGATTATTTATTTTCCAATCTCATTCCTCAGACGCATGGATTATTTATTTCCCAACCTCATCTCACAGCCGCATAAGAAACTCATTCCTCAGACGCATGAGATTATTTATTTCCCAATCTCATTCCTCAGGCGCATGGATTATTTATTTTCCAACCTCATCTCACAGCCGCATAAGAATCTTATTCCTCAGGCGCATAAGATTATTTATTTCCCAATCTTATTCCTCAGGCGCATGGATTATTTATTTCTCAACCTCATCTCACAGCCGCATAAGAATCTCATTCCTCAGGCGCATGAGATTATTTATTTTTCAATCTTATTCCTCAGGCGCATAAGATTATTTATTTCCCAATCTTATTCCTCAGCCGCATGAGATTATTTATTTCCCAATCTTATTCCTCAGCGCATGGATTATTTATTTTCCAATCTCATCTCACAGCCGCAAGAGATTATTTATTTCCCAATCATTTCCCACAGCGCATGAGATTATTTATTTTCCAATCATTTTCCACAGCGCATGAGATTATTTATTTCCCATTCATTTCCCACAGCGCATGAGATTATTTATTTTCCAATCATTTCCCACAGCGCATGAGATTATTTATTTTCCATTCATTTCCCACAGCGCATGAGATTATTTATTTTCCAATCATTTCCCACAGCGCATGAGATTATTTATTTCCCAATCATTATTTATTTCCCAATGTTTATTTCCCGAATTTGGCATTAATTAACATCGATTGTTATCTTAATTAATTATTGATCATGCTTTCCTAGATGGAACTAAGAGACTTGCTAGTCGTCTTATTGAATTAAATAGAATAAGACACGTTCATATTAAGTATGAACTACTATAATCGATTGGCCGATCCCGAATATTGACATACAGGCACACATGCAGGCTTCAATTTATTTATTTATTTATTTTACTATAAAAGAAGTATGTGTACTTTATGGTCAAGGCATGATTATTCCGTGGTTAGTTTGGATTATTGTATTACGCTATGTAAGACCTACAACCTAACCGCACGGGCATCGTTGTAGAGTTGTGCATATCGTACCCCGTACGAAAGTACTCATTCCGAATGACCATGATCCACGGCATGGGATTTCACTCAACGTAGAGACTATTAAGTTAAACAAAAATAATTATTGCATGGAGAGAATGGATTCTCGAGTTCTTACATGGCAGCCCTCTTGGGACTAGTAGTGCCCGACAGGCCGGCTGGTTCCCACAGATACTGCCAATCTGCTACACGGGCAGGGAGCGGTATCTGCTTATATTATTGTATATTATATATTGATGACGGGCGTCCCGCTGGGACTCGTCTAATTCATGATTGGCGCAATGGATTGATTGGATCGACTAGCCTTGCTTGTCCATAGTAAGAACTAACAAATCCTTATTGCATAATTCCAGGATAACTTGGGACTCACAGTAGTAAGCCGTAGGAGTTGGATGGCCGTTTAAGTTGATTTGTTTGTGTACTGTACCTACTCTGTTAACTAACTAAGATGATCAGAGTGTCGAGACATGACGGGCCAACTTCTGTCCTTGTTTGGTTGGAAGGTTGGTTCGAAGTGTCGTGACATTATGTGAATCCTAGTAGCAAGCAGAGATCTATATATTATATTCTCTTATTACTGGTTTTAACTCCTCATATCGTGCTTCCTTGCGGTACTTGCCATTAGAGGTCTAACCTCTCTGGTTTTGTATAGCCAGATTTAGAGCCGGTTCTCGAGGACTCAGCTTACCTCTACCTCCAAGATGGTCAATACTATAGGAATGATCGTCGGAGGACTCGAGTGGGTTCCTTACTTCTCCACTCGTTTTGTTACTTACTTTATATTTTGCCGTTTGGCACCGACATGTTAGTCGAATTGTCTTGTACTTACTTTTACATAATTGTAATTAAGTCAGACTGCAGCTGATAACAATTGTGTATATGTTGCTATATCATCTGGCTATGTTTTGTAAAGCCAGATCTCAAGAACATTTTGACTAAGCGTTTGGGACGCCTTATTGCTTATTCTTAAATGTTCTCTGTTATTGCTTCTTGTTTGAATGATTGAGACAATAGATGTGAAGTGACCATAGCGAGACTTTCATGTAGTATGCACCCCCTTGTCTTTTAGACAGCATTGATCGTATTATACGGTATTCATCTACCCGTAATACGTAGCTGGCTGAGTCATTCCCCACTCTCCAGTATTCTGGTTCTGGGGCGTGACAAAGATACAATTCAAGGAGGTCGTACAAGAGTTCAGAAATTGAAGCCAAAGGAAGATGTCAAGCTGTATGGATGAGATTTCTAGATTCTAATCCTATATTGCAGGCTCACATCGGTACAATTGCGTAACCGAAGTGACAAACTGACCTGCATGGGCCACCACAAAAACATGTAACGCCCCAGTCCCAATACTTGAGACTAGATACGTATCATGCCAGCTGTATACATACGAGTAAATATACGACTCGTATATATACATAAGCTGTAAAATGTAGATAATCAAGACATGCTAACTCTCATCCACAAATATAAATAAAATAAAGGTAGGATCAACTTGAATAGTTATGGTACAATCGTTGGGCGGAGACAAAGTCTACTACCAACTATCTCAATGATATAAATGTACAAGAAAGCGATCGACAAAATGATAAAACAAACTAAGAGCAATCATCTTCGAAAAATGGGGAAGATCACGACCTTGGCTAGAACACCTGCAGAAAACATGAACACACACACACCTGGGAAAAAATCAAGTCCTCAGAGGGACGTAACAAGAAACATAATATCATGCCAAATAACTGAATAAATAAAGCTCAACAGAAAAGTATGCATGAGTAAAGGTTTCTAACCATTCTATATGATATACACTTTGAGAAGACAACGTTCTACGCAGGAGCTTAGGTGTTCAGCATAGATGGAGAGAGAGTGGTAGTAGGTAGCGCCCATAAGAGACACTATCGACCATGGACAAAAAGTAGCTCTCATACGAGAACTATCGGCCCCGGGACAGTAAGTAGCGCTCATCCGAGACACTATCGGCCCAAATTTATGTGTGTACTGAACATGTAGCCCCTACGCTAATAACTGTCTCCCCTTCCCCATGATACTATACATATGTCAACTCCACGACACTGTTTAATCCTTATTAACTGCCAAGTCTTCTACATAATCTATTAGCAGTTATATCATATCGTATGGCCTGTACGTACCGATGTACGGTCGGTACGCAAGTCTGAAACTATATGCGACTCACAACTCACACACAACCCGTGGCACATCATGACAGTTTATGAGATACATTAAACATACGGTGGTCCCTTAACTCTAAGCCAATTGCATAAAATATAATAATTTGCATATATATAATTTTGAAAGAACAACCTAAAGAAAAAGCATGCATGATATTAAACAAGAAATTAAACAGTAAAGGCAAGGTGTCTTGCCTGATGTCCGAGTGAGGTACGATGATGTCCTGGCGACGAATCAACAGCAGCGCACAAGAGGAAGGTATAGGTACAACTTCGAATGCTGAAAATAGTCTATTATCTAATTATAAATAATACTTCACCTATTACATTTATTTAATAAATTCTAAAGTTAGGATATGGCATAGGTTTTTGTATTAGCTCTCCGAAAAACTAAACGGATCGCATTTTCGTTTCCGGAATCTCCCGAAATCGCAAAAATACTGAAACCCGTTTATTTTTGGGACACTAGATACTCAAACAATTTTGTAAAAATCTACAGAATGAATTTTTTCTATTAAAATATGTTTTTGGAACGCTTACCTCGATACGCTTCTTTTAAAAAAATACTAGAGGCAAAACAGAGTTCGGAGCTAGGAGATATCATCGTTGTAAGTTGCTCTTGCTACTAAAAAGCGGGGCTGAATTCTAATGACGAATTTTAGAGTTTCTATTGGACTAAAAATAATTTCGAATTATGACTGATAGAAGGGAGATGTATTGGGTTTATATAGTTATTTTATTTCAGATTTATCTCCTAAATTAGATAGGATTTGATTTAAATAAATTGGAGTTTGCTTTGTTATGATAGGATATAGATAGGGACGCTTTCCTATTAGACTTAGGATTATGATTAACTTAAATATAGTTCATATTTCTCTAAATTATCTATAACATTATTTAAAATTACTATAGATAATAAATAGAGTTTATATCTATTTAAACAACCTTTATCTAATCTCATTTATACAAGCAGAAATATTTAATACTAAATTGACATTTATTCTATATTATGTAATTAGTGTACAATACAAGTAATATGTAAAAAGTAATAAAAGTTATAAAATAAATCTTAAAAGTTTGAAAAAAAATTGTATAATATAGTTCAGATCCTTAATATACTAGAAAAATAGCTTTATATATTTTTATACTAATTTTACTAATGAGCACTATACTAAATATATGTAAAATAATATAAAGTATATAATAAGTCAATAAATAGTTATTTAAAAATCCAAAAATTCCACAAATATTTATTTTGAAAAATCAGGGGATTTACAAAAGTCTTATTTAGATAAGGACTAAGAAGAGTTTTAATTCCCCTTAAATTTTCTACTATTTAATTCAAATTGATTTAAAAGTAACTCAATCAAATATAATCCAATGTAGATAGATTCTACCTCTAATTTAAACTGTATTTAAATAGCTTAATAACATTTTTCAACTTAAATCACCATAATTAATTACATATTAAATCAACCCATATTTAATATACCTTTTTCGAGATAATATATGATAATAATTAATTTTGAAAATACTAATATATATATACTCGCATGCAAAAATAATACTTACATAAAACACAGTTTTTCTAAATTACTAGTTATACTAGTACCATAAAATAAAATGATCTTTTTTTAAATAAAAATAAAGTTTGACAATCCTCGGCACAACGCATTTACAACTTCAAGCAATATAAAATATTTATCGTCTATTATTTTGAAATATTTACTACATCTATATAATTAAAACATTTTATAAAAATATGTACTTCGCACTTATTCGCACTTAACGAGAAATTTACGAAACGTAAACTCGTACGCGACGTACAAATACGAAGTACCAAAATCAATAGCGTATTTATAAAAAAATATAGTAAAAATTTAGGGGTTTTACATGACCACGTGGCGTGAGGTGTCGTATATCGTATCCACGAACTCAGTGAACACGTGCACGAGAACTGTGCACTGTTAGTGTAGACACGAATGTAGAAATGGGTTTGGACACATTGTGTCCAGTTTTTGGACACTGGAACACACCCACGGCACACTCACATATGACACATGTGTTATCGACCTTTAAAATCAAATATTAGTTGTATTTTCGAATTCGAATCATGGGCTCCCCTAATTTCTGATACCTAGGTCTGTTGAACGATTTTTCTGAGATTTTAAATATATGTTAAACTATTTTCCATTGATGATTAAATTGAAATATAGTACACCTATATACATCTGAGCTTAGTTGCAAATAGGATTCATGATTTGTGTTTGATATTGGGTTTCGATTTTCCTGGAACTGTCAAAACCTGAGAGTATATTACTCTCACACACATTATACAAATCTGAGAATTGATACACTAATTGTGTACACTTAAAACTAAGAATTGATGTACTATTTTGTCTACACAAACTGAGAATCACTGATAGCTATATTACACACACATACACAAAGGCATTACACTAAAATCTGATAACAATATTGACACTCACACACTGATTTTTCACACACACACATGTACTCGAGACACTCATACACACACATTACACTAACCTGTGATTGCAACACTATCATGTACTCTAGAAAACTGAAACCTAAGACCCTATGCATTGTTAACACCCTATCTACACACACACTCCACTGAAATCAAACCTGCAAATTGACACACTGTTATGCATGCACTGATTCCTATTCACATCTATACACACACACTCTATAAACCTGAGAACCTAGGTTGAGTCCATATACACACCACATATAGATATCTGTCATTTTATTCCTCTCTTTCTCTCTCTCTATTTGTATATATACAATATCTATTGCCTTGTGTGATAATATGTAATATGTATATATAAATATATTGCCTATATGATTAGGATATATGTGAATATGGTAATTAAAATATATGTGCATGCCTATATTATTGTATATAGCATAGAGCCTATGTGAGATAGCCTATGTAATATAGCCTATGTGTATCCCAATGTGCAAGCCTATGTGTATATAGAATGTATACACATGAGTTTTGTGTGTTGTTAGACTTGTATGGCTTGTGTTAATGTGTGAATGCTAGGATAGATATGGTTAGGCTTAGTGAGACTTGTTTGGGTTAGGTTTGACCTAGTTGACCTAGTTTGACTAGAGTAGTTGACTAGAGTTGACCAAAGGTTGACTTTAGCCTACATTGACCCAAATATCATGTAGAATACATTGTAGCAGTTTATTTTACCAATTCGGATATGTTGTGACTTGTACTGTTCTGATTAGGAGCCAAACACCACTCCTCAGGCAGTATTTCATTTCAGATACTCAGAATATCAGGCAAGTACATTCTCTGACCGTTTCATACTTGATAGGACTATATTTTTGCTCTAGATTACTGTACTTGATGTTGTCACGATGGAAACACGAATTAGTTCTATATGGATCTTTCCATACGATGTTATCCCCCTCGAGAGCATCGGATACTTCATGTCATGTGTGTTTCACTTTTATTATGTATTCATGTGCTTTCACCATTCATGTGCACTCTCGTGATTCATATACTCTCATGTTCATGGAGCCCCCATATTTATATTCATGTGCACCCATTTATGGGTCCCCATGTGAAATCATATACAATAACATAACTTGAACAGATCCTTGTGTATTGATTGGGGATGGGGGAGTAGAAATAGTCATGTGGACATTCCAAAGTAGTGTAGCCATGTACAACCTCTCATGTTTATTATCAAGCCGTTCACATGTCTATCTTGTACTCTAAATCACTAGTTCACTATAGCTCTATACTTATAGTAGATATTTCTTTACAGTCTTCTCTTTTACTTCATGTATACTCTTCAGCGTTTCATGTATCTTACTATATTGTCTGTATTATATTCCTGTCATGATATGAACTGCGTGAGATGTACTGTGCTCACTATCGTCCTGACTGGACCTGTTGAAATATTACAGATGACCTTGAGGAGCTATATCCCACTTATTATGGAGCAGGCCTAGATGACATATATGAGCTGGACTCTTAGGAGGACCTAGCACTTGCAGAGGATATAACCCCAGTAGTTTAGGCTAGTTAGCTAGACCAGTATCTTATTTATCATTCTGTCTTGTTGGATACACTTGTACTTATTTGGAGGTTTATTATTCTGGATATTGTGGAGTTGTTTATCTTAGACATTTAGCTCTCTCTCTTATCTTGTATTTCATATGTGGATTATGTTGATTATCTATCTATCTTATCGTACTTTCTTCCTTAGTTGTGATTGAGTTGTACTTTATATTATTCCTCCATTCGGAGAGTATATTTGTACAGGTACTATATAACTGTTGGATATATGTGACCTAGGACAGCGTTCTACTGCCGACACTGCAACATAGGCTGGACGTACCCACTTCTCGTGCCCCTATACTGGGTGCGGGTCGTGACACATTTTTAGATGTAGCCTATGCAGGTCCTAGTTAGAATTACGGTGGTATTCGAACTAGAGTATCACTGCAGCCTGCAGTAGGATTAGGATATTTTTTGAAGGTACTCAATCACATTAGAAAAAACTCTTAATCAGATTCTTTTTATCTAAATTTGCTGCTTATTGTCTTCCCTTAAATATAAACTGTCCTCCTTTGCTTTTTCGACTCATTCTCAGAAATTGTTTCTTGTTTGATCGGTCTCCAGGATGGTCGAGACTAGATCTCATCGCCCAGGATAGGGGATACTGATGAGAGGTCTGTTACCTCTCGTCCTCAGCAGCCAGCCCCCAGTACCACAGCCCCAGTCATTGTCACGCCCCAGAACCAGAATACTGGAGAGCGGGGGTAGACATAGCCAGCTACGTATATGAAATGGAATCTATCTCGCTATACAGTCACGGCTGTCTAGATACATGAGGGTTTATCTACAAGCCAACAATCTCTTAAGGTCATGAACAAGCCTATTGTCTCAATCACAAGCAAGTAAGTAAAAGGTTACAAGAAGTATGATCATTAAATATACAATAGTAAGGCGTCCCAAATATTACATATTCAGCTGATCATGAAGCTAGTCGTTACAAAATGTTAGGACTAGCAAGAGTTTAGTCATACATGATCAACCCTAGGATCTGTCAATCATGTTACAGCCCGTAGGCAGACAGTAAGTAAATGCAATCGAGCTAAACAGGTACTCGTCGGCTAAACGCCTCAAAAGAATATTTTTACAATAGAGTGGAAGAGCCAAAAAAATAACCCACTCGTTGCCAGGGTTCCGTCTAGTGGCCATCATCTGGCTGGAAGGTCGGTAGATCCTCCGGAGCTGCTCCAAAATCTGGCCACACAAAACCAGCTGGGTCAGACCCCAGAAAGAGCAAGTGCCACAAAGGAAGCTTCACTTAGGAACTAAAACCAGCAATCAGCACAAGATATAAATAAAAGTAAGAACTGGAAATAAAGAAAATACATCAGGATGATATACGACGAGATAACCATAGAACTATTCAGATAACCAGGTTACAACCCGTAAACCAAACAAGGACCGGGGTTGTAACCCTTCGTCTGAACAGAACTTGGAATTCTCACCATTTATCGGTAAAATAAATACAAGCATTCTGGTCATTCAATAATCTGGAACAGGATCAGGGCAAGACTAGACTGGTTAGACTCCATCCAATCACTTCACGGCCAAGCAAGAATTACGGCTTGATACTTTAACTAACTAGGGTTGTCACAAGCATAATTACTAACAAGATGCAGTGAGAATCTTCCACAGCCACAAGCCCTGCAGACCATCCAGGTTACCCGGGTTAAAAGAATTAGAGTTGAATTTAGGTGGGTACATCGTCCAGGAAACGAATGTACCCTTAGGTAGCTTGAAGGGTGCAACACATGATAGTGTGCTGAAAATGTGCCCTACTCGATGACAGGCTACAGATCCCAAGGCGTGCCCAGGTAACGGGATTGCCTGTAGCTGTGAGATCTCTTTATGACTAGTGTATTAATCTAGTTATTAGTCCTTAGTTTATTTCAATAGGTACTCCTGACCGTGGTACTCAGGAGTCCCCTCCGAGACATGATGCAAGACAGGACTGGATTATTTATACAAGCACAATCGCCTACGGTGTCCAGGATTAATTACACAGGTCATGTCATGTCAGGTAGCCGTCGCAACAGCTTATCAGATATATCATGCCAGGTTTTTATGTCAAGTGTACTGGTCAAGAGTGCGCCACGATGGGCCACTATCAGGTCATGTCATATTTTACTTGTCAGGAGTGCACCACTACGGGTCACTATCATGTCAGGCTCAATTATCAGGTCCAAACATATCAAGTAAATTCGTGATTATCAAGTTTATGACAAAAGGCGTAAGAATATAAAATGGACGTAAAAGATCTAATAAAATATCAATATTCAGGGCTATAGAATAGCCATGCGGCTAAGTCATATGCGGTCAGGAAAAGGGTAAGACACATGCGGCCCAATTAGGAGAGCGCATGCGGCCAGGGTTACTGGATCCCATGCGGCCGAGACAAGGGGGCGCATGCGGCTGGAAGTGCAAGGGCGCACGCGGCCAGGGGGGACGAGGGCCTCATGCGGCCAGCGGAAGTGTGGAGTCATGCGGCTGGGAGGGAGCAAGTTCATGTGGCTAGCGGGGAGGGATGGACCCTATGCGGCTAAGAATGTTCTTAGCCCCATGCGGTTGAGATCAATCGAATCCATACTGCGCAGGGTTCAAAAACCCATGCGGCTGGAATCAATTGGATCCATGCGGCCCGATCAATTAAGCCCATGCGGCTCAGGTCAATCGACTCCATGCGGCTCAGGTAGGAGCGGAGCTTATGCGGAAGCGGGGTCACGCGCCTATGCGGCTGCGACTCAAGTGGGGGGGGACTCATGCGGTTAAGATAATTCATGCGGCTCAGAAGAGTACAAGGGCGCATATGCGGCCATGTGTGAAAAGTCCATGCGGCCAAGAATGAGACTCAGCCTATGGGGCTGAGAGTCTCATGCGGCTGAATCACTTGCCGCATGAATTGTCATGCGGTCAAGTCAAGTCTAAGCACAGTTCATCTTCTCCCAATTTCTGAGAAGATGAACACCATGAGAGCCAAGTTCTCAAGCTCCACAACTCCATCATCCAGAGCCCAAATCAGGACTTTCATAGGTCAAAACGGGGTAGAACGAAATTATCTACAACATAGAACCATCAAATCTCGAAAATAATAAGATTTAGTAGATCAAAATCCAAGAAATCCGAAAATAAAGTAAATATAGATCTACAAGAATCTAGCCATGGAAAGTGAAAATGCCAAGTTCTAAAGTTAGTTAAAATGCTGTAAGGAAGAGAATAAAGCAATAAAATTGGAGTTCCTCCATGAAGCAAGTTGCACTTGCCTAGACCTCTCTCTCCTCTCTCTGGTAGGTGAAGGAGTAAATGAGGAAGAAGAAGATGATAAATGAAGAGAGAGAAAGGAGAAGGGGTAATAAATGGTAGTAGTGGTGGTAGGTAGGTAGGGGGTTCACCCCTTGGTTCATGATGAACCAAGAGCAATCCCAAACCGAACCAAGCCAACCCAAACCAAGAATAAACCAAGCCCAGGGAGGAAATTAAGCAAGGAAATCATGCAATACAAGAATAAATACGTACACGTATTCTAGAAATACGTAATACGAACCACAGGCATTACAGTCATGCCAGTTGGGGTGGGTGTTTCAGCTGCATTCAGAGGCGCCCCTCCACCAGCAGTTTGCACGCAGAGTCCGGTGATTCTACTAATGCTCCAGCAGCAGCAGCCACCTTCAGGATTCGTTGACGCAGTCCAGCTGTTCACTTTCTTCCAGCAGTTCATGGAGGCCCAGCAGCAATGTCAGACGACAGAGTAGTCGGGGCATCGATCTGGACCTGACGACAGTTGAGAGAGCAACAGCTCAGCCTACGGCAGTTCAGCAGCCACATCAGCCGAGGGAGAAGGGTATCCAGGACTTCCAGAACATGCACCTGAGGGACTTCAGGGGTACAGAGGGCATCATGTACGTTGATGAGTAGATTGAGCATACGGAGGAGATTTTCAGATTGGCAGAGATTCCAGCGAGGCTACAGATCGAGGCGGCGGCCAGTATGATGAAGGACTTGGCTTGCACATGGTACCAGACCGGCCCGAGGGTTGGTATAATTGGACAGACTTGGGAAGCCTTCAAGAAGATATTCAAGGAGAAGTTTTTCCTCGACTCAGTGCGTGGTGCCCTCGTGATTCAGTTCGAGGCTTTAGTTCAGGGCAGTCAAACTGTCGAGGAGTATGCTGGGGAGTTCTACCGTCTGGGCTGGTTTGTCGAGGGGTTATCTGAGGCGACGAAGGCCCAAAGATTCGGGAAGGGACTAGTCAAGGAGGTAAAGTCCTATACCAAGAGTGCCCGCAGTGCCACTTTTGAGGAGATCTTGGTGGGTGCCTTAGCAGCAGAGGATGATCTTGAGCTGAGGCTCAAGAGGGGGCGAAACACTTAGAGAGCCAGTGGTAGCGAAGGACAGGCCAAAAGGCCGCACTTTCAGCAGCAGCACCAGCAGAGGCAGTTTCAGCCACAGCAGTTCCAGCAGCCGAGACTTCAGCCAGCTCAGCATCAGTAGCAGAGGTAGCAGCAGCAGGCCCTGAGGCAGCAGTCTACTAGATGTACCTTCTGCAGGAAGCCGGGGCATGGATGGACTGAGTACAGAAAGAGGCTGGGGAAATATCTTTTCTGTGAATCATCAGAGCATCAACTGAGGGACTGTTCCCTCTTTGCAGGCAGAGTAGCACAGAAAGCAGGAGCCAAGGCTCCAGTGGGACCGTAGAAGGGACCGCTGCCGACTCAGCAGCAGCAGTTCGTGCAGCATCAGCAGCAGGCCAGGGGAGGCCACCAGGGGCGAGCTTTTGCCATGGCAGCCGAGGATGCAGAGTTTGTTTAGTCAGAGGAGTGTCAGGTCGCTTTTGATGAGTTGAAGATACGGCTGACGACAGCTCCGATTCTGACATTTCCATCAGGATCAAGAGCGTTCACTATCTACAGTGACGCCTCAGGGAAGGGTTTGGGTTGTGTCATGCAGCAGCATGGAAAGGTGATTGCCTATGCTTCCAGGCAGTTACGTCCCCATAAAAAGAACTACCCTACCCACGACTTGGAGTTGGCAGCAGTGATTTTTGCTTTGAAGTTGTGAAAACACTACTTATATAGAGAGAGGGTGGAGATCTTCACAGATCATAAGAGCTTGAAGTATGTGTTTACACAGAAGGAGCTCAATATGAGACAGCGCAGGTGGTTGGAGCTGATGAAGGACTTTGACATTTCACTACAGTATCACCCATGGAAGGCCAACGTGGATGCCAATGCCTTGAGTAGGTATCCGACAGCTATGTGTTTGACTATGGATCATCATTTGCTACAGATTTGGAGAGCCTGGGGATTGAGGTGATTGTGTCAGTAGTTCAGATACAGATGTGGGGCCTTCAGATTCAGTCGGACTTGATGGAGAGGATCAAGTCGGCACAGTTCGAGGATGTTGCTCTACGATGTATCCGAGAGCAGGTTCGAACAGGGCTAGTGGATGATGAGTTTACTCTAGCAGAGGATGGTGCTTTGAGGCACGGTTCCAAGCTATGTATGACCAGTGGAGAGCTCAGGGTGCAGGTCATGCAAGAGGCCCACCGATCTCAGCACTCTATACATCTTGGTACCAACAAGATGTACAGGGATCTGAGGAAGCACATCTGGTGGTATAGGATGAAGCGGAAGGTAGCTCGCTTCGTAGCCAGATGTTTGGTCTGTCAGCAGGTCAAGGCAGAGAGGCAGAGGCCAGGGGGTTTGTTGCAGCCATTGTCCATTCCAGAGTGGAAGTAGAAGCATATCACGATAGATTTTGTATCTAGATTGCTGCGTACACCAGGAGGAAAAGACGCTATTTAGGTCATCGTAGACAGGTTGACCAAATTTGCCCACTTTTTGCCATTTAAAGTGGATACGTCTACGGAGAGGCTTACAGAGATGTACATGCGACAGATTATCAGGATTCATGGGATTCCGGTCAGCATTGTCTCAGATAGAAATAGTCGCTTTATTTTCTATTTCTGGCAGAGTCTGTAGACTAGCTTGGGCACTCAGCTCAAGTTTTGTACTGCATACCACCCTCTGACGGACGGACAGTCAGAGAGGACTATTCAGACGCTCGAGGACATGTTGTGGACGTGCGTCTTGGATTTTGGACGATCCTGGGAGGATCACCTGCACTTGGTAGAGTTTGTTTATAATAACAGTTTTTAGGCCAGCATTGAGATGTCACCTTTCAAGGTATTATACGGGCGTAAGTGTCGTACACCCTTATCTTGGGATGATGTTGGTAAGCGAGCCTTATTGGGACATGAGATGGTTGTTGACGTAGCCGAAAAGGTAAAGCTCATCAGGGACAGACTTCGCGTGGCGCAGGACAGACATCGGCATTGGGCTGATAGCCACCGGAGGCCTTTGGAGTTTGAGGTACAGATTAGAGATAGGATTAGAAGTAGGTTATTGTTTGAGTTTGTTTGATCATGTTTGATTATTTAGTAATTTGAGACCTTATTTGTGTTTAGGTCGGAGACATGCTTTTTCTGAGGATATCTCTGACTCATGGTACCATACATTTTGGTGGAGGTGGGAAGCTTAGCCCGCGCTTCATTAGACCTTTCATGATCAGCGGAAGAGTCGGTGATGTGGCTTATATGATAGACTTGCCACCTGCACTAGTGGATGTCCACAACATATTCTATGTATCACAGTTGAGACGGTATGTGGCTGATCCTAGCCATGTACTTGACCATTCGGAGATTGAGAGGGACCTACTCTAAGTTATCAAGAGCAGCCAGTAGAGATTCTGGATCGCCTAGAGAAGGTACTGAAAAACTAGGTAATACCCTTGGTTTGCGTCGCATGGAGGCATCATTCTCCAGGAGAGTCTACCTGGGAGCGGGAGGATGAGATGCGCAAATGATACACTTATCTTTTTGGACCTTGAGATATGATTGTCTATCTTTCTCATCAGTTTAGTTTCGTCTTTTAATTTTAAGGACAAAATTCTTTTAAGGAGGGTAGATTTGTCACTACCACAGTTTTGCTTGGAGATATTTTGGTCATTTTGTTAATTTTGAATTTATTTTAATTTATTGGAGTGATGATTGTTATTTTTGACTTTTGTTAGTTGAGACTTTGGAGACTAACCTACATGTTGACTCTAGCTATGGTGACTTGATTAGCATGGTGGGACCCTAGTCTAACTTAAGTCAACCTAAGTTAAGTCACTTAGAATCAAGTTTCAAATAGGAGGATAAATGATTAGGTTCATAGGCTTTTGACTCATGAATTAATTTCCATGACTATTGAGACTTGGCCCAAGCCCACTAGACTAAACCCTAACCCTAATTCCCACTCATTAGGTCGGCCACCTAGGGATTCCCAACCCTATATAATATCTTTTCCTTTGGTTCTTGCCTTTTTTGTATTGAATGAACTTGTGGAAAATGAAAGGTATTGCCATTCTTCCCCAATCCATAACTATTACATTTTAATTCCTTTTTGACTCTAGTTTCTTGCATTAGAGTCTAATACAACTCTATTTTCTATTCATGGAGAGAAATCTCAGGTTTTGAATAATTTGGAGATTTGGGGCTAGCAAAGAGAATCATCCTATTTGGAGCTTTTATTGCCATTTGTCACACTATAGGTAAACCCTCTAATTTATGTTTTTATTCTAATTTCTTTGCATCCTAGCCTAGATCTAGGTGTCCCCTAGCTGTGGTGTGTGATTTGTGTAATTTTGCATTGATTTCATGTCTGTATCGGACACATATCATAACCTAGTTCCAGGTGTTTGTGGAAATGTCTCAAAGGATTTTATTTTGGTATTTTTAAAAAGTAATTGAATGGATTTGTTGTTTTATTTGTGTATATATACTAATTTCCCCCATGACTGAGCCAACTTTGAGCCGTGTCCGTGTCCAAACAGGATACGAACATGCCACTGCGCACACGCAGGCAGTGTCCTGTTTCCCGACCGTTCGTTCTCTTCACACAAGACACGTGGACACGTGGGATTTTAGAGAAATGTTGGGGCAATGACTGTCACTATGCTCCCAAAATTTGGAAGCATATGGTGCACTACACAGAGAGAAATCATGCCCGTATTGGACACGTGCTGTGTGCGTACTGTCACTAAACGCGTACTGGCACTCGTTTCGTGTCCATACTAGACACGACTTGGATACGTCATGGTGTATCGACTGTGTATCCCTACATATGGGCTACACGTATGTATGACCACGTGGCGTGAGGTATCGTGTGTCGTGTCCATGAACTCAGTGAACACGTGCACGAAAACTGTGCACTATTAGTGTAGACACGAATGTAGAAATGGGTTTGGACACGTTGTGTCCAGTTCTTGGACACTGGAACACACCCTTGACACACTCACATATGACACATGTATTACCAACCTTTAAAATCAAATATTAGTTGTATTTTCGAATTCGAATCATGGGTTCCCCTAATTTTTAATACCTAGGTCTGTTGATTGATTTTTCTGAGATTTTAAATATATGTTAAACTATTTTCCATTGATGATTAAATTAAAATGTGGTACACCTATATACATCTGAGCTTAGTTGCAAATAGGATTCATGATTTGTGTTTGATATTGGGTTTCGATTTTTCTGGAACTGTTAAAACCTGAGAGTAACTCACACACACATTATACAAATCTAAGAATTGATACACTAATTGTGTACACTTAAAACTGAGAATTGATGCACTATTTTGTCTACACAAACTGAGAATCACTGAAAGCTACACACATACACATTATACTGAAATCTGAGAACAATATTGACACTCACAAACTGATTTTTCACACACACACATGTACTCGAGACACTCATACACACACATTACACTAACCTATGATTACAACACTGTCATGTACTCTAGAAAACTGAAACCTAAGACCCTATGCATTGTTAACACCCTATCTACACACACACTCCATTAAAATCAAACCTGAGGATTGACACATTGTTATGCGTGCATTGATTCCTATTCACATCTATACACACACAATCTATAAACCTGAGAACCTAGGTTGAGTCCATATACACACACACACATATAGATATCTGTCATTTTATTCCTCTCTCTCTCTATTTGTATATATACAATATCTATAGCCTTGTGTGATAATATGTAATATGTATATATAAATATATTGCCTATATGATTAGGATATATATGAATATGGTAATTAAAATATGTATGCATGCCTATATTATTGTATATGGCATAGAGCCTATATGAGATAACCTATGTAATATAGCCTATGTGTATCCCAATGTGCAAGCCTATGTGTATATGGAATGTATACACATGAGTTTTGTGTGTTGTTAGACTTGTATGGCTTGTGTTCATATGTGAATGCTAGGATAGATATGGTTAGGCTTAGTGAGATTTGTTTGGGTTAGGTTTGACCTAGTTGACCTAGTTTGACAAGAGTAGTTGACTAGAGTTGACCAAATGTTGACTTTACCCTAAATTGACCCAAACATCATGTAGAATGCATTATAGCAGTTTATTTTACCAATTTGGATATGTTGTGACTTGTACTGTTCTGATTAGGAGCCAGACACCACTCTTCAGGCAGTATTTCATTTCAGATACTCAGGATATCAGGCGAGTACATTCTCTGACCGTTTCATACTTGCTAGGACTATATTCTTGCTCTAGATTACTTTACTTGATGATGTCACGATGGAAACACGGATTAGTACTATATGGATCTTTTCATACGATGTTATCCCCCTCGGGAGCATCGGATACATCATGTCATATGCGTTTCACTTTCATCATGTATTCCTGTGCTTTCACCATTCATGTGCACTTTCGTGATTCATGTACTCTCTTGTTCACGGAGCCCCCATGTTTATATTCATGTGCACCCATTTACGGGCTCCCATGTGAAATCATGTACAATAACATAACTTAAACAGATCCTTGTGTATTGATTGGGTATGGGGGAGTAGAAATAGTCATGTGGATAATCCAAAGTAGTGTAGCCATGTACAACCTCTCATGTTTATTATCAAGCCGTTCACATGTCTATCTTGTACTCTAAATCACTAGTTCACTATAGCTCTATACTTATAGTAGATATTTCTTTACAGTCTTCTCTTTTACTTCATGTATACTCTTCAGCGTTTCATGTATCTTACTATATTGTCTGTATTATATTCCTGTCATGATATGAACTGCGTGAGATGTACTGTGCTCTCTTCCGTCCTGACTGGACCTGTTAAAATATTACAAATGACCTTGAGGAGCTGTGTCCCACTTATTATGGTGCAGGCCTAGATGACACATGTGAGCTTGACTCTTAGGAGGACCCAGTACTTGTAGAGGATATTACTCCAGTAGTCTAGGCTAGTTAGCTAGACCAGTGTCTTATTTATCATTCTGTCATGTTGGATACACTTGTACTTATTTGGGGGTTTATTATTATGGATATTGTGGAGTTGTTTATCTTAGATATTTAGCTCTCTCTTATCTTGTATTTCATCTTTGGATCCTGTTGATTATCTATCTATCTTTTCGTACTTTCTTCCTTAGTTTTGATTGAGTTGTACTTTATATTATTCCTCCATTCGGAGAGTATATTTGTACAGTTACCTTATAACTGTTAGATGTATGTGACCTATGATAGCGTTCTACCGTCGACACTACGCGTAGGCTGGACGTACCCACTTCTCGTGCCCCTACACTGGGTGCGGGTCGTGACACTCCAAGTCTAGGCCAACTACGTCATGAGACCCGTAGTAGGTAGGACACTCGTCCTCGCCATAATCTATAAAATTTGTCAACATATCCAGTCAGGATAGAACGAGCACAAATCTCAAATAACAGTTCTAGTTAGACGATATTGAAAATGTAGCAGTAAATAGAGAGAATATACAAGGTAAAATAATATGTACATGAATCATGGTAAGCCATATCAAGACTGTAACTGAATGTAAGAACAAGAAAATAGTATATATCATGTACGAAAATCTAGAACTATATCTATGTGAGTTTAGTATTAGTTTCAACATGTGATCGGCTTGGGTTGCACAGGAGAAAAAGGGCCTGGCTAGTCATACGTGATGTGTATGGCTACCCTCTCAGGGAACAAAAATCACAGGAGGAAAAATGATCACATATCTACGCTAAGTATTCTCATCCCCGACCAGTAAAGTGGATCCAGTAATGACATGTCATGGTACATGATTCTCCAGGGAGGTAGCGAGACTTCGCAGGAATCGTGTCTATACAATGTACAGAAAAAACTTGCACAGGGTATACCAAGGAATACAAGGAATAACATCTCATGACGGGATCCAAAAAATACCAATCCATGTGAACAATGTGACAAAAGAACAAGGATATCTACTCTAAATACAAGAAACATAGACGATATCATAAAACAGAAATCCTATCAGAGAACGTACTCGCCTGAGATCCGATGGAAATATGTTAACTGTGTAATCTAGCTCAGAGTGAAATCATAGACCTAAAGATGAAATATCATGATTTAATTAGGGTTTAACAGTGTAGGGCATATATTCCAGTATATGTTATGCAATCTAGGTCAAACTCAGTCATATTAAGTCATACCAAGCCAAACTAAGTCACACTAGGTCAATCTAAGTCAATCTAAGTCAAATAAGGTCAAACAAAGTCAATCTAAGTCAATCCAAATTATACAAAGCCAATCTAAGTCATACTAGGCCTAACAAAGTCAAACTAGGTCAAGGCAAGTCAAACAAAGTCAAACTAGGTCGATTTAAGTCAAAGATTGACTTACAGTTGACTTTTGGTCAAACAGACAACTCTGGTCAACCCTTGTCAACTTATAGTCCACTCTAATCAAACTAGGTCAATGGTTGACTCATAGTTGACTTTTGGTCAACCGGTCAATTCTGGTCAAGTTTTGGTCTATTTTATGCTAAAGTTGACTTTTGGTTGACTTTTAGTCTATACGGTCAACCATGGTCAAATGGGGTCAACCCCAAGTCACTTATCATATTCCTAACCATTACCAACCAAGCTATCCTAATTCTAACCATATCTTAAACATATTATCTCATATCTTAGTTCTAAAGTATTACCTTAACCTTACCTTATTATCCTACTAAGGTAAACTCTTCGCCTTAGCCTCTAACCAATACCCCAACCTACTTTACCCTCACTCCACGTATCCTCCAATAATCTAACAAGGTATTCTAACCCTATCCTAGTATCTTGATACCATACCATGGTATCTTGATACCTCACTTGCTAAAAAGGTAAATATTCCATTACCTTACCAAGGTAAAGGGTAAACTATGAGATACCGTATTGGTATCCTAAAAATACCACTCTAAAACTCTAACTCTAACATCTAATCTCAAATCCCAACTTGGTATCCTAATACCAAGTCTCTAACACTCTAAGATACCAACATTACCTACTAATACATACATATCCTAACACTAACATATATATTAACAACCTATGAAACCACTCTAACATAACTCACTAGTCACACTAACGATAACCTCACACACTCAAGACACAGGACACACAAACACAATATATACCACTCTCCCCTTCCTACAACACATACAAACACAAGACATCTATCCTCACAACACCTTCACACACATTCTAACACACTCGCACCACTCTAGACAAAGGGGCATGCAAAGGGGGCAAATAGGACCAAGTCATAATGGGAATGGGGGGGGCAATAGGGGCTGCACTGCTGCCTTTGTTCTTCACTTCTTCTTGCAGCTACTGCTACTATTCTCTTCCTCTTCTACTCCCCTTCATACATTCATTCATCCACTCTTTATTCATTCATTCACTCATATATTCATTCATTTCTTTCCTTCACTAATTCATTCATCCATTAATTCATTCCTTCATATTCATTCTTTCATTCATTCATTCACAATTCATTCTTTCAATTCATATTCACCTACACAAGGACAATCAAAAATACGAACCAAACACCCCCCCCCCCCCTCTCTCTACTACACACAAGCACAAAACCAAATCAAATCCCTCCTCTCACACTATACACACACATCAATCCACCCCTCTCTACACTAATATATACATATACAAAATACACCCCTCACTCCCACATTACAACATATATATATATATATATATATATATATATATATATATATATATATATATATATATATATACATCCAACAATAGAAAATCAGTCCACTACATAAATATACATAAAAATGACATGTAGAGACTCAAACTAGACATGTAGGCTAAACCACTTAGATCCAACCATAGGTACCCAAATGAAAATAAGTCTAACCATCCTAACCATGGTTAATCTACCCTCTAACAAGTCAAAAACTGAAATTAAAAGACAAAATAGCCTATGGAACATTCCTACAAACACTTGGTGGGCCACCCTTGGAATTTCTCCTTGGGTGCCACAAAAACTATCATAACTTCCAAATAAGGACTCCAAAGTGTCTCAAAATCAAACCTAAGGATAGTACATACATGGGGATGGTTCCTATGGGTTCAAAACTATCAAAATACAATGCAAAGATGAAATTGAGGAGGATTAGAGAGAGAGATACCTATTGGGAGTTGATTCCTAATGAAAACTCCAAAGAACACGAAGTCGACACGGACTCTCCTCAAAGTTGGACACTCCTTCCTTGCTCCTTGCTCCAATGTATAGCTAGCACCCTTTCCTTGGTAGATTAGGTGGAATGGATAGAGATTTGGAAGGTTTTGGAGATCAAAACTTGGAGGGAAGCTTTCAAGTTTGGGAGGAAACCTAAAATGGAGAAGAGGCTACTTGAGAATGGAAAAATGAAATGGGAATCTTTCCCTCTCTTGGCCGGCCACTTATGGCTAGGTTTAGCCTATATGCAATGTCCAAAATACCCCCATTTGAATGCCCTTTGGCTAATGAATCACATGCAAGAGGTTCGGGTCAAAAAGGTCAAGTTTAGGCCTCTAACTTAACCATTCTAATCAAGTAGGATTAGTCTAATTACACTAACTTAATTAGTGGGGTTGGTGGGCCATGTCTAACTAATCTTTGGGTTCCGTCTAGAGTCTAAGCTACCCGGGTTACTAACACAAGTCGGAACGAAACGAAACTTAAACCCGACTAAACAAATCCCGAAAATACAATATTAAAATATAAAAATTCCCAAAATATTAGAATATGAAAAATGACCAAAATCACAATACCTCAATTTAACTATTACTAAAATAATCTAAAATTCACCAATTAATTAAAATCCTAAATAATTCAAAAGTCACAAAATGACCAAAATATCCTTAGCCTAAAAGTGGTAATTAGCTAATCTAATCACATGGGTTAAGCCTCCATGGTCATGGTTAGTCTCTAGGCTAAGCAGCTCTAAGGTTACATTAGACAAAGAATAAAATCACAAAACACTAATTTAAATGGTATTAAGTAAAAATTAAAATTTACTAAAATTATGGAAAACTGAAAAATGACAAAATTACCCTTGCTTTTGAAAACAGGCAGTTACACTCCTTCCAAACAATGCCTCCATAATTTCTACAGAGCGATTCCACAACGACTTTGGGATCTTTCACAAGAAGCATGGACGCTTCGATGAGCTCCTGTCTACCGACGTAAGTGTTATAAAAAATTCTAGCCCTAGGCTTGTGAGAGTTTTGATTTAATTCTGATTTATATTTTATTTTATTATATCCTGGCTTGACCTTGACGTACTGTGTATGTGGCATCCCTCTTCTACTTGTTGTGGAGACTAGAGCTCTGTTATTGCTGGTGTCACGACCCGCACTCACTGTGAGGGTACGAGAACGTAACAGCGCCCAGCCTACGCCGTAGTGTCGGCGGTAGAACGCTGTTCTAGGTCATGAACTATAACTAACATAACATGAATACTCTCCATAAGAAGGCCAATCACAGAAGGTACAACTCAATCACAACTAGAGATAGAATATGGCAAGATAAAATAGATACGAAAATCCTCAACTAAGGTACAACAGAAATGAAATAACATGAGTTAATAACAACCAGTCTCAACATCTCTAGAATATACAACTCTGAAATCAAGGACAACAACTAAACATGAAAAAGGAAACAATCTAGACTATCTAACTATGCAATGGTATCGTCCTCAGCAGCTTCCCGAACCTCCCCAGGGGTCCAGGTCGCGAGTGTCATCTAGGCAAGCTCCAAAGTAAGGGTGCAGGGTTCCTCATCATCCTCTGTAAAATTTTCAACAGGTCCAGTCAGGACAGGAGCGAGCACAATACATCTCAACAAGTCATAGCAGAAAAAGGAAATATAATCATGCTAGAGAATAAAGTACAGGAAACTGAAGAATAGAATAATGTAAGAGAGAGAGACTGTAAGTAAATATCTATGATATATGTAAAAGAGAGACAGTGCTAGTGATTCAGAGTACTGGATAAACATGTGAATGGCTAAGGACTGATTCATGATTACACTACTTGGAATTGATTCATGATTACACTACTTAGAATTATTCACATGTTCATTTATACTCCTCCATCCCCAATCAATACACAAGGATCCAGTCAAGTTACGTTAAAATTCATGAATATACTACGTTGTCCATAAAGGTGATTCATGAATTGATTCGTGAAGGCTCGGTGATCATGAGGGTACATGAGTCACTAGCTGATTCCCGAAGATTCATGATAATAAAAACATGAGATACGTGATGTAAGTGAAACACACGAGACAAAAGTATCTGATGCTCCCGAGAGGGATAACATCTCATGAAGGGATCCATATAGTACCAATCCGTGTTACCAACGTGTCAACATCAAGTAAGATAATCTAAAGCAGGAAATATAATCCTAAACATGATATGAAATGATCAGAGAATGTACTCGTCTCGTATCTGAATGTCTGAAGTAAATGTACTGTCCGAGATGAGATACCTGACTCCTAGTTGGAGCAACACAAGTCAAGATGTATAAAGGGGATAATAAATATAATCTATAATACATCTGCATGCTGTCTAGGCCAAACTAAGCTAAAGTCAACTCTTGGTCAACTCTGGGTCAACATCTAGTCAACTAGGTCAATCTTAGTCCAGTCAAGTCTCACTAGGCCTAACCAAGCCTAGGCTAACAACCAAGCACACTCACAAGTCACAGAGAACACACATACCATATCTAGAAGTATATATTCATCTATGCATTCATATTTCACACATACATGCTTGTATTTATTTGGATATAATCATGCATATAACATTGTATCTACCTTGCATCATACACTTTTCATTACACCTTGTTCCATTGCATTCTATTGCCTATATGCATATATTCATCATAATATATGCATATATGAAGGCAGCTACCTTACATTCATATTTCATATATACATTTATGCATTCATACATAGATATATAGGTACATAGATATATACATAGGCACATACCCACATAGGTATATAGATAGGTTTATACATAGATGCATATCTATATACATATATATATATATATATATATATATATATATATATATATATATATATATATATATATATATATATATTTAGATAGATACATAGAGAGGTATATACTTACATATATTATATTCATAGCCTACATACATATATATTTACATAGATTCATATATGTATACATACATATATATTTACATAGATATAGAGAGAGGGTTAAGGGGTGAAAACATGTGTGTGTATGTGTGGAATGTTAATAGGATTGAGGGTGGTGTTTAGATTTCCAGGGAACAGTGCAAGGATTCTCAGGAATTTACATGGCAATATACAAAACTGAAAACAGGGTATTGGCAGCTTGTGCATGACAGGCATAGCAGTGAGTGCGTAAAAGGATAGGAAGACAGTGGGGGTGTGGTATGTGAAGGCAATGGTGTGTGTGTTTGTGCAAGCTAACAGTGTCCTATGTGACAGGGAATAGGAAACTGAAATCAGTGTGTACAACCTGTGTGAGTGTGTGAATAAGAGGCCTGTGTGTGTGTGTTTGTAGAGGAGGACTGTGTGTGTGTACACAGGTTAACACAAATTCAGTTCACAGTTTTGAATCAAAACTCAGTTTTAACATGTGAACCCAAAATTGATTTCAGCTAAAACAACTTGAAACTTCTTCAAATAATTCTCAGGAAGATGTGATTTGGTACTCAAATCCGTGTCAATGTGTCAAGTGTTCAGTTAGCTAAGGTTACTATAGTACACATGAAGTTAGATGTAATGTAGGATAGTTAAAGAATGCTAAGTTCAGTTCAAACACAACCCAGGTTAACACATATATACGTTCATAAAATTCCAGTTTTCAGAATCAACCCGAAACTCAGGAAATCAATGTGATACTTGAGTGTTCTCAGGTTTTCGAAAAATGACAGTTCAGATTCACCCAAACAGTGTATATCCAACTCAGGTTTCACACATTGGCATGATCTGGATTTCAAGAATTAGAAGAACAATTCAGGTTCTAAAAAAACAAAGGAACATTAAATAAGAAAAACCATTTCATGATTCAACCCAACCATATGAATTCGATTAAAATTTCACCAACTAAAACCAAGAATTGAATCCTAAACATGGTATCTAATATTCAGACAACTTAAACCCTAACAAAATACATGATTTAAATCATTAACATAATTAGGAAATGAAGAACAGTGATTTGAGTTCACTGATACTCACTATATCAGTCGAATGGGAAATTCCCATTCCCTTGACAAAAACCTATTCTAACTGTGAAATCGAACTAACAGAGGTTAATACATATGTAGGGAGTCTAGATTAACCATTTAACAGCATTTAAAATAGGTAATTTGCAATTTAAACTCAGGAACAAAATAGTTCAGTTAAGAGGGTATAAGTCCAAAATAGGAATCAATGAATTCGAAATCACTAGCCATCAAAATGATTCCTCAACAACCCTATCTTGTTATCAATATGTAACCATAATTAATCACATTAATTACATGATACAATTAACATTAAAAATGTAAATCAAGAGGAAGAACAGTGAGTTAGAACACTGATACACTAGAGTATCAGTCCACATAGGAAATCGAGAATTTGAATCCAATTACTCATCAAATTTACAATTAAAGAGTTGGTAATTAATAACAAACATATGCTCATGTCCCACACTTACTGTTGTATCCAAAAATAGGACACAGAAGTGTCCAACACATCACATGAACTCAAATATACTGAATTGGGTTCAGTCGACTGTGCACTCGTGTCCAGTACGGGTCAGAAACCTCACTCGACACAAAACTAGGGGATACGAGACTTGGGGAGTGTCCTGTCAGACACTGCCCCGAGCTCCAGTCCAAAAGACACACTCCTACGTGCCCTGGGTAGCTCGTACGAGCCTGCCAGTAGCAGGACAGCGCGGCTCGCACGCGCGCTGGCGTGTCCACGTGCTCGACACGGCACCAAAATAACACGACATAAGCTCAGACACTTAGAAACCCGTAAACGACACTAAAATCTAAATTCTTATTCATTTACATTCTGAAAACTCGATCGAAATGCCCTTGTGGCATTTCGTCGAATACTTGGGCACAACACTGATACGTGTCCGATACGGACACGTACATGACACAAAATTTGACAAACTCTTTTCCTACAGAACCAGGACACCTAGGGCTAGGTGTTTATGCAAAGAAAACCTAATTTTAATGGGTGGATAGGAATTTACCTATGGGTGTTCTTCAACACAAAAACTTCTTTAAAGGGGATCTCCAAAAGCCATCCAAATCCTTCAAATTGTCCCAAACCTGTGATGTGACTCCACAAACAATAGTAAAACAGTAATTAGAGTGCTATGGAAGAAATTCCACTAAAAATAGACCTCTATTGATTAATCTATGGAGAATTAAAGTGTAGGCTCACCTTGTCTTTAGGAAAAATAATGAACTATTAAAAAGAGGCTCAAATTCCTAAAAGGATATTATATAGGCAAGGGGGTCTTGGTTGGCCACTTTAGCTAGGGTTAGGGTTTTTAGAATGCATCTAAGGGCTAGCAATGAATCATGACTATTGAGTGGCCTAGAATCTAGGGCTCTTTCCTAGTTAAGTTGCAACCCACTCACTAAGCTAAACATGATTCAAACCATTTAATCAATACTAACTAATCCTCAAAGTGGCTAACTAGACTAGTTATGACTAATCTAGGTTAGGTCCAATCTAGGTTAGGCTAACCAAAACCACATGGCAATAAAAAACTAGTATTTAATTCACACCATTCAAATAAATTATTTTAAATTCCTAATAAAATATATTAAATTCAAATAATTCAAAAATGACAAAATACCCTCAAACTAAAAATGATAATTAAAATACCCTAATCACATGGCTAGGCTCTAGGGCAGACAGTCTCTACGGTTTTACTAACTGTACACCAAATCATAAGTCATGATTTAAATAGTTTTAAAATAATTAAAAAAATTAATAAAAATCATATTAAATTTTAAATACCATAATTAAATAAATTAAAATATAAAATTTTAAAATTACCCTCATTTTAGAAATTGGGTGTTACAGCTGGCCTGAGTCTCTGGTCGAGATCCTGGTAGAGCCACCCCTTGGCTCACCGTGTCGTGCGGTTGCGCTCTACCTGCATGCGGAAAGAACATCAACCGAAAGTTGGGTAATTATGTCTGGTTGCCTCGTTCGCAATCCAAAGGTGCTGACGAACCACTTCCCGCCACATCATTCGTCCCCTCCTAGGACCCTCGATTTGTATGCATTCTAGCAGTTTGAATTAATGCCCAACTCATTTTTTCTCTTTATTTTGATTTTTTACATTTGACACACCATCGACTTTTCTATGCATTCCGAATGTTCCTATGAATGGTCAAAGTTTGATTTTTTTTTGTGCTTACTGCTTTCATGTTGATACCGCTCATATGGGTTTTCGTGGATTATGGATTATGAACTATTCGGACTAGAGGGACTTGATTCTAATCATATTTTTGTGCTTACTGCTTACCGCTACAATGTGCACTTTCTAACTAGTAGATTCCCCAAGTTACATGGCCGGAACAAACAATATAGTCTTCAATCTGGAAGAGCAATTCGAACTGCTACCCCTTAAAGAAATTATTGCAAGGAGGCTGCTCAGTTGCTCGCCAAGAAATTCTACAATGGTCTTTCCACTGCAGCCAAGTTGTCCATTGAGGTCTTCACTTTATTCCAATTTAAGCAATTTTCTTTGTTCTTAATTTTCCAATTCAATTGTTCAGCATTAGTTAAAAACTCATCGATTTGCATGTTAATTAACTTAGATAAACTTTAGTGGGAATTAATTACTAAAATATCGATCACTACATGTTAATTGCATTAATTACCAAAGTGGTAATTGATACCAAATGTGGTGTGCTACGCGAACTCAATAGCTATGGATGGAGACCACATCAGGCTAGGAAGTGATGCAAGGTTATTTTTCCTACTGAAATAACTATTTTCATGGAATCATACAAATAGAGACCAATATCGTAAGATGCCCAGATCTAGAATATGCTCAGAAGATGATCAATGCCATTGATATTGTCGGTGTGAGAGGAGATTTAGTTGGTGGTGTTGTGACCTATTTTGCAAGAAAGGTTCCTCTTTTGAGATAATTTGGTATGAGATATTGGGTATTTTAGTCACTAGTTAGTCATTTTTTTACACTAACTAGTGTCTATTAATACAATTTTAGCCAATGATGGATTTTCCCACTTGCCTGAGATATATTATTTTACTTGCATCTCTTTAGCATTAATTATATTTGTATTACACTTGAATGTTCTCTTCTCCTTATGTGTCATGACACCCACTCTTAGTATTGATTGCATTTAAAACTTGAATGTTCTCGGGGGGTTAAACTTATGGCCAAAGACATCGTTGATTGTGCTTTTGACATACTACAATGAAAAAGAGGTACGGTCCCCAATGTTACTTTCTACTGTACTTTTAGGCACATACTTTCTAACTTTTGATCTCATATTATTTTAGGAAGTTATTTACAAAGTATAAATGAGAGTCTATGTTTACTCGATGATTGGCTCAACTGGTTGCAATGTATTACCTACTTTTTTCATATATAATAGAAGTTTAGTATAAACTGCCATTCCTATTTAGGCCTTGTCATCATTATTACCTCTTGTAGGTCATCTTGGACTTGGTGGGTTGTCCTAAGTAGGGGGGTTGCCCAACTTCAAAATATTGTCATACTTGCCTTAGGCCGGCTATGGTGACCCTTAAGTGCAATCTCCACCCTTGGGCATGCTTTCCTTTTGGAAATCAGGAAATTATCCACATATCACAGTACGTATACTTACATCTTGGAGTTTGTTATACGTCCCTAACAATGGTATTTGCACACAGAATAAGCAGATATGGCGATAGAGGAGGACCTTGATAGAGTCCTATATGCTCGACACTACTAAAATATGCTATATTAGCGACGTGTTTTAGCAACGTAAGAAAATAACGTCGCTATATATGTAATATAGCGACTCCCGTCATGTGACGTCGCAAATCGTCGCTAACTAGCGACGTTCAGCGACATTACATAAATTACGTCGCAGAACAGCGACGTTCAGCGGCAGAGTATTAATATATGTCGCCATATAATAAAATTTTGTGACGTTTAGCGACGTCTTTAGTTGACGTCGCTAAATATTTTACTTAGGGCACGCTGTTTCCTTTTCCCCCTCACTCGAAAATTTCTAAAATTTTCAGAATCCCTCCCCCCCCCCGCGACTCTCCCCCCCCGATGACTCTCTTCCCCCCCCCCCCCCCCCCCCCCCCCCCGCGACTCTCCCCCCCGGCGACTCTCTCCCCCCGCCCCCGGCGACTCGCTCCCCCCGCCCCCGGCGACTCCCTCCCGCTCCGACGAGCTCCTCCTCCCCCAATCCGAGATCCTCCTCCTCTCCCTAGCTCCTCCTCCTCCTCCCTCTTCCTAAGGTAAACCCTAACCCTAACCCTAACTCCTCTCCCTCCTCCTCCTCCTCCTCCTCCTCTCACACACACACACGGACACACACACACGGACACACACACACGGACACACACACACACACAGACACACACACACACACAGACACACACACACTGACACAGATTTTATCATATTCTTCTTGTGCTCTTTTTCATATTATTATTCATGTGTTATTTATATGTTGTATCTCTTTACATGTATATATATATTTATATATATATTTGTGTGTGGTTGTATATTTATTTGGGGTTATGGTTGTGGAAATGTTGAGAGGTTTTGATTGTTGTGTAGTTGTTGTTCTTGTTGTTGTTGTTGTTGTGTGGGAAGTAGGATGGAAATCAATAAAAGGATGAGGAAATGATGGAGATTGAAGGAGGATAGAAGTGTGCTTATGGGGAGGGGGTTTTGGACAGCAACCAGCAGCCTGGGCTGCTGTTTTCAGCAGTTTTGGGGGGGGGACAGCAGCTATATGCTGCTGAAATTTACAGCAGTGTGCCCCCCACTTGACATTAGTTAGCCTACTTATTAGCCCATCCTTTTAGCCTATCTTTTAGCCATTAGTTAGCCTACTTATTAGCCTTTAGTTGGACACACACACACGGACACACACACACAGACACACACACACAGACACACACAGACACACACACACATGTCACCTATATATATATACCTACATGTTATATATATGTGGTTATATATAGATATATATGTGTGTGTGTCTCTTGGTATAATATTCATGTTGTAGTGTTGTGGTTATATTGTAGTGTGGTGATAGTGTGGGAATTGATAAATGGAATGGATGTAAGGATGATAGGAAGGATTAGTGGACCTATAATCCTATTTATATGTGTCCTATATATGCCTATATGTGTGTGTGTGTGTGTTAGCCTATATGTAAGCCTAGGTGAGAGCTTATGAGTGTGGTATCATGGGTGATATATGTGAGTGAGTGTGTAAGTGAGTTGTGCGGATGAGTGTGAGGTTAAATGTGTTAGATATAGGTTAGCATCTTAGGCTATATCCTAGTTAGATATGTAGTTGTTAGTATCCTAGAGTGTTAGAGCCTTGGTTTGGGATACCAAGTTGGGGTTAGAAATAGGATACTAGTTAGCTATTGGTATGTGTAGATATATATTAGATAGATAGTTGGATGGATAGGTGGATAGATGGATGGGGAGTAGAAGGGGAGCTGCTGCCCCTATTCCAGCAACAGCAGCAGCAAGAACAGCTGTTGTAGCAGCAGTTTACATCAGCAGTAGCACCCCCATGGCCCCCCACTTGTAGTGATTAGCACTAATGGGGGCAGAAGAGGTAATTATAGGAGTAATTAGATCTAGATCTAATTAGCACTTGGCTACAAGGCATATTCCAAGAATATTCTAGAGAATATTCCAAGTCTATTCTAAGGAATATAGCGACTCCTATCGTTTGAAATAACCACATCTTGGCTATTTGTTAAATAGATCGACCCTGAGCTCCCATGTTTAGTCGTGCCTTCAACATCATGTTCAAATGAAGGTGACAAGCAGCTGACTATGAAAAAATATGTCGTCTTGAGCTTCATAAAGAAATGCAAGATTACAAGCTCCTATGTAGTAATCTTGCATTTCTTTATGAAGCTCAATACGACATATTTTTCTATAGTCAGCTGCTTGTCACCTTCATTTGAACATGATGTTGAAGGCACGACTGAACATGGGAGCTCAGGGTCGATCTATTTAACAAATAGCCAAGATGTGGTTATTTCATAGAAGCCATGAATTACCGGGAAAATAGGAAACATCTCGTACTCCTCCCATAAAATCGTTACCGGGAAAATAGGAAACACTTAGCAAACACTTAGACGTTAGCAAACATTGTTAATTGGTGTGTTCATCTTTGCAGAATTATTTCCAAATGGAGCTGAATTACTACTTGCGGAATCGTTCATGGATGTACAATCGTCGTCCTGAAGATATGTGTGGTGTACGGGATGAATACATAGCGGGAGTAGAGCAGTTCCTGCAGTTTGCTAAGGCGTTCCCTCAGTATATGGACGGCACCAAAATTAAGTGTCCGTGTGTGAAATGTCATAACGTGAAATATTATCCAGAAGTGGAAGTGACATATCATTTGTACTCGAGGGGTTTCACGCCTAATTACTATCAGTGGACCGCACACGGAGAACTTGTGTCGTTAGCATCAGAGCCGGAGCCTTATGTTGAGCCGTATATGCATGCGGGACCTAATTTTGTTTCAGATAATCATGCATATGACGACGGGTGCGTGAACATGGTTTTTGACGCTGCTGGGCCCAGTTTTGTTCCTGATGCAGCTGAGGAGGCACCGAATGTCGACGCTGTAAAGTTCATGGAGTTGCTGGAGAATACAAGGACTCCACTGTATCCTGGTTGTGAGGATCATTCACCGTTGGAGGTGGTTACAAGACTTTTGAGCATTAAGTCAGATTTTAACATGTCGCAAGAATGCTACAACCGAGTGCTGGAGTTGATTATAGAGATCTTGCCGGCGGGTGCTAAGTTACCTAAAGACTTCTACCGGTCTAAGAGGATGGTGAGATCGCTCTGGATGGGATACGAGAAAATCGATTCTTGTCGCAATGGGTGCATGCTGTACTACAAAGACGACAAGGACGCAGATGTGTGCAGATTTTGTGGTGCTGATCGCTATAAGCCAACTAGTACAGAAAGGTCTACCGGTGCAAGAAGACCGACCGATTCAATGCACTACCTGCCTTTAACGCCGCGGTTGCAAAGATTATTTATGGTGAAAGAGACGGCCGAAAATATGAGTTGGCACATGCGAGAACAGATTGAAGGAATGTTGGATCACCCATCCGATGGAGAAGCGTGGAAGCACTTTGATCGAGTGTATCCTGATTTTGCTTCAGATCCACGTAATGTCAGGTTGGGGCTATGTTCTGACGGTTTTACTCCTTTTGGTCTTTCGGGATCCCAGTATTCGTGCTGGCCTGTGATTGTCACTCTGTATAACCTACCGCCTTGGATGTGCATGAAGACCGAGTACATGTTTCTAACCGTTATAATTCCTGGTCCGAACAATCCCAAGAGGAACATTGATGTGTACTTACAGCCTTTGATAGATGAGTTGAATCAGTTATGGGAAGTAGGCGCTAACACGTACGATGTTTCCAGGAAGCAGAATTTTCAGATGAAGGCAACCCTTATATGGACCATCAATGACTTTCCGGCATATAGAATGTTATCTGGATGGAGCACTCATGGACGTCTCTCATGTCCGATTTGCATGGACTGTACTAAGGCTTTTCGCTTGAAACACGAAGGAAAACCGTGCTTCTTTGATTGTCATCGATAATTTCTGCCAAAAGATCATCCGTTCAGAAGGAACAGGAATGCATTCCGTGCCGGCGTTGTAGAGAAGGGTGATCCACCGCCAAGGTGGTGCGGAGCCGCGATATGGGAGGAGGTTAGAGATTTTCCAAGTGTTATCGAAGATCCTACAACTGGGTACAAGTGCGATGGATTTGGTAGAGATCATAACTGGACAAAGAGGAGCATATTCTGGGATCTGCCATATTGGAGTACCAATCTGATCAGACATAATCTTGATGTCATGCATATTGAGAAGAATGTGTTTGATAACATAATTAATACTGTGATGGACGTAAAGGAAAAAACGAAAGACAATCCCAAGGCCAGGTTGGACTTAGCAGAAATATGCAAACGCCCTGCGTTGCATTTGATAGAGTAGAATGGAAAATAGTTCCTGTCGAAGTCAATCTTCTCACTGGACAAGGAGGATAAAGTGAGACTTTGTCGGTGGATCCAGGGCCTAAAATTTCCAGACGGATATGTGTCAAATCTGAGAAGATGTGTCGATCCGAAGGAAAATAAATTGACAGGTATGAAGAGCCACGATTGTCACGTATTCATGGAGAGGTTAATTCCGATTGTATTTCGGAAATTCTTACCGCAGGCAGTTTGGGATCCATTGACGGAGCTTAGCATATTCTTCAGGGACCTTTGTTCTAAGAAATTGCTCGTTGATCGTCTAGAAAAGCAAGAGAAGGACATTGCGGTAACACTGTGCAAGCTAGAGAGGGTGTTCCCTCCTGGATTCTTCGACTCTATGGAGCATTTACCGATTCATCTATCCTATGAGGCACGTGTTGGTGGACCCGTCGAATATCGATGGATGTACCCGTTCGAGCGACATTTGAATCACCTAAAAAGAAAGGTGAAAAATAAGGCACGGGTCGAGGGTTCTATTTGTGAAGCCTATGTTCTCGAGGAGATTACAAACTTTTGTTCGATGTATTTCAAGCCTCATGTTGCAACTAATAGAACGAGAGCTTCCAGAAACGACGACGGAGATCATGAATGTAATGATACAATACTGAAGGTATTCAATGCTTCAGGAAAGCCGTCGGGTAAAATGAAGAAGAGATATCTGAACGATGATGAGCTAAGGGCTGCTCAGGTGTATGTATTACTCAACTGCGATGAGGATGAAGTAGAGAAGCTGGAGGGGTAAGTAATTAATACGTTTACATTATTTTAATAGTATTGATTATTAGACTATTACATTAATTGAACGATGTTGTTTTCAGCATATTTAATGATGAAGTGAGGTCAGGTAGGCCACACATAACAGAAGAAGAACTAGAACAAGAAATGAGGCATTATTTTCCATCATAGTTGAGTGCATATGTAAGACTTGAGAACTCTGTAATTACCTTTCAGTATATGCACTTGATTGAGAATGAGCTTAATTTATTTTTTCGTGGTATTTAGGTCGATAGTCCATACGCAAGACTTGAGAATGAGTCTATTAGAACGCTAGCCAAGGGACCAATTTATGCTGCAAAAATATGGCCAAGCTACTGTGTTAATGGGTTCAGGTTCAGGTCAACAACTTGCCCGATCAGAGACAACTTTGTGGATCTCGACTCCACCAAAAACAGCTGTTTGTGTATCAGATCTTCGAACTACAAAGATGTTGATGCGGGCAACGATTTCTACGGCATCCTACGGGAGATTGTGGAGCTGACATATAGTTATGGAATAGAGCCTGCTAAGATTGTGTTATTCAGGTGTGATTGGTTCGATCCGATTGAAGGTCAAGGTTGGAAAGTAGACAAGCACGGTCTTGTGGATATAAACTATCGACGTCGATATCAAGCCTATGAACCATTTGTCCTATCAAGTCAGGCTCAGCTCGTGTACTTCACAAGTTATCCTAAACGGGGAACAACAAGGTCGGACTGGTGGGCAGTATGCAAGACCAAAGCTAGAAATACCTTTGAGGTTGACGATATAGCTTATCAAGAGGATGAACTACCTCTTGTAACAAATAATATAGAAGTGGACAATACGGAAGTTCCTCATTACACATCTAATTGTGTAGAAGAAGTAGAATTATCCGAAGAGGAAGATGCAGATGAAAGTGAAGATGTAGAGGAGGAGAAAGAAGAAGAAGAAGAAGAAGAAGAAGAGCTAAACGAACAAGATGAATTTTCAGAAGAGGATTAAATATGTACGACGCGGAGGACGTCGCGGAGGACGTTATCTTTAGTGACACTTTTGTGACAGATATTTTCCAAAAATCTGTGATGTATTTAGTGACACTTTTGGGACTATGATATTTTTCAAAAATCTGTGATATATTTAGTGACACTTTTGGGACTATGATATTTTTCAAAAATCTGTGATGTATTTAGTGACACTTTTGGGACTATGATATTTTTCAAAAATCTGTGATGTCTATCATATAAATATGTTATTATCAGGTATGACAGGAGGACGACGCGGAGGACGTCATCATACGAGTCAGTCCCGTGTGCCTCGGGATAGGGAGGCAGATTCCGTACCCTCATCCTCATCTCCGAGTACGCCAGTGTACAGTACTGTTCCCGGTCCATTACCGGGACAGGGCAGTTCCAGCAGGTTGGCGACTGATCTTCCCTCGTCGTCAAGCATTCCACCATCGTCGTCCAGCATTCCTTCGGCGTCCAGCATTCCTCCTGCGTCCAGCACTCCTCCTGCCGACGGCTCCATGGGGAGAGCCGACGCCCAGCATATGGAGGACGGGGATGAGACTGATCCTGACCAGGCAGGAGGTGATAGCGACCCTCCATGCGCTCCACCGGGCGAGACGCGGATGGAGATTTGGACGGACGGGCCTACGAAGTAAGTTAATTAGTTAATATATATTTCTCAAATGATTATATGTACATATATATTCATGAAATTTATTATTTTATAGATATCGACCTCCTGCAGTACAGAGAGCGCTGGAAAGATTTCTGAGGGAGAACTATGGTGGGCCTTGGATTAACTACTCAGATGCTCCCGCCGATAGGAAGGCCTTTTGGTTGGCCCACTTCAAGGTAAAAAATTTGTTTATTTTTAAATTTTAATAATCATTTTTGTATATTATACAACTTTTCTATTTGACTTCTCGTAGAGGACCTACTTCTATCCACCACACCGGGCGGCGAAGATCGAGGGCCAATTTCCTGCCGTCGCAGGCAAGCTCATTCGTGATGCGATCCGCGACCAGAAGGATCGTGACCGCGCCGGAAAGCCGATCCAAGGTTGGATCACGCCAGAGCAGTGGACTGCGATGAAGGCTAGATTCGACGAGGACGGGTACCGGGAGCGGTCTGAGAAGGCCAAGATGGCGCGGTCGAGCACCGGTAAGTGGTGTGGTGGCTCCATTCCTATGATGGAGCATTTTCGTCGTCTGGTACGTTTCCTATGACGGACATCATTTTATATATAGTTGGAAAGAATGTTTAATACTAATAATAGATAAATATATATTTTAACAGGTAAAAAAGGGTGAGGACCCCAACATGGTGACCGTCTTCCTGGTCACCCATCGGAGGGCTGGGGAGTTCATTGATGAGAGGGCGACGCAGGCATATGTACATTCTATCCTTTATATTAATTTACTATAACTTAGAAAACAGGAAAATAGATATCAATATAGACTTTAGCAAACACTTAGACGTTAGCAAACATTATTTTAGGCCAAGTTTCTTCGGCTACAAGAGGAGGCGGCTGCTGCTGCTGCTGCTGCTGCTGCTAGTGCGCCAGCAGAGGGAGGGCCTGGTACTTTCTTCCAGCCGCCTACAGCTCCATCGCCGGACGACCTCTGGATGACCGCCGTTGGTGGTCTTCAGAAGGGTACGTACTACGGTACGGGATCCTACGGCGCCTATTTGGCTTCAGAGTCATCCCGGGCCCCCTCTGTCAGTGCGCAGTCTCCAGCTTCGCAGGCGTCATCACAGGCACATGATATTGCTCGTCAGCTCCAGGAGCTGCATCGCGAGTTGCAACAGCAGATTTCTGAGACAGCTGGGGCAGAGCGACGATCCGACGATCCGACGATCACCGGACGATTTGATGCGATCGAGCGCAGTATGCAGGAGATGATGAGTCTGTAGCAGGCTACAGCTGCTAACTTGCACACGCTCATCGAGTCTATGCAGCGCACAGAGCGTAGACAGGTCGAGCTGGAGGGGACGCAGATCGCCATGTCTGTCATACTCAATCAGGTACAGACTTCGCTTGAGGATAGTAGTCGGAGGATGGTGAGTGCCCTGGCTGTGCATGCTGAGCGACTGCGAGAGATAGAGCAGCGTCCTCCCGGTCCATCAATGGCGCCGACTCCAGACGTTTCACTGCCTCCGGACGTTGCACAGCTCACACAGGAGCAGTACGACATCATTTTATCCCATATGCACAACCGGGGTCCTTTGTGATGTCTTTTTTATTATTTGTTGTTGATACACTTGTTTCTCTGTTTGTGAGACTCTTATTTGTGGTTGACTTGTATTGGTTGAGATACTTCTTTCTCTGCTTGCGAGACTTTTATTAGTTGTATTGGGTGATGATATTGCTCCATCGTCTTTTATTGGTTGTATTGCTTGTTAGACTTTTATTGTTTGTAGACTTTTATTGATTGTAAAGTTTTATTGGTTGTAGACTTGTTTTGCCATTTATCTGCGACGGGGATGACGAATATACCTACGCTGGGTTATAAGCGATGATCTGATATACAAAGGAGGTGCTGCCCAAATTTTTAAAAAATATAATGTATATTTTTGTGATGATGTGTGTCTGTGTTTACAGTGAATGTGAAATACAGTATTTGGAACCATCGACAGTTTCGATTACTGTTGTATGTTTTATCTTGGATAGAAAGAGCAACAGTTCAGGGTGTACTTCTGAGAGCTTCATTTTCACGGCCTTCACTTTCTCGGGACGTCGTAAAGGATCCCGAGAAGGTGAAGGACGTGAAGAGGAAGCTCTGAGAAGTGCACCCTGAACTGTTGCTCTTTCTATCCAAGATAAAATATAGAACAGTAAGCGAAACTGTCGATGGTTCGAACACTGCACTTCACACACACTGTAAACACAGACACACAGCATAACAAAAATAGCAATTATTTTTTTATAATTTTTTTTATACAGTCTGCGACGTATAGCGACGTTCTGCGACGTCTAGCGACGGAAAGTGAACGTCGCTATACGTCGCTAACTTGCGACGTGATGTCGCTATACGTCGCTAAAGTGCTGACATGGGATATCATCATATCTTTGTCGCTAGACGTCGCTAAAGTGCGGACGTCGATAACTTTGTCGCTAGACTTCGCTAACGTGCTGACGTGGCTGACATGCCATGTCATCATATCTAAAGTTCAATGCGTCGCTAAGTTGTCGCCCTACGTCGCCAATCTGGCGACATACTCTATAGTCGCTAGACGTCGCTAATTTTGCGACGTCTAGCGACAAGTTAGCTTACGTCGCAAATAGCGACGAACTGCGACGAATTGGTCATCTGCGACAAGCCATTACGCGACGTCAAATTTTCGTCGCTAAATCCGTCGCAGTTTATGTTTAGCGACGGATTTTTCTCATTTAGCGACGTATTCTAACGTCGCTAATATGGGGTATTTTAGTAGTGCGATTTGAACCACGACGACGATGAACCACTCAACTCTGCAAATGATTGTAAGTAAGACCATGGTTCCAACTTTTTTTAACAAGGAACAAGGAGGCTCCTTACTTGATGTAGTCAAGCGGAGATGGTCTTTTTATGAAGATGGGTTAGTTAGCCTTCTTGAGCATTAGCATGCTGCAGTGATGAAGATTGACTTCCTGGGATTAGTGTGATGACATCTGCTTCAACAATATTTGGTGGCGATGGCAACTCAGACGCGTACGCTTCCACCTTACCTGAGATCATAATTTTGTATATCATATATCCTTGGAAAATAGCTTGATCAACAAGAAGGGGAAAGAAGAAACCCTTCTTGATTGTCATGTTTTTAAGGGCTAATTAGCTTTTAAACCTTCGATTTTATATCAACATACAGTTTTATGTCCGAAAGTTTAGACCCTAGGTTTTTATTTATGTTTTCATTTGTTTTCCATTATATCCTGAACATGAGTACAAGAACAACCAACGGAAAAAGGGTATATTAGGAAAAAAAAAGTAAACCAAAATAAAAATCCATAGTCCAAGCTGGTATAAAATTCAGGGTTTAAACACTAATTGGTCTATTTTTTCTAACCATATTTGATTGACAATCGAGGAAAAAAATCATATGATGATACATCATTATGTTATTATTAGGTGACATATGATACATCATTACATTAGATGACACAACTATCACTTAGATTATGATCATTGGTTCTCCTATTAAATTATTCATGGAAATTTCTAGATCTTTTAACTAGTTGTCACTAATTATTGTATCATTCAGTTTGGCACCTCTAATATCCTTACTATTTATAAGAAGCAGGTCCAATTGTATCATTCAGTTTAGCACCTCTCATATCCTTACTATTTATAAGAAGCAGGTCCATGAGCTACACTGTTAGAAACTTTAGGGCATGTAAATCTCTATGAACTCAGCCTTATTATATTCTTCATTTGTTTTACTTCAAAATTGATTCTTGATGAAACCAACTTTCATGGTAACTTGCAAATAATCAAGAGTTGCTTTCAAGTTATCAACATCTTTCAAGTTCACCCATTAAATTATTCATGGACATCTCTAATATTTTATGTAACTAGTCACACTGATTCTTCTATCTTTACTGTATATTAGAAGCATGTTTCATGAGCTACACCCTGTCAATCTCTGAATTAATTCCGCTCTCTCAATTTTATGTTGTTCTTTTCTTCATTTGTTACACTTCAAACTTGATCATGATCATGATGAAAATAATTTTCATGGTATTTTGCAAATAAGAGTTGCTTTCAAGTTATCGACATATTTTATGACCTTACAATCACCTGAAAATGAGTGATTATTGCAGGTGAAGGCAATAATAGTAGTGGATGTCACCTTGATATGGTGCATTAACATATATTATGATGCAAGCTAGCTTTATCTCATATTGGTTGCAATGTATTCTTGTTATGGAGAAATACCTTGGTTTTGTTGAAGCCATTTTCAATAACTGGTAATAGAATCTTAGCTGGTGAGTTTTTTGTTGATAGTGCTGACTAGAAAATTGTAATATACCATTCATCATGAATTGATTAGACAATACGTGAGACACTTAACAACTTATTTGCTTAGAGACTCCAAAATTTTAAATACCACTACTTGTGATTGGTAAACGAAGAAGATATAACTTATTTTGTTAATATAAATTTTCTTAGATACCACTACTTGTGCTCGGTGAAATTCCTCCACCATTTTCATAAGCTTAGGGTGTTTCCTGTAATACATCTTTGCTCTCTTGCGGAAGGATCAACATCTTCTTCTATGAGTTTGATCATTGCCTTGACATTTCTGTCCATGTCTACAATTACATGCAATATATTACAAACTTTAACTAGAGCTTAAAAATATAGGGAAAACTAAATCCAAGACAAACAAACTTTTCTTTTGAGACAATCGGATAAATATTTAACCTGGCTTACCAGGCTAAACATCCAGTCATTTTAATTATAATTCTAAAACACTAGTCACTGTATCCATATCTTTTTACAAGAAGGTATTAAGCCAGGCTAAACATCCAGTCATTTTAATTATAATTCTAAAACACTAGTCACTGTATCCATATCTTTTTACAAGAAGGTATAACATTGTCTCCTTCTCACATCCAACCATGTATACCGACATCACAAAATGGTAGACCAAAATATAAAAGTTATATTTTAAACAATACTCTGTAACCTTACAGAAATCACCTTGTCATCACAAATGGACTAGGCCACTTATTATATTCTACCCACTAATCCTCTTCTCTTGCCATCATAAATGGACTAGGCCACTTGTTGACTTGTTAACAAGCAAACCCACCTACAAAAATCACCTTCATATTATATGTATAGTACAAAGAGAGAACTCCCTTGAAATGAATCTCCCTGCATCGCACTCCTAGCTTATGAGAATAAAGATACACCCTTAACAACATAATCAACAACAAAACCTTTATCCCAAATTTAAAGATCCATTCTATAGATTCTATTCTTCTATTATCTAGTATAGTTTTCCTCCCTAACATTAGCAACTGACAGTATCCTATCGATCTGTAAAACCAACTTGAGAATTTGTTTTCCCTGCACGGTACACGTGATTGTAAGATATGAAAATATTTTCTACATCAATCAAAAGAAGGATAGTATCATTGTAAATGGCTGAGATATTAATCAGAGACTAGTCTCAGTGGAGGGGGCAAGAATTCTTTTAGCTGTTTGGAGGATTTCTGAAACAATGAGAGATGTGAATTCTAAGAAAGCAAGGTACATTCCTTCAATTTTTTTACATAGGGGGTGTGTGTGTGTTTTTTGTTTCTGAGAATACTGATTTTGTGTTCAATTTGATGAAGCTCTCATAGTCCAATAGCTTGGTCAGGAAATGGTTCAATATTAAGAGCAAAGCTCAGAACTTCCATATCGATAATGTTGTTGGCAGAGGTCTGCCTTCCTCTATTTTTATTGAATTATTGCTTCAAATTTCTCTGGAGTCCTTAATGATTTTATCAAAAATTTCTTTATTTTTTTGAATTATACAAGTTTTTCTTCTTCTTTTATTTATTTGGGTTATTTAAACTTTTGGCAGTGATGCACACAACAGTACAAGAAAACCCATCATGTTTTTTCCTTTTTTTTCTTTCTTTAAAATCTATGTTCTTTTTATTTTGTCAGAATGTGAAGAACAACAACCAAGAACCAGCCTCCGAAGAGGGAGTCATGCACTGTCAAGAAGAGCAGAATAGTTAATCTTTTTTATTTTTTTTATATGATGTTACAACTTACTTACCTTATAAAAATTGAATCTATTTCATTTATATTGTATTTTCTAGTTCTTTGTCGATTCAGATATTGTTTGATGGCGAGAAAGCAAATGATCGGGATATTTCTCACGGTCTAGGTGTGCAGCGAGATAAGAGATGATGTGAAGAACATGAAGGTCTGCGCAATGAGAACATGAAGGTTTCTTATGTCGGCAGGGGATTGGTGGAAAATAATTTGGGATAATTTTGTAAATTTTTAATTGATGACAAATAGATATTTAGATTGTTTTGGGTTTATTGTAAGTGATGATGTAGATGGGTTCATTTTGTATGTGATGGTGTAGATGCATGTAATATGTTATGAATTTATTTTGTAAATGATAGTTAATGATGTAAAACTTTTTAATTCTTTTTGCAATTGAATTTATATAGTAATATATAGATTTTCTTATGTCTTTTAATTGTATGTTATAGGAACATGAAATAAATAATTTTATAATAGTTTTAAAGATTTTTATTACTTTTTAGGATGGATCTGTAAATGTCCTAAAAATAAACTATATCCTTTTGTGACCATTCTCAGTCCGTCCATTTAGGACGTTTTTTATTCGTCACGAATACTTATAATTTGGGACAGTTTAATAATTCATCATAAAAATATAATAATTTAGACTCTTTTGTGACGGTTAGTTTTTTCAATCCTAAAACTCAATTATGACAGCTTTTTTCGTCCCAAATTTTTTTGTCACGCTACCTTAATAGCACTGTTTCAATCCGTCCCAAAGTCCGTCCCAAAAATAGTTTGGACGGTTTTGACACTTTTTATTACGAATTTTAGTCATCCCAAAAAGTTACTTTTTTTGTAGTGACACGAATCAGTTGCTCAGAGAATATCGATTGATTATAGGCACATATATTTTTTATTATGGACACAAATCGATTGCTCAAACATGTGACTCGTCCATGGCCGACGGTGGGAGACCGGATCGGTTGCTCCGAAAAAAGAGAATGGGATGTGACGAGATGTGTTCGACTGGACACAAAATATTTTATTATGGACACATCATATTCAGAACTTTTTTTTTATTATGGACACAATTATTTTTTTACAAAATTATTTCCTTAAAAAATTTTACCAAACAAAAATTTAAATTTTTGTTTCTTAAAATTATTTTTTAGATGAAAATAACTAAACGCAAAATCAGAATCTCTATACTCAGAAAATAACTTTATAACTTACTCTCAGAAAACAATTTTAAAAAAAATAGCAATTATATCCATTTCATTTTTTTTTTGGGCATCCAGATAAAAGTAGTATAGTATAACTCGTAGTACACAAAACCAAACTATTTTTTATTGCATAGGCTACTTCGGTACTCTACTTTCCCCCAACCAAACAGTCCGTACAGTGCGAGACGGACACGGGGAGGGAGTCGTCAGTCAAACCGCTAAGAAGCGCCGGCGGTAAAGGAGGTGATGAAGTTTTGGCTACAGCGAGCACAATAGAACAGAATAGGATCAATTGATCCTTAGGTTTATTTGTAGGACGAGACACCCGGACGGCCTGGATCAGTGTACAGCAGCAGTAGATGTCGCTACACACGATGACCGACACGACTCGCTCCGGTAAATAGCGAACCTCAACAAATCTTATTATTTATTATTATTAAAAAGGGATATTTAGACCATAGGTCTCAAGTAAGTTTTAAAATTTATGTTTGGGTCTCCATATTCTACATAACTAGCATATGTGCACGTGCATTGCACGTATTTTAATATTTCTTAATTAGTTTAGGAAGACTCTTTAGGAAGATCAAAGGGTAGTCTTCATAATTACTAAGTTTTTCTTATTAAAATTAATAAACTATTTTTAATTAGTATAAGCATTTAAGGTATTTTCGAAATTTAAAAGTTTCACCATCTAAGTTTTCCTATTATATAGTAGAATAGATTAGTGTTTAGATCTCAAAAGTGTCACAAAAAATAATTAATAACACTTTTGGTGACACTTTTGAGACATTAGTGACACTTTTGAGACCAAAACACTAATTATGTATTATATTGAGACCCAAACATAAATTTTGAAACTTATTTGAGACCCAAAGGCTAAATATTCCTATTATAAACAAATAAGTAGAAATAAGTATTAACCCCCCCTATGTTTCATGAGTATTACAGAGACTACCCCTATTTGAAACTAATTACACTCACCACCCCTTTCCTTTAGAAATTTTATAAAACATAGGGGTAGTTAGTGTTATATTTTTATAGAAAATAGAAACTATAGGGGTGGTCCGCGTAATTAGTTTCATAGTAGGGGTAGTTTCTGTAATAAGTGTAAAACATACGATAGTTAAAATAATTTGCCCTAAGTAGAAATAAGTATTAATTAAAAAAGGACAAATAAGTATTAATTAAAAAAGGAAGTGGCTTGATTGACACTGGTGAATGACCGACTTTATTCCCTTGTCCATCAAATTATTTATCAATAGATGCACAATTGCACATGCATATATAATTATTATTTTTATTTTTATTAAATTTACCTAAAAAGTGTAAAAATCAGCTGTCATAATTATTTTAAATTTATTATTATATTTAATATTATTATATATATTATTTATATCTACGTAATACTTAAAAATATCAAAAAAAAAAATCAAAGAACATTTTTGGTAATTATCTAGTTATTTCTATTAATTTTAACTAACAATTATTATTATTAAATATATACAAGAATATATATTTAGATAGAAAAAATTTATGATAAAACTGAACTTCTATCCATAATATAATAATGCAAAAAAATAAAAACTGACATGTATGTATAATATAGATAAATGTAAAAAGAAGAATAGTTTGAAACATGCAATTGAGCTATGAACCAGCAACGCCAACAGAAAAATCAGAGCCACTGACACCCTACAAACAAAAGCCATCAAAGGCCATTACAGAGGGAGCCTTAAACCAGCAAAAGCTCCAAACTCCATTTAGGGGCTGTTTGGATAGATATAACTCTTTGAAAGTGTGAAAGTGGTACTTACATCATGATGAGTTGCAGGGCACTTAGGGCCTGTTTGGTTGGCCGAGGGTGGACGAAAAGTGTGGATTTCTGCAGCAAGTGATTGGAGATTCTCCAATTTCATTGTTTGGTAGTAGCCTGCAACTGCACAACAAGTGGGAGTTTCTGACAACATTCACTTGCTGTCCCCCTTATTTTCTCTCCTCACTCTTGCAGCCAAAAAGAGCCGTAAGTGCATGAAAAGTGACGAGCACGGCTCCTAACGTGGCCGCCAGCAGGGTCCATCCGGCTCACTCCGGCCGCATCTCGACGTACTCGAGCAGAGCAACTGCCTCGGGCAGCGCCACCGGCAGAAAACGCCTCTGCCTCGAGCTCGAGGGACTTCGACTCTAACGGACTCAAATCTGAACGGGAGAGGAGGACCACCGGAGAGAGGAGGAGGGGAAGGAGGCGGTGGAGGCAGCGGGAGGAAGGGGAGGTGGAGGAGGAGGAGGAGGCGGTGGCGGTGGGAGGAGGCAGTGGAGGTGTAATGCCTGTGGTTCGTATCACGTATTCTTGGAATACATGTACGTATTCCATTGCATGATTTCCTGGCTTGGCATTTCCTTCTTGGCTTGGTCTATTCCTGGTTCGGGTTGGTTGGTTCGGCTTGGCTTGGTTTTGATTGGGTTCATGATGAACCCAAGGTGAACCCCCTACCTACCACCACCTTTGACATTTATTGCCATTTCTTCTTTCTCTCTCTTCATTACTCATCTTCTTCTTCCCCATTACTTCCTTACCTACCAGAGAGAGAAGAGAGAGGTCTAGGCAAGTGCAACTTGCTTCATGGAGGAACTCTGATTTTATTGCTCCATTCTCTTCTTTACTACATTATAAAACACTTTAGTACTTGGCTTTTCTAATTTCCATGGCTAGATTCTTGTAGATCTAAGTTTACATTATTTTTGGATTTCTTGGGTTTTGATCTACTAAATCTTGTTATTTTTGAGTTTTGATGGTTCCATGTTGTAGAGAATTTCGTTCTACCCCATTTTGACCTATGGAAGTTCGGATTTGGGCTCTGGATGAAGGTTTTATGGAGCTTGGAAGCTTGGGTTCATGGTGTTCTTCTTCTCTGAAATTTGGAGAAGAAGAACAGTGCTTGACTTGACCGCATGGCAATTCATGCGGCAAGTGATTCAGCAGCATGAGACCTTCAGCCGCATGGACTGAGTCTCATTCTTAAAAACCGCATGAGGCCCTTGCGTCCTGGCCGCATAAGACTGCTTTCATCCTTGGCCGCATGAATACGAATTGAACTTGATCGCATAAGTCCTCAGTTCCTCTCAGCCGCATGACTGACTGGATCCTCGAGCCGCATAGACCCTGATCCCTTCCCAGCCGCATGAGACTCTCTCCATTCCTGGCCGCATAGGCTCCTGCAGCCGCATGCGCTGCGCGCCCGCATTGTCTTGAGGCCGAATTATTCGAGCCGCATGAACTCGGATTTTGGGCCGCATGACCCCATATCAATTCAGCCGCAGGGACTTCTTAGTCTGGGCCGCATGAGTTCGATTTATCCCAGCCGCATGTACATTCTTTAATTCCTGGCCGCATGGAGATTTGTTTCCTGACCGCATGCGCCCTTGCTCCCTTCCAGCCGCATGCGCCCCCTTATCTTGGCCGCATGTAATCCAGTGACCCTGGCCGCATGCGCTCTCCTAATTGGGCCGCATGAGTCTCACCCTTCCTGACCGCATATGCCTTAGCCGCATGGCTCTTCTATAGCCCTGAGTATTGATATTTTATTAGATATTTTACGTCCATTTTATATCCTTACGCCTTTTGTCATGAACTTGATTTTACTTATATGTTTGGAATTGATAATGGAGCACGACCTGATAGTGACCCGTAGTGGTGCACTCTTGACAAGAAAACCTGACATGACCTGATAGTGGCCCGTCGTGGCGCACTCCTGACAAGTACACTTGACATGATAACCTGACATGATATATCTGATAAGCTGTTGCGACGGCTACCTGACATGACATGACCTGTATAAATTACATGGACACCGTGGGCGATTGTGCTTGTACAAATAATCCAGTCCTGTCTTGCATCATGTCTAGGAGGGGACTCCTGAGTACCACGGTCAGGAGTACCTATTGAAATGGACTAAGGTTAATAACTAGATTAACACATTAGTCATGAAGAGATTTCCCAGCTACAGGCAATCCCGTTACCTGGGCGCGCCTGGGATCTGTAGCCTGCCGTCGAGTAGGGCACATTTCCAGCACACTGTCATGTGTTGCACCTTTCAAGCTACTTAAGGGTACATGCATTTCCTGGACGGTGTACCCACCTGAATTCAACCCCTAATTTCGACCTGGGTAACCTGGATGGTCTGCAGGGCTTGTAGCTGTGGAATAATCTCACTGCATCTTGTTAGTAATTAGGCTTGTGACAACCCTAGTTAGTTAAAGTATCAAGCCGTAGTTCTTGCTTGGCCGTGAAATGATTGGATGGAGTCTAACCAGTCTAGTCTTGTCCTGATCCTGTTCCAGATTATGGAATGACCAGAATGCTTGTATTTATTTTACCGATAAATGGTGAGAAACCAAGCTCCGTTCAGACGAAGGGTTACAACCCCGGTCCTTGTTTGGTTTACGGGTTGTAACCTGGTAATCTGAATAGTTCCATGGTTATCTCGTCGTATATCATCCTGATGTGTTTTCTTTATTTCCAGATTCTACTTTTATTTATATCTTGTGCTGATTGCTAGTTTTAGTTCCTAAGTGAAGCTTCCTTTGTGGCACTTGCTCTTTCTGGGATCTGACCCAGCTGGTTTTGTATGGCCAGATTTCGGAGCAACTCCAGAGGATCCACCGCTTTTCCAGCCCGATGGTGAACACCAGACGTAATCCGGGCAACGAGTGGGTTTATTTTTGCTCTCCCATTTTATTGTAAAAATATTCTTTTGAGGCGTTTAGCCGACGAGCACCTGTTTAGCTCGATTGTATTTACTTACTGTCTGCCTACGGGCTGTAACATGATTGACAGATCCTAGGGTTGATCATGTATGACTAAACTCTTGCTAGTCCTCACATTTTGTAACGACTAGCTTCATGATCAGCTGAATATGTAATATTTGGGACGCCTTATTATTGTATATTTAATGATCATACATCTTGTAACATTTACTTACTTGCTTGTGATTGAGACACTAGGCTTGTTCATGACCATAGGAGACTGTTGGCTTGTAGTAAACCCTCATGTATCTAGACAGCCGTGACCGTATAGCGAGATGGAATCCATTTCAATATACGTAGCTGGCTATGTCCGCCCCCGCTCTCCAGTATTCTGGTTCTGGGGCGTGACATGGTTTAAGTGGTGGCCCATGCAGGTCTTGTAAATCAAGATATGTGAGGGTTTACCGAATAGATGTCTCAATCAGTATTCGTCCTTGATCTCTGCTCGTATCTTCTGAATCCCTGGATTCTTGTCCTGATCATATGCTTGTATCGTTGATCTGTCCTGGTCCTTCCTTATTGTTCCCTATGTCGTCTTCTTCAGCGGCATTGTTCGTGGTCCTACCGACCAGCAAGGCGGAGCACCTCCCGTGGACCAGCAGCAGCCCGGAGATCAAGTCCAGCACTCCGGAGTAGCCTCCAAAGTCGAGCCTATTGGAGAGCCACCAGTCCAGCCAGTCGAGCCTGATGATGGCACCTTAGTAGGACTCGTCAGGACCTTGATAGCTTCTCAAGATCGTCGTGGAGATGCCTTGCAACAGGCAGTGACGGATGCTTTGACCAGAGGAGGTCATCAGGGTAACAGCACGGCCAACAGCTTCAAGCGCCTGAACCCTCCATTCTTTGACGGTAGTGAAGATGCTATCACAGCAGATGCATGGCTTCAGGATACTGAAGTGATTCTCGATGCAGCCAAGACTCCAGAGAACGAGAAGGTGGCCGTTGTGCGCCTGCAGTTGTTAGATCTTGCCCGCAGCTGGTGGACAGCGCAGGCCGTTAGATTAGTAACACCCATTGCTTGGGCGGTATTCAGAGAGAGATTCCAGACCAAGTATTTCGATGTCGTGGCTCGGTATGATCTGCATACCAGGTTCACCAATCTGAAGCAAGGAGGAAGGACGGTCGACGGATATGCGGCCGAGTTTTCCAGACTCAGTTGGTTTGCTCCTACCTTGGTGGCAACCGAGTATGATAGAGCCCAGCGATTCCAGCAGGGGCTTCACCTGGAGATCTTGTTGGCAGTTGAGCAGTTTGAGCATCAGACTTTTGATGCAGTCTTGAGAGCAGCCCGGAGGCATGAGTATACCTCCCAGAGGATTGTGGATAGGGTCGGAGGTCGAAAGAGATCTCACGGCCAGATGAATCAGTCTTCAGCCCCAGCCCCGGCAGCCAGGGCTTTGACTATTGGAGCTCCGAGGCGAGCGACCTCAGTAACGTCGGTTCAGCATTCCACTCCAACGCACCCTCAGCAGCAGCAGAAGCAGAAGCAATCTTCCGCAGTGGGATGTTCTCATTGTGGAAAGCCAGGCCATGTAGTGGCAGAATGTCGCAGGGCGCAAGGATTGTGTCTGGCCTGTGGAGCACCAGACCATAGGGTTGGATCCTGCCCGAATAGGGGTGGTTCATCATCGTCCAACCTTTCTAGCTCTTCGGTGAGAGGACCAGCACCGGTCCAGCAGCAGCAGCAGTACCCATTACCGAGGCCCTTGCCGCCTCAGTCCCAGATGTTCCAGCAGCAGAACCCCCAGCAGCATACACAAGCCCAAGCCTTGAGTCAGAGCAGGCAGCGAGGATTCCAGCAGAGGGGACCAGCACCCCGAGGGCACGGTCAGGCTATGGTGATGACCGCAGAGGAAGGATTGGCACCAGGAGAGGTAGTGGTAGGTACTATTCTCGTCAACTCATTTCCAGCTTCAGCCTTATTTGATTTTGGTGCATCGCATTCATTTATGTCTGCACGATTCACGACACGGGTAGGATTGGAGCCCGAGTCATTATCAGTAAGGCTCAATATACTTACTGGTAACGGACTTGTGGGAGTAGATAGAGTGTTTTCCTCGTGTCGGATCGTAGTTAGCGGTAGAGAATTCCCCGCTAGATTGATAGAGTTCCCGATGGCCGATTATGATGTGGTCCTAGGGATGGATTGGTTGAGGAACCAGTATGCTAGAATAGACTGCCACATTGGTAGGGTTGTTTTTAGCATTCCAGGCGAGCCAGAGTTTTCCTTTTTCCGAGGCGCAGTTGAGCCTTCTCCTCCAGTATTGCGGATGGCAGTAGCAGCAGTGCAGTTGCCCAGGATAGTGGATGAGTTCCCAGATGTTTTCCCAGAAGAGCTACCAGGTATGCCTCCAGAGCGAGAGATCGAGTTCACTATAGACTTGATTCCCGGGACAGCCCCAGTGTCAGAGAGAGTCTACAGGATGGCGCCGTCAGAATTGGAGATCTTGTATAAGATGATTGAAGAACTCAGAACCAAGGGATTCATTCGTGCTAGTGGATCGCCTTGGGGAGCCCCGATGCTTCTTGTAAAAAAGAAGGATGGTACGTCCAGGTTATGTGTTGATTATCGTACCTTGAACTCAGTGACAATCAAGAACAGATACCCTCTTCCGAGGATAGATGACTTGTTTGATCAACTTAAAGGGGCTTCAGTATTCTCGAAGATTGATTTGCGATCAGGTTATCATCAGATCAGAGTCAGAGAGTAGGACATCCCGAAGACAGCTTTTAGATCGAGATATGGGCATTGGGAGTTCCTTGTTATGCCTTTTGGAGCAACCAATACGCCGGCAGTATTCATGGACCTCATGAATCGCATCTTCATGCCATACTTGGATCAGTTTATGATTGTGTTCTTGGACGACATCCTGGTCTACAGCAAGAGTGAGGCGGAGCATGAGCAGCATCTCCGTGTGGTTCTTCAGATCCTCAGAGAGCACCAGTTATATGCCAAGTTCAGTAAATGCGAGTTCTGGCTCGATCGTATTTCGTACTTGGGTCATATCATCACTCGAGGAGGAGTAGAAGTGGATCCCCAGAAGATTGTGGCCATTGAGTCATGGCCAGTGTCCAGCACAGTTGCAGAGGTTCGTAGTTTTCTTGGATTGGCCGGCTACTACCGACGATTTGTTTCGAATTTTGCTCGGATTTCAGCGCCATTGACCCAATTGACCCGCAAGGATGTACAGTTTGCTTGGACGGCAGAGTGCCAGAGTTCTTTTGAGCAGTTGAAGCGAGGATTGATAACAGCTCCTATTCTCACGCTTCCAGATGGGACCGGAGGATTCTCAGTATATTGTGATGCTTCAGGCAGAGGTTTAGGATGTGTTCTGATACAGCATGGGAAGGTAATAGCTTATGCGTCACGACAACTTCGTGATCATGAGAGGAATTACCCAACCCATGACTTGGAGCTGGCAGCAGTGGTGTTTGCACTTAAGTTATGGAGGCACTACTTGTATGGAGACAGGGTGGAGATTTTCACCGACCACAAGAGCCTGAAGTATGTTTTCACCCAGAAGGATCTAAACATGCGTCAGAGGAGATGGCTGGAGCTTCTTGTGGATTATGATGTCAACCTGCAGTATCATCCTGGGAAGGCCAATGTTGTTGCGGATGCATTGAGCAGGAGAGCTGGAGTTTATTTCCTAACAGCACAACCAGAGCTGTTAGCAGATCTTCAGAAGATGGGTATAGAAGTTGTTCTCCCTTCCAGTGTAGCATTGATGGCCAGCATGCAAGTTCAGTCTACTATAGTCGAAAGGATCCGGATGGCACAGTCAACAGATTCCAAGCTTCAGCGACTCAGGGCAGAGTATGAGGCAGGACGAAGACCAGAGTTATGCATTCATGAGGACGGTACACTTCGACATAGGAAGCGTCTTTGTGTACCCAGTAGAGATATCAGGCAGGAGATTATGTCAGAGGCGCACAGTTCTCAGTATTCTATCCATCCTGGCAGTACGAAGATGTACCGAGATATCCGTCAGCACTTCTGGTGGAATGGCATGAAGCGGGAGATAGCTCGGTTTGTCTCTCGATATTTGGTTTGCCAACAAGTTAAAGCCGAACATCAGAGACCGGCTGGACTTCTTCAGCCCTTGCCGATTCCAGAATGGAAGTGGGAGCATGTAACCATGGATTTCGTGACTGGATTACCTAGATCCCCAGCTGGTCGAGATGCTATTTGGGTTATAGTTGATCGGCTCAAAAAGGTGGCTCACTTTCTTCCATTCAGAGTTGGTCAGTCGACGGCTCAGCTAGCGGAGATGTACCTCAGGCAGATTGTCAGATTGCACGGTGTGCCAGTCAGTATCACCTCGGACCGAGATTCCAGATTTATGTTGTACTTTTAGCGTAGTTTGCAAGAGAGTTTGGGGACTCGTCTTCAGTTCAGTTCAGCTTATCACCCGTAGACAGATGGTCAGTCGGAGCGCACGATCCAGACTCTTGAAGATATGTTGAGATCCTGTACACTTGACTTCGGTGGTTCATGGGAAGATCACTTGCACCTGGTAGAATTCTCGTACAACAACAGTTTCCAGGCCAGTATCCAGATGGCACCGTTCGAGGCACTGTATGGTAGGAAGTGCAGATCCCCGTTAGCCTGGGATGATGTTGGAGAGAGACAGATGCTCGGTCCGGAAATGATCGCTCAAACAGTTGAGGTGGTCAGGAGAGTTCGAGATCATCTTAGAGTTGTCCAAGATCGCCAGCGCCATTGGACCGATTCTCATCGGCGTCCTATCGAGTTTTCGGTCGGCGATTACGTATTCCTGAGGATTTCGCCTAACCGTGGCGTCATTCGTTTTGGCGTCCGGGGAAAGCTTAGTCCTAGATTTATAGGACCGTTTGACATTCTGGAGCGAGTAGGAGATGTATCCTATCGTCTCGCTCTTCCACCGTCGCTAAGCGAGGTGCATGACGTGTTCCATGTATCCCAGTTACGACGGTATATCCCAGACCCGAGCCACATCCTAGATCATTCGGAATTGGTTGTTGGTACCAACCTTTCGTATGAGGAGAGGCCCGTGTCTATATTGGATCGGAGAGAGAAGATCCTCAAGAACAAGACTATCAAGTTAGTCCGAGTTGCTTGGAGTCATCACTCTTTGGGGGAGTCAACGTGGGAGCGTGAGGATGATATCCGATCGCGATATCCCGACTTATTTGACTCGTGAGGTATAATGTCTTTCTTATGCCTCATGCCTTCGATTCCTTGCTTGAATGAGTGATTGTCTGCCTAGTTATAGCTTGCATGTGATTAATGTAGCTTGTCATTGCTCCTCTAGCCTCTTGATTAAATTTCGAGGACGAAATTCTTTTAAGGTGGGTAGAGTTGTAATGCCTGTGGTTCGTATCACGTATTCTTGGAATACGTGTACGTATTCCATTGCATGATTTCCTGGCTTGGCATTTCCTTCTTGGCTTGGTCTATTCCTGGTTCGGGTTGGTTGGTTCGGCTTGGCTTGGTTTTGATTGGGTTCATGATGAACCCAAGGTGAACCCCCTACATACCACCACCTTTGATATTTATTGCCATTTCTTCTTTCTCTCTCTTCATTACTCATCTTCTTCTTCCCCATTACTTCCTTACCTACCAGAGAGAGAAGAGAGAGGTCTAGGCAAGTGCAACTTGCTTCATGGAGGAACTCTGATTTTATTGCTCCATTCTCTTCTTTACTACATTATAAAACACTTTAGTACTTGGCTTTTCTAATTTCCATGGCTAGATTCTTGTAGATCTAAGTTTACATTATTTTCGGATTTCTTGGGTTTTGATCTACTAAATCTTGTTATTTTCGAGTTTTGATGGTTCCATGTTGTAGAGAATTTCGTTCTACCCCATTTTGTCCTATGGAAGTTCGAATTTGGGCTCTGGATGAAGGTTTTATGGAGCTTGGAAGCTTGGGTTCATGGTGTTCTTCTTCTCTGAAATTTGGAGAAGAAGAACAGTGCTTGACTTGAGCGCATGGCAATTCATGCGGCAAGTGATTCAGCCGCATGAGACCTTCAGTCGCATGGACTGAGTCTCATTCTTAAAAACCGCATGAGGCCCTTGCGTCCTGGCCGCATAAGACTGCTTTCATCCTTGGCCGCATGAATACGAATTGAACCTGATCGCATAAGTCCTCAGTTCCTCTCAGCCGCATGACTGACTGGATCCTCGAGCCGCATAGACCCTGATCCCTTCCCAGCCGCATGAGACTCTCTCCATTCCTGGCCGCATAGGCTCCTGCAGCCGCATGCGCTGCGCGCCCGCATTGTCTTGAGGCCGAATTATTCGAGCCGCATGAACTCGGATTTTGGGCCGCATGACCCCATATCAATTCAGCCGCAGGGACTTCTTAGTCTGGGCCGCATGAGTTCGATTTATTCCAGCCGCATGTACATTCTTTAATTCCTGGCCGCATGGAGATTTGTTTCCTGACCGCATGCGCCCTTGCTCCCTTCCAGCCGCATGCGCCCCCTTGTCTTGGCCGCATGTAATCCAGTGACCCTGGCCGCATGCGCTCTCCTAATTGGGCCGCATGAGTCTCACCCTTCCTGACCGCATATGCCTTAGCCGCATGGCTCTTCTATAGCCCTGAGTATTGATATTTTATTAGATATTTTACGTCCATTTTATATCCTTACGCCTTTTGTCATGAACTTGATTTTACTTATATGTTTGGAATTGATAATGGAGCACGACCTGATAGTGACCCGTAGTGGTGCACTCTTGACAAGAAAACCTGACATGACCTGATAGTGGCCCGTCGTGGCGCACTCCTGACAAGTACACTTGACATGATAACCTGACATGATATATCTGATAAGCTGTTGCGACGGCTACCTGACATGACATGACCTGTATAAATTACATGGACACCGTGGGCGATTGTGCTTGTACAAATAATCCAGTCCTGTCTTGCATCATGTCTAGGAGGGGACTCCTGAGTACCACGGTCAGGAGTACCTATTGAAATGGACTAAGGTTAATAACTAGATTAACACATTAGTCATGAAGAGATTTCCCAGCTACAGGCAATCCCGTTACCTGGGCGCGCCTGGGATCTGTAGCCTGCCGTCGAGTAGGGCACATTTCCAGCACACTGTCATGTGTTGCACCTTTCAAGCTACTTAAGGGTACATGCATTTCCTGGACGGTGTACCCACCTGAATTCAACCCCTAATTTCGACCTGGGTAACCTGGATGGTCTGCAGGGCTTGTAGCTGTGGAATAATCTCACTGCATCTTGTTAGTAATTAGGCTTGTGACAACCCTAGTTAGTTAAAGTATCAAGCCGTAGTTCTTGCTTGGCCGTGAAATGATTGGATGGAGTCTAACCAGTCTAGTCTTGTCCTGATCCTGTTCCAGATTATGGAATGACCAGAATGCTTGTATTTATTTTACAAATAAATGGTGAGAAACCAAGCTCCGTTCAGACGAAGGGTTACAACCCCGGTCCTTGTTTGGTTTACGGGTTGTAACCTGATAATCTGAATAGTTCCATGGTTATCTCGTCGTATATCATCCTGATGTGTTTTCTTTATTTCCAGATTCTACTTTTATTTATATCTTGTGCTGATTGCTGGTTTTAGTTCCTAAGTGAAGCTTCCTTTGTGGCACTTGCTCTTTCTGGGATCTGACCCAGCTGGTTTTGTATGGCCAGATTTCGGAGCAGCTCCAGAGGATCCACCGCTTTTCCAGCCCGATGGTGAACACCAGACGTAATCCGGGCAACGAGTGGGTTTATTTTTGCTCTCCCACTTTATTGTAAAAATATTCTTTTGAGGCGTTTAGCCGACGAGCACCTGTTTAGCTCGATTGTATTTACTTACTGTCTGCCTACGGGCTGTAACATGATTGACAGATCCTAGGGTTGATCATGTATGACTAAACTCTTGCTAGTCCTCACATTTTGTAACGACTAGCTTCATGATCAGCTGAATATGTAATATTTGGGACGCCTTATTATTGTATATTTAATGATCATACATCTTGTAACATTTACTTACTTGCTTGTGATTGAGACACTAGGCTTGTTCATGACCATAGGAGACTGTTGGCTTGTAGTAAACCCTCATGTATCTAGACAACCGTGACCGTATAGCGAGATGGAATCCATTTCAATATACGTAGCTGGCTATGTCCGCCCCCGCTCTCCAGTATTCTGGTTCTGGGGCGTGACAGGAGGTGGTGGAGGCGGTGGATAGAGGAGGGGCCTGGAGGAGGCGGTGGAGAGAGGATGGGCCTGGAGGAGGCGATGGGCAGGAGCAAAAAAAATTTTGGAGAAGAGAAGAGAGAGAGAGAGAGAGAGAGAGAGAGAGAGAGAGAGAGAGAGAGAGAGAATATATATATTTGATTTGGTTTATTTTAGGATTAATTAATTTAGTTTAATTTATCTAATAAAAATAGCAAAATGGGTTCTGTGTTTGTGGTAAAAAAAATATATTGTATTTTTTTTTTGGTTTAATTATGATAACTAATTTAGTTATTGGGGGTAACCATATCTAAATTTACCACATCTCCAATAAAACTTTCACTTTCTACTTATAACTATCCAAACACCAAACCAATTTTTTTTTCCACTTGCAGCAGACAAAAAATATTTTATCCAAACATATTTTGGAAAGTGCCACTTGCTGCAAGTCCACGAAAACTCAACTTACTGTAAGTGCCACTTTCACACTTTCAAAGAGTTACATCTATCCAAACAGTCGCTTATAACAAGTGGCACTTTCCAAAATGTGCTTGGATAGAGTACTTTTTGTCTGCTGCAAGTGGAAGAAAAATAGATTTGGTGTTTGGATAGTTGTTTGGAAAAAAAAATGAGTTCGGTTGTTTGGATGGTTGTTGAAAATGTATGTTGAAAGTGACAAAAATTATTGAATATTAAATAAAAGTGATAAATAATTTTTATTGAATATTAAATCTAATTTTAGTTAATATAAATTTTCTAAAATAAAGATAAAATTCTTATTTTCTAAATAAAATTCTCATAAATTTTGCATAAATTAAAATTTTCATATAATTAGTAAATTGCTGGGTATTAGAAAGTATGTGTCATGTGCCTTGTTAGCAATTCGGCAAACGGAAAAAATTCGGGACGACAAAAGTACGAGTATAAATCGGCTCAGTGCAAATAAAATACGTTCAAAAATTCGGTCAAATGTTCGAAAAATGAAAATATTGAGGTTAGAAACTTTACATTCTTAAATATGTTGTCAAATTTGGTTAATTAAACAGGTTTCTAGCACGTTTATTGTACCAAATTTGTCAATAATTTATACAGAACATGTTTAAAACTTCGCATGCTTAAAATTTATGTACTAATTTGGATCTGTCAAAAGTACGCAAGTATTATACGTTTATGAAAGATACGGAAAAATTCGCGTATAATACGAGTTTTATTCGGGTGATTGCTAACAAGGGTCATGTGAAGGAAAGCAACCAGCCAGGCACCACTCCGTCCACATGAAACTACTCCGTCCACATGAAACTCATTTTTCCATCATCCACCTCTTCTTCATGTAAAAATTACTTCAATCCCCTCCTCGTCCCCCTTCCCCATCTAGCCCCGCCACCACCACCACCACCACAACTCACATCAACATCGTCCGTCTCCTTGGGCCTCCCTCCCCTCCCCTCCCGTCGACGTCGCCGCACACCTCTCTCCGGTCATCCGCGGGTTGGCGCCACTGGATCCGTCGAGCCCGCATCGGCCAAACCACCACTATTTGGATCCGCATCTCTCTCCTTCTGACTTTCTCCAAAAGAATTCGGTCACTTTCTTTCCCTCCCTCCTTCCGACTTTCTACTAGCTTCAACCAAAATTGGTCGGATGTGAAAATGGAGAAAAAGAGGGGAGACAGAAACTGTACCGCCATCAAATCAAAAAATGCAAAGGAGTTCCAGCTTTGAACCAAACATCTGAACTCTCACAAGTTCAACAGAGTTTCATTTTTTTTTTTTCCGGTTTTATGTTACCAAACAGCCCCTTAATGCGAACCTCCATGCACGGAGGAAGGAACGAGCAGTTTAGTTGAGAAAAGAAATCTTTGGTAAACACTACCCCACCTTACTTATCAACAACAGCAACGTTGCCAGAAAGAGACAAACGACGAGGAAGGAACTGAGCAATTAATAATGAACATCACAATTAATGACCCAGAACATGCAGCGACACAAAAAGAGTAGCAAGCATTAATAGATTCTAATGATATAATGTACTAATACTTCTGCTTACTACATACACGTGCGTTGTTGTGTATAACCACAAATTCAGAGGAAGGAACCAATCAGGATTAACCTCCCCCTCCCTCTCTCTCTCTCTCTCTACATATTGTTTCATCGTCAGATTCCTATCATCGTCGTCATCAGACTATTGGTTCTATATACTATATACAGCAAAACAGAAGCCAAGTAGTATACTAGCTAGTACTAGTTCATGCAGGAAGCGGCAGAGACGGAGAGGGGATACCGAAAGGAGTTTGCGTACTGGAACGACAGCGACGCCCCATTCGCCAGGGGACGTCCGTCGTTGACCAGACAATCGTTGTAGCCGAGGCGACGAAACACCCGCGGGTTCACCAGCCGTGCCGAGCTGAACCAGCCGCAGGAGAGGTGGATCCGCCCGATGGAGCATCCCTCGACGCACTCGTTCAGTATCTGGACGGTGTACGTTGGGATACCGCTGGGCAGCGGCGTCGTAGCTCCCTGGTACACAACAATATCATCCTTCGAGCAGGATGATCCGATCCGGTTCGGCTGCCTTCTCTTCGCCCCTGTCATCACAACAACCGTCACTTCATTTTTTTCTCCGCAGAAATAAAACTCAGACAACTTTTCTATTTTTTGCATTAAAAAAAACAAATCTATATAAAAGGGGTCCTGTGTGCATAAATTTTCAGACAAAACACACACGCTTATGTGAAGAATGAAAGTAGGAAAACAAAATTTACAAGCAATCTTTACTTCTTAGAACTAGACCTGTCATCTTTTTCACAGAAAAAAAAAACACAGTTCATTCTATTTATGCAAAAAAACAACAACAAATCCATTTAAAAGAGGCTGTAAGAATAAATTTGAAAGAGAAGAGGACGAAATAACATTCCGAATTTGTTTTCGCGAAAGGTTGTTTCGTTCGTGCGAATCGTAGGCCGTACCGGCAGGCGATACGCACGTGGTCCCCACGTGCGAATCTTCTTCATACGCTGGGGACCACTGGGTGGATGCTGACCGTCGGATTCGGAGAATGAGAACCGTTACCTTCTTCTTGCAGGAGCCTGCGACTGGAAAAGGCGGACCGTTCCGATCCCACCGGACCATCAAGAAACAGATGTGGAGAGAAACCTAACGATACCAAAAAATAAAACAATTTTATTATAAGTATTCTTTCATTTATTTATTTTTAAAAAGTGAAAACAAATTATAATTTTTGCTATTTTGTAATGTAAAAATTGCATATGGGCTCCTCTTGTCCCCTTCAAACGGAAAAGAGGGATTAACTGGTTGTTAAAATTAATTATTGTTCCTCACTTTCTTTCATCAAGAAAATAAAAAATAGGCAACTTTTGTGATTAAATAATTGCAAAAAAATAAACGAATATTTATTTAATAGTCCTCTTTTAAGTAAATTCGAGGCAAACAATAGTAGATGAATTTAATGGAGAGTCTAGAGAGTAGACAGAGAAAGTAGTGGTTCGATGATGAACGTACCAAAAGAGCAGAAGGAGACGACCGTCAGGAAAAGGAGCACGATGCACGCGGCGGCCTGCAGAGAAGCTCCCATCGTACACTCCCCAATGGCGACAAAAGAACAAAAACAAAGCTCCGAAACCCTAACCCTAGTTCCGATCTCTCGACTCCAGAAACCGGCCTAACCTCTCCGGAGGAGAAGAAGAAGAAACAAACCTGCAGAGAAGAAAAGAAAGTGTGAGCAAATGGCTATATATATATAGAGAGAGAGAGAGAGAAAGTTTGACTCCAATGGGCCTCGATCCACGAGGCGAAAGGAGTTCACGCGAAGGGCCAATGGAGATCGACCGGCTCTGACCGAAGCACAGTCCTATAATCGCCGAAAGAGAAGTCAGAGACCTCCTCCTCAATCGAGGCATTTGCCATTTCTGGAAATCCAGAGTACAAACCCCCTCGAGGGCTTGTCACCATAACAAAGGAACAGCATCGGGAAGCGGGAACAAACACCACTCACTGATAAAATTTCCTCGACGAATCCAGAGAAAAGATCGACCGAGAAAGAGAGAGAGAGAGAAGAGGAAGGAACAAACCTCTGCCTCGCGCACACGGGGAAGGAACGAGCGACCGGCTTCGGAATCCGTGCGAAAGATTAGGGTTTTGGCAGGTGCTTTGTCTCCTTCTTCTCCCTCTCTAGACTAATTCTACAGGTATTTATATAGAAGTATCTCTCTCTATATATAATTAGGGTTCTCTCTCTCTCCTCATTCCTTACACACACACTCTCTTCCGTTTAGGAAGACGAGAAAGAAATATAAGAGGAGGTATTTATAATTCTGGGAAAGGCTTTACTGTTTTCGTGAAATTAACGCTTTTGCCACTATGGATTTGCTGACAGGGAGTTGTGGCGTTGAGGTGACCAAATGGCTGTTATGTGAAACAACCCTTTTCTTCACTCACAAATTATGCTATTTAAAATTAGGTGGTTCTTGATCCAAGGAGTGTCGGAATTATCTTAATAATGATATAGAAGGGGACTTAAATGCAAACATATACTGCAGATTGTTGCATGTAACAGTGTAAGTTTATTCAACCAACGATAATCAGTTTTTCAGTTTAGAAACTTAAAGCATATAGACACCACTGCCATTTTGGGAAGAAATTTTTTTTTTTTTGTAATTGCCAAAGAAGCTTTTACAATGTTCACCAAATTTTGAGAGTGGTTTATCAAAATTAATTTTAATTTATAGAAGAAAAAACTATCAATTTATTAATTGATGACACTTTTGATAAACTATTTTGAAAATTTAAAAATAATGTAAAAGCCACCTTATAATCCTATTTAAAAAAAAAGTATAAGCTAATATATCTCTATTATTATAAACTGCCTTCAAAACGGTACAAAAATGAACGGTCTAAGTTGTATGTATATCCTCAATCAATTAAAAAATAAACAATTTTAAAAAACATTTAATCACAATTAAAAATTAGTTATATATATAACAAATTCTAAATATATATATTTATATAACAAATTCTAATTAAAATAGAAACATATCTACCACAAATCCTAATTAAAATATATAGATTATATAATAAATCTTAATTCAAATATATTTAAATATTTAAACTATTTTTCAGTATTAGAAAAAAATCATTTTATGCACAACCCACGTGAATTTACTAGTTTGTTTAAAATCTAATTATATTTTCTTTTGATTATTTATAATTTAATGTATTTAGTAACAGAAAGTTGGTTATTTTTTTATTATAAATAAAGCAGTTTGTCGTGCACTTTTGAGCGTGCGTATGCACCTGCGTGGCGGCATGCAGTGGCCCTGCCCCTCTCCACCCCTCTCCTACCTCCTCCTGCTCTGCGTCTGGCTGTCTCACCGTCGCACACGTCTGCACAACGGCCTCGCCCCTCCACCTCCTCCTGCTCTATGTCTAGCTGGTCCGCTGCCTACCGACCAGCCCACCACGCACGTGCGCAACGCTAACAAAAGTCTAGCAAAGTAGCACGGTTGTTTTTTTTTTTTGAAAGAAAGTAGGGTAATTTTGGTGTACTAATTTACTTTTAGATTGGAGTTCAAGAGGAGAAAAATTAAAAAAAAGGTTTTATCTAAGGGCCCATTTGGTTGCACGAAATTGTACGAAAGTGCAAAAGTGAAAAAAATAATCCGTTTTATGGATGATTGTTGAAAGTGTAATTTTTGTTGGAGATGAGGTAACCAAAGGCTTACCCAACTATTTTTTTTTTGTAGAGGTTAAAATTTAATACTTTGATATAAATAATTAGAAAGTTATGTGTTTAATATTTTAGACTTTGGTATAAATATTACATCAAAATTTATTATTATTATTATTATTATTTTTTTTTCTATGTAGAGATTAAAATTTTATGACTTTGATATAAATAATTAGAAAATTATGTGTTTAATATTTAATAATTTGGTATAAATATTACACTAATTATTATTATTATTATTATTATTATTATTATTATTATTATTATTATTATTATTATCTTTTTTTCCTCCTTGATTCATACACTTCACACACTACCAACAAACTAACCTCCACCTTCACAGCGGATTCCATTCCTATCCTCTGGAGTCTTCTTCTTCTAAAATTTCTCTCTCTCTTATCTCTCTCTCTCTCGCTCTCTCTCTCTCATCATCTTCTTCTTCTTCTTTTTTTTATCTTTTTTTTATTTTTTTTCTTCTCACTGTGATGAGCTTTCAGTCGGAGAACTTCGGCCACAACTGCTCTGCCTTACAGCCACCTACCACCCCGACGACTTCCTCCTCCACTCCTCCACCTCCTTCCTCACCTCCACCTTCAACTCCACATCTCCTCGACGAATCCTCCCTCCACACTGGTGAGGACTTTCTTAACTCCTCCACTGCCGTCGACTCCTTGGAGACGATCATGGTCGACTCGGGATGGACGAAAACCACAATCATCAGCAGCCAGGGCCGACCCTGAGCTAATGGGAGCTCGAGGCGAAACTTCCAAAATGGACCTCCATACATAATGTAAAAAAAGAGTACAAATAAAACAAATTTTTTCTGTGTAGAGATTAAAAATTTATGACTTTGATATAAATAATTAGAAAATTATGTGTTTAATATTTAATAATTTGGTATAAATATTACACTAATTATTATTATTATTATTATTATTATTATTATTATTATCTTTTTTTCCTTCTTGATTTATACACTTCACACACTACCAACAAACTAACCTCCACCTTCACAGCGGATTCCACTCCTATCCTCTGGAGTCTTCTTCTTCTAAAATTTCTCTCTTATCTCTCTCTCTCTCTCTCTCTCTCTCTCTCTATCTCGAGTCATCTTCATCTTCTTCTTTTTAACTTTTTTTTTATTTTTTTCTTCTCACTATGATGAGCTTTCAGTCGGAGAACTTCGGCCACAACTGCTCTGCCTTACAGCCACCTACCACCCCGACGACTTCCTCCTCCACTGTCACGCCCCAGAACCAGAATACTGGAGAGCGGGGGCAGACACAGCCAGCTACGTATATTAAAATGGAAACCACCTCGATATACGGTCACGGCTGTCTAGAAATATGAGGGTTTACTACAAGCCAACAGTCTCTTATGGTCATGAACAAGCCTAATGTCTCAATCACAAGCAAGTAAGTAAGGTCGCAAGATGTATGATCATTAAATACACAATAATAAGGCGTCCCAAATATTACATATTCAGCTGATCATGAAGCTAGTCGTACAAAATGCGAGGACTAGCAAGAGTTAAGTCATACATGATCAACCCTAGGATTTGTTAATCATGTTTACAGCCCGTAGGCAGACAGTAAGTAAAAGTGCATCGAGCTAACAGGTGCTCGTCGGCTAAACGCCTCAAAAGAATAATTTTACAATATAGTGAGCGAAACAAAATAGAAAACCCACTCGTAGCCCGGGTTCCTTCTAGTAGCCACCATGGGGCTGGAAGCTTGGTAGATCCTCGGGAGCTGCTCCGAAATCTGGCCACACAAAACCAGCTGGGTCAATCCCAGAAAGAGCAAGTGCCACAGGGGGCCACGAAATAAGAACAAAAGCCAGCAATCAGCACAAGAAAATATAATATTAAAACTAGAACTTACGAAAACATGCCAGGATGATATACGACGAGATAACCATGGGACTATTCCGATAGCCAGGTTACAATCCGTAAACCAAACAAGGACCGGGGTTGTAACCCTTCGTCTGAACAGAACTTGGTCTTCCACCATTTATCGGCAAGATAATAATGCAAGAAATTAAGACAGGGAGCAATCTTGTACTGGATCAAGACATGACTAGACTGGTTATACCTCATTCAATCAATCACGGCCAAGCAGATACTACGGCTTACTACTTTAACTAACTAGGGTTATCACAGACCTAATTACTAACAAGATGCAGTGAGATTATTCCACAGCCACAAGCCCTGCAGACCATCCAGGTTGCCCATGTCAAAAATTAGGGGTTGAATTCAGGTGGGTACATCGCCCGGGGGACAAATATACCCTTAGATGACTTAGAGGGTGCAACATGCGACGGTGTGCTGGAAATGTGCCCTACTCGACGGCAGGCTACAGATCCCAAGAGCGCCCAGGTAACGGGATTGCCTGTAGCTGTGTCATCTCTTCATGACTACTGTGTTATTTTAGTTATTAACCTTAATCCATTTTAGTAGGTGCTCCTGACCGTGGTACTCAGGAGTCCCATCCTAGACATGATGCAAGATCGGACAAGTGGATTTAACAAGCAAGCAAGAAAGAACTACCACGATGTCAAAGCAGGTCAAGTTAAGCTAGCCGTCGCAACAGCATTAAGATAAATCATGTCAGGGTACTTGTCAGGAGTGCGCCACGACGGGCCACTATCATGTCAGGTTGGTCATGTCAGAAGTGCACCACTACGGGTCACTGTCGTGTTATGCTAGTTCCTTGTCATATCAAGCCATGTACAATAGTCATTCCAAACATATTAAGTAAAATCAAGTTCATGACAAAAGGCGTAAGGATATAAAATGGGCGTAAAATATCTAATAAAATATCAATATACAGGACAATAGAAAAGCCAAGCTTAAAGAAATAAGACCAAAACTCCAAGAGCCAATGGGTTAAGCAAGGGGTCAGGGGAGCAGCGTAGGTGAAAAGTCACGCACGCATGAGAGCTGCGTAGGTGAAAAGTCACGCACGCTGAAGGAGCAGTGTAGGTGAAAAGTCACGCACGCTACAGGAAGCAGTGTACGTAAAAAGTCACGCACGCTGAAGGAGCAGCGTAGGTGAAAAGTCACGCACGCTACAGGGAGCAGTGTACGTGAAAAGTCACGCATGCTGAAGGAGCAGCGTAGGTGAAAAGTCACGCACGCTACAGGAAGCAGTGTACGTGAAAAGTCACGCCCGCTGAAGGAGCAGCGTAGGTGAAAAGTCACGCACGCTACAGGGAGTAGTGTACGTGAAAAGTCACGCACGCTCGAGGAAGCAGTGTATGTGAAAAGTCACGCACACTCAAGGGAGCAGTGTGCGTGAAAAGTCACGCATGCTCAAGGGAGCAGTGTACGTGAAAAGTCACGCACGCTCAAGGAGACACGCTTCCAACAGGAAGCGTACTCAAGCCTGCGTATGCAGCGCTAAAGAGCGCGCGTAGCTCTGGGTGCGTAAGCTAAATATCTCTGCACACTGCTCACTATCTTCTCCAAACAGCAAGAATACCATGATGAACCCAAGGCTTCAAAGCATCATAACTTGGCCATCCGAACTCCAAATCCGGATTTCCAAAGTTCCAATTTGGGTAGAATTGAATGCTCTTCCTCATGGAAACATCAAAAACCCATAAAATGTAACTAAAACAGATCAAACCATGCAAAATCCGAAAATAGGAAAACTTAGATCTAGAGCAATGAAGACTCCAATTCCCAAAACACCAAGTTCTAATGTTGATCACCATGTCCTAATCTAGCAAATGAACCAAGAAAATAGGGCTCTCATAAAGTGGCAAGGTGCACTTGCCTAGGGTTAGGAGTGTTGTGGAGGAAGGAGAAGAAGAAGAAGAAAATTAATGATAGAAGTTATGAGGAGAGAGAGTGGTAGGTGGGGGTTATAAAGAGGGTGAGTTGTGGTGGGTTGAGGGTGTAGCATAGGCTTAAGGTGATCCAATACTCATAAACCAAACCAAACCGAACCAACCCAATAAAACCAAGCCATGCCAAAAACCCAAAATATGAGAAATACCAAAATTCCACAAGTTAAGAAAATAAAAATACATGCCAAAATCCAGATACGAGTATAAATACAAAATACGGGAAATACGGAAAATGAGGGTGACATCCACCTCCTTCCTCACCTCCACCTTCAACCCACATCTCCTCGACGAATCCTCCCTCCATACCGGTGAGGACTTTCTCAACTCCTCCACTGCCGTTGACTCCTTGGGGACGATCATGGTCGACTCGGGATGGACGAGAACCACCATTATCAGCAGGCAGGGTCGACCCTGAGCTAATGGGGGCCCGAGGCGAAACTTCCAAAATGGACCCCCATACATAATGTAAAAAAGAGTACAAATAAAACAAAAAATTAATATAGCCAAGATTTGAACCAATGACCTCTTAAATATAAGTCTAGCATTTTAACCAATACACCACAATATTTTTTGTTTAAAAATACACATGATACATACTAGTTCTATTGTATATAGTGTAACACCCAGTTTTTCAGATGAGTGTATTTTTGAAATTTTGTATTTATAAATATTATTTAATTGTATTTATTTTACATTATGATTTTTGGTAATTTTTAATTATTTTTAAAATCAATTTAAAACTGTTTTAAATCATGGCTTGTGATTTTGATGCCTTGCTAGTGTAACCTGAAAGACTGCCTAACCTAGAGCCTGACCATGTCATTAGGATGATTTAATTATCATTTTTAGCCTAGGGGTATTTTAGTCATTTTGACTTATTTGAATTATTTGACGATTTATTGAATTGGTGAATTCTAGGTTGACTTGACTTGTGGAGACCTAGTGAACTAGCCTAGAAGCTAACCCTAGCCATGGTGACCCTAGTCTAACTTAGGTTAACCTACTTTTAGTCATTAGGAACTAATTTTAGAATGAGGGGACTTGGTTTAGTGAATTTAAGTCATGGCTTATGGTTTCATAGAATGGCTTATGACTTCATGACTTGATTAATCATAACTTAAGCCCATGGGCCAATTTAGGAAACTCTGACCCTAATTCCTTCCTTTATGACCAGCCATAGGGATCCCCACCCTATATAAACACTTATTCTCTAGGGCTTGCCTCCTTCTTTATCCATTTCAACATTAGAAAAAAAGGTATTTGTCCCTCTTCCAAAAATCCCCATAAATCTATTTTTATTCCTTTTTAATCCTAGTTTCTTGCATTAGAACCTAATACTCTCCTATTTTCTGATTTTGGGGTTTAATCCCAGCTTTGGAACAATTTGGGAGCTTTTGCCATCAAGAGGAAGAATCCCCCATTTGAAGCTTTTCTAAGCTTTTTGCACATATAGGTAAAACCCCTTAAATTGATTTAAATTTCAATTTTCTTTATATATAGGGCTAGATCTAGGAGTCCCCTAGGTGTCCCCAAAATTTGGGTGGAATTCGTGTCCATTTGGTGCCCGTATCGGACACGTGTCATAGTGTCTCCTAGGTGTTTGATAAAATACTTGTGAGAATTAAATGATATTAATTTCAAAAACTAATTGAATGGAAAAATAGGTTTTTATATGCTGATCACGAATCTATCACACTGAGCACGTTTTTGAGCCGTATCCGTGTCCAAAATGGACACGAACACGCTGTACGACACTGTGGTCGAGTGCCCTGCTGCTCGATCACGTTTTCTCCGTGTCTGTGTCACTTGGACACGTGAAAATTGACACACAGCTAGGGGACATGACTGACATGTCATTCCTAAAGTTTTGTGTCAATTGATAACGTGTCGGATACGATATTCGAAGTACACTGATTTTGTACACAGACACAGCGCACGAATTTTGTCACTGATACACGTGTCGTGTCATGTCATGACACGATGTGGACGCGTGGTGACGTGGTTTTCATGTAGCCCTATGTCAGAGCTACATATGGACGTGATCACGTGTCGTCTCGTGTCTTGTGGCGTGTCCACGAAGCCTCGAACCCACTGCACGACACACTGTGCACGTCCCTGATACTCGGGCCCCCTGTAGAACACGACACGGATTCTTTCGACACAAATTTTGGTGGACATGAGGGGGCTTACACTGACAGCATGCCCCCAAAGTTTCATCGGGTTTCATAGAGTAGGTTGTGAGGAATCACACGTGCACGGGATTTTCACTACACTATACACACTGTTTAAATACGTTCTGATACGTGACTCAAACTCAGACACGACACGACCCCGACACAACTCAGGCACCTAGACACATACCCTGACACCCCACCTAGCTACTGACACGTGCACGAGACCCAAGGTTGCGTGTGTCGTGTCCTAGCCCGACTTGCACGCGTGCACGATACTGTTTGTACACAGTTTTGAGTCTGTGTGCGTGTGGTGATTTGGACACGATTTGTGTCCAGTTCTTGGACACGAAGATACTCCTTGACACCATCACTTATGTATCTTCATTTACCAACCACTGAATCGAATTATTGGTTGTTGATTTCAATTCGAAAATTTGGTTTTTCCTATTTTTCTGAAACATTGGTTTACTGTGTAAATTCTGAGATTTGATCATTTTTAAAAACTGTTTTATTGATGTTAAAGGATTAAATTAGTTCACCTACATGTGTATTGAATGATGATTAGGTTAGTGTGTGAATTGTGGGAGCAATGTGTTTCGAAATTGAGTTTGGGTTGGCTGACATTGTATAGCACTGAAATGGGATTTTGAATGAAAAACTGAAATTGAGATTCGAATTTCACAGGGATTTTGGGTTTGATTTTATAATGATAAACTGAGTTTTGGAGTACATATGAAAACTGAAATGGGGAATAAAACCTGAGGTGGTTCAGGATTCTGAAACCTGAGTTTGGGTTATTCATAAACCGAGCATACATGTAGGTATGTACTAAAGTCTGAGACTTATTCTCAGTTTTTTTAAGAGGACTGAGTTGGGTTTTGGTTTTACGAACTGACAATTAGTGTTGATTCCTGAGATTTTTTGAAAATGTGAAATATTAATGTCCATGTTAATTTAGGTTGTTAACTGAGGTTGATTGTTAACTGGGATGGTTGTGTTAACTAAGATTGGGGGAAAAACAGAAAAACTGATATTTACAGTTATGAAATTCCTGAGATACCTATGAATGAACCTGAGAACACTCTCCCACAGGCCATGTTGGCCCTGTATTGCAGTGGCAGTAGGCTGCCCCCTTGGGACAGCAGCACAGGCCATGTTGGCCTGTGCACTAGTGCAGTGAGGGGCTGTGTGTGTGCATGGATTAGTTGATTCTTTTATGGTATGCAAATAAGAATATAGTTATACCTATATATCTATGAATGTTGATTTGAGTTTTTACATGATATGGATATGTGGGTTGCATATATATATATATATATATATATATATATATATATATATATATATATATATATATATATATATATATATATATATATATATATGGGACAACTGATATTGGTATCAGTTGTGGGGCTATATAGATATGAGAGGCCATAGGTTATAAGATGATTTGTGATATGATATGTATATATACATAGACTATAAGGTTGAAGTATAGAGTTAGATAGAGTTGCCTCTAAATAGTTTAACCCATTTTGGTTGAGGGTTGATACCCCATTAAACTAGCAATAAATAGTCACAAGACCAAATCCTTAGATATCCATCAAGATAACCCAATTAGCTAAATTGAACTTGAGTTGTTATCAATATTGCCAATATATGCTATAGGGATATGTGAGATGTAGTAATATACATATTATAGGGTTATAAAGTAGATGTATATTGGCATAGATACATCTATGTAACACATGTATTCAATTTGTAGACCTACAAATGGGATGCATGTGTTATAGTACATGTATATTGAGGTAAGGGTAGCATGGTACTTGTAGAAGTTTAAGGTTGAGATTAGTATAGGCTTGAACTTGTTTGATACCTTTAGCCTAAAACAGGGTCAAGTTGGAAAAACCCTAGATTAGAAAGTTGACCAGGATTTAACTAATTGACCAAGTTGACTAGAGTGTTGACCAATAGTTGACTTTGACCTAGATTGGCTTAGAATCATGTAGATTGTATCGTAAACTTTATTTACCTTGTTTTAAACATATTATAACCCATATTGCTCTGTTTAGGACATTGTGACTCCGGTGCAGCTATCTGATATTACATTACTATTTTCAGAGTATCAGGCGAATACATTCTCTGATAGTTCTCTCATTTACTTGTCAATTACTGTACTTCAGTTCTAGTTAGTTGTATGCGATTCTCTGTTACAATACGTGTGGATATTTCTGGATTCATGTATACGACACACATTTATTTTCTGGCCTTTATTACTGGTATCATCATTTCTGGCTTCTATTACTAGAATCACCTACTGGAATCATTTACTGGTATCATTGTATTTTGGTTGGACTCATCTTGAATCATTGTGTCGGATTTCTGGATTCACTTGCTGGAAGGCGAAATACTAGAGTAAGACATGTAGACATACCCCATTTCTGAAATCACCCCTTTTGATGGAATCATACTGGAATGATAGCCATCTCACACCCGGCCAGGTGTATGATGTGTCGGATTACCCATAGCCGTTTACATGTCGATCTCGGTATTTTAAAACACACTGCTAGAGTATAGACTGGACTCACCCTGGAATCATTGATCACTATAACTGGAATCGTTCCTTACTGGTTTCATCTTATATTAGATTCATCTTGTACTGGACTTACATTAGAGTTACACTTGTCTACATTGCTGTCTGGACTTTATATCATATTACCCTGGTTCAGCTAGTTCTACTTTTACAGTCTTCATTGCTATGATTCTTCTCTTGTTTAGTTATTTACTTTTCTTGTACTTATCTGTCTTTCTTACCATCACCTGATTATAAACTGCCATTTTCATCAATACAACTGTCTATAACTGCTTTATAGTTCTCTGTCATTTACTTGGGTTTTCTAGATGAGATGTGCTCGTTCCTGTCCTGACTGAACCTATTAAAAATATTACAGATGCTTGCCCTGAGGATATTTGCCCTACTTGCCTTGGAGCAGGAGATGGCTTCGCTACCTATGGCCCCGACACTCAGGAGTGATCGGAAGACTATCTAGTAGACTTGGTTTAGTTTCCACGGCTTAGAACTTGAATTGTAATAACTGAGATCTGAGTTTGTATTTGAGTTTGTTTGAGATATTATCTTTTATTAGTTTATAAATGTTGTTGTTTAGTCTTTAGTTATTAACTTCTGTGTTATCTTATCGTGCTTAGACTGTGATTGAGATTTCATTATATCTATACTTGTCCTCCGTTCGGAGTCGAGTTTTGACAAGTACATTATATAATTACGTGAGCTGTTGATTAGATAGTAACCTAGGACAGCGTTCTACCGCCGACACTGCGGCGTAGGCTGGACGTACCCACTTCTCGTGCCCCTACACTGGGTGCGGGTCATGACACATTTTTAGTGGTGGCCCATGCAGGTCGAGAGTTACGTTAGTGCGATATCGTGGTAGTACGACGACTTAGTTGTACTGCTGCGAGCCTACGATAGAATTGAGAGATAGGCTTTAACGGAGAGGTTACTCAATCACAGTTAGGACTACTTGAGAGATTCCTGGACGACCCTTGAGAATCTCATTATGAACTTCAAATTGAAAATCCCTTTTCCTCTTGTTTTGATTCACCCTCACTCCTTGATGTTTAAGGAATCTTAGACTATTAACTTCCTTCATCGTTATCCTTACTTATATTTTGTCTATCTTATGTTGCTAATTTAGCACCAGTTTTACAAGCTTATCTTATTCAAGCTTGATCATGACATATTTTATTGGGGGCCGGCACCCACTAATATATTGTCTAATTAGAACCGGTGCATGATGGTCTGATCAACCTATTGCACTTTGGTTCGCTTCTCATATATTATTCTACATGGAAGGAGACATAGTTAAATTTGCCCTAGAGTCTCATCCACGACAGCTTTGGCAATTCTCTTTTGAATTATTTCCATCGCCTATGAACCACGTATTGTACTTAATAACATCGCCTTTGAACTCATTATTGTTTTGCCTTTCATATACTTCAGATAGAAAAGGCACTATACTTGATAGATCAACCCAAGGTATCATGTTTAGTTTCCCTATCCAAAGGAAAAAATTGCCTTATTTCTATATCCTTGCATCATCCTTTAAATTCTAATTCTTTGATCATGACCAGTTGACCGGGTCATCCTCCTTATCATCCAGTATTGGGGTCTTATTCAATTGAATTAATTCAATTGTGATATGGATATCAAATCCTGGATACTCGTGCTCGGACTTCAATGGCCTCATTCTCCATCTTGCCCAAACATCAGTATATCCTGAAATTGATCAACTTAGATCGTGTCGGGACTAAATCTTCTTATATATTGTGTTATTGGATTTCAATGCAATTGACACTCGTGTCTTAAACTTTCGATTTGATCATCTTTGGAATGGTAATCCTTCATAATTAATTCCTAGTTGTCTTTACTAGTTTTATATAGGATGGTAGACTGTCCCTTTGCACCTCCTTTTGAGGGAGCTAGGCCACTTGTAGCTCAGCACCAGAGGGGTAGAGCTTTTGCGATGGAAGTCGAGGAGGCTGACGTTGCAGGTGATGGATTAGCAGGTTTGACCTTCTTATTCTTCTTCTCCACTTTCCTGTGTGATTTATTAGTACCTGCCAGGATATCGTTTGTGATTTACTAGATAGTGTAGCTACCCCGATCGAGACTGTGAAATTACGACCAGTAGGATTGTGTTGCTTCGACATTGATTGATTGGGGGTTTGACCTAGGAAGGGTACGATCATCTTAATTTCGAGGACAAAATTTTTATAAGGTGGGTAGGATTGTAACACCCAGTTTTCCAGATGAGGGTATTTTTAAAATTTTGTATTTATAGATATTATTTAATTGTATTTATTTCACATTATGATTTTTGGTAATTTTTAATTATTTTTAAAATCAATTTAAAACTGTTTTAAGTCATGGCTTGTGATTTTGATGCCTTGCTAGTGTAACCTGAGAGACTGCCTAACCTAGAGCCTGACCATGTCATTAGGATGATTTACTTATCATTTTTAGCCTAGGGGTATTTTGGTCATTTTGACTTATTTGAATTATTTGATGATTGATTGAATTGGTGAATTCTAGGTTGACTTGACTTGTTGACCAAGTAAACTAGCCTAGAAGCTAACCCTAGCCATGGTGACCCTAGTTTAACTTAGGTTAACCTACTTTTAGTTATTAGAAACTAATTTTAGAATGAGGAGACTTGGTTTAGTGAATTTAAGTCATGGCTTATGGTTTCATGGAATGGCTTATGACTTCATGACTTGATTAATCATAACTTAAGCCCATGGGCCAATTTAGGAAATCCTAACCCTAATTCCTTCCTTTATGACCAGCCATAGGGATCCCTACCCTATATAAACACTTATTCTCTAGGGCTTGCCTCCTTCTTTATTCATTTAACATTAGAAAAAAAGGTATTTGTCCCTCTTCCAAAAATCTCCATAAATCCATTTTTTTTCCTGTTTAATCCTAGTTTCTTGTATTAGAACCTAATACTCTCCTATTTTCTGATTTTGGGGGTTTAATCCCAGCTTTGGGACAATTTTGGAGCTTTTGCCATCAAGAGGAAGAATCCCCATTTGAAGCTTTTCTAAGCTTTTTGCATATATAGGTAAAACCCATTAAATTGATTTAAATTTCAGTTTTCTTTGCATGTAGGGCTAGATCTAGGAGTCCCCTAGGTGTTCCCGAAATTTGGATGGAATTCGTGTCCGTTTGGTGCCCGCATCGGACACGTATCATAGTGTCTCCTAGGTATTTGATGAAATACTTGTGAGAATTAAATGATATAATTTCAAAAACTAATTGAATGGAAAAATAGATTTTTATATGCTGATCACGAATCTATCACACTGAGCACGTTTTGAGCCGTGTCCGTGTCCAAAATGGACACGAACACGCTGCACGACACTGTGGTCGAGTGCCCTGCTGCTCGATCACGTTTTCTCCGTGTCTGTGTACTTGGACATGTAAAAATTGACACACAGCTAGGGTACATGACTGACATGTCATTCCCAAAGTTTTGTGTCAATTGATAACATGTCGGACACGATATTCGAAGTGCACTGATTTTGTACAGACACAGCGTACAGATTTTGTCACTGATACACGCATCGTGTCATATCCTGACACGACGTGGACGCGTGGTGACGTGATTTTGTGTAGCCCTATGTCAGAGCTACATGTGGACGTGATTTTTGTGCAGCCCACTGCACGACACACTGTGCACGTCCCTGATACTCGGGCCCCCTGTAGGACACGACAAGGATTCTTTCGACACGCATTTTGGTGGACATAAGGGGGCATACACTGACAGCATGCCCCCAAAGTTTCATCGGGTTTCATAGAGTAGGTTGTGAGGAATCACACGTGCACGGGATTTTCACTACACTGTACACACTGTTTAAACACGTTCTGATACGTGACTCAAACTCAGACACGACACGACCCCGACACAACTCAGGCACCTAGACACATACCCTGACACCCCACCTAGCTACTGACACGTGCACGAGACCCAAGGTTGTGTGTATCGTGTCCTAGCCCGACTTGCACGCGTGCACGACACTGTTTGTACACAGTTTTGAGTCTGTGTTCGTGTGGTGATTTGGACACGATTCGTGTCCAGTTCTTGGACACGAAGACACTCCTTGACACCATCACTTATGTATCTTCGTTTACCAACCACTGAATCGAATTATTGGTTGTTGATTTCAATTCAAAATTTTGGTTTTTCCTATTTTTCTGAAACATTTGTTTACTGTGTAAATTTTGAGATTTGATCATTTTAAAAAACTGTTTTAATGATGTTAAAGGATTAAATTAGTTCACCTACATGTGTATTGAGTGATGATTTGGTTAGTGTGTGAATTGTGGGAGCAATGGGTTTCGAAATTGAGTTTGCGTTGGCTGACATTGTATAGCACTGAAATGGGATTTTGAATGAAAAATGAAATTGAGATTCGAATTTCACAGGGATTTTGGGTTTGATTTTACAATGATAAACTGAGTTTTAGAGTATATATGAAAACTGAAATGGGGAATGAAACCTGAGGTGGTTCAGGATTCTGAAACCTGAGTTTGGGTTATTCATAAACCGAGCATACATGTAGGTATGTACGAAAGTCTGAGACTTATTTTTAATTTTTTTTAAGAGGACTGAGTTGGGTTTTGGTTTTATGAACTGACAGTTAGTGTTGATTCCTGAGATTTTCTGAAAATGTGAAATGTTAATGTCCATGCTAATTTAGGTTGTTAACTGAGGTTGATTGTTAACTGGGATGGTTGTGTAACTGAGATTGGGGGAAAAACAGAAAAATTGAGATTTACAGTTATGAAATTCCTGAGATACCTATGAATGAACCTGAGAACACTCCCCCACAGGCCATGTTGGCCCTGCATTGCAGTGGCAGTAGGCTGCCCCCTTGGGGCAGCAGCACAGGCCATGTTGGCCTGTGCACTAGTGCAGTGAGGGGCTGTGTGTGTGCATAGGTTAGTTGATTCTTTTATGGTATGCAATATGTATATAGTTATACCTATATCTATGAATGTTGATTTGTGTTTTTACATGATATGGTTATGTGGGCTGCATATATATATATAACAATATATATATATATTAAAAATATATATATATATATATATATATATATTATATATATATATATTATAGATATTTATATATGTTATATATGTTATATATATATTATAGTTATCTATATATATATATATATATATATATATATATATATATTATATATATATATATATATATATATATTATATATATATACATACTATATATATATATATATATATATATATATATATCTACATATATAAAAAAATATATTATATATATATTATATATAATATATACATATATATTATATATATATATATATAATATAATATATATTATATATTATATATATATATATATATATTATAATATATATATATATATATTATATATATATATATATATATATATTATATATTATATATATATATATATATATATATATATATATATATATATGGGACAACTGATATTGGTATCAGTTGTGGGGCTATATAGATATGAGAGTCCATAGGTTATAAGATGATTTGCGATATGATATGTATATATACATAGACTATGAGGTTGAAGTATAGAGTTAGATAGAGTTGCCTCTAAATAGTTTAACCCATTTTGGTTGAGGGTTGATACCCCATTAAACTAGCAATAAATAGTCACAAGACCAAATCCTTAGATATCCATCAAGATAACCCAATTAGCTAAACTGAACTTGAGTTGTTATCAATATTGCCAATATATGCTATAGGGATATGTGAGATGTAGTAATATACATATTATAGGGTTATAAAGTAGATGTATATTTGGCATAGATACATCTATGTAACACATGTATTCAATTTGTAGACCTACTAATGGGATGCATGTGTTATAGTACATGTATATTGAGGTAAGGGTAGCATGGTACTTGTAGAAGTTTAAGGTTGAGATTAGTATAGGCTTGAACTTGTTTGATACCTTTAGCCTAAACAGGGTCAAGTTGGAAAAGCCATAGATTAGAAAGTTGACCAGGATTTGACTAATTGACCAAGTTGACTAGAGTATTGACCAATAGTTGACTTTGACCTAGATTGGCTTAGAATCATGTAGATTGCATCATAAACTTTATTTACCTTGTTTTAAACATATTATAACCCATATTGCTCTGTTTAGGACATTGTGACTCCGGTACAGCCATCTGATATTACATTACTTTTCAGAGTGTTAGGCGAGTACATTCTCTGATAGTTCTCTCGTTTACTTGTCAATTATGTACCTCAGTTCTAGTTAGTTGTATGCGATTCTCTTTACAACACGTGTGGATATTTCTGAATTCATGTATACGACACACATTTATTTTTGGCCTCTATTACTGGTATCATCATTTCTGGCTTCTATTACTGGAATCACCTACTGGAATCATTTACTGGAATCATTTACTGGTATCATTGTATTTTGGCTGGACTCATTGAATCATTGTGTCGGATTTCCGGATTCACTTGCTGGGAGGAAAAATACTAGAGTAAGACATGTAGACATACCCCATTTCTGGAATCACCCCTTTTGCTGGAATCATACTGGAATGATAGTCATCTCACACCCGGCCAGGTGTGTGATGTGCCGGATTACCCATAGCCGTTTACATGTCGATCTCGGTATTTTAAAACACACTGCTAGAGTATAGGCTGGACTCACCCTGGAATTATTGATCACTATAACTGGAATCGTCCCTTACTGGATTCATCTTGTATTAGACTCATCTTGTACTGGACTTATATTAGAGTTACACTTGTCTACATTGCTGTCTGGACTTTATATCATATTACCCTGGTTCAGCTAGTTCAACTTTTACAGTCATTGCTATGATTCTCTTGTTTAGTTATTTACTTTCCTTGCACTTATCTGTTTTTTACCATCACCTGATTATAACTGCCATTTTTATTAATACAACTGTCTATAACTGCTTTATAGTTCTCTGTTATTTACTTGGGTTTTCTAGATGAGATGTGCTAGTTCCTGTCCTGACTGGACCTATTGAAATATTACAGATGCTTGCCCTGAGGATATTTGCCCTACTTGCCTTGGAGCAGGAGATGGCTTAGTTACCTATGGCCCCGACACTCATGAGTGATCGAAGACTAGCTAGTAGACTTGGTTTAGTTTTCATGTCTTAGAACTTGAATTATAATAACTGAGATACGAGTTTGTATTTGATTTTGTTTGAGATATTATCTTTTAGTAGTTATAAATGTTGTGTTTAGTCTTTAGTTATTAACTTCTGTGTTATCTTATCGTGCTTAGACTGTGATTGAGATTTCATTATATCTATACTTGTCCTCCATTCGGAGTCGAGTTTTGACAAGTACATTATATAATTGCGTGAGTTGTTAATTAGATAGTAACCTAGGACATCGTTCTACCGTCGACACTGCGGCGTAGGCTGGACGTACCCACTTCTCGTGCCCCTACACAGGTGCGGGTCGTGACATATAGTTCCATGTTGGTGTCCCCTTTCGTCAGGGGGCTCTGGGCCGTCGTCCGGCCTGCCCTGGGTCAGGACCACCCTTGTCAGCAGCGTCCACGGTGACCAGATCCATCTATTTATTCTCAAACTGACTCCGGAAGAATTTCTCAAAAAATGGGATGGATGTGAAACTGGAACAAAAATAGGGGACAAGAACGATAATACGTTAGTTCAGAAAAAAATCCTCTCACTTTCAATATTGTAACCGATCGCCTGAACTCAAAATATTTTATTCACTTTCACAAAACAGCCCAGATTCTTTTTACTTCAACGAACCAAACAACCCTAAGTTAGATAAAATTTGATATTTTAAAGGAATTCGGAGTTTTGTAAATATGAGAAGTAAAAAATTATACTTTGTTAATATTTAGATAAAGCCAAATATGGATGCCCTTATCCATATCCACAAACAACCCCTATCTCATTTCCTCTATATATGTTATCAATAAGAAAAACTACTTACATATTACTGGATACCAGTACTTTTTTCTCTTTCTCATTTTACAACATGTTATTAGTAACATTGCTCGAGGAGCTCCGACAATTGCTTAGGGAGTTTCACAAGAAAAATATATGGGTAACTAGATACCATCGCTGGAGGAGGATCTTGAAGAAAGCACCATTACTCGAGAGACCATCTCGTCCCCTTTTTTGCGACCGCTGCTTCACCATGGTGAACCCATTAGTTATCGCGCCTGACACACCTAGGCCACGAACAATACACACTGGTTCCTCATATTGTAAATTTTCATGGTCACCTAAATTATAGTTAAAAAGAAAAGAAAAAACACAACATATATTAATCTATGTTCATGGAAGCCATAAGGAAAGTTATATAACGATTATTATAAGAACTATTGACATATATAAAAGAATAGGTAAAAGTTGTCATTATAAAATGTATATAAAACTGCTAGGTGCTTGTGATTCTGTTATTGGCATATTACCATTGATTAAATAAAACTTAAATGACATGGTTGTAGTTTGTGCAAGTATAGATGTCAAGGAAGACAACAATATCCGTTTGTTGATACTGAATTATTATACATAAGTGTGTATCATCAGATGATATATATATATATATATATATATATATATATATATATACTTTTGACTTGTGCTAATTTTATATCCTCCTTATAGTTTTATGTCCTTTTGGAGGCTGCAATGACTTATATTGGGAATACCATTCGTGAGTTTTTAAGTTGTTCTGATAAGGAATGAAGACAAATTGTATGGTTTTTAAAAATGATTTTGTTTATCCAATTCGGTTTTGGCTGATCCATTTTATGCACTAAAACATGTAGGTTGTGGCCATTCCATTTGGCCTACTAATAACTTTCTTTCTGATTTTTTTGAGTAATCTTAAAACAATTAAGCCCAGGGCTTTGGCTATCATATTTGCGGTCAAATTTGAAAGTTCTGTTGAAATAAATTTATGAAGAAGAAATTCCAGGATTTTTTGTTATTATATTTGCAATTAAAAATATTTTTCTGTAAAATTTAGAATGGATGAACACAAGCATAAATCTGTTTTGGTAAACAATTTTTTAATAAAATTGAGAGGTTGTCAATTTTTCAGGTAAGAAATATGGATTTGAAAGTATATTCTGTGAAATTGATACAAGGTTTTTACTATCAATTTTTTTTAGTATGGAATTTCTTCATAAACCATGGAATATGTGTTACTTTTGAAAATATTATGAGGATCAATGAATGTCTTCGTGGGAAAATATTATTTGGTTGCCATTTTTTTGCTATAAAAGTTTCCTCTACTATGCAACAAAATCGTCTACGTATGGAAAATATTTTTCTATAGTGTGGAAAATATCTTTTCCTGTGCTAATTTGAATTGTGTTTGTATCCGAATTCGTCTCGGTGTCTATGAAACTTTTTCATGCAGTCTAGAAACCTAGGACGTTTCCCGTCCATGATTTGAAGATATAGCACACCATGATTTTCATGTGCAAGAGTATGCTATGTAGGTGTTGCTATTATATTTACTGATCTAATAGCAATAACTAACGACAAATTGATAGCTGGCCGACTGCATCGGTAATTTTGTTTGTAATTGTTTATTAAGATTTTACCACCCCAAATGGGTGCATGCATTTGTGATGCATGCATGACAGGTATTGCTGCATGTCTGCGGGAAAGCAGTCGTCCGTAAAATAAATTTTTGCATGTCATAGCGAGTCATGGCCCCGAAAGGCTAAAAGTGAAAATACCAAACTGAATGTTGGTATTTCAATTGTTGGGCACGTGTGGAAGCGTTTGCCAACCTGTCACACTCCAGAACCAGAATACTGGAGAGCGGAGGACAAACACAGCCAGCTACGTATATTGAAGTGCCATCCCCTCGCAATACGGTCATGACTGTCTAGATGCATGAGGGTTTATCTACAAGCCAACAGTCTCTTATGGTCAAGAACAAGCCTAGTGTCTCAATCTCAAGCAAGCAAGTAAATATTACAAGATATTAGATCATCAGACATACAAAGTAAGGCATCCCAAACATTACATATTCAGATGATCATGAAGCTAGTCATACAAAATGCGAAGACTAGCAAGAGTTTAAGTCATACATGATCAACCCTAGGATTTGCCAATCATGTTACAGCCCTTAGGCAGACAAATAAGTATTAATACAAGCTAACACTTGCTCGACGGCTAAACGCCTTAAAAGAATAATTTACAATTAAAGTGGGAGAGCAAAAGAAAAAACCCACTCGATGCCAGGGTTACGCCTGGTGTTCACCATCTGGCTGAAAAGCTGGTAGATCCTAGGATGCTACTCCAAAATCTGGCCATACAAAACCAGCTAGGTCAGAACCCAGAAGAGCAAGTGCCACAAGGGAGACTTCACTTAAGAACTAAAACCAGCAGATTAGAACATAAATAATAATAATAATACATGAGTTAGAAAATAGGATGATAAATGATAAGATAACTAAGAAGCTATTCTGGAAACCAAGTAACAACTCATAAATCAAACAGGACCGGGGTTGTAACCCTTCACCAGAACAGAACTTAGTCCTTAACCATTTATCGACAAGAGTAAAGCATAAACAATAATGCACTGAAGTAACCATATACTGGCACTGTCTGGACAAGACTAGACTGGACTCCATCCATCGATCACGGCCAAGCAAGAGTACGGCTTGATACTTTAACTAACTAGGGATATTGTCACACCCCAGAACCAGAATACTGGAGAGCGGAGGACAAACACAGCCTGCTACGTATATTGAAGTGCAACCCACCTCGTAATACGGTTATGGCTGTCTAGATGCATGAGGGTTTATCTATATGCCATCAATCTTTAAGGTCAAGAACAAGCCTAGTGTCTCAATCTCAAGCAAGTAAATACATGTTACAAGATGGTAGATCATCAGACATACAAAGTAAGGCATCCCAATATTACATATTCAGATGATCATGAAGCTAATCATACAAATGCGAAGACTAGCAAGAGTTTCAGTCATACATGATCGATCGTAGGATTTGTTAATCATGTTACAGCCCGTAGATAGATAGTAAGTAAAGTATGCAATATGAGCTAACACTTGTTCGGCGGCTAAACGTGTCACGACCCGCACCCTTTTTTCTACGTATACGAGGCGTGTCCAAGCCAGCCTACGCCGCAGTGTAGACGGTAGAACGCTGTCACGGCCATAAAAAATAAATAAACAATGCTCATTCACAAAACTAATTTAACTTACAATTTTATAAGTTTTACTTTGCAGAAAAATATAAACTTGTACAAATATTGGAATGACTACAACTCAGCTATCTAGCTAGTCTCTAGGCTTTTGTCTACAAGTATATCCGTCACTCCCATGTTAAGTAAATCCACGGCTAACCTGAAAAATATTGGTTTCCAGTCAGGAATGAAACGAGTACAATTCACTGAATGCAGTTTTAATATATGAAATGACTATACTACAGAGGTTACCTTTAGACATATGATACATAAATAAAATAAAAATACAGAACAAAACTGAATACTAAGAACAGAAAATGAAATATAATAAAATACTCACCAACTGACCGACTGAAGTACATTTGATATGTGATCGATCTCGGGACAATTATGCGACACGGTCTATACGGTCTAAAGTTACACGGTCTACAGTTACACGGTCTACAAGAAATAAATGAAATAATAAATACGATCTACACGGTCTAAATTTACACGGTCTATAAGAAATAATACAATAATAAATACGGTCTACACGGTCTAAGGTCAGATCACACATCGTTGGTACTTCACTTCCCCGACACCACAAAGAAATAATCAACATAAAAAAATAAAATCACATATCTATCGACTAAACACTGATGTATAGTAAAGATCAATACTAAAAATAAATAATAAACTGTACTCGCCTGTGGTCCTTTGCTGGTGAAACCGATAATCCAACCCACTCAGTGTGCCACAAAAGTTAAAACTCGTACAACCATCCCTGTAGCTGAAATAATATTACCAATGTTCTCAGAATAGTCAAATTAGTTAGAATTTCCTGTCCTTAAGTCCAATTCTGGACACAGGGGCAAAACGGTAATTTAGATCAAAATGGTGTCCACCGTTGGACCCACTTTGCACCGAAAAGTGTGCCAAAGTCAATGGTCTCTAAAGTTGTCAAACTACATGTCTACAGATTTGTTTTGATGATACGAACCCAACCGTATGTCCAGAGTTGGATTCCGGTGGGCTATGCACAAAATTGCCCGTTGAATCAGATTGTGGGACCCGCGAAACGGCGATCCGATCATCTGTCTCAGAATCGGACCAAACTTGGCATACAAGACCAAAAAATGATACGATCCTGGGCAAGTTCGTCTCTATCTGACGAGCGTGCACAAAGTAATTGAGAAACTTACACAGAGATCGATACGGTAAATTTCGACCGATACGCATCAAATTCGTCGCGCACATGCAACCAATTTGAATTCCGCCAAAGCCCACACATCCACGAACTCGATACGCACCTTTTGATGCTTTCGGTTCGCGACTACGTCGCTCGGATTGGCGTGACGCACGTTGTATCGAGGGATTTTATATTTTTAAAATAGGTTTTCGGTAAACTTCGGGATTCGATTTCTCGACGCGTAGTCGATGATTTCCAAATCCGAAAAAGGTTGTGAAGCCCTATATGGTGTCTAGGACTGTCTTTAAATAGCTTCTAGATGTTGTGCACGAGTTGATCGGAATCGATCCTCGAACAGGGTATTCTAAACTATTTTCTAAACTGTTTTATCAACATTTTTTTCGTTGATTTTGGATCGATTTCCAGAGAAATCTAGTCGAGTGTATTCGAGCCTAATTAAAGGATCACGTAGAGGGTTAGGTTGTTGTCGTACCTCAACAAACGGTGTGCAAAACGATCGATCTTCGAGAGAGAACGATCGCCGAAAAACCAGCCTCCTGACAGCTGCTGATGTTGTTGCTTTACTCTGTTGCGCCCGGCACGCCGCGCGTCTGCCTGCCGGCGGCGGCCTGCGACGGCGCCGAGGGTGGCACGCGGTTGTCCAAGATGGGGGAAAGGGTTCGCCTAGGGTTTTAGTTTTGTGGCAAAATCTCTCGATGCCTCCTTCTCTGTTTCGCATTTATATTTATGTATATGAGTCTCTGTTGTGTACAGAGTTGGGGGAAACAATTGGGCCTCTGTCATGGGCTCGGGTGGGGGCTTGCTGGAGATTGTTGGGCCGGGCTGTTTGGGCCTAAAGGTTGGACTGGTTTTCTTTTGAGTTCTTTTTCTTCTTCTTTTTCCATTTCTTTTCTATTTAGCATACATAAATATATATCTACATAAATATATATCTACATATATACATGTACCTATGTACATATTATACATATATTTATATATTTATATACATATATATACACACATATAATTTATATATATATATATATAATATATATATATCTATATATATATATATATATATATATAATATATATATATATATATAATATATATATATATATTGGTGAGTGTATTGGTGAGTGTATATCAATATATATTATCACCATGTAACCTATATGTACAACCAAGATATTATACATATATACAATCATCATATATAATTAAAAAAAAAAATTATATATTAATTTAAATACTAAAATTATAATTAAGATCATTAGGAATATATATATATATATATATATATATAATATTATATTATATATATATATAATATATATATATATATATATATATATATATATATAAAGTACATCGTTTACCATTTATGAACATATTTATACACAAGTATATATATTGCCTATGTAAATGCCAAAGTCCAAATATTATTCTACAGGAATATTATCATATTTACAAGAATAATAACCTAATAGCAAGAATATTTATGATATAAATTATACATATATAACAATCATTTCCAAAATGCTTCTAATTCGCTAAAGTAAAATGCCAATACAACATACATCTATATGATCGTCTCTGAACTTACTACCCGACTGCGTGGGCTTGGACTTGGTTCGGGTCCGGTCCGGACTAGTTCGGTACGACCAGGTCACTCAACGTAATAATATAATAATAAATAATTAAACTATTTATAATGGTCATGTCACAACTTGGCCTGGTTTTCCTAGTTAGGATATCACTATGCCTCGGTCTTCCTTAGCATGACTAATACACTAGTCAAGGCACGCCACTGCACTATCCGTGCCACAATTTCTAGTCACCTTGTACTCTAATTCCTAACCATGACTAAAATCCTCTATCGTAATAATTAACTAAATAATTGTTTATAAAACTCTAAAAATTACCATTTAATTCAAATAAATAAATAAAAATATTATCAAAATTCTGGAAAGAGGGGTTACAAATCTACCCACCTTAAAATAATTTTGTCATTGAAATTCTAATTCACAACTTCCTTAAATTCCAAAAAGGAAATCTACCATTACCTAAATCTTCTTGGATTTTTATTCCTCAAAAATAGTTACATCCTCCTCCTAGCCATTTTGTAACTTCAAAATCCCGAGGACTTCTACCCAACTTTGGCCACACTAGCCATTTTGTAACTTCGAAACCCCGAGGACTTCTACCCAGCTTTGGTCACACTACTCCCTCAAATCTCATGTCACTAAACTTATAATCATCCAATCACTTGCTAAAATTAGCTACCAATAGATCCACTGTATAGGGCATCTGTAATCCTCTCTTATCTATCAAGCAACCCCAAAATTTAACAAGCAACAAATTACACAAGTGGCTAAGAAATATTAGTAAACTCTAAGCATGACCCTTCGTCGCTCTGAAATAAGAAGGACGGGAAGATAAGAAAGAATAATCGAGGGTAATTATGAAATTTCAAGAGCGGCAGAGGGTATCTAATGATGCAGCTAGAAAGAAGGTCTATGAACCATGACTTTATTGCTAGAGTGGCTACTCTAGCACAATCACTTGATAAATCGAAAAACTCTTCGTTTCTTAGAGGGGCTTGCCATCCGTGCAATACAGAAGTTCTGTTCTCGAAATTCTGGACAGGTTCCAAAATACAAAAAATTTGAGAAATCAAGATTATGATTTTTCGTGGTTATTTCACTACCAAAATAAGTCATAACCGACGAAATTAGCGACGTTTTAAGAAAACATCGCAGGGAAAAAACAATTTAGCGACGTTTTTTTATTACGTCGCAAAACGTCGTTATTAGCGACGGACAGCAACGTTCTGCGACGTATTTAAACTACGTTTGCGTTTTAAAAGATAACGTCGCGTATAAGTCGGTAAACGTCACTAATATTAGTGATATTAGCGACGTTTACCGACGTATATGTTAATTCAATGCTAATATCACTTATACTAGCGACGTTTACCGACGTTTTTGTGTGACGTCGCTAACTTGTAAATATGGGTCAGGTTCGATTTTCATTCCCCCCATTATTTTTCTCCCCAATTATTTTCCTTCCCCTCCGACCCCGAGCCGGCTTCCCCCACCCCCTCGGCCCCCGACCCCCACCGACCTTCGGTGACCGCCGCTCTCCTCCTCCGGAGACCGTCGACCCCCTCCTCCCCCTCCACCGCCGCTCCCCCTCGCCGTCGCCAGAGCCAGCTCCAGTTCGCCAGAGCCAGCTCCAGCCACCTCCACCGCCGCTCCCCCTCGCCGTTCGCCAGAGCCAGCTCCAGCCACCTCGACCGCCGCTCCCCCTCGTCGTCGTCGCTCCCCCTCGTCGTCACGGTCAGGTAAACCCTAACTCTAACCGGCTCGACACCTCAACACGAGCCTGTGCACGTTTCTTGTTTGGACACCTCGTGTCTAGTTTGCTAGACACGAGACACCCCCCTGACATATGTATAAACCTTGTGCACACATTAATTGATATGAATTTGGGTTTTTGATTCGAATTGAGGGTTCTTCACATATTTTCTGAAACTGTCCAATTTGAGCATTTTCTAAAATCTTTTAAGTAAATTAAATTGTTAAATAATGTAGATTCATGATGTTTAAGATGTATACAATATCTGAGATGTTAGTTTACATGGCCGAGGTTCATGGAATGCAAGTTTGGGTTGTATTTATTCAAATTTGGGTTCGAAAAAGGGATTTTCTGATACATGTATTGTTCTTTGTGTTTTCAAGAGTAAAATTGATAATTAAGATGCTAATTCATATAATGTAATGTTATTTACTGTAGGACATTGAAACTGAGTAACTGCCCTCTATATTGTTCAGTCCCCTTTCTTAGTTGTTCAGTCGACTTCTAGGTAGGTAAAGGCCACTTCTTAGATGTATCATTTGATGGAAGGGAGAGGGGGCATAAGTGTTCAGTCCTTGTTCAACTTATGAACATGTATCAGTTCCAAAGTTACTAGTATCAGCCATAGTCAACCATAGTATCTTTTAGATTAGGATTTGGGTGTTAGTATAGAAAGGGTAGAGCACTGTAATAGATGAGAGAGGGCCTTAGGCAACAGGCCAATAGGCCAAGCAGAGATTAAGCCCCATTTTAACCCATATTCAGTCAAACCCTTCTCATCCTTGTTCAGTCCTTGAACTTAAACCAATCCTTGAATGTGAAGTCTAGTATATATATTTGATTAGCTTTGTATATATATGTGTATCTCGATTTGTGTTTGGTTGCAGTGGTTAGGATTTAGTTATATATTGGGTTACCTAAGGGTTGAGTTCAGAGTTTAGAGTGGAGTGTGAAGAGGGAAAGTTAGTATGTGACATTGAGAGTTCACAAAGATGGTAGGGTGTATCAGATTTGATAAAAGAAGGGAGTGATGGCTATATATCGATTGTATCTATAAAGGTTGTTTATATAAAGGATAGTATAGTGACTTATGGTAAGTTAAAGATTGTGGGTTCAGTCTAAGAAATTAGTCTTAGTGTGTAGAGTAGTATGTAGAGGAGTATGGCTACTAGTGATATATAGATATGTAGGTCCATGTGTATCTGTATCGGACTATCGCTATCGGTATCGAACTATCGCTATCGGTATCGGACTATCGCTATCGATATCGAACTATCGGTATCGATCGAACTATCGGTATCGGACTATCGCTATCGGTATCGGACTATCGCTATCAGTATCGACCGTATATACTTAGTATCGGGCGTAGCGGATTAGTATCGATCAGTATATAGGTTTGTGTTAAGATCAAGGTTCAAAGTATCGGTATCGGAATAGTAGGCCGAATAGGAGGCCGAGATAGTCGAATGAGAAGAAGGGAAGAAGGGAGGAGCAGATGGGTCCAGAGCCATGGTGGAGGAGGAGAAGTAACATGAGAGCAGTTTCCGCCGTAACATCTCCTGGCTCTGCTGGCAACTGAAGTCCAGATGCTACAAAGGACGATCCTTCGTTGAAATCGACTACAACACCCATCAGTTCAAGTTCATTCCTATATGAGTAGATTCCAATACCATAGAAGCCATCAGTTTGTTGACCTTCCTCTATGGCATTGGAATATACTCATATAGGAATGAACTTGAACTAATGGATGTTGTAATCGATTTCAGCGAAGGATCATCCTTTGTAGCATCTGGACTTCAGTTGCCAGCAGAGCCAGGAGATGTTACGGCGGAAACTGCTCTCATGTTACTTCTCCTCCTCCACCATGGCTCTGGACCCATCTGCTCCTCCCTTCTTCCCTTCTTCTCATTCGACTATCTCGGCCTCCTATTCGGCCTACTATTCCGATATGCGTTTGATACGGTCTACCTAATCAATATACTGATACTAATTTGATACTCTCTGATATTAAGTACATCCGGCTTACTAGCTAGCGGATCCACCAGTTACATGATTATATACTAATTATGTTTAGTTTGTCTTACGATACAGATTTTCACATCCAATGTAATCCAGTTGACCAATGTAACCCAAGATGTTGTCTTATTGATCTAGTTTAGCCTTGTTTTACTAGATTGTTGATCGAGTTGACCAATAGTTGACTTTGACCTTGATTGGCCTAGAAATCATATAGAATTGCATGTAGACTTCTTTTATTTTATATTGACTTCCATGATATGACAGCTCCTCAAAAAAAAAAGAATCCTCTACTAGACATCGCACTCTCCTTTTCAGAACATCAACTAGTATTACTACCTTGATGTATATATAAAGTATGCATGTAAAATAGTAGGTAATGATATGCAAAACTGAAAAGATAAATGCAATGCATGAATGAATGGATGAAAAGATAAATGCAATCCATCGGAAAAGCTTTGACACTTGCATATCATTCACTACCTTGATGTATCTATCTTACAGAATTATGGAGCTGAATTACTATCTGCGGAATCGTACTTGGATGTACAACCGTCATCCTGATGACATGTGCGGTGTGCAGGATGAATTCATAGAGGGTGTACACCAGTTCCTGCAGTTTGCCAAGGCGTTCCCTCAGTACATGGACGGTACCAAAATAAGTGTCCGTGTGTGAGATGTCGCAACTTGAAATATCATCCAGAAGTGGATGTCACGTATCATTTGTACTCGAAGGATTTCACGCCGAATTACTATCAGTAGAGCGAGCACGGAGAACTTGTGTCTTTAGCATCGGAGTACGAGCCTTATGTGGATGTCCACAACAACGCTCCTTACGACGATGGGTTGGTGAACATGGTTTTTGACGCGGCCGGGCCTAGTTTCGATCCGGATGATCATGATGCACCTGAGGAGGCACCGAACCCCGATGCTGCACAGTTCATGGAGTTGCTGGAGAATACAAGGACTCCATTATATCCTGGTTGTGAGGATCATTCACCGTTGGAGGTGGTTACAAGATTGTTGAGCATCAAGTCCGATTTTAACATGTCGCAAGATTGCTACAACCGTATTATGGAGTTGCTTATAGAAATATTGCCTGAGGGTGCGAAGTTGCCTAAAGACTTCTGCCGGTCTAAGAGGATGGTTAGATCGCTCTGGATGGGATATAAAAAAATCGATGCCTGTCGCAACGGGTGCATGTTGTACTACAAAGACGACAAGGATGAAGATGCCTGCAGATTTTGTGGTGTCGATCGCTACAGGAAGCCTACCTCTTCGATGCACTACTTGTCGTTGACGCCGCATTTGCAGCGGTTGTTTATGGTGAAGAAAACTGCAGAAAACATGAGTTGGCATAAGCGGGAACATACCGAAGGAGTGTTGGATCACCCATCTGATGGAGAAGCATGGAAGCACTTTGATCGAGAGTATCCAGATTTTGCTTCTGATCTGCGTAATGTTAGATTGGGTCTCTGCTCTGACGGTTTTACCCCATTCGGACTTTCGGGATCCCAGTATTCGTGTTGGCCTGTGATCGTCACCCCGTACAATCTACCGCCTTGGATGTGCATGAAGACTCCATATATGTTCCTCACCGTTATTATCCCAGGTCCGAACAATCCGAAAAGGAACATCGATGTTTATTTACAGCCATTGATTGATGAGTTGAATCAGCTGTGGGAAGTAGGTTCCAACACGTACGATGTATCTAGAAAACAAAATTTTCAGATGCGGGCAGCACTTATGTGGACCATCAACGACTTTCCGGCCTATGGAATGTTATCTGGATGGAGCACGCATGGTCGTCTTTCATGTCCGTGTTGCATGGACGACACTAAGGCTTTCCGTTTGAAACACGGAGGCAAACCGTGCTTCTTCGATTGTCATCGACAATTCCTGCCGAAGGATCATCCGTACCGGAGGAACAGGAATGCTTTTCGTGCTGGCGTTGTGGAGAAGGGTGATCCACCGACAAGGTGGTGCGGAGCCACGATATGGGAGGAGGTTAGAGATTTACCAAGTGGTATTGAGCAGCCTGCTATGGGCTACAAGTGTGACGGATTTGGTCGCACTCATAACTGGACGAAGAGGAGTATATTCTGGGATCTGCCATACTGGAGCACCAATCTGATTAGACATAACCTTGATGTCATGCATATCGAGAAGAATGTGTTTGACAACATAATTAATACTGTAATGGACGTAAAGGGGAAGATGAAAGACAATCCTAAGGCTAGATTGGACTTGAAAGAAATATGTAGACGTCCTGCATTGCATTTGATAGAGGACGGGAATGGGAAGTTGAAGCAGCCTAAGGCAATTTTCTCACTGGAGAAGGAGGATAAAGTGAGGCTTTGTAGGTGGATTCAAGGTCTGAAATTTTCAGATGGGTATGTTTCAAACTTGAGAAGATGCGTCAACCTCAAGGAGAACAAACTGACAAGTATGAAGAGCCATGATTGTCACGTATTCATGGAGCGGTTAATTCTGATTGCATTTCGAGAATTCTTACCGCAGGCAGTTTGGGATCCATTGACGGAGCTTAGCATATTCTTCAGGGACCTTTGTTCTAAGAAATTGCTCGTTGATCGTCTAGAAAAGCAAGAGAAGGACATTGTGGTAACACTGTGCAAGCTAGAGAGGGTGTTTCCACCTGGATTCTTCGACTCTATGGAGCATTTGCCGATTCATCTTTCCTACGAGGCACGTATTGGTGGACCCGTCGAATATCGATGGATGTACCCGTTCGAGCGATATTTGAATCACCTAAAAAGAAAGGTAAAAAATAAGGCTCGGGTCGAGGGTTCTATTTGTAAAGCCTATATTCTCGAGGAGATTACAAATTTCTGCTCCTCCTATTTCAAACCTCATGTTGCTACGAATAGAACGAGGGCTCCGAGAAACGACGACGGATATCAAGAATTTAATGATGGAATACTGAAAGTATTCAATGCGTCCGGAAAGCCTTCGGGGAAAATAAAGAAGAGATATTTGAATGACGAAGAGCTAAGGGCTGCTCAGTTGTATGTATTACTCAATTGTGACGAGGATGAAGTGGAGAAGCTAGAGGGGTAAGTAAGGAATGATGAGTTTACGTCATCTCAATGTAATAGTATAAGCTAATATTATTGTACTAATCGTTCTAATGCTTTGTTGTTTTCCAGCACATATAATTGTCACGTCCCAGAACCAGAATACTGAAGAACGGGGACGTACACAGCCAGCTACGTATAACGGAACGGCAACCATTCCGCTATACGGTCACGGCTGTCTAGCTATGTGAGGGTACGCTACAAACCATCAGTCTCTTAGGGTCAAATCAAGCTATTGTCTCAATCTCAACAAGTAATGATAGTAACAAGATATCAGACCACCAAATATACAATTGTAAGGCGTCCCAAACATTACATATCCAGATGATCATGAAGCTAGTCGTACAAAATGTAAGGACTAGCAAGAGTTAAGTCATACATGATCGACCTCGAGTTGCCAATCATGATTACAGCCCGTAGGCAGATAGAAAGTAAAGTGCATCGAGCTAACAAGTGCTCGTCGGCTAAACGCCTCAAAAGAATATCAGTTAACAATACAGTGGGAGAAACAAAAAGAGAAAACCCACTCGTTGCCCGGGTTCCGTCTAGTGGTCACCATCGGGATAAAAGACAGGTAGATCCTTTGTTGCTGCTCCGGTATCTGGCCATACAAAACCAGCTGGGTCAGACCCCAGAAAGAGCAAGTGCCACAAAGGAGGCCACAAAATTAGAACAAAAGCCAGCAAATTAGCACAATAATATAATTACATAATAAGAGACAGTAATTAAGAAAAGCAGGATAAGTGAAAATAATAGTTAATCTTGTACAGAATCGATAAAAGACAGAATCATATGGAAAAGCATGACAGGGTGATATACGATGAGATAACCATGGGACTATTCAGATAACCAGGTTACAACCCGTAAACCAAACAAGGACCGGGGTTGTAACCCTTCGTCTGAACGGAACTTGGCTTCTCCCACCATTTATCGGCAAGGTAAATATAAGAAATCTGGTCAAGTAACATTTTGGAGTGACAATCATTATAGTGACAATCTGGAGTGACAATCCTTCAATCATTCTAGTACAATCTTACAATCAATCAATTCTAGACAATACTATACTGGACTAGACTCCATCCAAGCAATCACGGCCAATCATTGCCTACGGCTTTCTATATTAACTAACTAGGGTTATCACAGGCCTAATTACTAACAAGATGCAATGAGAATTCCAAGTCCGGTTACCTGTTTGTTACTACCTGAGTGATCCCAGCAAGAAAAGGAAAAGATAGCAGGATATAGCAGACACACTGTAGTAAGATACATGTATCCTAAGGTACCACACTCGACGGCGGGCTGGAAGTGCGCTCATCTCGACGGATAGCAACAAATCCCAAGTATATATATATATATATAAGGCCGGGACCAAAGGGGCAACAGGTAACTGGGAAATTCTCCATGAACTATAGTTAGATCTAGTCATTAGCCTAATCCATGTTCAGTGCGAATCCCTGACCGTGGGAAACCAGGGAGTCACGTCCTAGACATGATGCAAGACAAGACAAGTGGATTTAACAAGCAAGCAAGAAGAACCACCCACGGTGTCAAGGCAAGTCAAGTTAAGTTATCAAGAAAATCATGTCAGGGTACTTGTCAGGAGTGCGCCACGACGGGCCACTATCATGTCAGGTCGGTCATGTCAGGAGTGCACCACCACGGGTCACTGTCGTGTTATGCTAGTTCCTTGCCATACCGTGCCATGTACAATAGTCTTCCAAACATATTAAGTAAAATCAAGTTCATGACAAAAGGCGTAAGGATATAAAATGGGCATGAAATATCTAATAAAATATCAAAAGACAGGGTTATAAAAGAGCCAAGCATAAAGAAATAAAATAAAAACTCCAAGGGTCAATAGGTTAAGCAAGGGGTCAGGGGAGCAGCGTACAAAAGTCACGCATGCTCAAAGGGAGTAGCTGCGTGAAAAGTCACGCAAGCTCAAGGGAACAGCTGCGTGAAAAGTCACGCAAGCTCAAGGGAACAGCTGCATGAAAAGTCACGCAAGCTCAAGGGAGCAGCTGCGTGAAAAGTCACGCAAGCTCAAGGGAGCAGCTGCGTGAAAAGTCACGCACGCTCAAGAGAGCAGCTGCGTGAAAAGTCATGCAAGCTCAGGGGCAGCATACATAAAAAGTCACGCACGCTCAGGGGCAGCGTACATGAAAAGTCACGCACGCTACAGGGAGCAGTGTGTGAAAGTCACGCACGCTCAAAGAGACACGCTTCCAACAGGAAGCGTACTCAAGCCTGCGTACGCAGCGCTAAAGAGCGCGCGTAGCTTAGTGTGCGTAGCTAAACAGCTCTGTGCACTGCTCACTGTCTTCTCCAAACAGCAAGAACACATGGCTGAAACCTAAACTTCAAAAGCTCATAACTTGGCCATCCGAACTCCAAATCCGGATTTTCAAGGCTCCAACTGGAGTGAAACTGAAAGCTCTTCCACATGGAAACATCAGAACTCAAGGAAAACCAACCAAAATGGATCAAAACATGTAAAATTCAAAAATAACAATAACTTAGATCTACATCAACAGAGACTCCAAATCATAAAAACCCAAGAACTAATGTTGATCTCCATGTCCTAAACTAGCAAATGGACAAAGAAAAGAGGGTCCTCATGTAGTGGCAAGATGCACTTGCCTATGGGTGGAGAGTGGTGGAGGAAGGAGGAGAAGAAGAAGAAGAAGAAGGAAATTAATGGTGGTGGTAATAAAGAGAGAGAGTGGTAGGTGGAGATTTTAAAGAGGGAAGTTGCGGTGTGTTGAGGGTGTAGCATAGGTTATGGTGTTCCAATACTCATAAACCAAACCAAACCGAACCACTCTAATAAAACCGAGCCAGGCCAAAACCCTAAAATACGAGAATACCGAAATTCTACAAGTCGAGAAAAATAAAATGCATGCCAAAACCCAGATACGAATATGAATACAAATACAGGAAATACGAAAAAAATGAGGGTGACAACTCTACCCACCTTAAAAGAATTTCGTCCTCGAAATTTAATCAAGAGGCTAGAGATGTCGGGACAGCTATACTATCGCAAGCAACCTATGCTACCAATCAATCATACAATCATACATGCAAGCAAGGAATCGAAGTGCAAGGCATAAGAAAGATATTACACCTCACGAGCCAAACCGATTGGGATAACGTGATCGGATATCATCCTCACACTCCCACGTTTGACTCTCCAAGGAGCGATGAACTCAAGCAACATGGACTTAACTGATAGTCTTGCGCTTGAGGTCTCTCTCTTTGGTCAAACAGGGACACGGGCCTCTCCTCATACGAAAAAGGTTAAAGGCTATTGGTACCAACCTTTTCGAATGATCTAGGAAATGGCTCGGGCCCGGGATATACCGTTGTAATTAGGATACATGAAACATGACACGTGTCCCGCATAACGACGGCAGAAAGCAAGACAATAGGACACAGATACCCCTCTGCCGATTCTGGATCTGGGCCTGGGCCAGGGCAAACTGTTGAGGCCTCTGTTGCTGGAAGGCCTGGGCCTGAGACGGCAATGGTCCTGGGAATGGAAGCTGCTATGGTAGGTGAACTTGAGCTGGTTCTGGTGCTGGTCCCATAACCGAGGGACTAGTTACTGTCGACGATGATCTGTTTCTGAACGGACAAGATCTTATCATGTGGTCTGGCGAACCACAAACCAAGCACAATCCCTGTGCTCTACGGCACTCAGTAACAACATGCCCGGGCTTCCCGTAATGAGAACAACCGGTTGTGAAAGGCCGCTTCTGCTTCTGCTGCTGGGAGTAGGTCGAGGCAGAATGCTGTAAGGAGGTAACCGAATCAGTCCTTGTAGCTCCAATGGTCAGGGCCCTAGCTGCTGGGGCAGGTGCTGAGGATTGGTTCATCTGGTCATGACACCGCTTCCGACCTCCGGTCCGGTCCGCTATCCTTCGGGAAGTGTACTCGTGCCTCCTCGCTGCTCGCAAGACGGCATCAAAAGTTCTGTGCTCGAACTGCTCTACTGCCAATATGATCTCCAAGTGGGGTCCTTGCTGAAATCGCTGTGCTCTGTCTAGCTCGATTGCCACCAAGGTGGGAGCAAACCGACTCAACCTTGAAAACTCGGCCGCATATTCGTCGACCGTCCTGTTCATCTGCCTGAGATTACTAAACCTGGTCTGCAGGTCATATCTAGCCACTGCGTCGAAGTACTTGGTCTGGAACATATCACTGAATACCGCCCACATGACAGGCGTACCCAAACTCGCTGCTTGCATAGCCCACCAGCTGCGGGCTAGATCTAGTAACTGCAGGCGCACCACTGCCACCTTCTCTGCTTCATGGGTCCTGGCTGCCTCCAAGATAACTTCAATGTCCTGTAGCCAGGCATCTGCAGCAATAGCATCCTCGGTGCCGTCGAAGAATGGAGGGTTCAGGCGCTTGAAGTTATTGACCGTACTGTTCCCTCGGGGTCCACTTCTATTCAGAGCATCCTCCACTGCCTGGTGTAAGGCATCGCCTCTACGATCCTGGGAAGCTAACAATGATCTGATGAGACCCACCAAAGTACCATCATCAGGATCTGCAGGCTGGACTGGCTGAACTGGGGGCACTGGTTCTCTAGGAGGTATGGCTCGGGAGGCGGCTGCTGAGGACTGATCTTGATCTTCTTGCTGTTGCTGGGCTGCTGGCTGAGCTTCTTCTGGCTGATCAACAGAAATGATGCCACTGAAGCAAATAACATCAGGGATATTAAGGAAGGACCAGGATAGAACAATGATGCAAGAATATTATCAAGTCAGGAATCCAAGAAGTTAAGAAGATACGAGTGGAGATCAAAGGCGAGTACAGATTGAGACATCTATCCGGTAAACCCTCACATTTCTTGATTGACAAGACCTGCATGGGCCACCACTTAAACCGTGTCACGCCCCAGAACCAGAATACTGAAGAACGGGGACGTGCACAGCCAGCTACGTATAACGGAACGGCAACCATCCTGCTATACGGTCACGGCTGTCTAGCTATGTGAGGGTACGCTATAAACCATCAGTCTCTTAGGGTCAAATCAAGCTATTGTCTCAATTTTAACAAGTAATGATAGTAACAAGATATCAGACCACCAAATATACAATTGTAAGGCGTCCCAAACATTACATATCCAGATGATCATGAAGCTAGTCGTACAAAATGTAAGGACTAGCAAGAGTTAAGTTATACATGATCGACCTCGAGTTGCCAATCATGATTACAGCCCGTAGGCAGATAGAAAGTAAAGTGCATCGAGCTAACAAGTGCTCGTCGGCTAAACGCCTCAAAAGAATATCAGTTAACAATACAGTGGGAGAAACAAAAAGAGAAAACCCACTCGTTGCCCGGGTTCCGTCTAGTGGTCACCATCGGGATGAAAGACAGGTAGATCCTTTGTTGCTGCTCCGGTATCTGGCCATACAAAACCAGCTGGGTCAGACCCCAGAAAGAGCAAGTGCCACAAAGGAGGCCACAAAATTAGAACAAAAGCCAGCAAATTAGCACAATAATATAATTACATAATAAGAGACAGCAATTAAGAAAAGCAGGATAAGTGAAAATAATAGTTAATCTTGTACAGAATCGATAAAAGACAGAATCATATGGAAAAGCATGACAGGGTGATATACGATGAGATAACTATGGGACTATTCAGATAACCAGGTTACAACCTGTAAACCAAACAAGGACCGGGGTTGTAACCTTTCGTCTGAACGGAACTTGGCTTCTCCTACCATTTATCGGCAAGGTAAATATAAGAAATCTGGTCAAGTAACATTTTGGAGTGACAATCATTATAGTGACAATCTGGAGTGACAATCCTTCAATCATTCTAGTATAATCTTACAATCAATCAATTCTAGACAATACTATACTGGACTAGACTCCATCCAAGCAATCACGGCCAATCATTGCCTACGGCTTTCTATATTAACTAACTAGGGTTATCACAGGCCTAATTACTAACAAGATGCAATGAGAATTCCAAGTCCGGTTACCTGTTTGTTACTACCTGAGTGATCCCAGCAAGAAAAGGAAAAGATAGCAGGATATAGCAGACACACTGTAGTAAGATACATGTGTCCTAAGGTACCACACTCGACGGCGGACTGGAAGTGCGCTCATCTCGACGGATAGCAACAAATCCCAAGTATATATATATAAGGCCGGGACCAAAGGGGCAACAGGTAACTGGGAAATTCTCCATGAACTATAGTTAGATCTAGTCATTAGCCTAATCCATGTTCAGTGTGAATCCCTGACCGTGGGAAACCAGGGAGTCACGTCCTAGACATGATGCAAGACAAGACAAGTGGATTTAATAAGCAAGCAAGAAGAACCACCCACGGTGTCAAGGCAAGTCAAGTTAAGTTATCAAGGAAATCATGTCAGGGTACTTGTCAGGAGTGCGCCACGACGGGCCACTATCATGTCAGGAGTGCACCACCACGGGTCACTGTCGTGTTATGCTAGTTCCTTGCCATACCGTGCCATATACAATAGTCTTCCAAACATATTAAGTAAAATCAAGTTCATGACAAAAGGCATAAGGATATAAAATGGGCATGAAATATCTAATAAAATATCAAAAGACAGGGTTATAAAAGAGCCAAGCTTAAAGAAATAAAACTAAAACTCCAAGGGTCAATAGGTTAAGCAAGGGGTCAGGGGAGCAGCGTACAAAAGTCACGCATGCTCAAAGGGAGTAGCTGCGTGAAAAGTCACGCAAGCTCAAGGGAACAGCTGCGTGAAAAGTCACGCAAGCTCAAGGGAACAGCTGCGTGAAATGTCACGCAAGCTCAAGGGAGCAGCTGCGTGAAAAGTCACGCAAGCTCAGGGGCAGCATACATGAAAAGTCACGCACGCTCAGGGGCAGCGTACATGAAAAGTCATGCACGCTACAGGGAGCAGTGTGTGAAAGTCACGCACGCTCAAAGAGACACGCTTCCAACAGGAAGCGTACTCAAGCCTGCGTACGCAGCGCTAAAGAGCACGCGTAGCTCAGTGTGCGTAGCTGAACAGCTCTGCGCACTGCTCACTGTCTTCTCCAAACAGCAAGAACACATGGCTGAAACCTAAACTTCAAAAGCTCATAACTTGGCCATCCGAACTCCAAATCCGGATTTCCAAGGCTCCAACTGGAGTGAAACTGAAAGCTCTTCCACATGGAAATATCAGAACTCAAGGAAAACCAACCAAAATGGATCAAAACATGTAAAATCCAAAAATAACAATAACTTAGATCTACATCAACAGAGACTCCAGATCATAAAAACCCAAGAACTAATGTTGATCTCCATGTCCTAAACTAGCAAATGGACAAAGAAAAGAGGGTCCTCATGTAGTGGCAAGATGCACTTGCCTATGGGTGGAGAGTGGTGGAGGAAGGAGAAGAAGAAGAAGAAGAAGAAGGAAATTAATGGTGGTGGTAATGAAGAGAGAGAGTGGTAGGTGGGGATTTTAAAGAGGGGAGTTGCGGCGTGTTGAGGGTGTAGCATAGGTTATGGTGTTCCAATACTCATAAACCAAACCAAACTGAACCACTCCAATAAAACCGAGCCAGGCCAAAACCCTAAAATACGAGAATACCGAAATTCTACAAGTCGAGAAAAATAAAATGCATGCCAAAACCCAGATACGAATATGAATACAAAATACAGGAAATACGAAAAAAATGAGGGTGACAATAATGATGAGTTGAGGCTGGTTAGACCCTACCTAACAGACGAAGCATTAGAACAAGAAATGAGACGTCATTTTCCTTCTTGGTTGAGCGAATATGTAAGCAGCTCGGTAATATTTACTGGCCTCTTCTAATGCAACTGCGCAATAAATAACTTATTATCTCTTCTTTGATATTCAGGTCGATCGTCTATTTCAAAAAGTTCTGTTTTACAGTCCAAGTATGGTGGTATGCATGGATGGGTTTTTACTGGGTCTTAATGGGTTCTCCGATTTGTAACCTCCGTTAATTGAATTCTTGGATATTTTTGAAAATTTGTATTTTTTTCTTTTCTCTGAATTTTTCTGAATCTCGAAAAATATACAAATTCTAATTTTTGGGAAAACAAATTTGACCGTGATTGCTATCGGTCTTTATTGGCTTTGGTTTACTATTTTAAGCGATTTTATCCTATTAAAATTTTTCTGTCATTTTCTTGAATCAATAAGTTATGAATATTGTTTAATACAAAGAAAACATTATCGAGTTATGAATTTCAAAATAAATTTTATTTACTAAATAAATGATAGTTGATTTTATATATACATATAATTAGTGAGTAAATTAGTATTATTTAGTAATTAGAAATATTGGCTAAATTGTAATTAGCTATTTGTTAAATTAGTGTTAACTAGTAATTAAATTATTAATTTATAGCTAATATTTATTTAGTACTAATTATTTTAAATCACTAGCATTAGTTAGTAGTTAGCATTAGTATTAGTATGTTAGCTTTCTATTATGTATTCCTAATTTCTATTACATCTTACAATTTTAGGAGTTTTTCTCCCACTCCCCTATAAATAAACACATTTTCCAATGAGACAACCTAAAATTTTTCCCTCAGCCTTCAGCCGCCATCATCTCCAAATTAGCCCGACCACCCTTGCTGCCAATAACTCCATACCATCTCCTCGGCCGTTGACGGAGTTCAGCCCGACCGTTCCCCATTCCAGCCATCTCCCCATCACCTGCAGCCCCATTGTTCACCAACACCACCACCAGAACACGCCACCACCGCCTCACTGCCATGGACACCGCCCTCATTCCGATCATGGACAACCACCACCACCGATAGCTGCCACCGCCACCACCAAGACCGCCACCACCGCCACTATTAAACCACCGCCGCCGCCCTGCCATCAAACGACACCGCCACCACCGTTCATCACCCGGCCACCACCTCAAAACCGACCACTGCCACCATTCTTCCACCGCCACCATCCAAAACCCACCGAACCCACCGAACCACCACTGCCCCACCATCATCACCGGAACCTCTGGCCGCCCTTTTTCCTACCCAAAATCAAAAAATCACCACGAAAGAGAGAGAGAGAAAAAGAGAGCGGACCTCGCCGAAGCCGACGCCCTGTCCCGAGCCTCCAGATCTGCCGTGCGCCTCCCGCCGGTAGAACCGCCTGGACCGAGTCGTCCTGCCTGCGCCGCGCCGCCGTCGACCTATGGTGTCGAGCCTTCCCGAGCCGTCCCCGTTCGCCCCTCCACCAGATCCGGACAGCGCCGCCCTACTGGCGCCGCTCCGTGCCGGAGCCCCTCCGTGCGTCCCCGTGGCCAGCGCCGGGCTTCCGCCGTTCCCCTCCGCCAGCGCAACCCATTGCCGCCCTTGGCGCCTTGCTCGCCGCCGGAGCTCCTCCGCCGGCTGCTTCCGCCGGGCACCCCTCCGCCGACGCAACTTCTCCGCGCCGTTCCCCTCCGGCCGACCATTTGTGAGCCCCTTTCTTTGATTTCGATTAGGGATCAGAACTCTCCCCCCTATTATATATATAATATATATATATATATATATATATATATATATATATATATATATATATTTTTTTTTTTTTTTTATTTTTTTTTTTTATATATATATATATATATATATATTAGTTATATATTATATATATTAGTTTATATATATAATATATATTAGTTTATAATGTAAAGTATATTAGTTTATGTATTAATGCATATTTGTATATATATAATAGTTTATGTATTAATATATATTGTATATATATTAGTTTATGTACTAATGTATATTTGTATATGTATTAGTTTATGTATTAATGTATATTAGTATATATATTAGTTTATGGATTGATATATAATAGTATAAATTATTAGTTTATATATATATATATATTGTATAATAATAGAAATAAATTGGTATTTATAGTTATTTTATTATTATTATTATTAAGGTATTATTTGTAAAATTGTTACTAGTATTATTAATATTATTGATTAATTTATTAATTTATAGTTAGGAATTTTTTTAGTTAAATAGTTATAGATATTAGTATCCAGTTTGACCAAAATATTTATATTTGATAAATTGGAGTTTTGGAACAAAATGTCTTCTATATATATTTAAAACATATATTTAAATATATTATGATTTATAAAATAAATATCAAAATAGTTTCTAATATTATATAATAATTTTCTAAATAGAATATCTGTAATTAGTTATACTTTTTATAAAATCATAAATCGTGTCTATGATAGTCATTTTCTATTCTTGATTTGATTATCGTACCAAACCCTAATTTTAGACTTTTACATACCAACTAGGCTATTTGGTCTACTCTGGACTCATTGGGACTGCCCGTGTCGTCGTTTGGGACCCTCTGTGGAACATAACATTGTACCTACCTCGTGTCGACACGTTCGTGTCGCGTACGTCGACTCCAATCAAATCGAGGCGAGTACATTCTCTGATCATTTCATATCTTGTTTAGGATTATATTTCCTACTTTAGATTATTCTACTTGATGCTGACACGTTGGTGTCACGACCCACACCCTAGATAAGGGCACAAGACATGGGTACGTCCAGCCTACGCCGCAGTGTCGGCGGTAGAACGCTGTCCTAGGTCACAACATCTAACAGTTTAAGGTAATAAACAGTTATACTCCCCGAATGGGGGTGACATAACAAAATATATCTCAATCACAGCTAAGGTAGAACAGGATAAAGATAGAATGATATAAAGATGCAAGATCCAAAATCCACAGGAAATACAAATAGAGAGAAAGCTAAGTGTCTAGATAATCTCCACTAATATCCAGAATAATACAGATCCAAATATATACAACTCATCTCCAGTACTATGAAATAAGATAAAACTATCTATGAACAACTGTCTCTACTGCTAAGGGATCCGACTGGAAGTCCGGATCGCAAGTGTCCTCTAAGGCTGTCCCATAGAAAGTGTCTAAGCAGGCCTCCTCCTCATCCTCTGTAAAATTTTCAATAGGTCCAGTCAGGACGGAAACGAGCACATATCTCTCAAAACAGTTCATAACAGGTTAGGAGTATAAATCATGCAATAGAGTAAAATACAGGAAATGCTGAAAAGGAAATACAGGAAAAATAGAAGATATTTGTAACTGAAAGTAAATACATGATAAGTAGAGATTGTAAGTGGCTAAGTGATTTAGAGTACAATATGGTTATGTAAACGGCTTAGGGGCACATGAATACAACTAAAAGGCACATGAATACAGCTACTGGAGATAATGATCACATAACCAATTCTACTCACCCCACCCTAATCAATACACAAGGATCCATTCAAGTTACGTTATAGGCACATGAATACAGCTAAAGATACGTGACCTCATGTAATGAGTAGTACATGAGGCACGTGATAGTACATGAAAGCACATGAGAACATGTAAAAACATGAACTAGTACGAGTACAAGGAGTACCTGATGCATATGATAAAGTACATGAACATAAAATACCCGATGCACCCGTAGAGGGATAACATCTCAGGAAAGGATCCATATAGTACTAATCCATGAAGATACGTGTCAGCAATCAAGTAAAGTAATCTAGAGCAAGAATATAGTACAGACATGTATGAAAAGATCAGAGAATGTACTCGCCTGCTATCTGAATGTCCAAGATGAAAGTACTGTCCGAGGAGTGGTGTCTGGCTCCTATTAGAACAACACAAGTCACAACAAGTCCAGAATGGTAATAAGATGCACTACAATGCATTCTACATAAATCTAGGTCAATCTAGACCAAAGTCAACTCTTGGTCAACTCTGGTCAACCCTAGAAGTCAAACTAGGTCAACCAAGTCAAACCTAAGTCAAACTAGTCTATACTAGTCTAACTAGTCTATTCTAGGTCAAACAAGATTACACTAGATCTAACTAAGCTATTCTAGGTCCTACTAGTCTATACTAGTCACACTAACCATTACTCTACATCACAAGTCTAAATAAGGCTATGCGAGACTATATTAGGCTATACTAGCACCCACAAGACTATTAAGTCAACAATCAATACAAAAAATATATACACTATACATTATACATATATACATTATACATTAGACATATGTACATATATACATGATACATACCTATATATATTCACTTGGGAAGGCCAACATGTGTGTGTGCATAGGGTGCCACATATATGCTAATGTGTGTGTGTGTCATGAGTGAAGTGAGGTGTCAACTCAAGTGTCACAAGAGAGTGTGAGCTATGATATCTGAAAACAGTGTGGTAAATTAGAATAAAAAACAGGAAAACAGGGAATTATTTACGGTGCAATGCAAAACAGTGAGTGAGTGAAGAGTGATAACTTGTGTGCTATGGCATGCACAGATGTGTGAGGGAAAGGGAAAAACAGTGAGTGAAATAGGAGAAAAATCAGTGTAGTAGTGTGTGTATGTGGTATGAGGGTGAACCTGGAAACAGTGAATAAACCAACATCATGAAATCTGGAATTTTAACAGTTGAAGGGATCTGAAAACAGTGGAGTGCATAAGGAAGAATCAGTGCATATTGTACACTGTTCAAACCTGGAAAACAATGAGTGAGTGAAGGCTTGAGCCTGTGTGCAGTGTCAATAAATCAGGGAATTACATTAGTGTATGGCAACAGTTGGAAGTTTAGGGAAATCTGGGAATGATGTACATGATAACACAATGAAGTGAGGGTTAATTCTTAGATAAAGTGGGAAATGAACTAACAGTGAAGAACATAGGAAACTCAGTTCAGTCCAAACATTTCGTTCTCAGAAATTGAACCCAAACAACCACCAAATCACCCCAAACTCAACACATCAATAGTAAACATGTAGGTGTACCACATTAGGGTTTTAATCCATGCAATTAACAGTATTAGATAGGTTAAATTGATGTCAAAGTTCACAATTTAAAATCTGGAAACACAGGAAAATGGGGACTGATACATAGTTTCAGGATTATTGGGGTAAATGAGAAATCGACATCGAAATTAAGCTAAAATACAAATCCAATGGTTGGTAATGTAAGTACTAAAAGTGTACGTGTCCATCAATGTGTTCGTGTCCACCCAAGTGGACACAAACGTGTCCAAACAGTCCCGAACCCAAAACAGTGCAACACAGGACCAATCCTCGTACACGTGTTCCCAGTACTCGTGCACACGACACAACACAGATCTCATGGTCGTGTCCCAGTATCGAGTAGGACTAGGGCTAGGGCTAGGATACCCTGATAAGTATCCACGTCACGCGTGTGTGCGTCATGACACGCGTATCAGCGCTGGAAATCGACAGCAGCCGATGTAGTGTAATCTCAATGCACGGCTTCGTGCGTGTCCGACACGACACGTGAGTGTAGAAGCATAGAAAATATCAGAATGAAGATCTATGCGGCTCAGAACAGGAGAACCCCATGCGGCTTATTCAGGAGCAGTCCCATGCAGTTCAGAGAGACTCTTAGTCTCATGCGGCTCGGGACAGGAGAGTCCATGCGGCTTACATAGGGACAGTCCTATACGGTTCAAAGAGTCCCCCAGCCGCATGCGGTTCAGAAGTACATGCGGCTCACATTCGACCAACAGAGATATGCGGCTCGATCAACGCCACGTGTCCCCATGGGACCCCTTCACACAGCTGGCCATCGAGCAATGGCCCTATTTAATGCTCTGCCATGATTTGACAGCTGACGGCTCTAACATAAAGTGTCATAATGACCCTGTCATAATGACAGACTCTTTGGGAACAGGAGAAAATCTTCGACACGATCCGAGATTGCCACGTGGTTACTCCCATGCGGCTCACTTGAAGAACAACTTCATGCGGCTGGCAAGAATCGTCTTCCTGCGGCTCACCAAGAAGCCATCCCATACGGCTCGCAAGTATTATACCTATGCGGCTCACCGAGAAACTATTCCATGCGGCTCGCAAGTACCATACCTATGCGGCTCACTGAGACGCTGTCTCCTGCAGTTCATGGATATCATGCGGTTCTGATAGGGTCCACCATTAAGACACGTTGCAGAGATTCAATGGTCCCCCGACTTGACAGCTGGTAGCAAGGATGATTATGAGATGCAAATCAATCACAGATTTACCAGATCCCAATGACCATATTTAACGTTATCCTCATAATTAATGAGATCAGGTCATATCATTCATGATCAAGCCAATGGGACACGTGGTGAGAGATCCAAGCTTGACACAACCAATCATGAAGATTTAAAAGCAATCAGCATTAATCATTCGCAGTATTCAGTGCTATCCCCATTTATGGCCCAGATCCTTCACGATTAAAACTAATGGTCCAGATTGATTAAGCATCAGGCTGCCGCCACTTTGAGAAGGGGTAATCATCCAAACCCTAACGATGCCCCCACTATTATAAATAGCAAGGTGCCATTCCCTTGTGAAAAAAAGATATACGCTATCAGAGAGAAAAATACTCACAGAGAGAGAGAAGCCAAAAGAGTAATAGAGGGAGAGCAAGAAGAGCATATCTTCAGCAACGCCAATCATCTCTTCACAGGAGCCAAGGCTGCATACCGATCATCCAAGGAGTAAGGCAGGGATGCCGTCGCCTTTCCGAGCCTCTATCGTCACCCCCCAGAATCTAAAATAAACAACTGTACTTAGACTGCTGTACCTAGGTTTTCGTCCCTAGGCTTTCTTTGTACAAGCGAGTTTATAACGTGAAGTAAAAGTTCGGTCCTCCGATAATTGTTCTGTTCTTTTATATTTCATGGCAAACACGATGACGACTCTGCTGGGGACTAACTTCTCCACGGCTGAGGAGTTGGTGATGCAATCGGATGCAGCCAAGCTTGGCTCCACGCAACAGAAGATGGTCGCCCGGTTCGACCAACAGGCGTTCGAAGAAATGCTCTCCGACAAGAGTGCTGGCCTGGTCCAGAAGCGAGCCCGCACAAAGAAGGCCCGCAAGGAGTGGAGACCCCGATCCTTTGTTTCTACCGAAGCTCTTGCAGAAATACCCTCCGTTGCTCAAAACGGCGGAGAAGACTCTCCCACGGCCCCACTTCAGATCATAGGCGACTCTGCTGTCCCCAAGTCCAGCAGAAGAAAGCACTATGATGCTGGACTTGCAGGGACAAAGAGGAACTCTATGAGATCCGAGCCGCATAAGGGTACTAGTTGCAGGGAGAATGCTCATGCGGCTACATCCGCCGGTCGCATAAAGACAACCCATGCGGCCACATCTGTCAGCCGCATAGCTTATGCGGCTACAGCTGCCAACCACATTAATGAAACCCATGCAGCTAAGAAAGTCAATCGCTTGCAGAAAACCCATGCGGCCACAATTGCCAACCGCATGCGGCCAGCCTGCGCGGTCGTGACTCCTAGCCGCACAAAAACAACTCATCCGACAGCAGAAGACAACCGCATACAGACAGCCTGCACGGTACCCAACTCTAGCCGCATAGCGTCCATTCTACGCTTCTCTCGATCAGTCTTCGACCGTCTCTCATGCGGTCCTGACCCTGGTAGTTCTCTGGATGATAAGCCAGACTCTGTGGTATTCAACTTGGACTCCTCCTATTACGCACCTGCAAGTGCTAAAAGGAGGAAGTCTAGGGCAGCACGGGCTCATCAAGCCCAGTCAGCTGTCCCAACCTCTGACTATCGGAGCATCCCGTTGATTATCACACGGGCCTCGGATGGGAAGTTGTATACAACCGCTCGAGTCCAGTCCCCGGCGGCAAACAGACAGAGTGGTTCCTCTGACCTGCGTGAGACGATCCTCCACAAGCGCAAGGAAAGAGAAGGAGCCTCGACGTACAAAGAGTCCTCACTTGGACATCACTGTACCCAAATCATCGTCAACTGCTGTTGCAACAATACGGCAGTGACGGAAGATCGACCGTCCGTCTTCCCAAGATTACGGCATCCGAGCTCAGAAGACGAGGCACCTCCTGTTGTCTCCTGCAATTTCGCTCAGAAGGTTCCCGTCGAAGGGAGAGGGAAGAAGACAAGCATCTCCAGCCCCAAAATATCAACCACTACAGCTAAGAAACTGTCGTCCAAACGGTTGTCCTCCACCGGAGTATTCTAACACACCCGTTCAAAGACGAAATCTACTGCAATGGAAAACTCATCATCTACATCGCTGGGGGTCATGGAAACTGGGGGTAGCATTCCTCCGAGCATCTACAACAATCCGATGTTTCAAGGAGCCGAGCCTGGACAAACAACTCTCCTATCAGGTACAGCAGACTCTGATGTCCCCAAGGACATCCACGACTCTCAAGACGAAGCAAGCTCTGAGGTTGGGGATACCGTTCCCTCTGAGTCCGAGCCCAAAGAGAACATTCCTACCTACCCCGATGACTTCTTGGTGTATGGGTATGACTCGGAGGGCACGTCCGCCACCGTTCCTTCCATCACTCCTCATGTAAAAACGATGTTCATGACGGACAGCAACCAAGGTGGTTCCAGCGATCGCCAACGCATCGACACTTTAGAGGCTATACTGCAGGCCTTGGTCAAGTCTGTAGATGAAATCAAAGTCCCTCTTCCAACTCTCCAAGGAGGAACGCCTGGCCAAACAAGCACGGGTCCCACGGTCAACGCGGACTCGAACTCAGCGGCACCAAACCTGGGCAATAATCCTCCCGAAATAACAGCCCCTACCGCGACAGATGAGGCCTGAGAAGTAAGAAGAGAGGTTCAGGAGCTCCGAGCCATGTTCTATGCCCGAGAAAACGCTCAAGACCTCAGAATACAGCAACCATACCCTGCTGAATGGAGGGATGTTCCATTCCCACCAAGATAAAAGTCGTTCAATATCAACCCGTATGATGGCAAGACCTCAGCAAGTCAGTACATCACGTACTTCGAGGTCACCACCGACCATCTGCCCCACGATGATGCTATCCTCACACGATTGTTCATTGGGGCATTGGAAGGAGTCGCCTTCGACTGGTATCGCAATCTGCCGGACAACTGCATCCACTCCTTCGCCGGCTTCAAGCGCATGTTCTTGGAGAGATTCTACGAGGTAGGGCAGGACGTCACCATGTCCACCCTCATGGACGTCATCCAAGGGGAGAAGGAGCTGACAAGGAACTATATTGAGCGGTTCCGCCAAACCGCCATGAAGCTGCCCTCCGAAAATCCAGATTCCTCTTTGATCGAAATTTGCCAAAAGAGACTTCTTCCAACGATCAGTCTCTGGATGGGCGAGAGTCAATTCAAGGACTGGAAGGCATTTATCATCAGTGCCACAAGTGCCGAAGAACGACTGAAGAAGGCTCGCCAACTGGGATTGCACATCTCAGAAGGAGAAAGCAAGGGCAAGCGTCCCAACAACGATAATGGGGGTAACCCCTCCAACAATCGGGACAGCAAGGAAAAACAGGCTATGGTGGCCGATACAGCACAAAAACCTGAGCCGAAGCCCGTAGACAAACAATGGCCGCAAATTACTTACTCCTTCGAAGACAGTCACGTCAAACCCATCTTGGACATGCTCATACAAGGGGACAGAATTCAGCTTCCTCCACCAAGACGGGAACCGCGGCCGGCGGAGATGGAGAATCCAAAGTACTGCCATTATCATCGCTATGTTCATCATGCTACACACGATTGCTACCAGCTGAAATGGTACATCTAGAACCTCATCGATTCGAACGCTCTGGCCATCGATTTCGAAGAGGTAACCGTGGCGGCCAATATGGTGTCCGTACAATTCGACAGCTTCCCTCCGACGGAGACTCATGACAGGGTGGTCCCCGTCCCTCTAGCGATAATAGAGATTACCAATCTTCCACCTCCCCGAGATTAGGCTACCGGTCTAGTACCCCTCACCACATCATGAGGGAAGGTCATGTGGATCCATCCAGACTTGGTGTCAGAAGTGACTCGGCCCACACCATCTACCACCGACAAAAAGAAAAGTAGAAAAGTCAGGACCTGCCACACAATCTCGGCAGACAACGAAGAAGCTACAGCCGTCGTCACGCGGTCCGGAGCACAATCCCAACCTGTGGTTGACAATCCAGCCGAAAATCATCAACCCACTACAACTGATGCTCCGGGACCGGCTCAGCCTTCGATGACCGACAAGCCTAGGCCGAGGGAGACTCGCTTCGACAAATCCCTCCGAAAAGAGGCAGTCCAAGGACTAGAGAGGCCCTACAACTTTGACATCTTAGCACAATTAGCTAACACACCGGCCAAGTTGTCACTGTACGAACTCCTAAGACTCTCCAAGGACGTTCGTATTGCATTAAACGAAGCACTCCAAAATGCCGATGTCTATCTGGCTCAATCCAACCTCACCGGGAAGGACTTACCCATGGATCTCTAAGACAGTGCCTGCACGGGAGCAATGCCCAACATCGTCTTCACTCCGCAGGACATGCTCATCAAAACCAACCTACACGATCGCCCGCTATACTACACGGGATACATCGGCGACGTGAAAGTAGATCGGATGCACATAGATCCTGGCTCTTCTATAAGCATCATTCCGAAGGGTCTGCTACATCATCTCCGCATCCCAATGCATCGCCTGACACCTACAAGCACCGCCATCAGTGGTTTCAATTCGGGCAGGAGCTACCCTATTGGAAAGATTCGTTTGAAGTATCAAATTGGCGACCTCCAATCCGAAGTCACCTGCTACGTCATAGATGCAGACACTTCTTATAACATCCTCTTGGGGCGCCCATGGATACACGATTATATGATCGTGCCTTCCACGCTACACCAGTGCTTCAAATATGTCGACAAATACGACTTTGTGAAGACAGAATTTGCTGATATCGATCCCTTCAAAGGGGTCGAATCCTACTACTCAGACTCCTGCCTATACAAAAAGTCGAAGAGGCACCTTGATGAAGGAGACGTACAAGCTCATACCGAGACAGCTACGGGATTAGAAGGACCTCTGATAATCTACCTCCAAGCTCGCAAACCGGGCAAGTCTGCACCCCTTACTGCCACTCTAAGAAAGGACGCGATCAGCCTCTCCGCGAAGAGGAGCAGATGACAATCCGGCTGCCCAGGTCCGGCCAAGTGTCGAGACCCACAACGGGGCCACTAACAATCAGACTGCCGAGAGTCAGTCAACCCCAAATGGAGAAGCTCAACCCTTCCGACAAGCCGCTGACGATACGCCTTTCCAAGAAGAGTCGTCACCCCGATGCAAGGTCTGACACTTCTAGCGAACCAGCCACTCCTCGCTCCACATCAAGGGCCAAACTTGGGGTCGCTAGTCTGCCAACAACTCCACGCTCTGCTCCCTCAGCTGAACCTCTGACAATCAAGCTGCCCAGGGCGTCCTCTCAGTCTTCATTTACACAGGGGGTAGCTGAAGAGGAACCGGAGTAGCCAAGTATGTGGCTGCCCACACTGATGTTCCCTCCGCTGATGATGTAATCTCCCTAGAAAAGATACCTTACTTCATCAACAAAGGGTTATCTTTGAACTACACCGAGCTCAATAAGCTATGTACAATGTATGCTATGGAACACGGTATAGGCACTCACCTATACACACAAGTGACAAATGTGTACACCACGATCCAGCTTACTCCAGTAGAAGACGCTTACCGAATAATCGAAGGAGGGGATCATCCGATCATCTTCGGCCGGACGAACAACCCGCATCCCTTCACCATAGAGGAAGCCGACCTCGGGACAGATGCCGGAAGACTGCCTCTGTATCTGTATAGCCCACAATCCAAATATCTCATGAAGAAACATGGGTATGATCTGGAGACGATGCCAGGTTTGAACTACGGCACTGGGCGACGATTACCTTTGAAGCCGCCAGTCCCGGCGGGCAAACTACGGAACTACTATAGCAAAACTCGATGCGGGTTAGGGTATGTAACGCCTACTACGACTCCTGAGAGTTCAGATGAAGAATGCGATTGGCAGTCACACTCAACCGGGTCACCAACTTCTGACTCGGATACCAGCATCGGAGATCTGTTCAGACAAGTCATGTCAGTCAATATGGCATTCGCCGACGCTTACGAGGAAGACGAAAACATCCCCGAGATCCTCGAACTAGAGCCATGGGCCCAGCAATTAGATGCACAATGGGAAAAGCGGTTCGAACTGAGAGAACCTCCTACTGAAGATGAGGTTATACAAGTTGACCTCGGTGTAGAAGCATAAAAAAGAAGGGATCTTTCTTTTAATCCCACATCGGAAAGGAGAAGAATGGAGGCCTCATTCCACTCTATATATAGAGACCTCTTGCCTCTTTTGAAAATGGCACCAAAATAAAAAAAAGGGAGCCCATTATCCAGGGAGCCCGTTCGAGCCACAAAAGTTGCAGTATTCTTCTGGGTTGGCTGCAAGTTCTTCACTCGCTGTCATGGCGAGGATAATTTAGACTCTGAGTACTATACGCCCCACGGGCTGGTACGAAGAAGTCCAAGGCGGCACGGGCCATGCGCCTCAAACGTGCTATGCCAGCAATAAACCAGAAGCATGCGCTCACAATCATGCGCACTGCTGATGGAAAGCTGTACAAGGTCGACTCGAGTGCTGCGGTGCCAAGAACGAGCCGACCTTCAAAGTCCTTGTCTCACTTGGGCGTATCTACTGCGTGTACAACCAAGTCGAGTAAGGAAAATCCAGTGGTCTAGAACTCCCGCGCCTCCTCTAGTTGTGTGTTTGAGGTCCGTTCAAGTCACTTCAAATGCTGTGGTTCCCCCACTACTGATCGGGATACCTGTTTGGTGTTAGATCAGGGGGCACAACACTCACTTGACCACCCCGGCGCTTGGCCTTGCCATGCGCCTGAAGGGGGTGCGAAGGCGGCACTCTCACTTGACCACCCCGACGCTTGGCCTTGCCATGCGCCTAAAGGGGTGCGAAGGTGGCACTCTTCTCCAACGATCTGCGCAACGTGATCACTCACAAGCGTCGATCAGAAGAGCTGACCAACAAGCATAATGTGTCTCTCACAGGGCACACTTGTGCTACGGTCGCCATCAAATGCTGCTACCGCAAGACAGTGGCTCCACCACCAAGGCAGTCTGTGTTCCAACAGTTGCAACATGTTGTACATGTCTCCCAGCGCATCACTCCGCCCCGTCAGAGTGAATCACTTTTTCGTCAATGTACAGGCGCATCTACCAGCCTGGGGCTCTTATCTTCTGAAGGAGTTCACCGTCAAAGCTTCTTTGAATAAGGAGAACCATCATCCACAGTACAATGTCTTGCCAAGGAGGAGGATCAGTCGAATCCATCTTCGTCGAAAAGTCAAGGGAGAGACAACAAGACTCTCTCAAACTGTTGCTATTCATAGGCCAGGGCAAATCAAACCCATGCGCCAAGCGGCAACCTTTCCGAAGTCAGTACAATGAACTTGTATTTATGATGAATGAACTCGCCGCTTCGAATTCAGCTAAGTCAGAGAGTCATTAATGACTTGAAGAACTCAACAGACGGATCAATGAAGATACGCGCATCACACAGACGCGCCCTTCAACATCAAGCGTATCATACAGACGCGTCCTTCAGTACCAAGCGCATCACAGGGGATGCGCCCCCATGCGTCCCCATATGCCTAGTGGAACGCCAACCGACGCGCCCACTCAGCTGTCCATTAAATGTCACAAACATTAAATGCTGAACTGACAGAGTTGGCAGCACGCCTCCCAAAGTCTGAACAGTCGGCAGCTTTTTCAGAAGACAAAGCATCGCCAACGTCAGCATCATCATTACTTCCCTCTGACGGCTACTGCCACGTGGCCACCCAACCATCTCGCATGCACCTCCGCGGCCATGCGCCCAAATCTGCATACGTATCAAAAGCTGTGTGCCTCAGACTTTTCACTGATCCCTAAAGACAGAAGGAAAGTCACTGTTACAACTCTGCATGCGCCTCAAAAGCCATGCGCCCCAGACTTCTCCCTGATCCCAAAAGACAGGAGTAAAGTCACTACTGAAGCTCTGCATGCGCCTCAAAAGCCATGCGCCCAGAATGGTTCGTTACTCCTAAAGGTTACAAGCCAAAGTCTCCTCATGCGCCCAATCCTAAGCACATCCTACAAGATCATTCCCCCACCAAATCTGAGATCTCCGAGCCATGGGTCGACGACACGTGTCCTTTGACTCAACTCATCCAAGATCTCAGCAACAGAAAGATCTTCTTCTCCGCTACGTGACGGTTCACAACAGCAACATGAAGAAGTCAACCCCCTCGATCAGGGCGCATCGTCCATGCGTCTCCATCAGTAATCAACACGTGGCATCCCCGCGTACAGGCGCATCCTACATATGCGCACACGAGCAGCCAGCTTGCAAAACTATAAATAGAGGGATCATTTCCTTCTTTTACACACATACGGAGAACGTACAGAATCCACAGCGAACATACAGAGAATCACCAGAGAGGCAGAGACAGACACTCAACGTCTTCCTCCTCTCGACAAGCTCTAGCACCCAGAGCAATCTACACCTTCAGAGAACCGATAACCGTCGTCAGCCCGTCAATGGAGTCAACGCATTACCACTCGCTCCATTAGCACTAGGGACCCAGATTAAACAAAAGTGTACTCCTAGGACTACATCTAAGTCCTATATTGTAATACTGTTCTGTTTGTATTAAGATTTGCAATCAAATAATTTTAATGGCAAACACTCGGCAGCGAATCTTCTTCAAAACCGATTTTCGTCAGTAAAAGCCTAACAGACGAAGAACGAGAGTCGCTGCTAGAACTCGTTAGAGAGTACATTAATGTGTTCGCCTGGAGCTATGAAGATATGCCAGAGTTAAATCCCGATATTGCTCTTCACAAACTCAACATTCGACCAGATGCGTAGCCGGTCAAGCAACAACAACGACACTTCCGCCCAGGCATCATGGACGCAATCGAAGCCGAAGTCAACAAACTGATAGCCAGCGGCTTCATTCGTGAGGAGCAACATCCCGATTGGGTCGCCAATATAGTACCCGTCCTCAAGAAGAATGGGAAGATTCGAATTTGTATCGACTTTCGCAATCTGAACGAGGCGTGCCCCAAAGATGAATTCCCCCTTCCTATCACAGACATCATGATCGACAATACCTGCGGCTTCGAACGTATGTCATTCATGGATGGCTTCTCGGGGTACAACCAAATCAAAATGTCTCCTGATGACGAAAAACATACATCATTCCGAACGCCAATTGGTACGTACTGCTACACAGTCATGCCTTTCGGTTTAAAGAATGCTGGTACCATATATCAAAGAGCCATGAGCATCATCTTCAGAGACCACTTACGCAAGATAGTGGAATATTATGTTGACGATATATCCATTAAGAGTCGCTGCAAGGGAGACCATCTGCAGGATCTAATGACGGTATTCAACCTAATGCGAGCTCACAATTTGAAAATGAACCCTACGAAGTCCTTTCTGGGCGTATCCAGCGGGAAGTTCTTGGGCTTCATCATCACTGCACAGGGTATCCATGTAGACTCTGAGAAGACGAAAGCAATCATGGAGATGGATCCCCCGAGAAATCTCCGCGAACTCAGAGGCCTTCAAGGAAGGCTAGCTTACATCAGAAGGTTCATTTCCAACCTCTCCGGGCGATGCCGACCATTCACGCACCTCATGAAGAAAGGAGTCTCATTCGTATGGGACGAGGAATGCTAGTGTGCTTTCGACAGCATCAAAGAATATTTGTCAAATCCTCCAGTTTTGGTGGCCCCGGTTCCTGGAAAACCATTCCTGCTCTATGTACGAGCAATGAAACACTCCCTCGGGGCTCTGCTGGCACAAAACAATGACGCAGGCCATGAGTAGGCCATATATTACCTCAGCCGAATGATGATTGGGCCAGAGCATCGATACACCGCTGTGGAGAAGGAATGCCTCGCCCTGGTGTTCGCCATTCAGAAAATGCGACACTATGTCACCGGACAAACGATACATGTGATCTTACGAGTCAACCCTCTCAGAGTCCTCATGACTAAACCAGGGGCACTCAGCTCTCGCCTCGCTACATGGGCAATATTGCTGTCCTCTTATCATATAATCTTCGTCCACCAAAAGGCAGTCAAAGGTCAAGCCCTGGCAGACTTCTTAGTAGCCCACCCAGGCTCGGAGTCCTCCAGAATATATGAAGAGATCGCAGATGAGGTCGCCGACTCACATGTAACCTCTCACGAGGCTATATGGCGAATGTTCTTCGACGATGCTTCGAGGACTGGACCTAAAGGCAATATAGTCGTCGGAGTCGGGGTAGTACTGATCTCCCCTTCCGGATTGGTGATTAACTGTGCTTATTCTCTCACCGAGCCCTGCTCTAACAATATGGCCGAGTACAACGCTCTGGTCATTGGCCTCAAACTTGTAAGAGAGCTGGGGGTAGAATATCTTGAAGCATACGACGATTTGCAATTAATCGTCAATCAGATTCGGGGATCATACGAAGTCCGCCATGAAGACATGATCCCCTATCACTAAATAGCGATCAACATCATCTCATCATTTGAGGGATTCTTCATCGAGCACGTCCCCAGACTCCGAAATATCGAAGCCGACGCCTTAGCGGACCTTGTCGCTTCCTTAGCAGTGCCAAACCACACTCATCAATCAGTGGATGTGATAGGCCACAAATTGGTCTGTCCCAAGAACAATGTGTAATTCGTCGCGAGTTATTCCGTACAGACGATCGATGATGCCCCGGATTGGAGACAACCACTCATCGACTTCGTCATCTACGACATCCTGCCCGAGAACCCAAAGGAAGCCACCTCCATTATACGGCGGTCTCTCAGATTCTTCTACGATATAGAAGACGAAAATGCTGTATCACCGCTCCTACGATGGATTACTGCTTCGATGTCTGTCAAATGCAGAAGCCAAAGAAGCCGTACGAGAAGCTCATGATAGTGTCTACAGGGCCCACCAGCCCAGCCCAAAACTGCAAGACCGCCTTCGTCGAATGGGCTACTATTGGCCCATAATGGTGGCAGATGTGATAGATAATGTGTTACGACCCGCACCCTAGAGTAAGGGCACGAGAAGTGGGTACGTCCAGCCTACGCCGCAGTGTCGGCGGTAGAACGCTGTCCTAGGTCAAACATCTAACAATATAAAAGTACCTGTACAGTATATACTCTCCGAATGGAGGTGACATAACAGAATACAATCTCAATCACATCTAGGGTAGAAGAATGAAAGACAGATAGATAGATAGTAGCTCAAGTGAACAGTATCATTGATGAAATAAGTCCAAGTGTCTAGGATAACATAACATCAGAATTTCAACTCATAATACAATAAGTCTAAGAGTCTATATATCTCAACATCTCAAAATACAACTCAGATGTGAGACAAAATGATAATACAGAAAAGACTGTCTAGCTAAACTAGCCTAGACTACTGGGGCAACATCTTCAGCTGCAGGTGGATCCTGCTGAGGGTCCACAACATAAGTGTCATCTAGTCCTGCTCCATAATAGGTAGACACCAGGGCCTCATCCTCATCCTCTGTAATATTTTCAACAGGTCCAGTCAGGACAGAAACAAGCACAATACATCTCACGCAGTGTATAGTATGATAGGAAATATAAAGCATACAATAGAGTAAAATATAGGAACTGCTAAAGGAAGATACATGTAGTAAAAGAGATAGCTGTAAAGGAAATATCTACTGTATATAGAGAACTGTAAGTGGCTAGTGATGTAGAGCACAAGATAGGCATGTGAATGGCTAGAATTTATACATGATTACACTACAGAGTTTGCACATGATTACACTACTTTGGAATTATTCACATGTCCACTTCTACTCCCCCGTTTCCCAAATCAATACACAAGGATCCGTTCAGGTTATGTTAAGATTCGTGATAAGCCCATAATTGGGTGATACGTAAGTGATTTATGAAGATTCATGAAGGCTCGGTGATCATGAGAGTACATGAGTCACTAGCTGATATATGAAGATACATGAAAATAGAAGCATGAGATACATGATGTAAGTGAAACACACGTGACAAAAGTATCTGATGCTCCCGAGGGGGATAGCATCTCATGAAAAGATCCATATAGTACCAATCCGTGATAACAATCGTGTCAGCATTAAGTAAAGTAATCTAGAGTAAGAATATAAATTCTGGCAAGTATGAAACGGTCAGAGAATGTACTCGCCTGATAACTGAATGTCTGAAGAGGATATACTGCCTGAGGAGAGATGTATGGCTCCTAATCAGAGCAATACAAGTCACAATGTATCCACAATGGTAAAAATAAAGTATACAATGCATACTACATGATTCTAGGTCAATCTGATCAAAAGTCAACTCTTGGTCAACTCTGGTCAACTCTAAAGTCAAACTAAGTCAAAGTTAGGTCAACACTAGTCAAACTAGTTAGGGTTTTAGTCAAACTAGTTAAACTAGTTATTTTAGGTCATTCCTAGTCAATTCTAGGTTAACTAGGTCAAATTTGACCTAAGGTTGACTTTGGTCAACACTTAGTCAACAAGGGTCAATTAGTTAGGATTTTGGTCATTAGGTTAGCCCCAAGGCCATAGGCTAGTATCTTGGCCATAGGCTATTGTCATAGGTTTCCATATAACCTATACTTAGTAAGTCATATATATATATATATATATATATATATATATATATATATATATATATATATATATATATATATATATATATGGGCATAACTATATACAATACCAAAACCCACATATATATATAATGTCACTATACATCTAATACCAAAAATATATATATATCATATATATATATATATACAAACCTATATATATATATATATATATATATATATATATATATATATATATATATATATTACATATATATAGAGAGGGAAGAAAGTGAGAGAGGGAGTGAATTACTGAACAGAGAGAGAGGGCTGGACTCACTGACAGGAAATGGGGGAGGGGTTCCAGTTTCCTGGAATTAGGAAACAGCCCCCAAACATAACACAGTGCACATATACACAGTGCACATATATACATGTATATGTATATACATACACAACTACACGTATACACAACTACAAATCCTCAAAACTCACCTACACTCACACATACATATATACTACGTATATATATACTAAAAACACACTAATATATGTATAAATCATATTAAAATTAGGTTTAAAATTCAAATTTACAAAACTGGGAATAACCCAAAATCTGGAATAAAGGTACTGTGCACTCGAAACTAGGTAAACCCAATTTCACACACAAAATCGAGCTAAGACTCGAATCCATAGGTTGGTAATTGATGCCCCAAGTGTCCCCTAGTGTCCTAGGTACCTGACACGATACCACGACACGAATTGAAGTATCCACGACTCACAAAACCCAATCGGGTAAATCCTGATACTCACACGCGTGCACAGCGTCGTGCACGCGTTCCACACGCTCGTGGACACACCACGAGACACGACACGTCTTGTGGTCATACACACGTGTAGCCCACACATAGGGCTACACGATGGACACACTGATACGTGTCTACGACACTCCATGACACGATACGAAGACCGTATCAGTCGTGAAAAATACGACTGATACATGAGTCCAGACCGCATCGTACACGCGGTCGAGCGCCTCGTGCTCGTGACACAGGACACGACACATCTCGTGCTCGTGTCCTCGTGTATGCCACATGATAGGATACACGCTCGTGCCACCACGAGGTGCCCAAGTGTCGTGTCCGCACGACACGATACACGCGAAGTTGCCCCCGCGCACGTGAGCGCTGACAGCGCGTGTCTAGTACGAGTAAGATTTCTCACTCGACATGACACGACGCGACACCAAACTTTGGGGGCATGTTCGCAGACATTGCCTCCGTGTCCATGTCAATTTTTCTCGTGTCCTAGTGCTCTGTGCAGTGAGCACGAAGGGTGGGGTAGCAGGGCACGCACGCGAGCCTCGTGCAGTAGGTTCGTGTCCGTTTTGGACACGGACACAGCACGAAAACGTGCTCAGTCAAGTTGGTCTGTGACCTACATGTCTAGGGCTATAAGAAAGTGTAATTTGTTTTACATTTCAACAAAAATAGATCCTCTGCGACATTTCACCAAACAAGGGTTTATAGGCTAGGATACGTGTCCGATACGGACACCAAACCAACTCTAATTTTCACCAAACTTGACCCACAGTTATGGTAGTCCTATATGCATGCATTTATGAAGAAAAAACAGAGTTTTAACTAAGTTTGAGGGCATTTACCTATTTGTGCAATTCCAAGAAAAAATCACTAAAGAGGGGGTGTGCTTTCTTCAACTTGGTGATGTCCAAAGCTTCCAAATTCTTGATTGCTAGCTTCCCTTAGCACCCTTGATGTTGTAGGGTCCCAATGCAAAAGACTAGAGTGAATTTGGATCAATATTGATCAAGTTGTGGGTGTTTGAAGAAAATGGGATTTTGTGGGATTAAAATTCATGTAAAATGTTCATGAATTAATGTAAGGGGGTTATATAGAATGTGTGGCTGCTAGGGGGGGTCCTTGGCCGGCCATGGCAAGGGGGGGTGTCCTTGCCCTTTCCTTCATGGTTAAGGCAAGACTTTTGTGTAAATGTTGATATATTTTGAATGGTTTAAGCAAAATATCAATAAAGGCAATCTAGATATTTATGCCACTTTAACCCATGCCTAAATATCCATCCCAAAGCTTCTAGGTTAGTAGCTAACCTCTAGATTAGGGTGAGATAGGTTGGGGACTAATCATGATACTTAACCATGATTAATTAATATTAAAAATCACATAATCACAAATAAAGTCTAGTAAATTACCAAAATACCCTTTTGGCCAAAAATCACTAATTTGATGTTCTAAACCTATGGCTAGGCTCACATGATCATGGTTAGTCTCTAGGTTATGAAATCTCTAGGGTTTACACTAGGGTTATACTAGTAAAGTCACAAAGTCATAAGTCATGACTTAAAAAATGGTTTTAATTAACTAAAAATCACCAAAGATCATATCATGACTAAAATACCACTAATAAATAATAAAAATAATAAATTTTCAAAAATACCCCAATTTCAAAAAACTGGGTGTTACAAGTCTACCCACCTTAAAATAATTTCGTCCTCGAAATTTAGATGGTCGTACTCCTCCTAGGTCAAACCTCCAATAATCAGGGTCGAAGCTACTATCTAGCAACATACAAGGTCAACAAGCAAAATATGGATAGTAGGTCTATACTGGGTCATGTCCAAAAATTGGCTGACAGTTTTAGGTCATAAGATGTCCTTAATTCAAATCGAAATCAAAAGTAACTCCATGGGGTAAATCAGGATGGAGCCTCGGGTCAGGAAAATCGTACTAAGCAAATGAAGCACACGATGGTATGCCTGAGTAGGACACTAAGGTCATGGGTGTAGAGTGTCATGTCTAGGTCATATATGTGAAGTCAGTTTTGAGAAAACAACTAGTCTTGTGCTCCTAATTTAAAAGTCACGGTAATGTGTCTACGATGATCATAATTTAGAGTGGGAAAGGTCTATGGCCTAAATTGAACCAAAAATCGTGATGAAATAGTAGTATAAAGGGCAGGTTAAGTGGGACAGTCCTGGTTATAGGTATAGACTGGACGATAAGGAAACAATAAATTACAGGGCTAAAAGGGTTACCATTCTATGGTCAGAGCTACTCTATCAATTCTAAGTCAAAAGGCATAACACATTCCTTGACAAAAGAAGTTATTCAAGGAATTATATTATTAGCTAAAGCTACTCCTACTCCTACTCCTAAGTAAGAGATAAAGAAACAAACAAACAATCGACAAAATCAAAAGAACTACCAGGTCAAAACTGATCACTAATAAAGAACAGGTAGGAGCAGATGGAATTGGATTTCAAGATAGATATAATGAAGCAAGGTGGGAATAGAATTTAGAAGAACAGAACCTGCAAGCACATCGCCAATTGCCTGAGCATCCTCAACTGTCATGGCATAAGCTCGCCCCTGCTGACCTCTTCCAGCCTGTTGCTGAAACTGCATAAATCTCTGCTGCTGTGGCTGTAACGGTCCCCTCTGCTGCTGTCCTACCGGAGCCTTGGCTCCTGCTCCTGGTGCTGCTCCCTGTGCTACTCTGCCTGTGTACTGGGAATACTCCCTCAGCTGGTGGTTCGCTGCCCCACATAGTAGGCACCAGCCCAACCTCTTCCTGCACTCTCCCTATCCATGTCCCAGTTTTTTACAGTAGAGACAACTGGTAGTCTGCTGCCTCGGGGACTGCTGGTGCTGTCTCGGCTGCTGATACTGCTGTAGCTGCCTCTGCTGATGCTGATAGTGAGGCCTCTTGGCCTGACCTCCACTGCTGCCTGCTTCCTGTGTATCATGGCCCCTCTTGAGCTTCAGCTCAAGATTATCCTCAGCTGCCATCGCTCCTGCCAGAATCTCCTCAAAGGTGGCATTCCTGGTACACTTGGTCAAGGACTTGACTTCCTTGACCAAGCCCTTCCTGAACCTCCTCGTCTTTGCTGTCTCGCTAAGGCCCTCCACGAATCTGCTCAATCGGTAAAACTTACCAAAATACTCCTCTACAGTCTGGTTCCCCTGAACCAGGTTCTCGAACTGGGTCTCCAATGCACCGACTGCCTAATCCAGGAAAAACATCCCCTTGAAGAGCTCCTTGAAAGCTCCCCATGTCTGTCCTGGAGTGCCTACTCTCGGGTTCGTCTGATACCAGGTACGGGCAAGATCCCGTATCTGGCTGGCTGCTGCCTCTATCTGGAGTCCGGCTGGTATCTCCGCCAGTCGGAAGATCTCCTCAATATGATCAATCCAGTCATCAGCATAAAGAATCCCCTCTGTCCCCAAGAAGTCCCTGGGGTTCATCTTCTTGAAGTCCTGAATGCCCGAAATCTTCTGCTGTCGCGGTTGTCCCAATCCTCCCTGTGGCTGGACAGCCAACCTCTCTACCGTCGCTCTAGCCAGCTGCTGGGCCTCATCTATGCCCCTGGTAAACTCCGCTGTCTGATGCTGCTGCTGGGCCTGCTGCATCTCTAGGAAATGCTGGAAGTATGAAAACATCTGTGCAGCATCCACTAATCCAGATGGCATCGGTGGCTGGAACTGCTGCGGGTGCTGCTGAAACTGTGGCTGACGAAACTACGGGAGAGACATGTCTGGGGTAGTTGGGATGGTCCCTCGAATAGATAGAGGTACACCCCCAAATGTGGCAGAAGCTCCCACATGAGCTGGAGTAAGGGGAGCTGTAGTCCCCGGGTCCTGGTGAGCTGGACGAGAGGTGGAAGACCTCTCAGTGGTGTCACCTGGACCGAGACGCTGTGATCGTGTCTCCACCATCCTGAAGACAGATCAACAAGGAAGTCAATAACGGTACAAGGATGATAGTATCAAAAAGGACAATATGAAATAGATTATACAAATTTGAACAAAAGTCAGTAGATTCAAATCCATGGAAATTTCCTAATTGTGATTGAGTATCCACTCTCTCTAAGCCTATTCCTCAAATCCTATCGCAGGCTGTAGTGATACTCTAGTTCGAATACCACTACATAAATAGTACCCACATGGGCCACCACTAAAAACGTGTCACGACCCGTACCCTGGAGTAAGGGCACGAGAAGTGGGTACGTCCAGCCTACGCCGCAGTATCGACGGTAGAACGCTGTCCTAGGTCAAACATCTAACAATATAAAAGTACCTGTACAGTATATACTCTCCGAATGGAGGTGACATAACAGAATACAATCTCAATCACATCTAGGGTAGAAGAATGAAAGACAGATAGATAGATAGTAACTCAAGAGAACAGTATCATAGATGAAATAAGTCCAAGTGTCTTGGATAACATAACATCAGAATTTCAACTCATAATACAATAAGTCTAAGAGTCTATATATCTCAACATCTCAAATACAACTCAGATGTGAGACAAAATGATAATACAGAAAAGACTGTCTAGCTAAACTAGCCTAGACTACTGGGGCAACATCCTCAGCTGCAGGTGGATCCTGCTGAGGGTCCACAACATAAGTGTCATCTAGTCCTGCTCCATAATAGGTAGACACCAGGGCCTCATCCTCATCCTCTGTAATATTTTCAACAGGTCCAGTCAGGACAGGAACGAGCACAATACATCTCACGCAGTGCATAGTATGATAGGAAATGTAAAGCATGCAATAGAGTAAAATACAGGAACTGCTGAAGGAAGATACATGTAGTAAAAGAGATAGATGTAAAGAAAATATCTACTGTATATAGAGAACTGTAAGTGGCTAGTGATGTAGAGCACAAGATAGACATGTGAATGGCTAGAATTTATACATGATTACACTACAGAGTTTGCACATGATTACACTACTTTGGAATTATTCACATGTCCACTTCTACTCCCCCGTTTCCCCAATCAATACACAAGGATCCGTTCAGGTTATATTAAGATTTGTGATAAGCCCATAATTGGGTGATACGTGAGTGATTCATGAAGATTCATGAAGGCTCGGTGATCATGAGAGTACATGAGTCACTAGCTGATACATGAAAATAGAAGCATGAGATACATGATGTAAGTGAAACACACGTGACAAAAGTATCTGATGCTCCCGAGGGGGATAACATCTCATAAAAAGATCCATATAGTACCAATCCGTGATAACAATCGTGTCAGCATCAAGTAAAGTAATCTAGAGTAAGAATATAAATCCTGGCAAGTATAAAACGGTCAGAGAATGTACTCGCCTGATAACTGAATGTCTGAAGAGGATATACTGCCTGAGGAGAGATGTATGGCTCCTAATCAGAGCAATACAAGTCACAATATATCCACAATGGTAAAAATAAAGTATACAATGCATACTACATGATTCTAGGTCAATCTGGTCAAAAGTCAACTCTTGGTCAACTCTAGTCAACTCTAAAGTCAAACTAGTCAAAGTTAGGTCAACACTAGTCAAACTAGTTAGAGTTTTAGTCAAACTAGTTAAACTAGTTATTTTAGGTCATTCCTAGTCAATTCTAGGTTAACTAGGTCAAATTTGACCTAAGGTTGACTTTGGTCAACCCTTAGTCAACAAGGGTCAATTAGTTAGGATTTTGGTCATTAGGTTAGCCCCAAGGCCATAGGCTAGTATCTTGGCCATAGGCTATTGTCATAGGTTTCCATATAACCTATACTTAGTAAGTCATATATATATATATATATATATATATATATATATATATATATATATATATATATATATATATATAATATATATACACATCTACCTACTACTTATATATCAATATGGGCATAACTATATACAATACCAAAACCCACATATATATATAATGTCACTATATATCTAATACCAAAAATGTATATATATCATATATATATATACATATAAAAAAAAATATATATATATATATACATATATATATATACAAACCTATATATATATATATATATATATATATATATATATATATATATATATATATATATATATATATATATAGGGAAGAAAGTGAGAGAGGGAGTGAATTACTGAACAGTGAGAGAGAGGGCTGGACTCACTGACAGGAAAGGGGGGAGGGGTTCCAGTTTCCTGGAATTAGGAAACAGCCCCCAAACATAACACAGTGCACATATACACAGTGCACATATATACATGTATATGTATATACATACACAACTACACGTATACACAACTACAAATCCTCAAAACTCACCTACACTTACACATATATATACTACGTATATATATACTAAAAACACACTAATACATGTATAAATCATATTAAAATTAGGTTTGAAATTCGAATTTGCAAAACTGGGAATAACCCAAAATCTGGAATAAAGGTACTGTGCACTCGAAACTAGGTAAACCCAATTTCACACACAAAATTGAGCTAAGACTCGAATCCATAGGTTGGTAATTGATGCCCCAAGTGTCCCCTAGTGTCCTAGGTACCTGACACGACACCACGACATGAATTGAAGTGTCCACGACTCATAAAACCCAATCGGGTAAATCCTGATACTCACACGCGTGCACAGCGTCGTGCACGCGTTCCACATGCTCGTGGACATACCACGAGATACGACACATCTCGTGGTCATGCACACGTATAGCCCACACATAGGGCTACACGATGGACACACTGATACGTGTCCACGACACTCCACGACACGATACGAAGACCGTATCAGTCGTGAAAAACACGACTGATACACGAGTCCAGACCGCATCGTGCACGCGGTCGAGCGCCTCGTGCTCGTGACACAGGACACGACACATCTCGTGCTCGTGTCCTCGTGTACGCCATTTGATGGGCTACACGCTCGTGTTACCACGAGGTGCCCAAGTGTCGTGTCCGCGCGACACAATACGCGCAAAGTTGCCCCCGCGTGCGTGTGTACTGACAGCGCGTGTCTAGTGCGAGTGAGATTTCTCACTCGACACGACACGATGCGACACCAAACTTTGGAGGCATGTTCGCAGATATTGCCCCCGTGTCCATGTCAATTTTCTTATGTCCTAGTGCTCTGTGCAGTGAGCACGAAGGGTGGGGTAGCAGGGCACGCACGCGAGCCTCGTACAGTGGGTTCGTGTTCGTTTTGGACACGGACACAGCACGAAAACGTGCTCAGTTAAGTTGGTCTGTGACCTACATGTCTAGGGCTACAAGAAAGTGTAATTTGTTTTACATTTTAATAAAAACAGATCCTCTGCAGCATTTCACCAAACAAGGGTTTATAGGCTAGGATACGTGTCCGATACGGACACCAAACCAACTCTAATTTTCACCAAACTTGACCCACAATTATGGTAGTCCTATATGCATGCATTTATGAAGAAAAAAACAGAGTTTTAACTAAGTTTGAGGGCATTTACCTATTTATGCAATTCCAAGGAAAAATCACTAAAGAGGGGGTGTGCTTCCTTCAACTTGGTAATGTCCAAAGCTTCCAAATTCTTGATTGCTAGCTTCCCTTAGCACCCTTGATGTTGTAGGGTCCCAATGCAAAAGACTAGAGTGAATTTGGATCAATATTGATCAAGTTGTGGGTGTTTGAAGAAAATAGGATTTTGTGGGATTAAAATTCATGTAAAATGTTCATAAATTAATGTAAGGGGGTTATATAGAATGTGTGGCTGCTAGGGGGGGTCCTTGGCCGGCCATGGCAAGGGGGGTGTCCTTGCCCTTTCCTTCATGGTTAAGGCAAGACTTTTGTGTAAAGGTTGAGATATTTTGAATGGTTTAAGCAAAATATCAATAAAGGCAATCTAGATATTTATGCCACTTTAACCCAAGACTAAATATCCATCCCAAAGCTTCTAGGTTAGTAACTAACCTCTAGATTAGGGTGAGATAGGTTAGGGACTAATCATGATACTTAACCATGATTAATTAATATTAAAAATCACATAATCACAAATAAAGTCTAGTAAATTACCAAAATACCCTTTTGGCCAAAAATCACTAATTTGATGTTCTAAACCTATGGCTAGGCTCACATGATCATGGTTAGTCTCTAGGTTATGAAATCTCTAGGGTTTACACTAGGGTTATACTAGTAAAGTCACAAAGTCATAAGTCATGACTTAGAAAATGGTTTTAATTAACTAAAAATCACCAAAGATCATATCATGACTAAAATACCACTAATAAATAATAAAAATAATAAATTTTCAAAAATACCCCAATTTCAGAAAACTTGGTGTTACATTATGCTAGAAAATGCAAAGCCTGCCAAATCCACGCAGACTTCATTCACCAACCATCCGAGTTTCTACATCCGACAGTGGCGTCCTGGCCATTCGAAGCATGGGGAATGGATATCATTGGTCCAATCACCCCACCTTCCTCCCGAGGACATCGCTTCATACTTGCGATCACTGATTACTTCTCCAAATGGGCGGAAGCTATCCCACTCGCAGAAGTTAAGACTTCAAACGTGATCAGCTTCCTTAAGCATCACGTCATCTACCGCTTTGGACTGCCCCGAAGGATCATCCATGATAATGGTCCGCAGTTTGCAAGCCATTGCGATAAGCACCGTATTCAGAATGTCGATTCGACACCATACAACCCGGCATCAAACGGGTTGGCAGAGGCATTCAACAAAATAATCATCAAACTCCTCAAGAAGTTTGTCTCCTCCAACAAATGTGACTGGAACGAGAAGCTCGGCGAATGCTTATGGGCTTATCACACCACAGTTCGAACAGCCACCAGGAATACACCATTCTCCCTGGTGTACGGGAGTGAGGCAGTCCTCCCATTGGAGACTCAGATCCCCTCACTACGTGTCGCCCTCACACATCAATTGACAGGCGAAAACCACCTTCGTCGGCTACAGGAATTGGAGGCACTAGATGAAAAGCACCTCTTGGCTCAGCAACGAATTGAGCTATACCAAGCACGCATCTCTGGAGCCTTCAACAAGAAGGTCAAAATCAGAACATTCCAGTTGGGCGATCTCGTCCTGGCAGTCCGGAGGCCGATAGTCATGACTCACAAGACGGCCGGTAAATTCCAGGCAAAATAGGAAGGCCCATTTATCATTGAGACAGTATTCTCCAACGGTGCTTACCGCCTCGCAAAACAAAACGGAGACTTGCTCATGTTGCCTGTCAACGGCAAGTTCCTGAAGAAATATTATGTCTAAACAACATTTCAGATTATCGAGTCATGTACCCGCTGGTACTGCTGAACTCACATCCACAATATTTTAGATTATCGAGTCATGTACCCGCTGGTACCGCTGAACTCACATCCACAACATTTCAGATTATCGAGTCATGTACCCGCTGGTACCGCTGAACTCACATCCACAACATTTCAGATTATCGCTGGTACCGCTGAACTCACATCCACAACATTTCAGATTATCGAGTCATGTACCCGCTGGTACCGCTGAACTCACATCCACAACATTTCAGATTATCGAGTCATGTACCCGCTGGTACCGCTGAACTCACATCCACAACATTTTAGATTATCGAGTCATGTACCCGCTGGTACCGCTGAACTTACACTTTCTCAATATTCTAAATTACCGAGTTACGTACCCGCTGGTGCCTCTGAACTCACATTCCGGTCACTCTTTCAGATAGTAAGTCACGTATGATTATACCTCTGAACTTTCTTCCTGGAAGAGATCCTCCCTCATGATCCACTACCCGCACTCCCAGTGCACAAAAAGGGTAATCGATCCACAAATTTCCGAAATGGCCATATCCTCATTACCTCTGAGTCGTTCTCACTTCCACCAAAAACAAACCGCCCCCTCGCATAGAACTTCCACGTTCTCCTACCTCTGAGTCGTTCTATGTACCCCCTCTTCATTGAGCCCACTCCTGCCATGTCCTCATTACCTCTGAGTGGGAAGGCTCCGTCGAAGAAATCTTCATGCTTGCCATGTCCATATTACCTCTGAGCAAGTATGTCGGTCCCCTTTCAACCTATTATCTGTACCTACAACCGGAGTACGACAAGGATAATAGGTCCACAAATGTCCTCTGTTGACCATAAATGTCCTCTGTTGACCACAAACGTCCTCTGTTGACCACAAATTTCCTTTGTTGACCACAAATGTCCGCTATTGACCACGAATATCTTCCGTGAAGTCTCCCCTGCCATGTTCTCATCACCTCTGAGCAGGAAAATTCTACGGTAAAAACCCTCATGTTTGCCACGTCCTCATAACCTCTGAGCAAATATGTTGGTTTCCTTTCATCCCATTATCCGTATCCTGAACCAGGGTACGCCAAGGATAATAGGTCCACAAACATCCCTTGCTAAGCTTCTTAGCATAAATCCACCATCTCACCATACCCCGGGAGCCCAGCTGCTCTACGGTATTCTTTTTCCTAACACCAAGAACACCCATGACCACTTTGCCATGGCCGTTCCGGACATCCTGTCCAAAGTTGTTATCTGTACCTAAAATAAAGGTACGTCTAGGGTAACAGGTCCACAAATAATCCCCCAGCAAGTCCAATTCCACAAATGCCGCAAGTACGAGAAAGAGAAGATGAGTTGAAACATGCTCATTTATTCAAAATTCAAAGGGCTACATCATTTGGGATCACATCCCTTACAAAAAAGAAAAGAAAAAAAAAAGAGAAGCAAAAGAAAACAGAAAGCTGATCACTGCTCCGGGGCACATAATGCCCCGAGACGGTCCGTCAGCAAGGCAACCGACCGCTCAAACCTCTGGGTAGCTCGACGCTCTGCCTCTTGGGTCAGCACCGCCTCGTCCTCCAGTTGAGCATAGGCTTGCCAGTTATCCTCGAATCTCTTAAAGGACCGCTCCAGGTTAGCAGAAGATCGGGAAACCTTCTCGACCTCCCGAACGATTGACTCCTGTTCCGCCTGAGCAGCCTTCAGCTCTGACTCTAAGAAGGCCAATTCCCTCTGGAGTGCGAGAATCCGCTCCTTCGTGTCGGCGATTCCACGAGAAGCAGACTCTTCCCAAGCACGACAAGCCTGACTCCGACGACCCAGCCTGTCATACGAAGTGGAGAACTTGTCAAGGTCTCCCTGTACAACTGGCCCGGCAGTATCTCGAGCTTGATCCTATCCCAAGCAGCAATAAGGAAGCCCCGCTCCCGCTCGATCACAGCAGGCAAGCCCGCCTGCCGTATCGCCAGCAGTTGGATCACAAGCTGGTCAGCCTCTGCCAGCTTAGGCTCCAGCAGTGCAGCCAACCCCACCCCGCCATGAAGGGACTTCAAAGTTGCAATCTGACCCCGAGCGCACCGGAGAGATAGAGAAAAAGGGGTCCCCCGTTCCACAGCAGCATCTACGCCCCTTTTTAAATGGCGATAGAAGCTGTCGACCACATCCTGCGTCACCTCGTCCAGAGCCTCCGAGGAAGCCGGTGTCAACAGGAGTGTGGCTGGCAGTGCTGAAGAAGACACAACAGAATCTGCCGCTCCTGCCACAAGAGAAGCAAACTCCGTACGGAAGGACGTATGAACAGCGGCCAATTCCTCTTCACCGGCCCGCAGAACTTAAATGTTCGGCAGGGTCGAGAGGTCAATCTCCGGAGCCGTATGATGAGCAGACGATGAGGTGGAGACCATCGCCAGCTCTATTCCTATCTGTCTGGGGCTGGCAGGAGGCCCCTCGACATGAAACGGCGAAGGAGAGGAAACGCTCCTTTCTCCCAGATCATGGCAGGCCAAGCCTTCCCCAAGAACATCTGCGGTAGGAAGTAAAGGGTCAGGACCTGCAGGGCCAAGGCAACCATGAATCGATTTGACCCGGAGGATATGTTGATAGAGCAAATAAGCCCCCTCACTAGTCAATATTTGGCTTATCTTACCAGTGGAGGAGTGTGGAGGCGGAGGTTCGCCTGCAGCTACCGCAGCCTCTTCACCAACAGCCTCCGAGTCAGGTATAATAGACTCCTCCGCCCTTGCATCCTCGGGAGGGGATGCACCAAGATCGGCGTTGCCTTGCTGAAGTTTAGCGATCTCAGAGATGGGCCCAAGGAAACCTTCGTCACCCCGGGCCGAAGCCTCAGCAACCTGGGAGCTTCCAGCCGCCGATGAGAGAGCTCCCGCAGAAAGGACCGCGACACACACGTCGCTAATCAAAGCAGCAAGGGTCGGATCAACTCCAGGGGTAGTAGACGGTTCAGGAGAGGCCGGTTCATCGGACACCTACAAAGAAAAGTGATTAAGTCATATCTCCGAGAGAAAAGAAAACTACAACAAAGAGATGGCTCCGACTTGGTCTTACCTCCGGAAAAGCGTCTGTGCCTTCACCCCTCTCGATAATAAGTAATCCACGAGACCTAACGGCAGCTCTCTTCACGAAAAAGGTCGCTCTGCTGTCAGAAGACTCACGTCTGACTCATTTACGTGAGGGACCAGACACAGCTGGAGGCTGTTCTTCCCTCACTACTTCCTCTTGTGTAGTAAGCAATGGATCTTCCGCCAGTTCATCGGGTATGGGAAGCGGTTGATCCGTTACTTCTTCACCCCCACCAGAAAGGGAGTCTTCGCTATCATGATCATCCTCCTCCTCAGCCGACTCGGAAGGTTCTGATTCAGGAAGGGGAGTCTGGAGCACTAGTTGCTTTCTAGCCTTAGCCCCCTTGGGCTTCTCCTCTAAACCGGTACCCACGATAAAACTGGTACTCCGATCGAAATTAACAGGAGGCTTGTTCGCCATAACATGATACAAAGCAGCCACGTACAAAATTTCCCTCGGCGCCTCAGCATCAGGGACCGAGAAGCTGGCCCGAGTATGATAAGCGTCATAATAATTCTACGCCCTGACACCATCAAGAACACTACCTTCAAAGCCCAAACAAGGGTTGGGACAATCAAGGAATAACTAGCTATAACCGAATTGGCGGGAAAACCTACTAGGTAGGTAAGGCTCCAAGTACACATTATCGCGGTTGCGATAAACCAGATGCGCGGGGCGGATATTGCGTAACCAGGTGAGCATATTCGGAAACAGAAAGTGAGAAGGTTCGGTACCATCAAGGTATACCTTCCTCACTTCCTCATCAGAAAAATGAGGAACAGACACAAAAAAGTCACACCCATCCACCCTCGCCAGCGCCCTCCGACAAGCTGGCATAGTGTTGTATTCCCAAGACCGGCGATGGCATTTGAAAAGGAAAGCGTCTTCATCTGTAGCATCTTCCGCTATCCCAGGTCCCATGAAAGACTTGTAGTGCATCGCCAACCACCCCATTAAATAGTGGAAAGGCAGTTCTACGTGCTCAAAATCCAACGTCTTCTTACGGGCAATAACCTTGGACAAAAATGTTCGAAGACCATGGTGTATGCTACACACCATAGCAGGAAGAAGGGCCAGTCTAACTCCAAATACCAGATTAACGGCAGGGAGAATGAAGTGGCGACCGATCCTCTCGATAGAACCTGCTCCTCCCGAGACTACGCAGTTCCGTAGCCATATCATTAAAAATCCAGCCAGGAGCGCCTTCTCTGACATCTGTGTGGTTTCGTAGTAAAAATAGCTAAAAGAGTCAGTTTGACTCCCGAATATGTCGCTCTTGGACCGCGACTTCTTGACGCTCGACATCAGGTCCTTTATCTCTCCATGCGTTCGAGGGGTTCGAGGAGTAACTTCGCCAGAAGGCTCAACTTTAAAAAGATAATTAACCCAGGATGTGGTGTGGGGGCGGTCCCTTCTGAGCTATCAACCGTTTTTATAGCCATCCGATGACAAGCACTATGGTGGCACAGCAATTCCTGATACACCGCAACAAAACTTGGGAGTCGTCGGTTCAAGTCCTCGAACTCCTCATTCGACGGGGTATACACCTCAAAAGGCTCGTTCTCCCACGAAAGTTTGGAGACAGTATACATCTCATGGAGAGCAAGCCCCAACTCTCCTCCGGGCGCAAAGAACATCCCGGTTCGCCGATTATACATCTCCAAGAGTGCCACGAACAATGGTTTATTGATAGGAAGCCCGTGACAAGTGCCCCGAATGGCATGATAAAGTCCCACCTCCCGCAGAAATGTTCCATAGGTTTGCAGAATCCAAGTAGTCAACTGGGCCCACGTAGAAGTGGGGTTTATCCAGTTCGGCAATGCCAGCCTGCCAACGGGATAAGATTTCTTGCGAGCGAGCCGATTCAGGAAGGTATCAGCTTGAGTGAGTGTGAAGTTGGGACCGTATACATTCATGAAAGAGCCCGGGGCCAGACCCATCATGTACCGAAGGACGGAATCCTTACCCGCGTATGCTGACCGCATGTTCGGGTTATAATGGATGTTGCCCATCAACATCCCTGATTGGGTAGGAGTTAAGTTACACACCATCTTCCTGTCCAACAACACCATATTGAACCACGGCAGAGGATAATGACGTTCCATCAGAGGAATATGGATTGCCACCCCATCCAAAGAAAAATCCCAGTTCTCGAAAATCTCTAATACTCGGGAATTCTTTATGACTAAAGCATCTCCAAAGAGGAATAAAGGCTTCAGGTATAATTCATCCAGCTTCCCAGCATTTATCATGGAACGAAGGTAATACAGGGTCTGATTCTCGATGGCGTTCAACCTCTCCGAAGGCTCATCAGCAGGGAATTGATTCAATACATGCTTAATTAAGTCGTCAAGACGCACGCCCAAGGCGAATTAATTTGAGCCCACTATAAGTTCCCCCGTAGGATTTACTGGCAGATTCACTGAAGAAAAACAAAAGAAACAAGTCAAAAAGATAGCTGAAACACAAACTACATGATGCTTATACGGCTTAGCTCAATATAGCCTCATGCAGCTCAGTTTGAAAGAGTTCATACAGGTCAGTTCGAATGAGCTTATGCGGCTCAATTTGAAAGAGCACATGCGGTTCAGTTCGAATAAGCTTATACGGTTCGGCTCGAAATAAACTTATGCGGCTCAGTACGGATGAGCTTATGCGGTTCGAAAGGAGCATATGCGGATACGGTCCAATTCGATAAGCTTATATGGTTCGGCTCGAAATAGGCTTATGCGGTCCAGTGCGGATGAGCTTATGCGGTCCAGTTCAAATGATCTTATGCGGTTCAGTTCGAAATAAGCTTATGCGGCTCAGTTTGAAAGAGCTCATGCGGTCCAAGTCCAGATGAGCTTATGCGGTCCTGATGATGAAGTAGTTATGCAACAACTTTCATGCGGCTTAGGCCTGGGTCATATCCCATGCGGCTCGAACATGAGTCGGACACACAGCATACTTGGGAATATAGGCTCACGCATAAGATAAGCGGCGTAGCCATGGCAGTTCATATTAATGGTCCTACCAGCAATAGGCGGGTGAACGTCGGGGTGAAAAACAGGCACGCCAGCCGTCGGAGGAGCCGGCACGTTCGCCGCCGCAGTCGACGAAGATGCGGCCTTCTTGTCCTTCGCCGCCGCAGAAGATGACGCAGCCTTCTTGCCCGTAGCAGCAGCAGTCTTCTTGGGAGCCATTGCCGATCGCTGATAGGAGAAGATGAAGAGGAAGTCGGCAATAAGGAGTTCGAGCAAAAGAGAGAAGGTAAAGAAACCCTCAAAGAATAAAATTACTCCTATTTATAGGCGAAGGAGGCTCGAAAAATCAAACAAACGTCTCGATCCACGTGCCGCCTAAAAGAATAAAGAAAAAACCGCTTCGGTCAAAATAAAACTGACCCTTGGGATCCTCCCCCAAGAGGCGGTGAATCAAGGGGATTTAATGCAGAAGATTTGCAAACGTGGCTAGAACACGTGGCAAAAAGTCTATGCGGCCTAACAGCTCATGCGGCCGGATAAATCCTTGCGGCTGAATCATCTATGCGGCCAACAAAGGCCATGCTTCTTCTTCAAAGTATTTCAATTTTGCAAATTAAAAACTTTGAAGGGCATCTTGTAGAAGCATAAAAAATATCAGAATGATGATCTATGCGGCTCAGAATAAGAGAATCCCATGCGGCTCATGCATGAGCAGTCCCATGTAGTTCAGAGAGACTCTTAATCTCATGCGGCTCGGGACAGGAGAGTCCATACGGCTTACATAGGGACAGTCCTATGCGGTTCAAAGAGTCCTCCAGCCGCATGCGGTTCAGAAGTACATGCGGCTCATATTCGACCAACAGAGATATGTGGCTCGATCAACGCCACATGTCCCCATGGGACCCCTTCACACAGCTGGCTATCGAGCAATGGCCCTATTTAATGCTCTGCCATGATTTGACAGCTGACGGCTCTGACATAAAGTGTCATAATAGCCCTGTCATAATGACAGACTCTTTGGGAACAGAAGAAAATCTCTGACACGATTCGAGATTGCCACGTGGTTACTCCCATGCGGCTCACTTGAAGAACAACTTCATGCGGCTGGCAAGAACCGTCTTCCTGCGGCTCACCAAGAAGCCATCCTATACGGCTCGCAAGTATTATACCTATGCGGCTCACCGAAAAACTATCCCATGCGGCTCGCAAGTACCATACCTATGCGGCTCACTGAGACGTTGTCTCCTGCGGTTTATGGATATCATGCGGTTCTGATAGGGTTCACCATTAAGACACGTGGCAGAGATTCAATGGTCCCCCGACTTGACAGCTGGTAGCAAGGATGATTATGAGATGCAAATCAATCAGAGATTTACCAGATCCCAATTACCATATTTAACGTTATCCTCATAATTAATAAGATCAGGTCATATCATTCATGATCAAGCCAATGGGACACGTGGTGAGAGATCCAAGCTTGACACAACCAATCATGAAAATTTAAAAGCAATCAGCATTAATCATTCGCAGGATTCAGTGCTATCCCCATTTATGGCCCAGATCCTTCACGATTAAAACTAATAGTCCAGATTGATTAAGCATCAGGCTGCTGCCACTTTGAGAAGGGGTAATCATCCAAACCCTAATGATGCCCCCACTATTATAAATAGCAAGGTGCCATTCCCTTGTGAAAAAAAGATATACACTATCAGAGAGAAAAATATACAGAGAGAGAGAAGCCAGAAGAGTAATAGAGGGAGAGCAAGAAGAGCATTTCTTCAGCAACGCCAATCATCTCTTCACAGGAGCCAAGGCTGCATACCGATCGTCCAAGGAGTAAGGCAGGGCTGCCGTCGCCTTCCCGAGCCTCTATCGTCATCTCCCAGAATCTAAAATAAACAATTGTACTTAGACTGCTGTACCTAGATTTTCGTCCCTAGGCTTTCTTTGTACAAGCGAGTTTGTAACGTGAAGTAAAAGTTCGGTCCTCCGATAATTGTTCTGTTCTTTTATATTTCATGACAAACAGTGAGGTCCTAGGACTTGACACACATGGTGTCAGTCAGTATCCCATAGTGTGTGTCAAATCTCACGTGTCGAAGTATCGTGTCCAGTACGCAAAAGGCCCTGAGTAGCAGGGGAATCAATACTGCCTGTGCGTGCGACTGTAACAGCGTGTTCTCGTGTCCGTGGCGACACGACACAAGACCAAAACATGCTCAGACCATTGAAAACCCATAAGCAAACACAAAACCTAAATTTTTATTCAAATAGTTTCCTAAAATTAAATCGAAATGCCCTTTGGGGCATTTCATCAAACACTTAGACACATGGACTCATACGTGTCCAAATGGGACACAAATCAGACATAAAAACCTACAGAAATCTAGGGTTAGCTAGGGGACACCTAGATCTAGGTTAGAATGCAATAATAACAGTAATTAAAATAGGTTTTGAAGGAGTTACCTATAGGTGTCAAATCCTCAATAAAACTTCAAAGAGGGGTATTCCTCTTGATAGCCAAACTTCTCCAAATTGTCTAAACTCTGAAATATTCTTACATAAACAGCAAGAACAGAAAAATTAGAACCTATAGCAATTGGTTTGGGTGGAAAAGGAGTTGAATTGGAATTTCTATGAATTATAGAAGATGGAGACTAACCTCTTTCTAAAACTTTGCAAATATTTCTAAGGAGGCTAGCCCTAATTTCTAGGAGCATTAAATAGAGGGGGGGGAGACCTTAGTGTGGCCGACCATGGGCTGGAATGGGCTAGGGTTAGGTTGCACTAGTGTTTGGGTTGGGCCTCCAAGGCTAAGTCACAAGTCATGACTTGTGAAACCACAAGCCATTTCCTATTCAAATCAAATCCTAATTTCCCCAAAATAATTCTAATGGGTTAAATGTCACTAACTTAGGTCAAGCTAAGGTTCCTTAACCTAATCAAGTAGTCATGACCTAGGTTAGCCTATAGGACAGTCTCCAAGTCAACACTAGTCAAAGTCTAGAATAGCACCAAATCAAAAATACTAAAAATCACTTAAAAATTCTAATAATATAATTAATACTAATAATTCCAAATAAATTCCAAAATTTTAAAAATGATCAAAATACCCTCAAGCTAGAAAAGTGGTAGTGGCAAATCTACCCTCCTTAAAATAATTTTGTCCTCGAAATTAAAGGCGAAACTAACTGCTGAGAAGGATAGAAAAGTATACCTCAAGGTCCAAAAAGATAGGGGTACCGCTCGCGCATCTCATCCTCCCGCTCCCAGGTAGACTCTTCTGGAGAATGATACCTCCATGCGACGCGTACCAAGGGTATCACCTGGTTCCTCAGTACCTTTTCTCGGCGATCCAGAATCTCTACAGGCTGCTCTGGATAACTGAGAGTAGGTCCAACCTCAATCTTCGAATGATCGAGCACATGGCTAGGGTCAGCCACGTACCGTCTCAACTGTGATACGTGGAATACGTTGTAAACTCCCACTAGTACATGTGGCAAGTCTAGCCTGTATGCCACGTCACCGACTCTCCCGCTGATAACGAAAGGGCCGATGAAGTGCGGGATAAGCTTCCCACCTCCACCGAAACGGATCGTACCACGAGTCGGAGATATCCGCAGAAAAACCATATCTCCAATCTAATCACAAGCAAGGTCTCAAGTTACTAAAAATCAAACACGATCAATCAAACAAAACAAAATAATACAAACTACTTCTAATCCTATCTCTAAATCTGTACCTCAAACTCCAACGACCTCCGGGGGCTATCGGCCCAGTGCCGATGTCTGTCCTGCGCCACGCGAAGTCTGTCCCTGATGAGCTTCACCTTCTCGGCTGTGTCAACAACCATCTCTGGTCCCAGTAATGCTTGCTCTCCAACATCATCCCAAGATAAGGGTATACGACACCTACGCCCGAACAGAGCCTTAAATGGTGACATCTCAATGCTGGCCTGATAACTGTTATTGTAAGCAAACTCCACCAAATGTAGATGATCCTCCCAGGAACCTCCAAAATCCAGGACGCACGTCCGCAACATATCCTCAAGTGTCTGAATATTCCTTTCTGACTGTCCGTCCGTCTGGGGGTGGTATGCAGTACTAAACTTGAGCTGAGTGCCCAAACTAGTCTGCAGACTCCTCCAGAAATGGAAAGTAAAGCGACTATCCCGATCTGAGATAATGCTGACGGGAACTCCGTGAATCCTGACTATCTGCCTCATATACAACTCCGCAAGCCTCTCTGTAGACGTACCCACCTTGAATGACTAGAAGTGGGCCGATTTGGTCAACCTGTCAACGATGACCCAAATCGCATCTTTCTCTCCTGGTGTACGCAGCAATCCAGATACAAAATCCATGGTGATATGTTCCTACTTCCACTCTGGAATGGGCAACGGCTGTAATAATCCTCCGGGCCTCTGCCTCTCTGCCTTGACCTGCTGACAGACCAAGCATCTAGCTACGAAGTGGGCTACCTCCCTCTTTATCCCGTACCACCAGACATGCTCTCGCAGATCCCTGTACATCTTGTTGGCACCATGATGTATAGAGTATTGCGATCTGTGAGCCTCCTGCATGATCTGCGCTCTGAGCGCCCCACTAGGCACACATAACCTAGAACCGTGCCTCAGGGCACCATCATCTGCAAGTAAAAACTCGCCATCCACCAACCCTGTACGAACCTGCTCTCGGATACACCGCAGAGCCACATCCTCGAACTGCGTCACCTTGATCCTCTCCATCAAGTCCGACTGTATCTGAAGGCCCCATAACTGCATCTGCACCCTTGGCACAATCACCTCAATCCAAGGCTCTCCAAGTCTGCAAGCAAGTGTCGATCCATAGTCAAACACATGGTTGTCGGATACCTACTCAAGGCATCGGCAACCACGTTGGCCTTCCCTGGGTGATACTGAAGTGAGATGTCAAAGTCCTTCATCAACTCTAGCCATCTGCGCTACCTCATGTTGAGCTCTTTCTGTGTAAACACATACTTCAAGCTCTTGTGATCTGTAAAAATCTCCACCCTCTCGCCATACAGATAGTGCTTCCACAACTTCAAAGCAAAAATCACCGCTACCAGCTCCAGGTCATGGGTAGGGTAGTTCTTCTCATGGGGACGTAATTGCCTGGAAGCATAGGCAATCACTTTCTATGCTGCTGCAAGACACGACCCAGCCTCTTCCCTGAAGCATCACTATAAATAGTAAATCCACCCGATCCTGAAGGCAATGTCAGAATCGGAGCTGTCGTAAGCCGCTTCTTCAACTCATCAAAAGCTGCCTGACACTCCTCTGACCAAACAAACTCAGTATCCTTCCGGGTCAACCGAGTCAACGGCTCTGCAACCCGGGAGAAATCCTGCACAAATCTCCTATAATATCCTGTCAGCCCCATAAAACTCCTGATCTCTGCCACTGAAGTCAGCGCTGTCCAAGCCTCAACTGCTGTGATCTTCTTCGGGTCCACTGAGATACCATCTCCAGTCACCATATGACCCAAGAAGTCAACCCTATCTAGGAAGAACTCGTACTTCGAGAGCTTGCCGTACAATCTCTCCCTCCTGAGTGTCTCCAGCACCACTCTTAAGTGCTCCTCATGCTCTTCCTCTGTCTTGGAATACACCAGGATATCATCAATGAATACCACCACGAACTTGTCCAAGTACTGGTTTCATAAGGTTCATAAACACTGCTGGTGCATTGGTCAGCCCAAACGACATAACAAAAATCTCAAACTGCCCATACCGTGTCCTGAAAGCGATCTTAGGAATATCCTCCCTCTTCACCTTCACCTGGTGATAACTTGACCTCAAATCAATCTTGGAGAACACCCGAGCTCCGCTCAACTGATCAAAGAGATCATCGATCCACGGCAGTGGGTATCTGTTCTTGATCGTCAGGTTATTAAGTGCCCTATAGTCGATACACATCCATACCGACCCATCCTTCTTGGGTACGAAAAGTACCGGTGTACCCCAAGGTGAAGAACTCGATCGGATGAAGCCCTTGTCCTGCAGCTCATCCACCTGCTTCTTCAGCTCCACCAATTTACTGTTGTTCACTCGATAGACATACTAGAAAATTGGTTCTGCATCGGGAACCAAGTCTATCGAGAACTCTACATCCATGTCCGGTGGAAGCCCTGGCAACTCCTCTGGAAATACGTCCATAAACTCTGTGATCAAGGGATGCGGAGCCACCTGCTCCTCAACGGAAGCTCCACAAAAGACTCTGCCGTCCTGCTCTACCTGCCGCCTGGAGTACTCAAACTCTGGCTCTCCTGGCGCCCCAAACAAAACTCTACCCCCTCGGCAATCAATACGGGCGTAGCGTCTACTCAGCCAGTCCACACCTAATACAATGTCATAGTTCGGTAATGGCATGACGAGTAACCTCACTCCCAACTTTCGGCCTCCCAATATGATGCTCTGCCCTCTGCAAACATCACTCATGAGGATGACCCCACCCCCGGTCGTGATCTTGCAGGTCCTAGGCAATGGTTCAGAAACCAGACTGTGTCTAATAGCATACGATACTGACACAAAGCTGTGGGAAGCCCCGCAATCAAAGAGTATAAATGCTGGAAGGGTGTCGAGAAGAACCGAACCTGCTATCAGCTCTCCGATGGCCTTTACATCCTCAGCTGCCATGGCGAAAGCTCGCCCCTGCTGTCCACCTCGTGTCTGCTGTTGGTGCTGCTGGAACCTCTGCTGCTAGGTCTGCAGGGCTGGTCCCCTCTGCTGGCCTGCTGGAGCCTTGGCTCTACCTCCCTGAGCTCCCCGCCCAAAAGCCCCAGGATAATCCTTCAACTGGTGATCTTCCGCACCAAAAAGTAGGCACTTGCCTAGCTTCTTCCTGCACTCATGGATCATATGCCTTGGCTTCTTACAGACGGCACAAACGACTACCTGCTGCTGACAGGGTACTTGCTGCCCTCTCTGCTGCCGGTGCTGCACCTGCTGAAAAGGTGCCCTACCCTGCTGCTGATACTGCTGAACTGGTCTCTGCTGCTGATGCTGGAAGTGAGGCCTCTTGGCCTGCCCCTGACTACTGCTACCACCCTGGAAGTTACGACTCCTCTTCTGCTTCAGCCCTAGGTCGTCTTCCGCCGCCATAGCCCCAGAAAATATCTCAGCAAATGTAGCATTTCGGTCGCTCTTAGTCAGCGACCGAACCTCTCTAATCAGACCTCAACGAAACTTCCTCGCCTTCGTCTTCTCTGTCGTCATCAATAAAATGGGCCAGTCTATAAAACTCTGCAGTATACTTAGCTACCGTCTGGTTCTCCTGAACCAGACCCTCGAACTGTGCCTCGATACCTCCCAAGGCTACATCAGGATAAAACTGCTCCTTAAACAGCTCCTTAAACTGGGCCCAAGTCTGGCCCTCAATTCCTACCCTGGGATCTGTCTGATACCATGCACGGGCCAAATCCTGCATCTGACTGCCCGCCGCCTCGATCTGGAGTCGATCTGGTATCTCCGTCAGTCGGAAGATCTTCTCAATATGCTCTATCCAGTCGTCGGCATAGTGGATGCCCTCTGTGTCGAAGAACTCTCTGGGATGCATCTTCTGGAAGTCCTGTATGTCCTTCTCCCTTCGACGGGGCTGCTGCTGGGTTCCCTGAGTTGTAATCATCTCAACTGTAGTGCGAACCAGCTGGTGTGCCTCATCGATCCCCTGACGAAAATCTGTAGTCTGCCTCGTCTACTGCTGCTGGTGGCACTCCAGAATCCTCTCCACGAAAGAGAAGAGATGTGCAGCATCTACCATCCCCGTAGGCGGAGGCGACTGCGGGGGAAGGATCTCAGGAATCACAACGCTCGGCCTCCTGACTGGTGGAGTTGCTCCTCCAAAAGCTGCAGAGACACCGACTCCTGAGGGCTGCACTGGCCCTGTGGCACCGGGAGCTGGCTGCTGCTGAGGTCGAGAGGTGCTGTTAAGGAATTTTCGACTCCTTTGATATTCCTTATCAGACCCCTCTCCAGCGTCTCCCAGTCCAGGGCGATGCGATCTCGTCTCAACCATCCTGGAGACATAGATCAAACAAGAAACAATTACTGAGAATGAATCGAAATATCAAAGGAGGACAGTTTAAAATTTCTAAGGAAGACAATAAGCAGCAAAATAGATATACGGAATCTGATAAGGAATTTTCCTAGTGTGATTGAGTACCTTAAAAAAATATACTAATTCCTACTACAGGCTGCAGCGATATTCTAGTTCGAATACCACTAGATTTCCAACCTAGACCTGCATGGGCTACCACTAAAAACGTGTCACGACCCGCACCCTAGAGTAAGGGCACGAGACGTGGGTACGCCCAGCCTATGCCACAGTGTCGGCGGTAGAACGCTGTCCTAGGTCACAACATCTAACAGTTTAAGGTAATAAATAGTTATACTCCCCGAATGGGGGTGACATAACAGAATATATCTCAATCACAGCTAAGGTAGAACAGGATAAAGATAGAATGATATAAAGATGCAAGATCCAAAATCCACAGGAAATATAAATAGAGAGAAAGCTAAGTGTCTAGATAATCTCCATTAACATCCAGAATAATACAGATCTAAATATATACAACTCATCTCCAGTACTATGAAATAAGATAAAACTATCTGTGGAACAACTGTCTCTACTGCTAAGGGATCCGACTGGAAGTCTGGATCGCAAGTGTCCTATAAGGCTGTCCCATAGAAAGTGTCTAAGCAGGCCTCCTCCTCATCCTCTATAAAATTTTCAACAGGTCTAGTCAGGATGGGAACGAGCACATATCTCTCAAAACAGTTCATAACAGGTTAGTAGTATAAATTATGCAATAGAGTAAAATACAGGATATGCTAAAAACGAAATACAGGAAAAATAGGAGATATTTATAACTGAAAGTAAATAAATGATAAGTAGAGACTGTAAGTGGCTAAGTGATTTAGAGTACAATATGGTTATGTAAACGGCTTAGGGGCACATGAATACAACTAAGAGGTACATGAATACATCTACTGGGGATAATGATCACATAACCAATTCTACTCACCCCGCCCCAATCAATACACAAGGATCCATTCAAGTTACGTTATAGGCACATGAATACAGCTAAAAATACGTGAACTCATGTAATGAGTAGTACATGAGGCACGTGATAGTACATGAAAGCACATGAGAACATGTAAAAACATAAACTAGTACGAGTACAAGGAGTACCTGATGCACATGATAAAGTATATGAACATAAAATATCCAATGCACCCGTAGAGGGATAACATCTCAGGAAAGGATCCATATAGTACTAATCCGTGAAGATACGTGTCAGCAATCAAGTAAAGTAATCTAGAGCAAGAATATAGTCCAGACAGGTATAAAAAGATCAGACAATGTACTCGCCTGCTATCTGAATGTCCAAGATGAAAGTACTGTCCGAGGAGTGGTGTCTGGCTCCTATTAGAACAGCACAAGTCACAACAAGTCCAGAATGGTAATAAGATGCACTACAATACATTCTACATGAATCTAGGTCAATCTAGACCAAAGTCAGCTCTTAGTCAACTCTGGTCAACCCTAGAAGTCAAACTAGGTCAACCAAGTCAAACCTAAGTCAAACTAGTCTATACTAGTCTAACTAGTCTATTCTAGGTCTAACAAGATTACATTAGATCTAACTAAGCTATTCTAGGTCCTACTAGTCTATACTAGTCACACTAACCATTACTCTACATCACAAGTCTAAACAAGGCTATGCTAGGCTATATTAGGCTATACTAGCACCCACAAGACTATCAAGTCAACAATCAATGCAAAATATATATATACTATACATTATACATATATACATTATACATTAGACATATGTACATATATACATGATACATACCTATATATATTCACTTGGGAAGGCCAACATGTGTGTGTACATAGAGTGCCATATATTTGCTAATGTGTGTGTGTGTGTCATGAGTGAAGTGAGGTGTCAACTCAAGTGTCATAAGAGAGTGTAAGCTATGATATCTGAAAACAGTGTGGTAAATTAGAAAGAAAAATAGGAAAACAGGGATGTAGAAGCATGGAAAATATTAGAATAAAGGCATAAATGGCCCATGCGGTTTTGGGTAGCAAGACTATACGGCTCATACTGGAGTTGCCCTATGCGGCCCAAAAGAAGACCCTCAGACTCATGCGGCTCGGAGATGAATACGGTTCAGCAGGAATATGCGGCTCAATTGACGACACGTGTGACCCCCCCTCCACAGTTGGCCACTGGAGTAATGGCCTCATTTAATGCTCTGACACGACTCGACGGCTGTCTCTGACATAAAGTATCATAATGGCTCTACCATAATGACAGACTCTTCGAGAAAAGAAGAAAATCTCTGACCCGATCTGACAAAAATCCTAGATTACCACGTGGCAAAAGTCTCATGCGGCTCGGATAGAGAACAGCTTCATGCGGCTCATTGAGGAATCATTCTAATATGATTAACAAAAATCCGCCATATGCGGTCCACCCATAGCCCGGTCTATGCGGCTCAACACCACGCTAATTCATGCAGCCCACAGAAACTATGCATATGCGGCTCATGGAGAGATCGTCCCCTGCGGCTCGTAAAGATTATGCATATACGGCTCATAGAAAGTTCGTCCCCTGCGGCTCGATGAGGCATTGACTCATGCGGCTCACGAGGAGTATCCCCCTGCGGTTCAAGTGTTGGTCACCCTAAGCGGCCCTGGCAGGATCTTCAATTAAAAAAATGTGGCACTGAAGATGCAACAGAATCCCAACGAGAATATTCGATATCATCATCATAATTGCCGAGATCAGGGCATATCATTCATCATCAAGCCAATAGGACACGTGGCGAGCAATCAAATATTGGCATAATCAATCACGAAGATTTAAAGCAGTCAGCATTAACTGCTCATAAGATTTGGTGCTATCCGTATTAGTGGTCGAGATTCATTATGATCAGGATCAAGGGCCCAGATAGAATGAAGGAGCGCCGACATTCCAAACAGATAATCATCAGCAAACCCTAATGATCCTACCCCACTCTTATAAATAGCCAGCATCATTCCCATGTAAAAAAGGTCGGCAACAAAAGAATAAAAAAAATAAGAAGAGAGAGATCTACACAGAGAGAGCTCCCCCTTTTTGTTGATAATTACAGAGAGAAAGAAGTCAGGAGAGCAACCCGAGGAGAGTAAGGAGAGCCTTTCTTCGTCAACGTCGAGCAGATCTTCCCCGAGCCAAGGCTGCATACCGATCGTCCATGGAGTAAGGCAGAGCGGCCGTCGCTTTCCCGAGCCTCTATCGTCACCCCCCAGAATCAAAAATAAACAATCGTACTTAGTCTGCTGTACCTAGGTTTCCCTAGGCTTTCTTTGTACGAGCGAGTTTGTATTGTGAGTCTAAGTTCAGTCCTCCGATAATTGTTCCGTTCTTTTACAATCAATGGCAAACACGATGGCGACTCTGCTGGGGACTAACTTCTCCACGGCTGAGGAGTTGGTGACGCAATCGGATGGAGCCAAACTTGGCTCCACACAACAGAAGATGGTCGTCCGCTTCGACCAACAGGCGTTCGAAGAGATGCTCTCTGAAGGCAGCGCTGGCCCGGTCCAGAAACGCACCCACACCACGAAGGCTCGCAAAGAGTGGAGGCCAAAGTCATTTGCTCCTCCCCAAGTCCTCGATGGGATACCCTCGATCGCTCAAGACGGTGAGAAAGATTCTCCTGCGGCCCCACTTCAGATCGCAGACACCTCTGCTGTCCCCAAGTCCGGCAGAAAAAAACACTATGATGCTGGACTTGCAGGGGCAAAGAGGGTCTCTGCTCAACCTGAACCACAGAGGGGTATTAGCCGCAGAAAGAAAATCCATGCGGCCACAACCGTCAACCACACGAAGAAAACTCATGCGGCCACTTCTGTCAGCCGCATAACTTATGCAGCTACAGTTTCCAACCGCATGGATGAGATTCCTACGGCTAGTAATGTCAACCGCTTGCAGAAAACCCATGCGGCCACAGATGCCAACCGCATGCGGATAGCCTGCACGGCCGTGACTCCTAACCGCATAAGAACTCGTCCCACAACAGAAGACAGTCGCATGCAGATAGCCTGTACGACACCCAACGCTAGCCGCATAGCGTCTCTACCGTGCTTCTCTCGATCAGTTTTCGACTGAGTCTCATGCGGTCCTAACTCTGATCACTTTCTGGATGAAAATCCAGACTCTGTGATACCTAATGTGGACTCTTCCTATTACGCACCCACAAGTGCTAAAAAGAAAAAGTCTAGGGCAGCGCGGGCTCATCAAGTCCAGACAGCTGCCCCAACCTCTGACTATCGGGGCGTCCCGCTGAGTATCACGCGGGCCTCTGACGGGAAGTTGTATAAAACCACTCGAGTCCAGCCCCCGGCGGCAAACGGACAAAGTGGTCCCTCTGACCTGCGTGAAGCTATCCTCCACAAACGCAAGGAAAGAGAAGGAGCCTCAGCGTATAGAGAGTCCTCACAGGGACGTCACTGCACCCAGATTATCGTCAACTGCTGTTGCAACAATACGGCAATAACGGAAGACCGGCCATCCGTCTTCCAAAGATTACAACATCCGAGCTCGGAAGACGAGGCACCTCCCGTTGCCTCCTGCAATTCCGCGCGGAAAGTCCCCGTGGAGGGGAGAGGGAAGAAGACAAGCATCTCCAGCCCAAAGGTGTCAACTATTGCAGCTAAGAAGCCGTCGTCTAAAGGATTATCCTCTACTGGAGTATTCCAACACACCCGATCAAAGACGAAAACTGCTACAGTAGGAAGTTTGCCGTCTACATCATTGGGGGTCGTCGGAACTGGGGGTAGCACTCCTCCAAACCTCCACGACAACCCGACATTCCAAGAAGACGGACTGGAGGAAGCAAATCCTCCGACGGATACAACAGATACCGACGTCCTCGAGGACGTCCTAAACGAAGCAAGCTCTGAAGCTGGGGGTACTGTTCCTTCCGAGTCCGAACCTAAAGAGAACATCCCCACATATCCTGATGATTTCTCGATGCATGAGTATGACTCGGAGGGCATGTCCGCCACTTCTCCTTCTGTCACTCCTCACGTGAGGACGGTATTCATGACGAACAACAGCCAAGGTGGTTCCGACGATCGCCAACGTATCGACACTTTGGAGGCCATACTGCATGCCTTGGTCAAGTCTGTAGACGAGATCAAAGCAGCGCTTCCTACTCTGCAGGGAGTGACACCTGGTCAGACAAGCACGGGTCCCGCGAACAACATAGATTCAAATTCAGCGGCACCAAACCCGGGCAATAATGCTCCCGAGATAACGGCCCCTACCGCGATAGATGAGGCCCGAGAAGTAAGGAGAGAGGTTCAGGAGCTTCGAGCGATGTTCCACGCCCGAGAAAATTCTCAAGACCTCAGAATACGGCAACCATACCCTGCTGAATGGAGGGATGTGCCCTTTCCCCCAAGATATAAGCCGTTCAATATCAACCCATATGATGGTAAGACTTCAGCAAGCCGGTACATCACTTACTTTGAGGTCACTACCGACCATCTGCCCCATGATGACGCCATCCTCACACGGTTATTCATTGGGGCACTGGAAGGAGTCGCCTTCGATTGGTACCGCAACCTGCCAGATAATTGCATCCACTCCTTCGTTGGCTTCAAGCGCTTGTTCTTGGAGAGGTTCTATGAGGTAGGGCAGGACGTCACGATGTCTACCCTCATGGACGTCGTCCAAGGAGAGAAAGAGCTGACAAGGAATTACATTGAGCGGTTTCGTCAAACCGCAATGAAGTTACCATCTGGCAACCCGGACTCTTCCTTGATTGAAATTTGCCAAAAGAGACTACTCCCAACAATTAGTCTCTGGATGGGCGAAAGTCAATTCAAGGAATGGAAGGCCTTTATCATCAGCGCTACAAGTGCCGAGGAACGATTGAAGAAAGCTCGCCAACTGGGGTTGCATATCTCAGAGGGAGAGAGCAAGGGGAAGCGTCCCAACGCCAGCAACGACAATGGAGGTAGCCCCTCCAACAACCGGGACAACAAAGGCAAGCAGGCCATGGTGACCGATACAGCCCAGAAGCCCGAGCCACAGCCAGCAGACAAACAATGGCCTCAAATCACTTATTCTTTCGAAGACGGCCACGTCAAGCCTATCTTGGACATGCTTATACAAGGAGATAGAATTCAGCTTCCTCCACCAAGACGGGAACCTCGGCCTGCTGATTTGGAAAATCCAAAGTTCTGCCATTACCACCGTTACGTCCACCATGCTACACACGACTGCTACCAACTGAAACGGTATATCCAGAACCTCATCGATTCGAACGCTCTGGCTATCGACTTCGAAGAGGTAACCGTAGCAGCCAACATGGTGTCCGTACAATTCGGCAATTTCCCTCCAACAGAGACTCAAGACGGTGTCATACCCATCCCTTTGGCAATGATAGAAATCACTAATCTTCCGCCTGCCCGTGATCAAACTCCCGGCCTAGTATCCCTCACCACATCACGAGGGGAAATCATGTGGGTCCATCCGGACCTAGTCTACGAGGTGACTCAGCCCACTTTACCTTCTAAAAAGAAAAGTGGAAAGGTCAGATCATGTCGCACCGCCTCGGCAGAGGAGGAGGAAGTCTCAGCCGTCACTACTCGATCTGGAGCACAAGCCCAACCAGTGGCCGAGAATCCGACTAATGATCAGCAGCCCACAAACGCTGATACTCCGGGACCGGCTCAGCCTTCGACGACCGACAAGCCTAGGCCGAAGGAGACTCGCTTCGACAAATCCCTCCGAAAGGAGACACCTCAGGGGCTGGAGAGGCCCTGCAACTTCGACATCTTGGCACAATTGGCTAATACACCGGCCAAATTGTCTTTATATGAACTCCTCAGGCTCTCAAAGGATGTCCGCACGGCTTTAAGTGAGGCGCTCCAAAATGCCGACACATACTTGGCTCAGGTCAACCTCACAGGAGATAACCAACCTGCAGAGCTCCAAGATAGTGCGTGTACGGGAGCAATGCCCAATATCGTCTTCTCTCCGCAAGATATGCTCATCAAAACTAACCTGCATGATCGCCCGCTATACTACACTGGATACATCGGCGATGTAAAGGTGGACCGAATGCACATTGATCCTGGGTCCTCCATAAGCATCATTCCGAAGGGTCTGCTACATCATCTTCGCATTCCAATGCATCGCCTGACGCCTACAAGCACCGCCATTAGCGGTTTCAATTCGGGCAGGAGCTACCCAATAGGGAAGATTCACTTAAAATGTCAGATTGGCGATCTCCAATCAGAAGTCACCTGCTACGTCATAGATGCCGACACTTCTTACAATATCCTTCTGGGGCGGCCTTGGATACACGATTACATGATCGTGCCTTCCACGCTACACCAGTGCTTCAAATATGTCGATAAGCACGGCTTCGTGAGGACAGAGTTTGCTGATATCGATCCCTTCAAGGGGGTCGAATCTTATTACTCAGACTCCTGTCTGTACGAAAAATCAAAGAAGCATCTGATCGAGGAGGAGGTGCAAGCTCACACCAAGACAACCACAAGATCAGAAGAACCCCTGACGATCCACCTCCAGGCTCACAAACCGGGCAGTTCTGCACCCCTTACGGCTACTCTGCGTAAGGACGCAATCAGTCTATCGGCACAAGAAGAGCAGATGAAAATCCGGCTGCCGAGGTCTGGCCAAGTGCCGAGACCCACACCAGGGCCTTTTACCATCAAACTACCGAGAGTCGGTCAGCTCCAAGCGGAGAAACTCAATCCCTCCGACAGACCGCTCACGATACGTCTTCCTAAAAAGGGCCGTCACCCCGACGCGAGGTCTGACACTTCCAGCGAACCAGACACTCCTCGCCCCACGTCAGATACCAAGGTGGGGGTTGCTAGTCTACCAACAACTCCACGACCTGCTCCGCTGGTCGAGCCTCTGAAGATCAAGCTGACTAGGTCGCTCTCTCAGTCTTCATTTATACAGGGGGTGGCCGAAGAAGAACCAGAATTAGCCAAGTATGTGGCTGCCCACTCCGATACCCCTTCCACGGATGATGTAATCCCTCTCGAGAAGATACCTTATTTTATCAATAAAGGGCTATCTTTGAATTACATCGAGCTCAACAAGCTATGTACAATGTATGATATGGACCACGGTATAGGCACTCACCTGCACACACAAGTGACTTTTGTATATACCATAATCCAGCTTACTCCGACAGAAGACGCTTACCGAATAGTCGAGGGAGGGGACCACCCTATTATCTTCGGACGGAAAGACGATCCGTACCCCTTCACCATAAAAGAAGTCGATCTTGGGTCAGATACCGGGAGATTGCCTCTATACCTTTATAGTCCCCAGTCCAAATACCTCATGCAGAAACAAGGATATGATCTAGAAACTACACCAGGTTTGAATTACGGTACCGGACGGCGACTACCTTTGAAGCCCCCAGTACCGTCTGGTAAACCACGGGACTACTATAGCAAAACTCGATATGGACTAGGGTATGTAACTCCCACAACGACTCCAGAGAGTTCAGATGAAGAATGTGATTGGCGGTTACACTCAACCGGGTCACCAACTCCCGACTCAGACATAAGCATTGGGGACATATTCAGACAAGTCCTATCAGTCAACATGGCATTTGCCGACGCTTACGAAGAAGATGAGGACATTCCTGAAATCCTCGAGCTTGAGCCGTGGGCCCAACAGTTAGACGCACAATGGGAAAAGCGGTTCGAGCTAAGAGAACCTCCTACGGAGGATGAAGTTATGCAGGTCAACCTCGGCACCGAATCCTCTCCAAAGCCAATCTTCGTCAGTAAAAGCCTAACAGACGAGGAACGAGAATCACTGCTAGAACTCATCAGAGAATACATTGACGTATTTGCATGGAGTTACGAAGACATGCCGGGATTAGATCTCGATATTGCTCTCCATAAACTCAATATACGGTCGGATGCAAAGCCAGTCAAGCAGCAGCAACGACGCTTCCGCCCGGGCATCATGGACGCGATCGAAGCCGAAGTCAACAAGCTGATAGCCAGCAGCTTCATCCGTGAGGAGCAACACCCTGACTGGGTCGCCAATATAGTCCCGGTCCTTAAGAAGAACGGGAAGATCCGAATCTGCATCGACTTCCGTAATCTAAATGAGGCATGTCCGAAAGACGAATTTCCCCTCCCGATCACGGACATCATGATTGACAACACATGCGGCTTCGAACATATGTCATTTATGGATGGATTCTCGGGATACAATCAAATCAAGATGTCCCCCGACGATGAGAAGCACACATCATTTAGAACACCGATCGGCACATACTGTTACACAGTCATGCCATTCGGTCTAAAGAACGCTGGTGCCACATATCAGCGGGATATGAGTATCATTTTCAGAGAACATTTGCACAAAATAGTGGAATGCTACGTCGACGACATCGCTGTCAAGAGTCGCCGCAAGGAGGATCATCTACAAGATCTGAGAACGGTATTCGACCTGATGCGAGCCCACAACCTGAAGATGAACCCTACAAAGTCGTTCTTGGGCGTATCCAGCGGGAAGTTCTTAGGTTTCATCATCACTGCACGGGGTATCCATGTAGACCCTGAGAAAACCAAGGCAATAATAGAGACGGGCCCCCCGAAAAATCTCCGCGAACTTAGAGGCCTCCAAGGGAGGCTAGCCTATATCAGAAGGTTCATTTCCAATCTCTCCGGACGATGCCGGCCGTTCACACACCTCATGAAGAAGGGAGTCTCATTCGTATGGGACGAAGAATGCCAACGTGCTTTCGACGACATCAAAGAATATTTGTCAAATCCTCCAGTCCTGGTGGCCCCGGTCCCTGGAAAACCATTCTTGCTCTATGTACGAGCAATGGAACACTCCCTCGGTGTCCTGCTGGCACAAAATAACGACGCAGGACACGAACAGGCCATATACTATCTCAGCCGAATGATGGTCGGGCCCGAACACCGATACACTGCCGTGGAGAAAGAATGCCTCGCCTTGGTATTCGCCATTCAAAAGATGCGGTATTATGTTACAGGACAAACCATACATGTGATCTCACGGGTAAATCCCCTCAGGGTCCTCATGACTAAACCAGGGGCGCTCAGCTCTCGCCTCGCTACATGGGCAATACTGCTATCCCCATATCACATGATCTTCGTCCCACAGAAGGCTGTCAAAGGCCAAGCCCTGGCAGACTTTTTGGCGGCCCATCCAGGATCGGAGTCATCCAGAATATACGAGGAAATCCCAGATGAGGTCGCCGATTCTAATACAACCACCCACGACAACATATAGAGGATGTTCTTCGATGGCGCTTCAAGAACCGGACCCAAGGGAAATATCGTCGTCGGGGTCGGAGTAATATTGATCTCTCCTACCGGGCTAGTGATCAATCGCGCCTACTCTCTCACGGAACCCTATTCCAACAATGTGGCCGAGTACAACGCTTTGGTCATTGGCTTCTAACTCGCAAAGGAGCTGGGTATAGAATATCTCGAAGCATACGGCGATTCACAATTAATTGTCAATCAGATTCGGGGGTCGTACGAAGTCCGCCATGAAGACATGATCCCCTACCACCAAATAGCAATCAACATTATCTCCTCATTCGAGGGATTCTTCATCGAACACGTCCCCAGACTTCAAAATATCGAAGCCGATGCCCTAGCAGGCCTTGCCGCTTCCTTAGCAGTGTCGAACCAAGCGCATCACTCGGTTGAGGTGATAGGCCATGAACTGGTCTATCCCAAGAACAATATTCAATTCGTGGTGAGCTATTCCGCCCAGACGGTCGACGAAACACCAGACTGGAGACAGCCGTTCATTGACTTCGTCGTATACGATATCCTCCCGGAGAATCCAAGGGAAGCCACCTCCATCAGACGGCGTTCTCTCAGATTCTTCTACGACACAGAGACAAAGATGCTGTACCGACGATCCTACGACGGATTATTACTCCGGTGCTTGTCAAACGCAGAAGCCAAAGAAGCTGTACGAGAAGCTCACGACGGTGTCTGTAAGGCCCATTAGCCTAGCCCTAAGCTACAGGACCGCCTTCGCCGTATGGGCTACTACTAGCCCACGATGGTGGCAGACGCAATAGACTATGCCAGAAAATGCAAGGCTTTCCAAGTCCATGCGGACTTCATTCACCAACCATCCGAGTTTCTACATCCAACGGTGGCATCCTGGCCATTCGAAGCATGGGGAATGGATATCATTGGTCCAATCACCCCACCTTCCTCCCGAGGACATCGCTTCATACTGGCGATCACCGACTACTTCTCCAAATGGGCGGAAGCCGTCCCACTCACAGAAGTTAAGACTTCAAACGTGATCAGCTTCCTTAAGCATCACGTCATCTACCGCTTCGGACTGCCGCGGAGGATCATCCATGATAATGGTCCGCAGTTTGCAAGCCATGCATTCTATCGATTCTGCGACAAACACCGCATTCAGAATGTCTCTTCGACACCATATAACCCGGCAGCAAACGGGTTGGCAGAGGCATTCAATAAAACAATCATTAAACTCCTCAAGAAGTTTGTCTCCTCCAATAAACGCGACTGGAACGAGAAGCTCGGCGAATGCTTATGGGCTTATCGTACCACGGTTCGAACAACTACTGGGAATACACCATTCTCTTTAGTATACGGGAGTGAGGCAGTCCTCCCACTGGAAACTCAGATTCCCTCACTTCGCGTCGCCCTCACTTATCAATTAACAACGGATGATAACTATCGACGCCGATTACAAGAGTTGGAGGCCTTAGACGAAAAGCGCCTCCTAGCCCAGCAAAGGATCGAGCTATACCAAGCACGTATCTCAGGAGCCTTCAACAAGAAGGTCAAAATCAGAACATTCCAAGTGGGCGATCTCGTTCTGGCAGTCCGGAGACCAATGGTCATGACTCACAAGACCGCAGGCAAGTTCCAGCCAAAATGGGAAGGTCTATTTGTCATCGAGGCCGTATTCTCCAACGGCGCCGACCGCCTCGCCAAGCAGAATGGGAACTTGCTTATGTTGCCCGTCAACGGCAAGTTTCTAAAGAAATACTATGTTTAGCCACCATTTTCCAAATTATCGAGTCATGTACCCTCTTAGTACCCCTGAACTCGTACCCACCATTTTCCAAATTATCGAGTCATGTATCCATTGATACCACTGAACCCACATCCACAATATTTTAGATTACCGAGCCATACACCCGCTGGTGCCACTGAACTCTCATCTCCTCAATATTCTAGAAAATCCAAATTATGTACTTACATTCCGGTCACTCTCTCAGATAGTAAGTCACGTATAATCATACCTCTGAACTTTCTTCCTGAAAGAGATCCTCCCTCATGATCCACTACCCGCGCTCCCAGTGCACAAAAAGGGTAATCGATCCACTAATTTCCGAAACGACCATGTCCTCATTACCTCTGAGTCGTTTTCACTTCCACCAAAAACAAACCGCCCCCTCGCATAGAACTTCCATGTCCTTCTACCTCTGAGTAGTTCTATGCACCCCTTCTTCATTGAGCCCACTCCTGCCATGTTCTCATTACCTCTGAGTGGGAAGGCTCCGTCGAAGAAATCACCATATTTGCCATGTCCACATTACCTCTGAGCAAGTATGTTGGTTCCCTTTCAACCTATTATCTGTACCCACAACCGGAGTGCGACAAGGATAATAGGTCCACAAATGTCCTCTGTTGACCACAAATGTCCCCTGTTGACCACAAAATGTCCTCTGTTGACCACAAATGTCCCCTGTTGACCACAAAATGTCCTCTGTTGACCACAAATGTCCTCTGTTGACCACAAATAGCTTCCGTAAAGTCTCTCCTACCATGTTCTCATTACCGCTGAGCAGGAAGATTTCACGATAAAACCTTCACGTTTGTCATGTCATCATAACCTCTGAGCAAATGTGATTGGTTTCCTTTCATCCCATTATCCGTATCCTGAACCAGGGTACGCCAAGGATAATAGGTCCACAAATATCCCTTGCTAAGCTTCTTAGCATAAATCTACCATCTTACCATGCCCCGGGAGCCCAGCTGCTCTACGACATTCCTTTCTCCAGTACCGAGAACATCCATGACCATTTTGTCGTGGCTGTCCTGGACATCCTGATCAAACTTATTATCCGTACCTAAAACCAAGGTACGCCCTGGGTAACAAGTCCACAAATAATCCTCCAGCAAGTCCGATTCCATGAACACCGATACAAGAAAGAAAAGATGAGTTGAAACATGCTTATTTATTCAAAAATCAAAAGGCTACATCAGCAGGGATCACATCCCTTAAAAAAAAAAAAAAAAAGACAGAGGACGGATCACTGCTCTGGAGCACATAACGCCATAAGACGGTCCTTTATCAAGGCAACCGACCGCTCAAGCCTCTGTTTGGCTCGATGCTCCGCCTCCTGGTTCAGCACCGCCGCATCCTCCAGATGAGCATGGGCTTGCCAGTTGTCCTCAAACTTCTTGAAGGCCCGCTCCAGGTTGACAGAAGATCGGAAAACCCTCTCGGCCTCCCGAGCAATCGACTCCTGTTCTGCATGAGCAGCCTCCCGCTCTGACTCTAAGAAGGCCAACTCCTTCTGGAGTGCGAGAATCCGCTCCTTCGTGTCAGCTATTCCACGAGAGGCAGATTCTTCCCGGGCCCTACAAGCCTGACTCCGACGACCCAGTCGGTCATAGGAGACGGAGAACTTATCAAGATCCCCCTGCACAGCCGGCCCGACAGTTTCTCGAGCGAGCTTGATCCTGTCCCGAGCAGCAACCAGGAAGCCCCGCTCTCGTTCGATCACAGCAGGCAAACCAGCCTACCGTACTGCCAGCAGTTGGGTCACAAGCTGGTCAGCCTCTGTCAGCTTAGGCTCCAGGAACGCTGCTAACCCCAGCCCGCCAGGAAGACCCTTCAGAGTGTCAATTTGGCCCTGAGCTCCCCGTAGAGACAGAGAAAAAGGGACCCCCCGTTCCACGGCAGCGTTTATACCCCTCCCTAAGTGGCGATAAAAGCTGTCAACCACATCCTGCGTCACCTCGTCCAGAGCCTCCGAGGAAACCGGTGTCAGCGGGAGTGTGGCTGGTAGCACGGAAGAAGACGCGACAAAATCTGCCGCTCCTGCCACAAGAGAAACCAACTCCGTACGGAAAGACGCTTGAACATCGGTCAATTCCTCTTCAGCAGCCCGCAGAATTTGGATGCTCGACAGAGTCGAGAAGTCGATCTCCGGTGCCGTATAAGCAGCCGAAGACGAGGATGGGGCCAGCACCAACTCCATCCCCATCTGCCCAGAGCTGGCAGGATGTCCCTCAACGTGCGATGACAAAGGAGAGAAAATGCTCCTTTCGTCCAGATCACGGCAGACCGGGCCTTCCCCGAAGACATCCGCGGCGGGAGGTAAAGGGTCAGGACCTGCAGGGCCAAGGCAACCATAAATCGACTTGACCCGAAGGATATGTTGATAGAGCAAATAAGCCCCCTCGGTGGTCAATATGTGGCTCAGCTTACCAGTGGAGGAATGTGGAGGCTGAGGTTCGCCTACAGCCATCACAACCTCTTCACTAACAGCCTCCGAGTCAGGAATAAAAGACACATCTGCCCTTGCATCCTCGGGAGGGGATGCACCGAGGATGGCGTCATCTCGTTAAAATTCAGAAATCTCGTCACCCCGGGTTGGGGCCTCAGCAGCTTGGGAGTCCTTAGTCGCCGCTGAGAGAGCCCCCGCAGAGAGGACCGTGGCACACATATCGCTAATCAAAACGGCAAGGGCCGGATCAACTACTGAAGCAGCAGATGGTTCAGGAGAGCCTGGTTCGTCAGACACCTACAAAGAAAAAATAACCAACGCATCCCCAAAGAGGAAGACCGGTTTCAGATACTTCCCGTCAGACTGCCCAGAGCTTATCATATCAACAAGGAACTGAAAGGATTGAACCCTGATGGCATTTAGTCGTTCCAAAGGTTCATCAACAAGTAGCTGTTCGGACACTTGACGAACTAAGTCATCCCGATGAACGCCCGAGGCAAACTGACGCGAGCCTACCAAAAGTTCCCCCGCAGGATTCACGGGCAGATTCACTAAAAAAAGATAAAACAAACAAGGTCAGAAGATAGACAAAAAAAATAGAAGCATTTGAAAGATTATTGGAGTCTATGCGGCTCGGGTCGCCACAGCCTCATGCGGCTCATCAGCAGATAGGTCCATGCGGCTCTGCGCGTCATAGCCCCATGCGACTCTGAATTAACCAAGTCCGTACAACTCAGATTCAGAAGGGTTTATAGATTCACACGGCTAAGCCCGACTCATACAAACCGCTGCGGCTACAAACCATCAAGTTCATGCGGTTCAAAAGTGAGCAACGCTTATGCGGCCCAAGTCGAAAACACACATGCGGCACTGATCGAATGTGACAAGCTCATGCGGCCATAATGGGCGAAGTGCTTATGCGGTTACATCGATATGTCTCGTATATGTGGCTTGTGCATAAAGTATGCAACAGAGCCATGGCAGCAGTTAGGGTTTTTCGGAGTGACCCCCTTACCAGCGATGGGCGGGTGAACATCAGGATGGACAGCGCCTACAGCAGCCGGCGGAGGAGCGACTACATTCGTCGCCGCAGTCGCCGTAGCAGCAACTGCCTTGTCCTTCGCGGCCTTCGATGCAGCAGATCTCTTGGGAGCCATGGTCGATGGATGAAGAAGGAAAACGAAGAGCGAAGTTGGCAACAGAGAATTCAAGCAAAGAAAGGAGGTAAAGAAATCCCCAAGAGCTGAAAAACTCCTATTTATAGGCGATCCATAAAGTAGAAAGATGCCTCGGATTACGCGCCGCCTCCAAAAATAAAGGCAAAAACGCTTCGGTCAAGGCAAAACCGACCCTTGGGATCCTCCCCCAAAAGGCGGCGTCAAATCAAATCGAAGGCAATTAATGAAGATTTGCTCCCGTGGTCAGGACGCGTAGCGAAGAGCCTATACGGCCAGAAGAATCTATGCGGCCGAAATGCTAATGCGGCCAGGAAGCTCAGGTAAATAGAACATCCTATGCGGCATGAACGGGGCCATGCTTCTTATTCAAAGTGTTTCAATTTTACAAATTGAAAACTTTGAAGGGGGTCCTGTAGAAGCATGGAAAATATTAGAATAAAGGCATAAATGGCCCATGCGGTTTCGGGTAGCAAGACTATGCGGCTCATACTGGAGTTGCCCTATGCGGCCCAAAAGAAGACCCTCAGACTCATGCGGCTCGGGGATGAATGCGGTTCAGCAGGAATATGCGGCTCAATTGACGACACGTGTGACCCCCCCCACAGTTGGCCACTAGAGTAATGGCCTCATTTAATGCTCTGACACGACTCGACGGCTGTCTCTGACATAAAGTATCATAATGGCTCTGCCATAATGACAGACTCTTCGGGAAAAGAAGAAAATCTCTGACCCGATCTGACAAAAATCCTAGATTGCCACGTGGCAAAAGTCTCATGCGGCTCGGATAGAGAACAGCTTCATGCGGCTCATTGAGGAATCATTCTAATATGATTAACAAAAATCCGCCATATGCGGTCCACCCATAGCCCGATCTATGCGGCTCAACACCACGCTAATTTATGCGGCCCACAGAAACTATGCATATGCGGCTCATGGAGAGATCGTCCCCTGCAGCTCGCAAAGATTATGCATATGCGGCTCATGGAAAGTTCGTCCCCTGCGGCTCGATGAGGCATTGACTCATGCGGCTCACGAGGAGTATCCCCCTGCTGTTCAAGTATTGGTCACCATATGCGGCCCTGGCAGGATCTTCAATTAAAAAAACGTGGCACTGAAGATGCAACAGAATCCCAACGAGAATATTCGACATCATCATCATAATTGCCGAGATCAGGGCATATCATTCATCATCAAGCCAATAGGACACGTGGCGAGCAATCAAATATTGGCATAATCAATCACGAAGATTTAAAGCAGTCAGCATTAACTGCTCATAAGATTTGGTGCTATCCGCATTAGTGGTCGAGATTCATTATGATCAGGATCAAGGGCCCAGATAGAATGAAGGAGCGCCGACATTCCAAACAGATAATCATCAGCAAACCCTAATGATCCTACCCCACTCTTATAAATAGCCAGCATCATTCCTATGTAAAAAAGGTCGGCAACAAAAGAATAAAAAAATAAGAAGAGAGAGATCTACACAGAGAGAGCTCCCCCTTTTTCTTGATAATCACAGAGAGAGAGAAGTCAGGAGAGCAACCCGAGGAGAGTAAGGAGAGCCTTTCTTCATCAACGCCGAGCAGATCTTCCCCGAGCCAAGGCTGCATACCGATCGTCCAAGGAGTAAGGCAGAGCGGCCGTCGCTTTCCCGAGCCTCTATCGTCACCCCCCCCAGAATCAAAAATAAACAATCGTACTTAGTCTGCTGTACCTAGGTTTTCGTCCCTAGGCTTTCTTTGTACGAGCGAGTTTGTATTATGAGTCTAAGTTCAGTCCTCCGATAATTGTTCTATTTTTTTACAATCAATGGCAAACAAGGGAATTATTTACTGTATAATGCAAAACAGTGAGTGAGTGAAGAGTGATAACTTGTGTGCTATGGCATGTATAGATGTGTAAGGGAAAGGGAAAAACAGTGAGTAAAATAGGAGAAAAATCAGTGTAGCAGTGTGTGTATGTGGTATGAGGGTGAACCTGGAAATAGTGAATAAACCAACATCATAAAATATAGAATTTTAACAGTTGAAGGGATCTGAAAATAGTGGAGTGCATAAGGAAGAATCAGTGCACATTGTACACTGTTCAAACTTGGAAAACAATGAGTGAGTGAAGGCTTGAGCCTGTGTGCAGTGTCAATAAATCAGGGAATTATATTATTGTATGGCAACAGTTAGAAGTTTAGGGAAATCTGGGAATGATGTACATGATAACACAATGAAGTGAGGGTCAATTCTCAGGTAAAGTGGGAAATGAACTAACAGTGAAGAACATAAGAAACTCAGTTCAGTCCAAACATTTCGTTCTCAGAAATTGAACCCAAACAACCACCAAATCACCCCAAACTCAACACATCAATAGTAAACATATAGGTGTACCACATTAGGGTTTTAATCCATGCAATTAATAGTATTAGATAGGTTAAATTGATGTCAAAGTTCATAATTTAAAATCTGGAAACACAAGAAAATGGGGACTGATACATAGTTTCAGGATTATTGGGGTAAATATGAAATCGACATCGAAATTAAGCTAAAATGCAAATCCAATGGTTGGTAATGTAAGTATTAAAAGTGTACGTGTCAATCAATGTGTTCGTGTCCACCCAAGTGGACACAAACGTATCCAAACAGTCTCGAACCCAAAACAATGCAACATAGGACCAATCCTCGTGCACGTGTTCCCAGTGCTCGTGCACACGACACGACACAGATCTCGTGGTCATGTTCCAGTGTCGAGTAGGACTAGGGCCAAGGCTAGGACACCCTAATATGTGTCCACGTCATGCGTGTGTGCATCACGATACGCGTATCATCGCTGGAAATTGACAGCAGCCAATGCAGTGTTATCTTAATGCACGGCTTTGTGCGTGTCAGACACGACACGAGAGGTCCTAGTGTGGCTGGACATGGGTTGGAATGGGCTAGGTTTAGGTTGCACTAGTGTTTGGGTTGGGCCTCCAAGGCTAAGTCACAAGTCATGACTTGTGAAACCACAAGCCATTTCCTATTCAAATCAAATCCTAATTTCCCTAAAATAAATCTAATGGGTTAAATATCACAAACTTAGGTCAAGCTAAGGTTCCTTAACCTAACCAAGTAGTCATGACCTAGGTTAGCCTCTAGGACAGTCTCCAAGTCAACACTAGTCAAAGCCTAAAATAGCACCAAATCAAAAATACTAAAAATCACTTAAAAATTCTAATAATATAATTAATACTAATAATTCCAAATAAATTCCAAAATTTTAAAAATGACCAAAATACCCTCAAGCTAGAAAAGTGGTAGTGACAGGTAACACGGATTAGTACTATATGGATCCCTTCATGTGATATTATCCCTCTCGGGAGCATCAGATACTCTTGTCTCGTATGTTTCACTTATATTTTGTATCTCTTGCTTCTATTATCATAAATCTTCGGGAATCAGCTAGTGACTCATGTACTCTCATGATCACCGAGCCTTCACGAATTAATTCATGAATCACCCTTTATGGGCAATGTAGTATAATCATGAATTTTAACGTAACTTGACTGGATCCTTGTGTATTGATTGGGGATGGGGGAGTATAAATAAACATGTGGATAATTCCAAGTAGTGTAATCATGAATCAATTTCGTAGTGTAATAATGAATCAGTCCCTAGCCATTCACATGTTTATTCTGTACTCTGAATCACTAGCACTGTCTCTTTTTTATATATCATAGATATTTACTTACAGTCTCTCTTTTACATTATGCTATTCTTCAGTTCATGTATTTTATTCTCTAGCATGATTATATTTCCTTTCCTGCTATGACTTGTTGAGATGTACTGTACTCGCTCCCATCCTGACTGGACCTGTTGATAAATTTTACGGATAGCTTGGAGGTTACCTGCTAGCCTAGAGGACACAGTAGAGGTTGGAGTAGCTAGCTAGAGTTTTCTTATTTTATTTCAGTTGTCTCGAGTTGTATTTACTTTATGGATTACTGTATTAGAGATTTGAGATACTTTCTGGATTTATGATATCTTAGACACTTAGACTTCCATCTGCTGTATCTCTTATGGATTTCAGTTTTATCTATCTTTATCGTATTCTACCTTAGATGTAATTGAGACTGTATTGTTATGTTACCTCCATTCGGAGTATATATACTGTACAGGTACCTTATATTGTTAGATGATTGACCTAGGACAACGTTTTACCGCCGACACTGTGGCGTGGGCTGGACGTACCCACTTCTCGTGCCCTTACTCCCTTGCTCTAGGGTGCAGGCGTGACACATTTTTAGTGGTGGCCCATGCAGGTCGAGTTTATGTAGTGGTATTCGAACTAGAGTATCACTACAGCCTGCAGTTGGATTGTGATATATTTTTGAAGGTACTCAATCACAGTTAGGACTCCTTAAGAGATTCTTGGGATGACCCTTGAGAATCTCATTATAAAATATCTCGAAATTTGATTTTAACAATTTATATTTACCCTTGTTTTTTGGTTAGTTAATGAATTTGATTTTTGGTATCCATTGTTGATTTAAATTTTTGTCAAGATGAAATTATATGGGCTAGGTCATCTCAGTTATGGAATCTAGTCTTCTACAGTCACATTAGCCAGCATGGTGAGGACATATAATCTGATTTTGGATATATTTCTCGGGTGTAGGAATTTAAGGTTTTTGCAGCCAAGCTAGCGGCATCGCAAAAATTTTAAATACCATGATTCTAGAGGTATGTGCCTTAGTCGAGGACTCTGTGATTATCATATCCTTGCTTACTAGTATGACGAGGATTTAGAGTTCCATGATTTTGGATAGACGCATATGATTGTCAAATTGTACCTTAAAAACTTTTGAACATGTTTTCTCTACTTTTGTTCAGTCTTTCAGAAAAAGAATTATTGGTTGTTTTTATTTTATTTCTCATTATTTAACTTAGGAGTAGGAATAGGAGTAGCTTTAGCTGTTATTATAAACCTTTGTATAACTTTGCTATGAATTTCTTCATGATATAATAAATTGATGATTTTGCTAGACCTCATCTTGGATTTGATATTATAGTTCTGGTTTTAAAATGGTTCTTTTTACAGATAAGCAGAACAGATTCTATTATCATTTCTCTTCCTGCCAATATTTTATTACCATCATTCTTTGTCTTATATAACTGTCCTGATTACATCAATTCCCTGTCGCGTATCTAATTCTGTCAGCTATACCTTGAAATCCTTGAATCTTCATATCATTTTACCTAAGAAATATTAAGAAAGTGACGTAAATCATCTAGTTCGAGAATGACAATTTGGTTATCATATGATGATTTTGTAGGAATCAAAATATTGGATGACAAAAAAAAATTTGAGATGGGGTTGCGGCAAAGGTTTAGAATGGAATCGGGAGATAAATGTTATCAATTTAGAAACAATCGCATAAAATTTCGGTTATGAGTAATTCATGGATGTATTTCAAAAAAAAAACTAATGAGGATATTCAGGGTCAACTTAGTTTTGAGAACTTATAAAATCTTGGTTATTGATTCTTGGGAACTTTTACTCTGAGGCTATGTAGAAATTTATTAATAGAAAAGAGAATTTAATTGTATTCAACGATTATACGAAATTGAACTAGATATTGTAAGAGGGTAACTAGAGACAGAGAGAACACAAGGATTTTGACTTATAGGAATTATTTTTAGATGATTGGAGGAAATTTTTTTTTATAGAATTCAAAAGGATAATATTTGAAGTGAATGTCGAAGAAAATATGAAGGTCTATTTATAAATAAGAATAAATTTTGTATGACATAGTGGTATTAGAGTTGAGTAAATACGAGACTTGATTTAAAACAAGTACAAGGATTCATAAATTAGATTTAGAGGTTTCAGATCTAATTTAGGACGAGATGAAAATTTGATTAAATAAATAAGTGTTGATACCTAATTAAGAGGGGTATGCTTCGTGGGAAATGTTTTAGAAGTTTGGAATTTTGTCTATGGTGATCGTGGTAAAGGTTTAGATGACTGAAGGTTATAAAATTTTAATGATAGTCATATAAAGGTTGATTTTTATATTGGGACTTGTGAGATAAAAATATGATTTACAAATGATATACTTGATGGTATTAGAGAGAGATGATTAACTTGACTTCTTATGAAATCTTTCCTTGTTTTCCCTAAAAGTTTTTCAGTATCATTGAATCCTAGCTCCCTTAATCACGACCAATCGACCTAGCTCATCTTTTCTTATCGTATTAATATCTTGGGTCGTACTCAATTGAATTAAATTTGATTATGACCTGAATCTTCATCCTTGTATGCTCGTGCTTAGACTTCGATGACCTTGTCCTCCATATTGCCCAAATCTTGATTTCCCAGAATTGGTCAACTTATATCGTATCGAGACTAAATATTCTTAATATATATATATTGTGATTGGATCTCAATGCTATTGACATTCGTTCTTTGAACTTTTGATTTTTTTTGAATAGTACCCCTTATCGTACCAATAGTCTTGATCATTGACCGTACTCAATTGATTTAAATTCAATCGTGACCTAGATCTCTATTAATATGTTGCTCGTGCTTAAAAAAATCTCGATTTCATCTTTACGAACCTAAATCCAAATATTGATTAGCCCTATTCTTTATCGTGTCAGTATTTTAATTTTGATCGTAATCAAACTTCGATACCAATATCACTTGTGCGTAAACTCCAATTTTTCTGAAAAACGACTAAGTTCTGTTCCAATTCCGATTTAGCTTCATACTATCCTTGATTATACCGAATTTCATGCTTGATCGTGCCTAGGCTACTACCATACTCTACATCATATTTAAATACTATTTGACCAAGGTTAGACTGACTTTATCATCGATCCCGTCGAACTAACGATTATGATCATGTTCGAATTTTAACACTGGTACTCAAACTCTTTTCTGACAATGATTTACTTCCTGATTATATCTGAAATCCTTGTGATTAGTCGTGCCTAGATGACCTGACATGACTAGACGACTATGAATCCCATGGTCGTGATTCTAACGATTATGAATATCGTACCGATTTTGCCTCTGAATCGTGCTTGAAAATTTTGATCCTTGATCACGATTAACCGATTAATTATGAACTTGTCATAAAATTGAGTGATCATATCCGAAATAATTTTTCTATTGTACCTAAAACAACCTTGATACCGGTCACAACTATATGATTGGTTAGTCGTACCGGAACCTGGACTTTGGTTATGTCTGAACCAATTTCTGCTCCTGCCATAAATTCGATTCTATAGATACCGTGCTTAGGGTTCCATTCCTAAAGAATACCCAAGTTTTGGTTTTGTAGTCAAATCTTGAATCGTGCCAAAACCTAGATCAATTCTAAAATTTTAAATCACGTTCGAACTCAGATCCTATTTCATGACCTAATTAATCATGCTCATTAGACTTTCGATCATGACAAAATCACTAGTCGTGCCTAAGTCAATTTGAAATTTATTTTCTTGATCGTGCTTATACGATATGGAGTTCAATTTTCATCAAATCTAACTACCGATCGTTCTATACACGAATTTTGTTCTCTATTCGTTTCTCTTAGCCGTGATTATGATCATGACTAAATAACCTGAAATTATTCCTAATTTGTGTCTAAACAATGATGATCATACTATGATTCTATCGTGCCAAATCAATAGTCGTCCTCAAACAATTTCAAGTTATCTTGATCGTGCCATTGTCGTTGTCTTTTGATCATGTATGAGTTATTGCCTAAATTTCTATCATGTTTTAACTCTCTTGCCAACCTTTAATTTCGAGGATGAAATTTCTTTAAGGAGGGTAGATTTGTAACCTCCGTTAATTGAATTCTTGGATATTTTCGAAAATTTTTATTTTTTCATTTCTTTGAATTTTTCTGAATCTCGAAAAATGTGCAAATTCTAATTTTTGGGAAAACAAATTTGACCGTGATTGCTATCGGTCCTTGTTGGCTTTGGTTTACTATTTTAAGCAATTTTATCCTATTAGAATTTTCCTATCATTTTCTTGAATCAATAAGTTATGAATATTGTTTAATACAAAGAAAACATTATCAAGTTATGAATTTCAAAATACATTTTATTTACTAAATAAATGATTGTTGATTTTATATATACATATAATTAGTGAGTAAATTAGTATTATTTATTAATTAGAAATATTGGCTAAATTATAATTAGCCATTTGTTAAATTAGTGTTAACTAGTAATTAAATTATTAATTTATAGCTAATATTTATTTAGTACTAATTAGTTTAAATCACTAACATTAGTTAGCAGTTAGCATTAGTGTTAGTATGTTAGCTTTCCACTATGTATTCCTAATTTCTATTACATCTTACAATTTTAGGGTTTTTCTCCCACTCCCCTATAAATAGACACATTTTCCAATGAAACAATCTAAAATTTTTCCCTAAAATTTTTCCTTAGCCTGCAGCCGCCATCATCTCCAAATTATCCCGACCACCATTGCTGCCAATAACTCCATACCATCTCCTCGACCGTTGCCGGAGTTCAGCATGACCGTTCTCCATTCCAGCCATCTCGCCATCACCTGCAGCTCCATTGTTCACCACCACCACCACTAGAACACGCCACCACCGCCTCACTGCCATGGACACCTCCCTCATTTCGACTACGGACAACCACCACCACCAATAGCTGCCACATCCACCACCAAGACCGCCACCACCGCCACTATCAAACCACCGTCGCCGCCCTACCATCAAACGACACCGCCACCACCGTTCATCACCCGGCCACCGCCTCAAAATCGACCACTGCCACCATTCTTCCACCGCCACCATCCAAAACCTACAGAACCCACCGAACCACCACTGCCCCACCATCATCACCGGAACCTCCGGCCGCCCTTTTTCCTACCAAAAATCAAGAAATCACCATGAGAGAGAGAGGAAGAGAGCGGACCTCACCGGAGCCGACGCCCTGTCCCGAGCCTCTAGATCTGCCGTGCGTCTCCCGCCGGTAGACCCGCCTGGACCGAGTTGTCCTCCCCGCGCCGTACCGTACCGCGCCGCCGTCGACCTACGGTATCGAGCCTTTCCGAGCCGTCCCCGTTCGCCCCTCCGCCAGATCCGGACAGCGCCGCCCTACTGGCGCCGCTCCGCACCGGAGCCCCTCCGCGCGTCCCCTTGGCCAGCACCGGGCTTCCGCCGTTTCCTTCCACCGGCGCAACCCATTGCCGCCCCTGGCGCCTTGCTTGCCGCCGGAGCTCCTCCGCCGGCTGCTTCTACCGGGCACCCCTCCGCCGGCGCAACTTCTCCGCGCCGTTCCCCTCCGACCGACCATTTGTGAGCCCCTTTCTTTGATTTCGATTAGGGATCAGAACTCTCCCCCCTATTATATATAATATATATATATTAGTTATATATTATATATATTAGTTTATATATATAATATATATTAGTTTATAATGTAAAGTATATTAGTTTATGTATTAATGTATATTTGTATATATATAATAGTTTATGTATTAATATATATTATATATATATTAGTTTATGTACTAATATATATTTGTATATGTATTAATGTATATTAGTATATATATTAGTTTATGGATTGATATATAATAGTATAAATTATTAGTTTATATATATTGTATAATAGTGGAAATAAATTGGTATTATAGTTATTTTATTATTATTATTATTAAAGGTATTATTTGTAATATTGTTACTAGTATTATTAATATTATTGATTAATTTATTAATTTACAGTTAGGAAAATTTTCAGTTAAATAGTTATAGTTATTAGTATCTAGTTTGACCTAAATATTTATATTTGATAAATTGGAGTTTTGGTACAAAATGTCTTCTATATATATTCAAAACATATATCTAAATATATTATGATTTATAAAATAAATATCAAAATAGTTTCTAATATTATATAATAATTTTCTAAATAGAATATCTGTAATTAGTTATACTTTTTATAAAATCATAAATCGTGTCTATAATAGTCATTTTCTATTCTTGATTTGATTATCGTACCAAACCCTGATTTTAGACTTTTACATACCAATTAGGCTATTTGGTCTACTCTGGACTCATTGGGACTGCCCATGTCGTCGTCTGGGACCCTCTGTGGAACATAACATTGTACCTACCTCGTGTCGACACGTTCGTGTCGCGCACGTCGACTCCAATCAAATCGAGACGAGTACATTCTCTGATCATTTTATATCTTGTTTAGGATTATATTTCCTGCTTTAGATTATTCTACTTGATGCTGATACGTTGGTAACACGGATTAGTACTATATGGATCCCTTCATGAGATGTTATCCCTCTCGGGAGCATCAGATACTCTTGTCTCGTGTGTTTCACTTACATCATGTATCTCTTGCTTCTATTATCATGAATCTTCGAGAATCAGCTAGTGACTCATGTACTCTCATGATTACCGAGCCTTCACGAATTAATTCATGAATCACCCTTTATGGGCAATGTAGTATAATCATGAATCTTAACGTAACTTGACTGGATCCTTGTGTATTGATTGAGGATGGGGGAGTATAAATGAACATGTGGATAATTCCAAGTAGTGTAATCATGAATCAATTCCGTAGTGTAATCCTGAATCAGTCCCTAGCCATTCACATGTTTATCCTGTACTCTGAATCACTAGCACTGTCTCTCTTTTATATATCATAGATATTTACTTACAGTCTCTCTTTTACATTATGCTATTCTTCAGTTCCTGTACTTTATTCTCTAGCATGATTATATTTCCTTTCCTGCTATAACTTGTTAAGATGTACTGTGCTCGCTCCTGTCCTGACTGGACCTGTTGATAAATTTACAGATACTTGGAGGTTACCTGCTAGCCTAGAGGACACAGTAGAGGTTAGAGTAGCTAGCTAGAGTTTTCTTATTTTATTTCAGTCGTCTCGAGTTGTATTTACTTTATGGATTACTGTATTTGAGATTTGAGATACTTTCTGGATTTGTGATATCTTAGACACTTAGACTTCCATCTGCTGTATCTCTTGTGGATTTCTGTTTTATCTATCTTTATCGTATTCTACCTTAGATGTGATTGAGACTGTATTGTTATGTCACCTCCATTCGGAGTGTATATACTGTACAGGTACCTTATATTGTTAGATGATTGACCTAGGACAGCGTTCTACTGCCGATACTACGGCGTAGGCTGGACGTACCCACTTCTCATGCCCTTACTCTAGGGTGCGGATCATAACACGATTGGACACCAACAGTTAGTTGGATTAACCTTGGACTTCAATTTATATGGATTGGACAAGATCCCTATGTTAAAACTATTTCTACTATATTAGGATAACCTAGAATAGATTTCGATCCAAGTGGTTGAGCTAGTTGCCAGTCGGGTTGGTTAAACAGTTTCTGTAAAGCCCAAAATGCACCTTAAGTGTCTTTTGTGTTTAAGTGGCACGAGGAGGCAAAATTGAGTGGCACACTAGTGACATGTGCGTAGTAGGCTTCGAGTAGATCACAACCATCTATTGGGCCGAAAGGTATGAGTCGAGGTTAACCTCTAATTATTAGTCGGGATGTACACTGGTACTATGGTAAGGGTTATTTTAGGTCATGATATGATTTCTTAAATATGAAGCCCTCAAATAAGAATTTTATTACACCTAAAATAGCCTATCAATTATCCTATTTTAGATCATAATAGGATTTTCTAAAATAAGAATCCTATTATATCTAAAATACCACAACACCAATTATGGACATCTAAATCTACTTAAATCAAATATTTAATAGATTTGGATTACACAAATATATTATTACTAAATCCAGACTGGACTCCAACAATCTTTCCCTCTAGTCTGATGAGAGGGTATTGACCCCATGGGTTCTCAACTGGACTCTATGCCTATCGTCCTACGACAGAATACCTGCTCCCCATACCACTAACCTTTGATCCTCCGAGTTGCTATGCATCTTCCTTTGTCTCCAACTCCTCGACCGTCACGTCGACGCTAGCTGCCATGCGTAGCACCTCCTACACCACTGGGATCCTGCCGATATCAATAACATGACCAAGACCGAAGTCCGTGAGGATTAGCCTCACCGTAAGTCTCGGTCGCCTATCCCCGACTTTTATCTTCTACCGAAAAGTGTTTACTTTTCGACGAGCTTCTTCACCCTTGGTTGGCCTAACCAAGCGGACGGTGCAGTTCTTCCGAGATTCGAACTCCTGAACTTGCCCACCATCGTTTCCGAACTTGAAGCTCCCCCACACATACGTATCCTCGAGCAGAATATCACACACTGTGTATGCCTTCAATAACCTACAGCTCCCCCAAAACTATATGAATGAAGATAGTCCCGCCTTAGATTGAGTTTGCTGCAAATCTTGATCTTCTTTCTAGCTTTGAACTGCTGAAATCGATGTCGCTCAGTGAAGCTTTGGCAAACCACATGTCGCCAAAACTGGATCCGTAGAGCAACCCCTACCTAGAGATCGACCAACTGTCATGGGACTGACATACTGACCATTAATCGTTGACTCATCACCATCCGTCGCTTTGTCTCAATGAACCGAATCCCTCGTATCCCTCAAAACATCTCGAAGTCCCTCCTCAGCAAGTTTTCGGCGACCTATCTCCTGTCGAACACTGCTTGAGCCTCCATTCGACCTCAATGGCCTTCATGTATAGCTCAGCGGCTTGAGCCTGTACATATCACATCACAAATCTTTTCGAGCCAGTTGTTGGGAACCCTTCGCAAGCATCCAATATTTTCTTCCAAATAGACTGCGAAAACTATCATCTGCCAGCCTTCCTATCGAAAACAAGTTGTAGCGCAACCTCGGTACATGTTACATACCCCTGAGGTCTAGCTTCTCACCAAACTCTATCGTCAAGTGCATATTACCGTTGCCTACAAGTGCAGCCATCCCCTTGTTGCCCATCTTCATACCTCTAAACCTATCGCCGCGGTATGACGTAAAGATCCTCCTATGTGGAGTCGCATGGTATGATGCTCCCTTGTCCATGACCCAGTCACCATTATGATACATACCATAAGGTTCCTCTACGTCAATCGATGCTATAATAATATCTCCTATTATTGTGAGATCCTCCTGATCGTCCTTGCCTTTGGTCTTCTCAGCTTTGAGCTTCATACAGTTTCTCTTGATATGAACCCTTTCGCCACAGTGATAGAAGCCCTCCTTACGGTCCACAATTGTAAGATTCTAAGAACTCCCCCTGTCCTTGTCTATAACTTGGGTCCTTCCTTCCCGTAGAAAGCCACCAGAGTGGACTCCTATGACGATTCAACTTGCTTGCACCGGACCTCCTCATTCAATAAGCTTCTTTTGACGGCCTTTATCGTGATAACTCTATCAGGCACGTAGTTGCTCACCGACACCACTAATATCTTCCAGCTTTTCGACAGATAACTCAAGATCAATAGGGCCTGAAGCTCATCATCAAGCACCATCTGCATCGCAGATAGCTGATTGATGATACCATGAACCTCGTTAAGATGTTGTGCCACCGAGGCACCCTCCGTGTACTTCAAATTGATGAATAAAAAATGCCTTGTTGCCAGCCATCTTTCTTTCATACAACAAATACAGCTTTTTCCATAATGATTTTGTCGAACTCTCCATGGATATGTGGTGAAAAACCGAGTCGTCCAGCCATTGGCGGATGAACCAACGACCTTCGGATCTAGTCATTTCCAGTCTTCAGCAGCTTTGTCTGGTGGCTTTGCATTGTCGTCCTCCAACGGACCTTGCAAGTCCTTACACCATAGTAGATCCTCCATCCTTGGCTTCTAAATTGCCTAATTCTCCCTTATGGGGGTGATCATACGAGTGTTCTATTTGCAAAAACAAAAGTTTAAATACAAATTAAGAAAAAACAAAGTACAAGAGTATAATTTGATTCTGGGAAAGTATAATTGTAGGAATCTGATCAGAAGACGATCACTTTATCCCTTGGACGATGCGATGTTAAAGAGGAAAACCTTTGGAGAGTGCTGCAGTGATTTGCTCAGGAGATTATGATCATTAGTAATGCTTGAGAAGTGATTTGGAACTCTATTTATAGAGTTTAGAGATAACTGTCAAACAGTTATCCTGATTGGTGCACACTTGCAATTGGCGCGCCATCAACCATTGGTGCAAGTAGTTAGTTTAACCGCTTGAGACACATGGTATTCTGTGAGCGAGATGCGCTTGGTCACGGGCAGTGTTATGTACATGTTCTTCGAGATTAGTAGCATGCACGCCACGTTATCTTCCTGCTTCTAGATGATTTGATCAATTGGCGCCAACTCACAAATAGCACCTGGCACAGTTTGATGATTAGCTCCCTTTGCTTAATATATTAAATCTGTAGGAGTTGACTGTCTCGTACCAAACGATAAATTGCGCGAGGCAGCTGTCAGTCATTATGATAGAATCTGGCACAATCTTTTTGAGCGCCACGCGCTCGAAATTCGAACAGATTTTCCTTGACTGACGTATTTGTTATTCATTATGACAACTGTTTTAGCTTCTCGAGGAAGCTTACCACGTGGCATCCAGCGCCATTCATTCCTGAGCGCTATTTGATTCTTAGCACTATTTAACTTCTGGGTGCCATTTATCCAACGTAATATGTTCTTTGTAGTAATTTTTAGCTTTTACAAGACCCCCTTCAAAGTTTTCATTTTTAAAAATTTTCAAAATTTGAAATATTTGAATAAACATCAAATTTCACGTGTTTGGCGCACTATAGGAGCGTAACCGACCCCGAATTTCTCATGCAATTTGTGCAGCCATTACGCTTTGATTTTGATTATAAATATCCGAGAAGGAAGAGAGAAAAACTTTTTACTCAAGACTTCTTCTTCTCGAGCTCTTCATTTTCCTCTCCTTCACTTTCAAAAAGTTTTCGATCATTATCGACCATGGCTCCAAAGAAGTCGGCCGCTGACATGGACAAGGGAGTCGCCGGAGCTCCGCCACGTACGTTGCCGTTGAGGGCGCCACGATATGCGCCACCGTCAGCGAGAGCCGAGGAGGCAAACCCAGCGCTCGATGTTGATCATCGGAGAAGATGATGAAGAATAGGCAGCGCCAAAAGCTAGCGTCAACCATCTCTTTCAGAGTCTTGGTTGGCGCTGCGCAATTTCATAAATAGCGCCACCTCTTTCAGAGTGGTGGCCAAAACATATCGCGCTCTCTTTGTCAATACAAAGTACGCTGCGTGCTAAAAACTTTCATGCGTAAAAACAAGAACTATCATATGCACACATTTTGAACTATTTTCCTGCTGTGCGCAACTTAAAGAACTGTCACACTTCATGCACAAATAACAATATGATTTGTCATAAGGCACTAACTTAGGATGTTTGTCATGCGCCACTCAGGGGCTGTTGTACTTGTGTAATTTGCATTTTGTATGCGCAAATTAAAGATTTTGTTCAAAGTTTATTTTGGAAATGATCTTTCATGATTTTGAACTTTGTTTCTTCTTTTGCAGTTGACCTCAGGGAAGACCCAAATGCAGAGATATTGGCCTCTACCTTCAGAGTATCATAGTATCAGGAAGATTTATCACATGTTTTCTTCCCTCAATATGATCTTCCAACTACTAGGAGAGCTTTACTAGAGTCCCAAGATAACAAGACTCTATTATTTCTGATGAACGGTGATCCCCTCATAAGTTTGGATCAGATCTCCCATAAGAAACTAGCCTTCTTGTTTGGCGAAGCCTTTAAAAAGGACTCTCAACCTAAGTCAAAGAAGGAGAAATAGGTTTATCAGAGTGAAAATAGATTGATGTATCTCATTGATATGATGAGGCATTTGTCTCTATCCCGTTATGCTTATGCCAGCTATCCTCGAAATATGGCATGGGAGTTAACTCAACAGGCTAGAGTTGGAAGGATAGCCCATATAGTAGGGCCTCAGAGGAAGGACATATTCTTAAGTTCATCAGAGAAGTTTAGCACTCACTTGAGAGGCCTAAGACCGAGTTATGTGCCGACTGAAGATTCATCTCTGATGATTCCAGTCAGAATACCCTTTTTTGTGAACCTGTTTGCTAAAGCTGAAAGAAAGTATCCAGAGCAGAATATGCGGCTGATAGGTTTGATAAATCCAGATATCAAACGTTGGAACCGACTTTCGATCTGGGCTTTGAATAACTTTAGAGACGAACTACTTGATTTGGACCTTTATGAACCTGTTTGGACCATTTCTTGCGGCATTCGCACCAACTCAAACTTATTTTTAGCATTAGTGGAGACGCATAACAACATGACAGGCACTTGTGTGACCCCTCAGGGAGAGATAGGCTTCATCCTTTACGAAATACAATACATCTCTCATCTGTCCATGGGTGAAAACCCATATAAAGAATACGTACCGATAAATGAGGAGCTGTACGCTTTAGCCAAGAAAAACCCAAAAATGGTGGCAGTCTTTGAAGAATTGTTATGCCACTTCATGATCTGCACTCTTCTATATAAGAGTCATGCTAGGGGGATGTGTTACATGTCCAAATGGCTGGTGTATCTATTCTTGGGCCACGTCCAGGAAGTTAAGGTGCTAGAACACCTAGATTGTGAGCCTCGCTTTTTTGAACCACTTGATCGAAGTACTATCCAGAGATTGTTAGAAGAGTCAAGACATGTCGATAATGAGATGATGGAAGATTGGCATGAGTTTACCGCTAGCACTCCCATCGAGACTTATATTAAACAAGGTGGAAGAAAGATGTCTTGAGAAGCTACCCTTACATGCTTTCTCTTTCTGTGGCTGCGATGGTTCGTGGTTCCCGGAGCAAGTTCCGTTGACCGAATTCATCGCGGTGTACTATGCGTCGCTGTGCGTTTAGTGTTTGGGCACAAAATGCACATTCTTTCTGCGATGACTTGTCGGCTGAACGCAGGTCTTCGTTCATTCACAAATACTATGATGGTGAATCCCAGCACTTGAGACGGGTTTTCTCGTACTGAGATACCATAAACTTATTTGTTCGGCTGGTTACTGCTGCATCTTCCCATTCTAATGGATCCGACTTTAGGTGTTGTAGGAGGGGATTTTATCAGACGTTATGCCACATCTCGATGGAAAGTGAATACCCTTATTGATTGCAGAAAGGCATTGAATATGTGTTCTGAGTGGAGATTCTATTGCGTTCCTCCTCCTTCCGGATGTGAGAATCTTCCTCTCATGCTCATGGACTTAGAGCCTATGGCTACTCGTCCATCTCCAGCTGTTTTCTTGTGGTTGAAGATGATTAGACCCTCTCACCTTGTATATCGGTTCGAGGGTAAGTGCTTTCTGGAGCCATATTAGCCTAGCCGATTTACTCGCCAATTCGGCTACGATCAAATGCATGTTGGAAACGAAACTACCTACCTAAAATCTTTTGGCTATTTGATTGATGGTGCCAGAGGATGGACGTATTATAGTGCCAGGGGCACTACGTGTCACGACCCGCACCCTAGAGTAAGGGCACGAGACGTGAATACGTCCAGCCTACGCCGCAGTGTCGGCGGTAGAACGCTGTCCTAAGTCACATCATCTAGCAGTATATATCTAAACAATTTATACTCCCCGAATGGGGGTGACATAGCAATAAATAAACTCAATCACAACTAAGTAAGAGATAGCACGATATGAACAGAACTTAAGGAAATAAAATAGATAAAACAGTAATCTAAGATAATCCCAGCAATACAAGGTCTCAGATAAAAGAATATATACAACTGATCTCCAAATAAAGAGTCTAACTAGAACATGATCCAACTACATAAAGATAATAGCCTAACTATCTAGTCTAGGCAGTCGGGGGAATATCCTCAGCTACAGCTGGGTCCTCCTGGGTGTCCAGCTCAAAGGTGTCATCTAAGGCTGCCCCGTAGTAGGTGTCCAGGCAAGCCTCCTCCTCGTCCTCTGTAATATTTTCAACAGGTCCAGTCAGGACAGGAGCGAGCACAGTACATCTCAACAATTCATAGCAGGTTAGAAAATATGAACATGCAGTAAAGTAAGATACAAGTACTGAAAGAAGTACAGTATGTAAGCAGAGAGAGAAAGCTGTAATAGAAATATCTACTATACATATAGAACTAGCAGTGACTAGTGAGTCAGAGTACAACATGAACATGTAAATGGCCTGGGATGATTCAATGAAGACACTACGGAATGATTCAATGAAGATACTACTGGTGTATTATTCACATGTCCACTTCTACTCCCCCGTACCCCCAATCAATACACAAGGATCCAGCCAGGTTATGTTATATGATTCCATGCAAGGCCCGCGAAGGGTGATACATGGATGTCCCATAAATGGAGAGTCTGGGGGTTACCCAACTGTGTAGGATTCAAGAGACTCTGTGATCATGAGGGTACATGTCACAAGTAATCAAGTGAACCAAGAAGCATAGTGATACGCCATGTAAGTGAAACGCACAGAACACGTAGTACCCGATGCTCCATAAGGATAACATCTCAAGAAAGGATCCATATAGTACCAATCCGTGTGACCGTCGTGACAGTACAAGTAAAGTAATCTACTACAGGAAATAATTCTAAGCAAGATACGAAATGATCAGAGAATGTACTCGTCTGTAACTGAGTGTCCAATATGAAGAGTACCGTCCAAGGAGTGGTGTCTGGCTCCTAATCAGAACAGCACAAGTCACAACAAGTCCAGAATAGCAAAATGGAGTCCTACTATGCATTCTACATGATTCTAAGTCGATCTAGGCCAAAGTCAACTCTTGGTTAACTTTGGTCAACCCTAGAAGTCAAACTAGGTCAATTTTGTCTAAACTAGGCTAAACTCAACTAACTAGGTCTAACAAGTCATGCTAGGCTCTAACAAGGCTATACTAGACTACACACAACATTCAAGTACTCATACACCTATGCATATACAACACTATGTATATAGATACAATTATTGAAGTAACACTATGCATTCCTAGGCTAAATATTATATGTATACATATAGATATACATTCACACCTATATATATAGGCACATTACATTCACCTTAGATTAGACAAAGGTATATATATATATATATGTGCTATGCATACATAGAGAGGGGAACCATATGGTGTGTGAATATGTTTTCAGAAAACAACAGTGAAAGAAGAGGGAAGAGTGTGTATGTGGGATCAGGACAATACATTGGGCTATGTGTGTGTGGGTGTACAGGAATTTAATAGTGAAGAGTGTGTGCAGGAATATAGACAGTGACAACAGCCCTGTTCTCAGGTTGATACAAGGAGCTCAGTTAAGTGAAGGTGCTAGAGTGCAATGGTGTGTGTGTGTGCTAGGGTGCAGTCCAAACTGGACAGTGTGTGATCAGGTATTAAGTACAGGAATTGACAAGGCAGTGCAATAAGTGAATAACTGAAACCATGGTGAACATGTATCAAAAACAGGGATCACACAGATTTCATAGAACTAGAAAACAGTGGAGAAGAGCAACCATGTGTGTGTGAAATGAAACAATGTGAAATCATAACAGTGTACAGGAAAAGAATCAGTGAAGAGTGGACAATGGGTGTCTGTGTACTCAGGAAATCAGGAATATGTTGGCAGGAATTAATAAGCAGTGGAAGGATGTGTCAAAGTGACAGTGTTCAGGAAATGAGCAACAGTGAAGGAACACTCATAACAGTGGGGGAAAACACACAGGATAGGTAAGGGATTTAATTCATTTATCATTCAAACAATTCCTAGGAAATACATTCAAGTTAACACTCATGTAGTTCTCAGGTTTAGGCATGTGTAGGTCATGTAAGCTAGTATTAAGAATTTACAAAACCTTAATACAAATCAGTGAACAACAGTTCAGTTGCTCTACCTAACAGTGAAGAATGAAGAAGTTCTCAGGTTTAAACACCCCAGCAGTCCTAACATGATATCAACAATTTAAAGAACAACTGGAAATCAAAACAGTGGACAGTGTGATATAAAAACTTAGGTTGACAGGAGAACAGGAAAAAGGAGGTTAACATTTACCTACTCTAATTCTCAGATACATATATAATTCAGTACACAACTTCTCAAAACAAGATCAATGTTCATAACATCTCAGTTAAAGGCTTAGTTATGTTACACAGGGACAATAACAGGTTCATGAATAAATCAAGTATTTGAATGAAACCACACAACATCATAATTTCATTCTCACAAACAAGAGCCTAAAATCGTATGTGAGAGCCTAGTTTATATGAAAAGTAACATGTAGGAAATATCAACAGTAAGAAACACATAATTTAATAGGTAATGAAAGCATTGGGAAAACTGGGAAAGACAGGTATCAGTATGTATCATACAATCACAGTTCAGACCAAATCAAACCAACAACCCCTCATTAAACCCAAACAAAATGTAATCCTAAATAAACAGGGATTAAACATGATATTTAGGATCCAAAAGAATCATTAAACATAATTTAAAAACATTCAAAAATGATTTGACATCAGAAAAACCAATCCAGAACACTCGACAACACAGTGTGTCCCTGTGCAGTGTCTCGTGCACCCCCGACACGACACGAAAGGTCGTGCCACTTGGGGAGTGTCGTGACAGACACTGCCCCGACGTGTGTGTCAAATATTATGTGTCTAAGCATCGTGTCCAGAGAGATCTTGCCCCCGAGTAGCAGGGGATTCCCTGTAGCAGCGCGCGACGTGTATACGCACATGTCTAAGCTATTAAATCGACACGAAAACAACACGACACCAACACTCAAATGCAGGGATCGAAAGACAAGATCAAATCTATCAGTCCTATTCAAAAATAATAAAATAATTCGATCGAAATGCCCTTTGAGGCATTTCGTCGAACACCAAGCCATGGTCACTGACACGTGTCCAGAACGGACACGAAACCACTCACACTCGACACAAAAGCTATCCAGACCTTAGGGGGACCCTTAGGGCTTCCTATTGGTGAAGACAAAATGGAAATCCATGGAGGAATAGGAAAGTTACCTCTTGAAGAACAATGGGTGGAAAAGTCCTCAAATGCAATGAACTCCTCAAGCCTCCAAGTCCCACAAATTGTTTCTTCCTGTAACCAAATTTATTCCAGCAGCAAGAGAATGAATTTTAGGTCCTAATGAAATTGGTTTGGGGAAGAAAGGATTCAAAATGGATTTTTAATGATTTTTGGAAGATGGGACTCACCTCTTTCCTTAGAACTTTTGAAAGAACCTTAAAAGAGGCTAGCCCTAAAAACTAGGAGGGATTAAATAGGGGGGAGGGGCTGACCTAGTGGCCGGCCAAGCTAGGGCTAGGGTTAGGTTGAGCTAGGTTTAGCTAGTCCTATCTAGTTTAGTCACAAAATGACTTGTGAAACCACAAGCCATTTAGCAAATTACTTGATTCCTAAATTCCTAATTCAAGTTCTATGAATCACTAACCACTAACTTGAGTCACACTAGGTTAGACTAGGGTCACTTGACCTAACCAAGCCCAACTAACTAGGGTTAGTTCCTAGGTTGGTCTACATGAGTCAAAACTAGTCAAAAATCAAACTAGTCCAAATAAATCCAAAATAAATCCTAAAAATTCCCATAAATTTTAATTAATACTAATAAATTTTATTTACCCCAAAAATGACAAATTTACCCTCAAACTAGAAATATGGTAATGACAAATCTACCCTCCTTAAAAGAATTTCGTTCTCGAAATTGAAAGGCGAAACGCAATTGATGAGAATGATAGAAAGTATACCTCAAGGTCCAAATAGATAAGGGTACCGCTCGCGCATCTCATCCTCCCGCTCCCAGGTAGACTTTTCTGGAGAATGATGCCTCCATGCGATGCGTACCAAGGGTATCACCTGGTTCCTCAGAACCTTCTTCCGTCGATCCAGAATCTCCACTGGCTGCTCTGGATAGCTGATATAAGGACCCACCTCAATCTCCGAATGATCGAGCACATGGCTAGGGTCAGCCACGTACCGTCTCAACTGTGATACATGGAATACGTTGTGGACCCCCACAAGTGCAGGCGGCAAGTCTAGCCTGTAAGCCACGTCATCGACTCTCCCGCTGATAACGAAAGGGCCGATGAAGCGCGGGCTAAGCTTCCCGCCTCCACCAAAATGTATTGTACCACGAGTCGGATATATCCTCAAGAAAACCTGGTCTCCGACCTAATCACAAGCAAGGTCTCAATTAATATAAATAACAAACATGATCAAAAAAAAATCACAACAACAACCTAAATCTAATCCTACTCTAATCTGTACCTCAAACTCCAAGGGTCTCCGGTGGCTATCGGCCCAGTGCCGATGTCTGTCCTGCGCCACACGAAGTCTGTCCCTGATGAGCTTCACCTTCTCGACCGCATCCATATTCATCTCTGGCCCCAGCAAAGCTCGCTCACCAACATCATCCCAGGATAAGGGTGTACGGCACCTACGCCCGTACAGACCCTCGAAAGGTGACATCTCGATGCTGGCCTGGAAACTATTGTTGTAGGCAAACTCCACCAAAAGAAGATGATCCTCCTAGGAACCTCCAAAGTCCAGAACGCACGTCCGCAGCATATCCTCAAGGGTCTGAATAGTCCGCTCTGACTGTCCGTCCGTCTGGGGGTGGTATGCAGTACTAAACTTGAGCTGAGTACCCAAGCTGGTCTGCAGACTCCTCCAGAAATGGGAAGTAAAATGGCTATCCCGATCTGAGACGATGCTAACCGGAACTCCGTGGATCCTGACTATCTGCCGCATATACATCTCCGCCAGCCTCTCTGTAGACGTACCCACCTTGAATGGCAAGAAGTGGGCCAATTTGGTCAACCTGTCCACGATGACCCAAATCGCGTCTTTCCCTCCTGGAGTACGCGGCAATCCTGAAACGAAGTCCATCGTGATATGCTCCCATTTCCACTCGGGAATGGGCAGCGGCTGTAACAATCCACCGGGCCTCTGCCTCTCTACCTTGACCTGCTGACAGACCAAGCACCTAGCTACGAAGTGGGACACCTTCCGCTTCATTCCTGACCACCATACATGCTCCCGCAAATCTCGGTACATCTTGTTGGCACCCGGGTGAATAGAGTACTGCGATCTGTGAGCCTCCTGCATAATCTGCTCTCTGAGCTCCCCACTAGGTACACATAACCTGGCACCGTGCCTCAGGGCACCATCCTCTGTAAGTGAGAACTCAGGATCCCCCACTCCAATACTGATCTGCTCTCTGATACTCTGCAAAGCCACATCCTCTAACTGGGCCGCCTTGATCCTGTCCACCAAGTCTGACTGAATCTGCATCCCCCATAGCTGCATCTGCACTCCTGGCACGATCACCTCAATCCCAAGGCTCTCCAAGTCGGCAAGCAAATGCCGATCCATGGTCAAACACATGGCTGTCAGATACTAACTCAAGGCATCGGCAACCACGTTAGCCTTCCCTGGGTGGTACTGAAGTAGGATGTCAAAATCCTTCATCAACTCCAGCCGTCTGTGCTGTCTCATGTTCAACTTCTTCTGAGTGAACACATACTTTAGGCTCTTGTGATCTATGAAGATCTCCACCCGCTCACCATACAGATAATACTTCCACAGCTTCAAAGCAAAAATCACCGCTGCCAGCTCCAGGTCGTGGGTAGGGTAGTTCTTCTCATGGGGACGTAACTGCCTGGAAGCATAGGCAATCACCTTCCCGTGCTGCTGTAACACACAACCCAGCCCCTTTCCTGAAGCATCACTATAAATAGTGAATCCACCTGATCCTGAAGACAACGTCAGAATCGGATCTGTTGTCAGCCGCTTCTTCAACTCATCAAAAGCTGCCTGACACTCCTCTGACCAAACATACTCAGCATCCTTCCGGGTCAACCGTGTCAACGGCTCTGCAACCCGGGAGAAATCATGTACAAACCTCCGGTAATATCCTGCCAGCCCCAGGAAACTCCTGATCTCTGCAACTGAAGTCGGCGCTGCCCATGCCTCAACTGCTACAATCTTCTTGGGGCCAACTGAGATACCATCTCCAGTCACAACGTGCCCCAAGAAGTCCACCCGGTCCAAGAAAAACTCACACTTGGAGAGTTTTCCATAAAGCTGCTCCTTCCTGAGAATCTCCAGCACTATCCGCAGATGCTCCTCGTGCTCCTCCTCAGTCTTGGAATATATCAAGATATCATCAATAAATACCACTACAAACTGATCCAGATACTGATGGAACACCTTGTTCATAAGGTTCATAAACACAGCTGGTGCATTGGTTAGCCCAAATGGCATAACCAGAAACTCGAACTGCCCATACCGCGTCCTGAAAGCGGTCTTGGGAATATCCTCCCCCTTTACCTTCACCTGGTGATATCCCGACCTCAGATCAATCTTGGAAAATACCCGAGCTCCGCTCAACTGGTCAAACAGATCGTCGATCCGCGGCAGTGGGTATCTGTTCTTGATCGTGAGGTTGTTGAGTGCCCTATAGTCAATACACATGCATACTGACCCATCCTTCTTCGGCATGAACAACACTGGTGCACCCCATGGCGACGAACTCGAGCGGATGAAGCCCTTGTCCTGTAGCTCATCCACTTGCTTCTTCAGCTCCACCAGCTCGCTGTTGTTCACCCGATAGACATGCTGAGAGATGGGTTCCGCTCCTGGAACCAAGTCTATCAAGAACTCTATGTCTCTGTCTAGTGGCAGTCCCAGCAACTCCTCCGGGAAAACATCCATATAATCTGCTATCAAGGGGTGTGGAATCGTCTGCTCCTCGACCGAGACTCCACAGAAGACTCCGCTGCTCTGCTCTGCTTGACGTCTGGAGTACTCGAACTCTGGCTCCCCTGGCGCTCTGAAGAGAACTCTACCCCCTCTGCAATCAATGCTGGCGTGGTGCCTGCTCAACCAATCCATGCCGAGTACTATATCGTAGTTCGGCAATGGCATTACGAGCAGGCTCACCTCCAACTCACGGCCTCCCAAAACTACTCTCCGACCCTTACAAATATCACTCACGAGGATAATACCACCCCCGGTCGTGATCTTGTAAGTCCTAGGCAATGATTCAGCTACTATACCATGTCTAATCGCAAAAGATACTGAAATAAAGCTATACGAAGCACCGGAATCGAATAAGGCAAATGCTGGACTGGAGTCGAGAAGAATCGAACCTGCAATCAGCTCTCTGATGGCCTCCGCATCCTCTGCTACCATGGCGAATCCTCGCCCCTGCTGGCCTCCCCTGGCCTGCTGCTGATGCTGGACAAACCTCTGCTGCTGCGTCGGTAGGGCTGGTCCCCGCTGCTGTCCTGCTGGAGCTCTGGCTCCTCCTCCTGGGCCTGCTCGTACTATGCGACACTCCCTTATCTGGTGGTCTGCTGAACCACACTTTAGGTACTGGCCCAGCCTCCTTCGATACTCATTGGCGACATGCCCGGGTTTCTTACAATAGGCACAAGTAATACTCTGCCTCTGTCCCTGCTGGTGCTGCCTCGGCTGCTGTTGATGCTGCACTGGCTGGTGCCTCGGCTGCTGAAACTGCTGCGGCTGGAACCTCTGTTGCTGGTGGTGCTGCTGCTGAAAGTGCGGCCTCTTGGCCGGTCCTCCGCTACTGCTGTCTCCCTGGGAGTCTCGCCCCCTCTTGAGCCTAAGCTCAAGATCATCCTCTACAGCTAGTGCGTCCACCAGGATCTCCTCAAATGTAGTACTGCGGGCGTTCTTGGTGTAGGACTTGACCTCCTTTACCAAGCCCTTCTGGAACCTCCGGGCCTTCGTCGTCTCCGATAAGTCCTCTACAAATCTACCCAGGCGGCAGAACTCTCCTGTATACTCCTCCACAGACTGACTCCCCTGAACTAAGGCCTCGAACTGAGTCTCGAGGGATCCCACAACTGCCTCTGGGAAGAACTTCTCCTTGAACAGCTTCTTGAATGCTGCCCAGGTCTGTCCTGCTATGCCGACCCTCGGGTCGGTCTGGTACCATATCCGGGCCAGATCCTGCATCATGCTGGCCGCTGCCTCTATCTGAAGCCTCGTCGGAATCTTCGCCAGCCTGAAGATCTTCTCCATATGCTCGATCCACTCATCGACATACAGGATCCCCTCTGTCCCTCGGAAGTCTCTCGGGTGCATCTTCTGGAAGTCCTGGATGCCTTTCTTCCGTGGCTGGTACGGTTGCTGGACTGCTGCTGGCTGAGCCGCGACTCTCTCTACTGCTGTCACTGCCAGCTCAATGCCTCGAGTGAGCTCTGTCGTCTGCCTCTGCTGCTGAGTCTACTGGCCCTCCATGTACTGCCGAAAGAAGGCTAGTAGCTGCACTGCGTCCACTGTCCCTGTAGGTGGCTGCCGGTAGGGATCCTCTGGGAGAACTGGGTCCTGCCTCCCTGCCGGTGGAAGCATACCCCCTGCTGCGACTGCCGAGGTCTCAACACGAGCTGAGGTGGCAGGAGCTGCAGTCCTCTGGCCTTGCCGTGCTGGCTGAGAGGTAGCAGTCCCCTCTATAGCATCCTCATGGACGGCACGCTGTGATCGAGTCTCTACCATCCTGAAGATAGACAAACAAGAGTATCAATTTCTGAGAAAGAAGCGAAATAACAAGGGCGGACAATTATAATTCAAAGGATTAGCTGACAAAAGAATTTAGATAGCAATAAAAGGAATTTTCCTAAAGTGATTGAGTATCTTAAAATTAATGCCCTATATCCTATAGCAGGCTGCAGTGATACTCTAGTTCGAGTACCACCATACTTCTAGTCTAGACCTGCATGGGCCACCACTAAAAACGTGTCACGACCCGCACCCTAGAGTAAGGGCACGAGACGTGAATACGTCCAGCCTACGCCGCAGTGTCGATGGTAGAACGCTGTCCTAAGTCACATCATCTAGCAGTATATATCTAAACAGTTTATACTCCCCAAATGGGGGTGACATAGCAATAAATAAACTCAATCACAACTAAGAAAGAGATAGCACGATATGAACAGAACTCAAGGAAATGAAATAGATAAAACAGTAATCTAAGATAATCCCAACAATATAAGGTCTCAGATAAAAGAATATATACAACTGATCTCCAAATAAAGAGTCTAACTAGAACATGATCCAACTACATAAAGATAATAGCCTAACTATCTAGTCTAGGCAGTCGGGGGAATATCCTCAGCTACAGCTGGGTCCTCCTGGGTGTCCAGCTCAAAGGTGTCATCTAAGGCTGCCCCGTAGTAGGTGTCCAGGCAAGCCTCCTCCTCGTCCTCTGTAATATTTTCAACAGGTCCAGTCAGGACATGAGCGAGCACAGTACATCTCAACAATTCATAGCAGGTTAGAAAATATGAACATGCAGTAAAGTAAGATACAAGTACTGAAAGAAGTGCAGTATGTAAACAGAGAGAGAAAGCTGTAATAGAAATATCTACTATACATAGAGAACTAGCAGTGACTAGTGAGTCAGAGTACAACATGAACATGTAAATGGCCTGGGATGATTCAATGAAGACACTACGGAATGATTCAATGAAGATACTACTGGTATATTATTCACATGTCCACTTCTACTCCCCCGTACCCCCAATCAATACACAAGGATCCAGCCAGGTTATGTTATATGATTCCATGCAAGGTCCACGAAGGGTGATACATGGATGTCCCATAAATGGGGAGTCTGGGGGTTACCCAACTGTATAGGATTCAAGAGACTCTGTGATCATGAGGGTACATGTCACAAGTAATCAAGTGAACCAAGAAGCATAGTGATACGCCATGTAAGTGAAACGCACAGAACACGTAGTACCCGATGCTCCATAAGGATAACATCTCAAGAAAGGATCCATATAGTACCAATCCGTGTGACCGTCGTGACAGTACAAGTAAAGTAATCTACTGCAGGAAATAATTCTAAGTAAGATATGAAATGATCAGAGAATGTACTCGCCTGTAACTGAGTGTCCAATATGAAGAGTACCGTCCAAGGAGTGGTGTCTGGCTCCTAATCAGAACAGCACAAGTCACAACAAGTCCAGAATAGGAAAATGGAGTCCTACTATGCATTCTACATGATTCTAAGTCGATCTAGGCCAAAGTCAACTCTTGGTCAACTTTGGTCAACCCTAGAAGTCAAACTAGGTCAACTTTGTCTAAACTAGGCTAAACTCAACTAACTAGGTCTAACAAGTCATGCTAGGCTCTAACAAGGCTATACTAGACTACACACAACATTCAAGTACTCATACACCTATGCATATACAACACTATGTATATAGATACAATTATTGAAGTAACACTATGCATTCCTAGGCTAAATATTATATGTATACATATAGATATACATTCATACATATATATATAGGCACATTACATTCACCTTAGATTAGACATAGGTATATATATATGTCCTATGCATACATAGAGAGGGGAACCATATGGTGTGTGAATATGTGTTCAGAAAACAACAGTAAAAGAAGAGGGAAGAGTGTGTGTGTGGGTGTACAGGAATTTAATAGTGAAGAGTGTGTGCAGGAATATAGACAGTGACAACAGCCCTGTTCTCAGGGTGATACAAGGAGCTCAGTTAAGTGAAGGTGCTAGAGTGCAATGGTGTGTGTGTGCTAGGGTGCAGTCCAAACTGGACAGTGTGTGATCAGGTATTAAATGCAGAAATTGATAAGGCAGTGCAATAAGTGAATAACTGAAACCATGGTGAACATGTGTCAAAAACAGGGATCACACAGATTTCTTAGAACTAGAAAACAGTGGAGAAGAGCAACCATGTGTGTGTGAAATGAAACAATGTGAAATCATAACAGTATACAAGAAAAGAATCAGTGAAGAGTGGACAATGGGTGTCTGTGTACTCAGGAAATCAGGAATATGTTGGCAGGAATTAATAAGCAGTAGAAGGATGTGTCAAAGTGACAGTGTTCAGGAAATGAGCAACAGTGAAGGAACACTCATAACAGTGGGAGGAAACACACAGGATAGGTAAGGGATTTAATTCATTTATCATTCAAACATTTCCTAGGAAATACATTCAAGTTAACACTCATGTAGTTCTCAGGTTTAGGCATATGTAGGTCATGTAAGCTAGTATTAAGAATTTACAAAACCTTAATGCAAATCAGTGAACAACAGTTCAGTTGCTCTACCTAACAGTGAAGAATAAAGAAGTTCTCAGGTTTAAACACCCCAACAGTCCTAACATGATATCAACAATTTAAAGAACAACTGGAAATCAAAACATTGGACAGTGTGATACAAAAACTCAGGTTGACAGGAGAACAGGAAAAAGGAGGTTAACATTTACCTACTCTAATTCTCAGATACATATATAATTCAGTACACAACTTCTCAAAACAAGATCAATGTTCATAACATCTCAGTTAAAGGCTTAGTTATGTTATACAGGGACAATAATAGGTTCATGAATAAATCAAGTATTTGAATGAAACCACACAACATAATAATTTCATTCTCACAAACAAGAGCCTAAAATCGTATGCGAGAGCCTAGTTTATATGAAAAGTAACATGTAGGAAATATCAACAGTAAAAAACACATAATTTAATAGGTAATGAAAGCATTGGGAAAACTGGGAAAGACAGGTATCAGTATGTATCATACATTCACAGTTCAGACCAAATCAAACCAACAACCCCTCATTAAACCCAAACAAAATATAATCCTATATAAACAGGGATTAAACATGATATTTAGGATCCAAAAGAATCATTAAACATAATTTAAAAACATTCAAAAACGATTTGACATCAGAAAAACTAATCCAGAACACTCGACAACACAGTGTGTCCCCGTGCAGTGTCTCGTGCACCCCCGATACGACACGAGAGGTCGTGCCACTTGGGGAGTGTCGTGACAGACACTGCCCCGACGTGTGTGTCAAATATTACGTGTCTAAGCATCGTGTCCAGAGAGATCTTGCCCCCGAGTAGCAGGGGATTCCCTGTAGCAGTGCGCGACGTATGCTCGCGCGTGTCCAAGCTATTAAATTGACACAAAAATGACACGACACCAACACTCAAATGTAGGGATCGAAAGACAAGATCAAATCTATCAGTCCTATTCAAAAACAATGAAATAATTCGATCGAAATGCCCTTTGAGGCATTTCGTCGAACACCAAGCCATGGTCACTGACACGTGTCCAGAACAGACACGAAACCACTGACACTCGACACGAAAGCTATCCAGACCTTAGGGGGACCCTTAGGGCTTCCTATTGGTGAAGACAAAATGGAAATCCATGAAGGAATGGGGAAGTTACCTCTTGAAGAACAATGGGTGGAAAAGTCCTCAAATGCAATGAACTCCTCAAGCCTCCAAGTCCCACAAATTGTTTCTTCCTGCAACCAAATTTATTCCAGCAGCAAGAGAATGAATTTTAGGTCCTAATGAAATTGGTTTGGGGAAGAAAGGATTCAAAATAGATTTTTAATAATTTTTGGAAGATGGGACTCACCTCTTTCCTTAGAACTTTTGAAAGAACCTTAAAAGAGGCTAGCCCTAAAAACTAGGAGGGATTAAATAGGGGGAGGGGCTGACCTAGTGGCCGGCCAAGCTAGGGCTAGGGTTAGGTTGAGCTAGGTTTAGCTAGTCCTATCTAGTTTAGTCACAAAATGACTTGTGAAACCACAAGCCATTTAGCAAATTACTTGATTCCTAAATTCCTAATTCAAGTTCTATGAATCACTAACCACTAACTTGAGTCACACTAGGTTAGACTAGGGTCACTTGACCTAACCAAGCCCAACTAACTAGGGTTAGTTCCTAGGTTGGTCTACATGAGTCAAAACTAGTCAAAAATCAAACTAGTCCAAATAAATCCAAAATAAATCCTAAAAATTCCCATAAATTTTAATTAATACTAATAAATTTTATTTACCCCAAAAATGATAAATTTACCCTCAAACTAGAAATATGGTAATGACACTAAGGCTACATTCGCAATGCCCTCTGCTACTATTGAAGCGGGTCCGCGTATGTTATACACATACACAAATTTTTATACTTTGGCCAATACCTTTTTCGAAGGCTTCTCTTCGACTGATAGTTTTGTCAGTGTCAAACGGTCGCAGGCAGGGGCCAAGAGGCTACATTCATAATGCCCTCTGATACTATTGAAGCGGGTCTGCGTATGTTATACACATATGCAAATTTCTATACTTCGGCCAATACCTTTTCGAAGGCTTCTCTTTGGCTGATAGTTTCAGAGAAGCAGATGAGAATGTTCCTGCTGACGATCCCCTAGAAGCTATACTTGTCGGCTTCCTGATGAAGTAAATGACCCGCTGCATATCTTCCTTAAGAAGTGGAAAGAGAAATCTCCTACAAAAGGGGCTAGCAAAAGATAAAATGTCGAGGAATCATCTACTCAATTTGCCCCAACTGAACCTCCTTCCCACTTAAGGCTCGGGGGAGGAAAAAGAAAGAGGCAGTTATCATTATTGAATAGCCCGCGACAAGGACAAGATCTCAAACGCGAAAGATGGAAGCAGGACTTTCTTCTAGGGGAACGGGAGCCACCCCTTCTTCAATCCCGAAAGAAAGTAGAATTCCTACTGAAGAGACCAGTAGAGGGCCGGATGTCCAGAATGAGCCTTGTGAAATCGAGGAGTCGCCTCCAATACCACTTAAGCGCAAGGTAAGGAGAAAATTAGTGTCATGCCTAGTTCCAAAATACGGAACCGAGACATGTGGCAAGACCAGCGAGTACCACTCCCAATGATTTACCTAATTTAATAGAATCATGAGAGTAGTACTTAAGCTGTAATGTGTAGTAATATAGAGTAATGCCCAGACAATCATAAGTACTAATCTCATCCACAAAATAAGATCAAGGAACACATAGTGAAAATATAAAATAAACCACAATGTGTTGAAACAACATAGTCAGAATGTAGTCATAATACAACCACTGAATGAAAAAACTTGCGAAAACAATCCCGCTGATACAATACTGAATGAAAATAAAATACAAGAAGATAACTAGATCTGATGACATGCTACTAGATAATGAAGCAGAAATAAAGAAAGTGCTCTACCAATGGTTGAGCTACTCTGTTGGATCGATCTCGTCATCAACTACAAGTCCTGCTCCTAGCTCAACTCCGGATCTGTAGACCTCAGGATAATCGTCTAAATCTGGAGAGAAAACCAGGTCATCAGAGGAACGCAACAAGGTACATAATATACAGGCCAAATGTACGACAGTAAAGGATGATATGATAAAAATAAAGTAAGAAAAAGATAAAGTGGATGAACTACCATAACCAACTAGTATGAAATGCAAATTAAGAAAGATTACTCGAACATGCAGGTTGTCACGGTGTAATCCGGAGTTCTGATACGGAACTCCGATAACTATGAAAATCCACAGTTCTGATAAGAAACTATGGTAACTATGAAATATCCGCAGCTCTAGTAGTGAGGCAGCGGTAACTCTTTGGGAAAGTAGCCCAAGCGCACGGTGAATGTTTCTTCCCGCCCATGTGACTTCACGAATCATATCCACGAGTCGCTCGGCCAGAACCTCTAAATAGGACAATGAGTCATAATAGAATAGTAACAGTGCACGCATATCAATATCATCGTTCTAGAATCAACTCGAATCTCTGTACATCATGATGTAAACAAGTACATAAATTCGTCAATAATGTAGTGTCACATGAACATGTCCCAGGGTCAGAGTGTAAACCGCAACGAATTATCGCGGTATCACAAATGCAAATGTCTAGGTCGATACCCGATGACGCTAACGGCCATCGGCACCCGAATGTGATTCGGACGCAAAGTATCAGACGCGGCCCTATGTGTTGCAATAATATACTCATAAATAAATATTTAAGAATTTTAAATAATGTAACTGAAGTACAAGAATGGAAAGGTACACTTACCTGTCTCCGGGTACTGAAGATGAAAAGCTGGTCCAGCGTCCAAGTTCTGAGTGTCAAAAGGACCTAGAGGAATATTAAACTAATTAATTATCAAGTATAAATATGATCTATTCAATGCTACTATTATCCTTATATAAAAATAAGCAAACTTGGATTTAGTATTTAATTTAAATATTTGAACTAACAATCTCTTCTTTTAATTAAATATATATTCAACTTATAAAAAAAATACTAGTGTCATAGGTCTAAACCAAAAAATGATGGCAAAAGGGTTATTTGGGGACAAGGAAAAATATTTAGTTGGTTATAATAACCAGAACCTATACAACCAAATTGAGTCTAACACCATAAAAAGGAAAAGAAAAGGAAACTACCATATATCCCAATCCAAGAATTGAACCCCAGATCTCACATATGCCACCATCCCTACAAAACAAATGGGCTACTAATCTTATATACAGGCATATAGGAAATCTAATTAATATTACACTGTTGGAAGGGACAGACACATAGAGGAAAGGAAATTAAAAAGATCAACAAAACTTAAAATAAAACCCACCATCCACCAACATAGGGCTCGAACCTGTGTCCACTTTCACACTAATCAATCCCGCAACCAACTTAGCTAGTGATCACTTGTGTAGGAAAATGGCAACTCTACATTCTTTCCCCATTTTAGTTTTGTTTACAAAACTTTCTTCTATACATGCTATCCAGTAAGAAAACATGGCATTTCTCCAAATGCTACTCCTCCAAAAATTTGTGTTCCCACGTGCATAGTCCATGGTATACATAACTTTTTTTTAAAGGTTATGAATATGGAAGAACACCTAGCATTTTGCATTACACGTCCAAGCTCTCACCATGTTCTGTGACTGCAACAAATATTCCATACTACACATCTATTCATCTAATATAAATTGTTCCATTCCTCATGTCAAACACACCACCCTCACACAACTTAACATGTCTTCCCCATGTGTTTTAATCTATGGGAAGAAGCCAGCAGTCCCCCAAACGTTAAACATTGCTTATACACCCAACTACAACACCTAACGTCTATTATTGGCCTCATGCACACGGGGCTCACCGCATGCATACTGATGTACATATTTGAAAAAGTTGCCTATGCTATACTAGTTAAATAATCAAGAGAAATTACTATATTCTCCTGACAAATTGGCGAAAGAAGAACTGGAAGAAGGAGTTGAGTGATACCTGATAAGAAAGGAAAGGTTCGGACAGACACTCGCCACGTCAGGAACTGCTGGTGACATTCACTGCGTCGAAAGAACGCAGCTCGCGTGCGAATGGCGTCTGATGCAGTCCGCTCGCTGTGGTGCTTGCTGTGGCGTGGATGAAGTTAGGACACTTCGGCACCCGGAAGACGTCGATGATGGTAATGGAGAAGGCAACGAAGATGATGAGGTGACGTGGACGATGGAGTGATCTGGTGGTCGTGTGGGCGGCTAAGAGAGGCGGCTAGGGTTTTACTTTTGCAAAGATAAAGAGAATGGAAGCTTATAAAGGGAGAGGTGGTCTAGGGTTTTAGTTGAGCCCGCACTAGACCCGATAGGATATAGCCGTTAGAGACTAATGATGTTGAAGCACAGCCCTTGGGCTCAGTTTTAGGGAATTGTTTTCTAATTTTAATTGTTTGTTTATAAATAAATAACTTTATTTAGTCCAAAAGTGCATAGTAAAATAAATAGGGTAACATACAGTTATGATCTATTACTAATAATACTCGATGAATTTCAAAACTAAAATTTTCTCCTACAACCAATTTAATAACAAAAAAAGGAATTTTGATTTATAATAATCTAGTAAAATTGTGATGATTTAACCATCTATAATTTATAATTACAATACAAATAGCGATTATTTTGAAGAAAATGAATTTCAACAAAAAATATATATATATATACAAAAATTAAGTAAATAAAAAAATTAATAACTTAAAAATGAGGGGGGCTCAGAATTAGTGACATCCAAAATTGTGCAGCAGGAAACTGTATCCTCACCTACTCCATCAGTGTCGGGGAAGTCTCTTGAACCACCAGAACCATCACTGCCGTCACAGGATCCACTGTCTTCACAAGGTGATACTCTTACCCTTTCAATCCAACGAAAATTATCAGATGTTAATCCATTGGCCATTTATATTGAAATATCTTCATCTCCAGAGCCTCCTCCAACTAGTGCTCCAGCTCTAGTTGCTGCAGTGGACACTCCTGCAGTTTCTGTCTCAGAACTAGTAGTCGTAGGGTTCACCATTCTTCTGTCTACAAGGACATTAGCGGCATTTACTTCAGCGGGTTTAATCACGCCACCATCCATGGATGATGCTATAGGGGTCACGGTTCCTGAAGAAACGTTAACCTCAAAAGGCGTTGTTCCAGATGACCCAGCTCCTTCTATTATTCAAACTTCTGCACTCTTTCCAGAAGATAAAGAGATGATAGAAGCACTGGATGACTGTAATTTCGGTGATGAGCTGATTGAAGAAGATCCCGTTGACGCTGCTTCTGAAGATCAAACAGCGATCCAAGAGGATGAAAACTTGACAGCCAAAGGTGGCCAAAATGCTGCTGAGGGTAAAGAATACCCTATTGAAGATGAGGGCCACCAGAGCTCTAAAGATGACAATCAGAATCTCAATGAACCGTAAGGTGGCAAGAATTCTGATGTTGATATTAAGGGCGACGAAAGCCCAGATGATGAAGATGATGATAAAGGCCTTGCTGAAGGTCTCAAAGACGTTGAGGGTGACGAGAACCCTGATGACAATAAAGAAGATGATGAAGACCTGGCTAAAGGTCTTGAAGATGCTGGGATGATGAAAATCCCGAAGTGAATGTGAAGGGGATTCAAACCACAACTAAACATGTTTTTGAAATGGAGTGGGCAGAAGTAGTAGCCCCATGTGGCCAAGCTGAGTCGGGGGCTGGAAGCAACCGCTTTTTGTCAGGAGGCTCAGAAGTAGGAAGCAGCCAAACGACTGTGTCTGAGACCACCATAGGAAGGCTCATTACTGAATGAGATACCGTCCCTCGTAAGATTCCGTGTATGCCGTCGGGTCTAGGTAAATTTCTGACCCTGTCTTTCTTTGCTCTCCTATTTGATGTTGAATGATATTTTGATTTTGAATTATAGCTGAGCATGTGGGGAACTCACGCTATGGAGGGAAGCTCCTCGAAATGTCTACACCAAAATCTCCGAGCGTACAAGCTGCGATTCCTCCATCTTTTGTAGAAGGAAGGACTCCTGTTGAAGTGGCGACACCTGGTGTATCGGAGATGACCAATAGCATCGTCGAAACATATACGAGTGCCTTCTTCACTTCCTTAAGCACTCTGGTACAAATGGCCATGGAGAAGCATCATCCTTACAATTTAGTAAGGAGAACTTCTTCTTTTATAGTTGAAGCCATATGCGGTCTCGGTGATATTGAAAGAGCCAACTTCCTGGAGCATATCTTGGATGAGCTTGAAGAACCTATCAAATCTAATCAAGATCTGACAAGAGGCAATATACATAAATTGGTGGATACGGAATATAAAGCCATAGCTCATGAATATGAAGAACAACAAGTAGCCTTGAACGATTCTGTGGTTGCCTTCATAGTACGATCTGGAGAGCTAGAGTCAAGTATTGCCAAGATTACTTTTTCCATCGAGCTTTACAAGACAAAAGTGGCAGAAAGTGAAAAAGAAGCAACAGAGGGTCAGGCTCGTCTTCAGGAACTAGAGGCTGAAATGGCCAGACTTCGTTTGTCGATCACGGCAGCTAGGAAGCATCAGGAAGAAGCGCTTGAATTATCTCAAGTTGCCTCGAGCCATTTAGATGATCTGATCAGGTAATAAAATGAATTTGTCCAAGTTCAGGGGGCAGAGATAGAACGTCAGGTCACATTACTGCAAACTTTGCAGCCAGAGTTCAGTAGAGACCTGGCCAGGACAAGAGTAATTTCTACCAGGGTGGAGCGAGCTGATTCTTTGAAGAAGCTGATTACTGATCTTAGCACCCAACCTTCAAAGTAAAATTATCTGAATGTAATAACTTTTTTGTTTTGAACTCTTTTGTTGAATGTAATAGAATTTTGTGTTTGCAGGCTATCATATGGAAATACAAAACTGATGATCTTTTATGGCTCTATTACTTATTATATATCTATTCGAGACACAAGTAATAGATAAGAGTAAGAAATATATTCAGAGGTACTGGACGTGAAATATCTCTTGAAAATAATAATACTCATTATATCTATTCAGAGGTAATGTTGACATGACAGAATATAATTTTGAAATATTGTCATTTCTGGGACGATATTATCAGAGGTAATATGGACGTGACAAGTCGTTGATATAGATAGCAGAATTCAGAGGTAACATGGACGTGAATTTGTATATCTGTTGATTATCCTTGAGTCAACTGGGACTCAAGAATAGGATATATCTTAAAATAGCGGAGTTTCAAAAGATAATGCTTGTAATGAGGAAATAAATGGGTTAGTCCGTTGAGGATGTATCATAAGATCTGGGCAGACTCTACTAGGGATTTTACAGATGAGTAAATAATTCAAAGATTTAAAATATGTATAATATTTGGAAGACATGGTACACTCTTTTAGACATGATATTTCTTCAGAAATTTGCCGTTGATAGGCATCATAGCGATTCGACTGTCCATCCCGGTTAATTGATAAGCTCTATTTGAGAAAACTTTGCTTACAACGTAGGGACCTTCCCACTTTGGTTTAAAATTTCCCTTGATCATATGCATCAGTCATAGGATGTTTTATAGTAAGGACCAGATCACCTTTTTGAAATGCTCGTACTTTGACTTTACGGTTGAAGGCTTTTGAGATACGGGCTTGGTATAGCTAAATGTTTTTTTTAGCTAGTAGCTGTTTCTCGTCGAGTGTTTCAAGCTCCTAAAGTCGAAGATAATCATTTTTTCTATTGTGAGTTTGTTGGCAATAGCTATTCTCAGTGATGGGATTTGAATTTTTTGTGGTAAGACGGCCTCGCATCCATACACCAAAGAGAAAGGTGTACAGCCAGTCGGAGTACGTACGGTAGTACGGTAGGCCCATAGACATTCTTCAAGGTTTTTGCTCCAGTTTCGTTTATTGGTAGAAACGAACTTCTTGAGAAGCTTGATGATTGCATTGTTGAATGCTTCAGGTAAAACATTAGCTACAGGATTATAGGCTGTAGAATCCACATTGTTGATCTGATTGTCATCACAGAATCGAGTGAATTTCTGACTAACGAATTGAGGTCCGTTGCCATGGACGATTCGCCGAGGAATGTCGAATCTATAGATTACATGATATTTAATAAATCTGATGACATTGCTTATTTTGAATTCAGTTAAGGGTATAGCTTCTGCCTATTTTGAGAAATAATCGGTTATAGCTAGGATAAACCGATATCCTCGAGATGAGGATAGATTGATAGAAACGATGATATCCATGCCCCAAGCTTCAAAAGGCCAATATGTTGTAGTCGGATGCAAGAATTCTAATGGTTGATGAATGAAATCTGCATGAATTTGACATGCTCGATATTTTCTCGCATACTCAATCGCGTCCGTCACTAGGGTAGGCATCGGATCTGATTTCGTAGCTTAGGACTAGGCTGGTGTGCACCACAGACACCATCGTGAGCTTCATGCCGTATTTGCTTTGCTTTATCTTCCGTAAGACACTGTAAGAGCATGCTGTCAAATGATCGTCTGTATAGTGTTTTGGATGAGTGATTGTAATAGAATCAAAGCGACCATCGACGGATTGTTGTTGCTTTTTTGGAATCTTTGGATAAGATATCATGTACCGTGAAGTCGATGAAAGAAGCCCTCCAGTCTTTGCTAGTTGTACCAACTTCAACTGAATTACAAATTTCAACATTCAAATTATTCTCGACGCAGAATAATTCCCTATTAGTGATGACAATCAGTTGTTATCTTTTTACAAGAATCACTAATACTACTGCTAGATTAATGAGTGCATCAGCTTCTGTATTGCAAGCTCGACATACATATTCAATGATTAGCAAGTGCATTAGCTTTGAAGGATGTAGCCAATTTGACTAATGCTTTTTGGTATGGAATGAGATCTTGATGTCGAACTTCATATATACCTCTAACCTGGTTGACAATTAGTTTAGAGTCTCTATATACTTCTAGATGTTCGATATCCAATTATTTAGCTAATTGGAGACCGATGAGTAGAGCATTGTATTCAACAATATTATTGGAACATGACTCGTCCAGGGAATAGGTCCTTTGAATAGTTAGTCCTTCTGGTGATACAAGAACGATTCCAACTCCAGCGACAATGATACCGTTGGGTCCAATTTTAGATGTACCATCAAAGAATAGATGCCACACAAGTATTCCTTCTGAAGTCATGTTAGATTCCAGAGCTTCATCAGGAATTTATCATAGAGTTTAGAAGTCTCAGGGATTGGATGAGCAGCCAAGAAGTCAGCTAGGGCTTGACCCTTAACAGACTTTTAAGGGGCATAAACCATATCATATTATGGAATATAGCACATGTAGCTTGTCTGGAATTGAGTGAACTGGGCTTTTTCATCAAAACCCGTAGATGATTGACTTTGGAGATTACATGAATGGTCTGGCCCATGATATAATATAGTATTTTCTGAACGGCGAACATCAGGGCTAAACACTCTTTTTCTACTGGGCTATATCGATGTTCAGTACCGATCATTGTACGTCTGATATAATAAATTGCTTGCTTATGACCTTTTTTGTTTTTTTGTGCTAGTAGGACACCCAAGGAATGATCCATTGCTCGAACATACATCATAAAGGGTAATCCTATGATTGGAGGAACCAAGACTGGAGGGTTCATCAAGTATCTCTTTATGTCTTCAAATGCTTGCTGGCATTCGTCAGTCCAGGAGAACGATACACCTTTTTTTATTAGTTGAGTGAACGGTCTGCAGCGTCCTGAGAGATTTGAGATGAATCTTCTGATGTACGTAAGCCATCCCTGGAATCCTCGTAGCTCTTTTATGTTGCATAGGGGACACATATCTTTAATGGCTTTGACTTTCTCAGGGTCAATGTGTATACCCTTAGAGGTAATAACAAATTCGTAGAATTTGTCACTAAAGACTCCCAGGAACGACTTGGTGGGATTCATCTTGAGTTGATGCTGGCGAATTAGATCTTAGATAGTCCTTAAGTCTTGGATGTGATCGTCCTTTAGACGACTTTTGACAGCAATATCGTCAACATAGTATTCGACTATTTTTCGTAAATGTTCGCAAAAGATGGTGCTCATAGCCCTCTGATAGGTTGCACCAGCGTTCTTAAGACCGAATGACATGACTGTGTAGCAGTAGACTCCTAGAGAAGTGCAGAAAGATATATTTTTTTATCTTCGGGATTCATCATGATCTGATTATATCCGGAGAATTCGTCCATGAAAGACATTCTTTCGAACCCGTAAGTGTTGTCTATCATGACATCAGTGATCGGAAGAGGAAACTCATCTTTGGGACAAACTTCATTAAGGTCTCTAAAGTCGGTCCAGACTCTGACCTTCCCTATTTTTTTCATAACTTGGACGACATTAGCCACCTAGTCGGGATGTTGTTCCTCTCTGACAAAGCCGTAAGCAATTAACTTTTTGACTTCAGCTTCTATGGCATCCATCTTATCAGGTTGGAATCGACATTATTGTTATTTGAATGGCGTAGTATTTGACAAAATATTGAGCTTGTGAGTAGCAATCTAAGGATCTAGTCCCGACATATCTTTATAGCTCTAGACGAATACGTCAATATATTTCCTAATGAGCTGGAGCAGTTTTTGTTTATCTGTTTCTGGAAGACTTTTGCTGATGAAGATTGACCTTGGTGAAGCTTCGTCTCCGACGTCGATCTGGACCAATTGATCCTTAGTGGGTGGTCCACGTTGCTCAAAGCAAAGTTTCCATTGAGTGTGCATCCTTTGTGCCAAAGGCTCAATTTCAGGAGTTTCGATGAAGTCATATCGTCCTCTGAGAACTCAGCTGTCACTACCACATTTCTAGTTTGAGGGTATTTTTATCATTTTTAAGGTTATTTCAATTTATTATAATTTATTTGAATTTATGGGAATTTTTAGGATTTATTTTGGAATTGTTTGAATGAGGGTTGACTAGGTTGACTTTGACTAGTATTGACTTGGTAGGCCAACCTAGAAGCTAACCCTAGTTGTGTTTGGACTTGGTTAGGTCATGTAATTCTAGTTAGACTAGAGTTAACCTATGGTTTAGTCATTAAACTCAAGATTAGAATAGAAGGCTTTTAGACACAAGTCATGACTTGTGGTTTTGAACCATTGTTTTTAACTAAGCCCAACCCATTAGCCACTAGCCAAACCCTAACCCTAATACATTGTGGCCGGCCACCTAACCTAGGGATTCCCACCCTATAAATACTCTCCTCCATTTAGGGCTAGCCTCTTTTAGGAAAGAACAAGTTTTAGAAAGAGGTAAGTCTCCTTCTTCATAAATTCCTAGAAAATTTATTTTAACTCCTTTTTAATCCAAACAAATTACAATAGGTTTTAAATTAAGTTTTCTTGCTGTTGGTATATTTATTTCTCAGTTTGATAGCAATTTGGTGGAATTTGGGGAGCAAGGAGACACCCCTCTTTGAAGCTTTTTAAGGACTTGTGACACCATTAGGTAAATCACTAAAACTCTTTGTTAGATGCTAATTTTATTGCATAATAACCTTGATCTAAGTGTCCCCTAGCTAACCCTAAATTTCTGTAGGATTTTGTGTCCTTTTCGTGTCCTAAATGGACACGTATCAGTCCTAGTATGTTAGTGTTTGATGAAATGCCCCAATGGGCATTTCGATTTGGTTTTGGAAAAGTATTTAAATAGAAATTGTTGTTTTGATGTGGCTTACATATTCCTGATTGACTGAGAGTGATTTGGTGTCGTATCGTGTCAGATTGGACACGTGCACACGCAAGTGCACACGCGCGCGGGCAGTTGTCGTGTCCTACTACTCGGGGAAGATTGCTCACTGGTTAGGACACGAGGACACGTGAAACTCGACTCACGTCTTGGGGCAGTGACTGACACGCCACATGTCAAGTTTCAGATGACCACGTGACGGGTCGAAGGAGAAATCACCATTGTAATGGTTTTACACACACACACACACACGCACACATTGGGTCACTGATACGGGCTTGGACATGGAGCTGGACACTTCGTGGACATGACTCAGGCACTTAGACACCTACCCTGACACCCCACCTAGCTGCTGACACGACCACGAGACACTTGGACACTTGTGTCGAGTCCTAGACCTAGGTGCACACACGCACGAGGTAGCGTACTGCTGTGCAGTGTCCTGTGTGTTGGTTTTTGGTTTAATTGCTTTTGGACACGTTTGTGTCATTGTGATGGACACGTGTTGGACCCTGGGACACACTTGCATCATGTAATTGAATTACCAACCATTAATTATACATTTTAGTTTGATTTCGAATTACATTTTTTCTATTTACCCTAAATTTTTGAAACATATCATGTTCTGTATTCTCCTAAATTTTAAAATCAATTTTGGCAGCTAATTAAACCTATTTGTTTGATGTTAATTATTGGTTTAAGTCCCTAAAATAGTTCTTCAACTTGTAATCTATCTATGGGTCAAATTTGGGTGATTTTGGTTGGGTAATTGATTTCAAATGAGGCATTGAAGTACTGTCAAATAACTGGAACTGTTTTGTGAATGCAATAATTGGTTTCCTTTCCCTACTCTTCCATGTTCTGTAACAGTTCCTCGCTGTCACACATCCATGTTCACTATCTCACACACACATACACAGTTTGACATCACCCTCACATTGACTTCTCTCACTCACTCATTCACATTTCACACACTCTATATATATTCACTGTTTCCAGGTTTGAATACAATGTATATTGTTCACTGATTTTCCTATTTCCTATTGCACACCATACTGTTTTACTCACTCCCTAACACACAACTACACACACACACACTCTTGACACATAGACACACACACATGCCTCCCCTCTCTCTATATACACATGTATGTATATATTATATATGAATATCTATATATATGTATGTAATATATGAATGTGTGAGTAATGTATATGTATGTATATTTAATAATGTATATAATGTATTATGTATATATGTGGATACATATATGTAGGGTGTACCATTATATATATATATATTATATATATGTATGTGTGGTATACATATGGGTAGCCATATGTATATATATATATTTACTATGTGATTCCATATGTAAGCCTAGATGCAAACTAGGTTGTGTGATGTTTGGTTTTGACCTTATGTTGTATAGGTTGTATGGACTTGGTATGCTAGTATAGGCTAGTTTAGCCTTGTTTAGACAAGTATGGACTAGTTAGACCTAGAATGACTTGTTTGACCTAGTTTAGACTTGTTGGACCTAGTTTGTCCATAGTTGACCTAGGTTTGACTTCTTGGTTGACCAAGGTTGACCAAGAGTTGACTTTGGCCTAGATTGACCTAGATTCATATAGAATGCATTGAATTGCATCTTGTTATCATTTTAGACTTGTTGTGACTTATGCTGTTCTGATTAGGAGCCAGACACCTCTTCTCGGACAGTATATTTCATCCGGACACTCAGATACCAGGCGAGTACATTCTCTGATCATTTCCTATCCTGCTTAGAATTATTTTTCTGCTTTAAATTACTTTACTTGATACTGTCACGTTGGTCACAGGGATTGGTACTATTTGGATCCTTTCTTGAGATATTATCCTTTAGGAGCATCGGATACTATATGTTCTGTGCATTTCACTTACATTGTGTATCACTATGCTTCATGGTTCATTGATCACTTGTGACATGTACTCTCATGATCACAGAGTCTCCTTGAATCTCCCATTTATGGGTATTTCCAGAATCACCCATTTATGGGCATCCATGTATCACCCCTTGTGGGCCATTGTATGAAATCATAACATAACCTGGCTGGATCCTTGTGTATTGATTGGGGGTACGAGAGAGTAGAAGTAGACATGTGAATATTATCCAAGTAGTGTAGCATCAGAATCTTTCCATAGTGTAGCATCAGAATCTTCTATGTCATTTACATGTCTATATTGTACTCTGACTCACTAGCCACTGTTAGTCTCTATTTATAGTAGATATTTCTATTACAGTTCTCTCTCTGTTTACATACTGCAATTCCTTCAGTACCTGTATCTTACTTTACTGTATGATTATATTTTCTAACCTGCTATAAACTGTTGAGATGTATTGTGCTCGCTCCTGTCCTGACTGGACCTGTTGAAAATATTACAGAGGACGAGGAGGAGGTCTGTGTGGATACCTTCTATGGGACAGCCCTAGACGACACTTGTGAGCTGGACTCTCAGGAGGACCCAGCTCTAGCTGAGGACATTGCCCCCATTGCCTAGACTAGCTTAGTTAGGCTTTATCTTATTTACGTTGTCTTGAGACTAGTAGTTAGACTTTATTTCTGTCTTGATATCTGGGTTGTATATATTCTTTCATATTCAGTAGCTGAGACATGTATTTCTGGATATTTACTGAGATGTTATCTTAGACTTTCTGATCACCTGTATTTCCTTGAGTTCTAAATCATATCGTGCTTCTTCTTCCTTAGCTGTGATTGAGTTTACATTCTGCTATGTCACCCCCATTCGGGGAGTATAAACTGTTTAGAATTATATTGTTAGATGTTGTGACCTAGGACAGCATTCTACCGCCGACACTGCGGCGAAGGCTGGACGTACCCACGTCTCGTGCCTTTACTCTAGGGTGTGGGTCGTGACACGTTTTTAGTGGTGGTCCATGCAGGTCTAGACTAGAAGTGTAGTGGTATTCGAACCAGAGTATCACTACAGCCTGCGGTAGGATATAGGATATTAGTTTTTAAGGTACTCAATCACATTAGGAAAAACTCTATTTATTGCCATCTAAATCCTTATTGTCAGCTGATTCTTTTGAATTTTAATTGTCCGCCTTTGTTATATCGCTTCTTTCTCAGAAATTGATACTCTTATTTGGTCTGTCTTCAGGATGGTGGAGACGCGGTCGCACCGTACCATTCATGGGGATGCTGTAGAGGTGTCTTCTACCTCTCAGCCAGTTCAGTAGAGATAGGAGACTACAGCTCCTGCCACCTCTGTTCGTATTGAGGCTCCAGCAGCAGCAGCAGGGGGTATGCCTCCACCGGCTCGGAGGCAGGACCCAGTCATCGCAGAGATGCCCTTCCAGCATCTGCCGTCTACAGGATATGTGGATACGGTGAAGATGTTCGCCTACTTCCAGCAGTTCATGGTCCGATAGCAGGCTCGACAGGACAGGGGCATGGAGTTGGCCCTTACGACGGTTGCAGCTCGACCAGTAGTTCAGCAGCCGAGGACACCAGGAATAGAGCAGTTCCAGAAAATGAGCCCTAGAGGCTTCCTAGGGACAGAGGAGATTCTATATGCTGATGAGTGGATCGAGCATATAGAGGAGATCTTCCGCCTGGCCCGGATACCGGCAGATCTCCAGATAGAGACAGCAGCTAGCCGGATGCGAGATCTTGCTCGCACCTGGTATAAGTCAGACCCCAGGGTGGGGGTAGCTGGGCAGACTTGGGAGGAGTTTAAGGGCTTCTTCAAGAAGAAGTTCTTTCCAGATTCAGCGCTTCGAGCCTTGGAGTCGCAGTTCGAAAGCTTGGTTCAGGGGAGCCTGTCAGTGGAGGAGTACGCTGGGGAGTTCGGCCGCCTCGACAAATTTGTAGAGGGCTTGAGCGAGACGGGGAAGGCCCAGAGGTTCCGGAAGGGTCTGGTCAAGGAGGTCAAGTCCTTGACCAAGGGCAACAGGGATGCCACTTTTGAGGAGATCTTGACGGGAGCCTTATTGGCTGAGGATGATCTTGAGCTTAGGCTCAAGAGGGGGCGAGACCCAGTTGGTGGCAGCAGCAGTGGAGGCCAGGCCAAGAGGCCCCACTTTTAGCACCAGCAGCCGAGGCAGTTCCAGCCACAGCCGATCCAGCAGAGGCCAGTTCACCAGCAGCAGCAGCCGAGACAGTACCAGCAGGGCCAGAGACAGGGTATTACTTGTGCCTACTGCAAGAAGCCTGGCCATGTCTTCAATGAGTACTGGAAGAGGCTGGGCCAGTGCCTAGTGTATGGTTCAGCAGACCACCAGATGAGGAAGTGTCGTATGGGACGAGCAGCTCAGGGAGCAGCAGTCAGAGCTCCAACGGGCCAGCAGAGGGGACCAGACCTGTCGACACAGCAGCATAGGTTTGTCCAGTACTAGCAGCAGGCCAGGGGAGGCCAGCAGGGGCGAGCTTTCGCTATGGTGGCTGGAGATACAGAGGTGATATGAGAGCTGATCGCAGGTTCGGTTCTTCTCGACTCCAGTCCAGTTTTTGCATTATTCGATTCCGGTGCTTCGCATAGTTTTATATCAGTATCATATGCGATTAGACACGGTATCATAGCTGAATCGTTGCCTAGGACTTACAAGATCACGACCGGGGGTGGTATTATCCTCATGAGTGATGTTTGTAAGGGTCGGAGTGTAATTTTGGGAGGCCGTGAGTTGGAGTTGAGCCTGCTCGTAATGCCATTGCCGAACTACGATATAGTACTCGGTATGGATTGGTTGAGCAGGCATCACGCCAGCAATGATTGCAGAGGGGATAAAGTTCTCTTCAGACTGCCGGAAGAGCCAGAGTTTGAGTACTCTAGACGTCAGGCGGAGCAGAGCAGCAGAGTTTTCTGCGGAGTCTCGGTTGAGGAGCAGGCAATTCTACACCCCTTGATAGCAGAGTATATGGATGTTTTCCCAAAGGAGTTGTCTGGATTGCCACCAGATAGAGACATTGAGTTCTCGATAGACTTGGTTCCAGGAGCGGAACCCATCTCTCAGCATATCTATCGGGTGAACAACAGTGAGTTGGTGGAGCTGAAGAAGCAGGTAGATGAGCTGCAGGACAAGGGCTTCATCCATTCGAGTTCATCGCCATGGGGTGCACCAGTATTATTTATGCCGAAGAAGGATAGGTCATTACGGATGTGTATTGACTATAGGGCACTCAACAACCTCACGATCAAGAACAGATACCCACTGCCGTAGATCGACGATCTTTTTGACCAGTTGAGCGGAGCTCGGGTATTTTCCAAGATTGATCTGAGGTCGGGATATCACCAGATGAAGGTGAAGGGGGAGGATATTCCCAAGACCGCTTTCAGGACGCGGTATGGGCAGTTTGAGTTTTTGGTTATGCCGTTTGGGCTAACCAATGCACCAATAGTGTTTATAAACCTAATGAACAAGGTGTTCCACCAGTACCAGGATCAGTTTGTGGTGGTGTTCATTGACGACATCTTGGTATATTCCAAGACTGAGGAGGAGCACGATGAGCATTTGAGGATCATGTTGGATCTCAGGAAGGAGCATCTTTACGAGAAGCTCTCCAAGTGTGAGTTCTTCTTGGACCGGGTGGACTTTTTGGGGCATGTGGTGACTGGAGATGGTATCTCAGTTGACCCCAAGAAGATTGTAGCAGTTGAGATATGGGCAGCGCCGACTTCAGTTGCAGAGATCAAGAGTTTCCTGGGGCTGGCAGGATATTATCGGAGATTTGTGCAGGATTTCTCCCGGGTTGCAGAGCCGTTGACTCGGTTGATCCGGAAGGATGCTGAGTTCGTTTGGTCAGAGGAGTGTCAGGCAGCTTTTGATGAGTTGAAGAAGCGGCTTACGTCAGCTCCGATTCTGACATTGCCTTCAGGATCAGGGGGATTCACTATTTATAGTGATGCTTCAGGGAAGGGGCTGGGTTGTGTCTTACAGCAGCATGGACAGGTGATTGCCTATGCTTCCAGGAAATTACGTCCCCATGAGTAGAACTACCCTACCCACGACCTGGAGCTGGCAGCGATGATATTTGCTCTGAAGTTGTGGAAGCATTATCTGTATGGAGAGAGGGTGGAGATTTTTACAGATCACAAGCGCTTAAAGTATGTGTTCACTCAGAAGGAGCTGAACATGAGGCAGCGCAGATGGCTAGAGTTGATGAAGGACTTTGATATCCTACTTCAGTATCACCCAGGGACGGGTTGCCGATGCCTTGAGTAGGTATCCGACAGCCATGTGTTTGACCATGGACCATCACTTGCTTGCTGATTTGGAGAGCCTTAGGATTGAAGTGATCGTTCCCAGAGTGCAGATACAGTTATGGGGTATGCAGATTCAGTCAGACTTGGTGGAGAGAATCAAGGCGACTCAGTTTGAGGACGTTGCTCTGCGGTGTCTCCGAGAGCAGGTTCGAGCAGGATTGGTGGACGGCGAGTTTTCTCTTACAGAGGATGGTTCTTTGAGGCACGGTTCCAGGTTATGTGTGCCCAGCGGAGAGCTCAGGGAGCAGGTTTTACAGGAGGTCCACAGATCTCAGTACTCTATACACCCGGGTGCCAACAAGATGTACCGAGATCAGAGGGAGCATGTTTGGTGGTCCGAGATAAAGCGGGAGGTGACTCGCTTTACGGCTAGGTGCTTGGTCTATCAGCAGGTCAAGGCAAAGAGGCAGAGGTCCGGTGGATTATTGTAGCCGCTGTCCATTCCCGAGTGGAAATGGGAGCATATTACTATGGATTTCATATCAGGATTGCCGCATGCACCAGGAGGAAAAGACGCGATTTGGGTCATCGTTGATAGGTTGACCAAATCGGCCCACTTCTTGCCATTCAAGGTGGGTACGTCTACAGAGAGGCTGGCGGAGATGTATATACGGCAGATAGTCAGGATTCACAGGGTTCCGATCAGCATCATCTCAGATCAGGATAGTCACTTTACTTTCCATTTCTGGGGGAGTCTGCAGTCCAGCTTGGGCACTCATCTCAAACCACCCCCAGACGGACGGACAGTCAGAGAGGACTATTCAGACGCTTGAGGATATGCTGCGGACGTGCGTCTTTGACTTTGGAGGTTCCTGGGAGGATCATCTATATTTGGTGGAGTTTGCTTACAATAATAGTTTTCAGGCCAGCATTGAGATGTCACCTTTCGAGGCTCTGTACGGGCGTAGGTGTCGTACACCCTTATCTTGGGATGATGTTGGTGAGCGGCTTTACTGGTACCAGAGATGGTTGTTGACGCAGCCGAGAAGGTGAAGCTCATCAGGGACAGACTTCGCGTGGCGCAGGACCGACATCGGCACTGGGCCGATAGCCACCGGAGGCCGTTGGAGTTTGAGGTACAGATTAGAGTAGGATTAGATTTAGGTTTGATTGTTGTGTTTTATTAATCATGTTAGTTTATCATAATTAATTGAGGCCTTGCTTATGATTAGGTTGGAGATCAGGTTTTCTTGAGGATATCACCGACTCGTGGTACGATACATTTTGGTAGAGGCGGGAAGCTTAGCCCGCGCTTCATCGTCCCTTTCGTTATCAGCGAAAGAGTCGGTGACGTGGCATACATGCTAGACTTGCCACCTACACTAGTGGGAGTTCACAATGTATTCTATATATCACAGTTGAGACGGTACGTGGCTGATCCTAGCCATGTGCTCGATCATTCGGAGATTGAGGTTGGACCTTCTCTCAGCTATCCAGAGCAGCCAATGGAGCTACTGGATCGACGGGAGAAGGTTCTGAGGAACCAGTGATACCATTGGTACGCGTCGCATGGAGGCATCATTCTCCAGGAGAGTCTACCTGGGAGCGGAAAGATGAGATGTGCGAGCGTTACCCATATCTTTTTGGACCGTGAGGTATACTTTCTATCCTTCTCATCAGTTGCATTTCGTCTTTCAATTTCGAGAACGAAATTCTTTTAAGGAGGGTAGATTTGTCACTACCACATTTCTAGTTTGAGGGTATTTTTTTCATTTTTAAGGTTATTTGAATTTATTATAATTTATTTGAATTTATGGGAATTTTTAGGATTTATTTTGGAATTATTTGAATGAGGGTTGACTAGGTTGACTTTGACTAACATTGACTTGGTAGGCTAACCTAGAAGCTAACCCTAGTTGTGTTTGGACTTGATTAGGTCATGTAACCCTAGTTAGACTAGAGTTAACCTATGGTTTAGTCATTAAACTCAAGATTAGAATAGAAGGCTTTTAGACACAAGTCATGACTTGTGGTTTTGAACCATTGTTTTTAACTAAGCCCAACCCATTAGCCACTAGCCAAACCCTAACCCTAATCCATTGTGGCCGGCCACCTTACCTAGGGATTCCTACCCTATAAATACTCTCCTCCATTTAGGGCTAGCCTCTTTTAGGAAAGAACAAGTTTTAGAAAGAGGTAAGTCTTCATCTTCATAAATTGCTAGAAAATCTATTTTAACTCCTTTTTAATCCAAACAAATTGCAATAGGTTTTAAATTAAGTTTTCTTGCTGTTGGTATATTTATTTCTCAGTTTAATAGCAATTTGGTAGAATTTGGAGAGCAAGGAGACACCCCTCTTTGAAGCTTTTTGAGGACTTGTGACACCATTAGGTAAATCACTAAAACTCTTTGTTAGATGCTGATTTTATTGCATAATGACCTAGATCTAAGTGTCCCCTAGCTAATCCTAGATTTTTGTAGGATTGCGTGTCCTAAATGGACACGTATCAGCCCTAGTATGTTAGTGTTTGATGAAATGCCCCAATGGGCATTTCAATTTGGTTTTGGAAAAGTATTTAAATAGAAATTGTTGTTTTGATGTGGCTTACATATTCCTGATTGATTGGGAGTGATTTGGTGTCGTATCGTGTCAGATTGGACACGTGCACACGCGGGTGCACACACGCGCGCGGGCAGTTGGCGTGTCCTGCTACTCGGGGAATATTGCTCACAGGTTAGGACACGAGGACACGTGAAACTCAACACACGCCTTGGGGCAGTGACTGACACGCCACATGTCAAGTTTCAGATGACCACGTGGCGTGTCGAAGGAGAAATCACCATTGCACTGGTTTTACACACACACACACACGCACATTGGGTCACTGATACGGGCTTGGACACGGAGCTGGACACTTCGTGGACACGACTCAGGCACTTAGACACCTACCCTGACACCCCATCTTGCTGCTGACACGACCACGAGACACTTGGACACTTGTGTCGTATCCTAGACCTAGGTGCACACACGCACGAGGCAGTGCACTACTGTGCAGTGTCCTGTGTGTTGGTTTTTGGTTTAATTGCTTTTGGACACGTTTGTGTCATTGTGATGGACACGTGTTGGACCTTGGGACACACTTGCATCATGTAATTGAATTACCAATCATTAATTATACATTTTAGTTTGATTTCGAATTACATTTTCCTATTTACCCTAAATTTCTGAAACATATCATGTTCTGTATTCTCACAATTTTTAAAATCAATTTTGGCAGCTAATTAAACATATTTGTTTGATGTTAATTATTGGTTTAAGTCCCTAAAATAGTTCTCCTACTTTTAATCTATCTATGGGTCGAATTTGGGTGATTTTGGTTGGGTAATCGATTTCAAATGAGGCATTGAAGTACTGTCAAATAACTGGAATTGATTTATGAATGCAATAATTGGTTTCCTTTCCCTACTCTTCCCTGTTCTGTAACAGTTCCTCACTGTCACACATCCCTGTTCACTATCTCACACACACACACACAGTTTGACATCACTCTCACATTGACTTCTCTCACTCACTCATTCATATTTCACACACTCTATATATGTTCACTGTTTCCAGGTTTGAATACAATGTACATTGTTCACTGATTTTCATATTTCCTATTGCACACTACACTGTTTTACTCACTCCCTAACACACAGCTACACACACACACACTCTCTTGACACATAGACACACACACATGCCTCCCCTCTCTCTATATACACATGTATGTATATATTATATATGAATATCTATATATATATGTATGTAATATATGAATGTGTGAGTAATATATATGTATGTATATCTAATAATGTATATAATGTATTATGTATATATGTGGATACATATATGTAGGGTGTACCATTATATATATTATATATATATGTATGTGTGGTATACATATGGGTAGCCATATGTATATATATATATATATATATATATATATATATATATATATATATATATATATATATATATATATATATACTATGTGAATCCATGTGTAGGCCTAGATGCAAACTAGGTTGTGTGATGTTTGGTTTTGACCTTGTGTTATATAGGTTGTATGGACTTGGTATGCTAGCATAGGCTAGTTTAGCCTTGTTTAGACTAGTATGGACTAGTTAGACCTAGAATGACTTGTTTGACCTAATTTAGACTTGTTGAACCTAGTTTGACCATAGTTGACCTAGGTTTCACTTCTTGGTTGACCAAGGTTGACCAAGAGTTGACTTTGGCCTAGATTGACCTAGATTCATATAGAATGTATTGAATTGCATCTTGTTATCATTTTAGACTTGTTGTGACTTGTGTTGTTCTGATTAGGAGCCAGACACCTCTCCTCAGACAGTACATTTCATCCGGACACTCAGATACCAGGCGAGTACATTCTCTGATCATTTTATATCCTGCTTAGAATTATTTTTCTGCTTTAAATTACTTTACTTGATACTGTCACGTTGGTCACACGGATTGGTACTATATGGATCTTTTCTTGAGATGTTATCCTTTAGGTACTGTCACGCCCCAAAACCAGAATACTGGAGAGCGGGGGCAGACACAGCCAGCTACGTATATTGAAATGGAGACCACCTCGATATACGGTCACGGCTGTCTAGAAATATGAGGGTTTACTACAAGCCAACAGTCTCTTATGGTCATGAACAAGCCTAATGTCTCAATCACCAGCAAGTAAGTAAGGTCGCAAGATGTATGATCATTAAATATACAATAATAAGGCGTCCCAAATATTACATATTCAGCTGATCATGAAGCTAGTCGTACAAAATGCGGGGACTAGCAAGAGTTAAGTCATATATGATCAACCCTAGGATTTGTTAATCATGTTTACAGCCCGTAGGCAGACAGTAAGTAAAGTGCATAGAGCTAACAGGTGCTCGTCGTCTAAACGCCTCAAAAGAATAGTTTTACAATAGAGTGAGCAAAACAAAATAGAAAACCCACTCGTAGCCCGGGTTCCTTCTAGTCTCCACCATCGGGCTGGAGGTACAGAAGATCCTCGGGAGCTGCTCTGAAATCTGGCCACACAAAACCAGCTGGGTCAACCCCAGAAAGAGCAAGTGCCACAAGGGGGCCACGAAATAAGAACAAAAGCCAGCAATTAGCACGAGAAAATTCTAATATTAAAATTAGAAATTACGAAAACATGGCAGGATGATATACGACGAGATAACCATGGAACTATTCCGATAGCCAGGTTACAACCCGTAAACCAAACAAGGACCGGGGTTGTAACCCTTCATCTGAACAGAACTTGGTTTCCCACAATTTATCGACAAGATAATAATGCAAGAAATCAAGACAGGGAGCAATCTTGTACTGGATCAAGACATGGCTAAACTGGTTATACCTCATTCAATCAATCACGGCCAAGCAGATACTACGGCTTACTACTTTAACTAACTAGGGTTATCACAGGCCTAATTACTAACAAGATGCAGTGAGATTACTCCACAGCCACAAGCCCTGCAGACCATCCAGGTTACCCAGGTTGAAAATTAGGGGTTGAATTCAGGTGGGTACATCGTCCGGAAGACAAATGTACCCTTAGGTGACTTAGAGGGTGCAACACACGACGGTGTGCTGGAAATGTGCCCTACTCGACGGCAGGCTACAGATCCCAAGAGCGCCCAGGTAACGGGATTGCCCGTAGCTGTGTCATCTCTTCATGACTACTGTGTTATTCTAGTTATTAACCTTAATCCATTTTTAGGTGCTCCTGACCGTGGTACTCAGGAGTCCCATCCTAGACATGATGCAAGACAGGACAAGTGGATTTAACAAGCAAGCAAGAAAGAACTACCCACGGTGTCAAGGCAGGTCAAGTTAAGTTATCAAAATAAATCATGTCAGGGTACTTGTCGGGAGTGCGCCACGACGGGCCACTATCATGTCAGGTTGGTCATGTCAGGAGTGCACCACTACGGGTCACTGTCGTGTTATGCTAGTTCCTTGTCTTACCATACCATGTACAATAGTCATTCCAAACATATTAAGTAAAATCAAGTTCATGACAAAAGGCGTAAGGACATAAAATGGGCATAAAATATCTAATAAAATATTAATATACAGGGCTATAGAAGAGCCAAGTTTAAAGAAATAAGACCAAAACTCCAAGAGCCAATGGATTAAGCAAGGGGTTCAGGGTGCAGCGTACGCACAAGACACGCACGCAGGAGAGCTGCATACGTGAAAAGTCACGCACGCAGGAAAGGAAAAGTCACGCACGCAAGAGAGCTGCATACGAGAAAAGTCACGCACACAAGAGAGCAGCGTACGCGAAAAGTCACGCACGCAAGAGAGCAGCGTACGTGACCACGCACGCAAGAGAGCAGCGTACACGAAAAGTCACGCACGCCAGAGAGCTACGTACGCGAAAAGTCACGCACACCAGAGAGCAGCGTACGCGAAAAGTCACGCACGCCAGAGAGCTGCGTACGTGCAAAAGCACGCAAGCCAGAGAGCAGCGTACGCGAAAAGTCACGCACGCCAGAGAGCAGCGTACGCGAAAAGTCACGCACGCCAGAGAGCAGCGTACACGAAAGGTCACGCACGCCAGAGAGCTGCGTACGTGCAAAAGCACACAAGCAGAGAGCTGCGCACGCGTAAAAACACGCACCCAGGGTCTGGGTCTTCTTCTCCATGGCTGAGAAGAAGCTCACAACTTGGCCATCCGAACTCCAAATCCAGATTTCCAAAGTTCCAACCAGGGTGGAATTGAACTCTCTTCCACATGAAAACATCAAAACCCATAAAAATCCAGCCTAACTAGATCAAAACCATACAAAACCGAAAATAGAGAAAACTTAGATCTAGAACAATGGAGACTCCAAATCACAAAATACCAAGTTCTAATGTTGATCACCATGTCCTAAACTAGCAAATGGACAAATAAAAGAGGGTTCTCATATGGTAGCAAGGTGCACTTGCCTATGAGAGGGTGTTGTGGAGAGGAAGGAGAAGAGAGTTGTGTAGAGGACGGAGAAAAAGAAATTAATGGAGGTTTATGAGAAGAGAGAAAAAGTTGGTGGAGTTATAAAGAGGGTGGGATGTGGTGTGTTGAGGGTGGAGCATAGGCTAAGGTGTTCCAATACATTAAACCAAACCAAACCAAACCAAACCAATTAAAACCGAGCCATGACAAAACCCAAAATACGAGAAATACCGAAATTTCACAAGTTAAGAAAATAAAAATATATGCCAAAATCCAGATACGAGTATAAATACGAAATACGGGAAATACGGGAAATGAGTGTGACAACTCTACCCACCTTAAAAGAATTCCGTCCTCGGAATTTAATCAAGGAGCTAGAGATTGTCACGACAAGTTACACTAAGCACAGGCAAGTTACACTAAGCAGTTCAATCATTCAATCATACAATGCAAGCAAGGAAGGGAAAACGTAAGGCATAAGAAAGACATTATACCTCACGAGTCAAACAGGTAGGGATATCGCGATCGGATGTCGTCCTCACGCTCCTACGTTGACTCACCTAGAGAGTGATGACCCCAAGCAATACGGACTAATTTAATAGTCTTGTTCTTGAGTGTCTTCTCCCTCCGGTCCAATATAGACACGGGCCTCTCCTCATACGAAAGGTTGGTACCAACAACCAATTCCGAATGGTCTAGAATGTGGCTCGGGTCCGGAATATACCGTCGTAATTGGGACACATGAAATACATCATGCACCTCACTTAGCGATGGCGGAAGAGCGAGACGATAGGATACATCTCCTACTCGCTCTAGAATATCGAACGGCCCTATATACCTAGGACTAAGCTTTCCTCGTACGCCAAAACAAATGATGCCGCGGTTAGGCGAGATCCTAAGGAATCCATGGTCGCCGACAGCAAATTCTAAGGGACGCCGATGAGCATCGGCCCAATGGTGCTGGCGGTCCTGGGCAACTCGGAGGTGATCTCTGACCTTCCTGACCACTTCAACCGTCTGGGAAATCAATTCGGGTCCGAGCATCTGCCTCTCTCCGACATTGTCCCATGCTAGCGGGGATCTGCACTTCCTGCCATAAAGAGCCTCGAAGGGTGCCATCTGGATACTGGCCTGATAACTGTTGTTGTACGAGAATTCTACCAGGTGAAGATGATTCTTCCATGAACCACCAAAGTCAAGGGTACAGGATCTCAATATATCTTCAAGAGTCTGGATTGTGCGCTCTGATTGACCATCCGTATGCGGGTGATAAGCTGAGCTGAATTGAAGGCAAGTCCCCAAACTCTTCTGCAAGCTGCGCCAAAAGTGTGACATGAATCTTGAATCCCTGTCCGAGGTGATGCTGACTGGCACACCGTGAAGCCTGATGATCTGCCTGAGATACATCTCTGCTAACTGTGCCGTCGACTGCCCAACTCTGAATGGAAGAAAGTGTGCCACCTTGGTAAGCCTGTCCACAATCACCAAAATAGCATCCCTGCCGGCCGGAGATCTGGGCAATCCGGTCACGAAATCCATGGTTATATGTTCCCATTTCCATTCTGGGATCGGTAAGGGTTGAAGAAGTCCAACGGGCCTCTGATGTTCAGCTTTAACCTGTTGGCAAACCAAACACCGAGAGACAAACCGGGCTATCTCCCTCTTCATGCCATTCCACCAGAAATGCTGACGAATATCACAGTACATCTTCGTACCACCCGGATGAATAGAATATTGTGAACTATGGGCTTCTTCTATGACTTCCTGTCTGATATCTCCACTGGGTACACAAAGATGAGTGCCGTGCCGAAGTGTACCGTCTTCATGGATACATAATTTTGGCCTTCTTCCTACTTCACACTCTGCTCTGAGTCGCTGGATCTTGGAATCTGTTGACTGCGCCACCCGGATTCTCTCAACTATGCTGGACTGAACCTGTAGGCTGGCCATCAATGCCACGCTGGTTGGAAGAACCACTTTAATTCCCGTCTTCTGAAGATCTGCCAATAATTCTGGTTGCACCGTCAGGAGATAAACTCCGGCTCTCCTGCTCAATGCATCTGCTATAACGTTGGCCTTCTCGGGATGATACTGCAAATCCACATCATAGTCCACCAGTAGCTCGAGCCATCTTCTCTGTAGCATATTAAGGTCCTTCTGGGTGAAAACATACTTCAGGCTCTTATGATCAGTAAAGATCTCCACTCTATCTCCGTACAAGTAGTGTCTCCACAACTTCAAGGCAAACACTACTGCCGCCAACTCCAAGTTGTGGGTCGGGTAATTCTTCTCATGATCACGTAGTTGACGTGACGCATAAGTTATTACCTTCCCATGCTGCATCAAGACACACCCCAATCCTCTGCCTGAAGCGTCGCAATAAACTGTGAATCCTCCGGTCCCATCTGGAAGGGTGAGAATGGGAGCCGTTATCAAACCTTGCTTTAACTTCTCAAATAATTCCTGACACTCTGCTGTCCAAACAAACGGCACATCCTTGCGGGTCAACTGGGTCATCGGCGCTGAAATCTTTGCGAAATCTGAAACGAACCGCCGGTAGTAGCCGGCCAATCCAAGGAAGCTGCGAACCTCTGCCACTGAGCTGGGTACCGGCCATGACTCGATAGCCACAATCTTCTGGGGATCCACTTCCACTCCACCTCGGGTAATGATGTGACCCAAGTATGAAAAGCGATCGAGCCAGAACTCGCATTTACTGAACTTGGCGTACAACTGATGCTCCCTAAGCGTCTGGAGGACGACTCTGAGATGCTGCTCATGCTCTGCTTCACTTTTGCTGTAGACCAGGATGTCATCTAGGAACACGATCACAAATTGATCCAAGTAAGGCATGAAAATACGATTCATGAGGTCCATGAATACGGCCGGCGCATTGGTCGCTCCGAAGGGCATAATAAGAAACTCCCAATGTCCATACCTCGATCTGAATGCTGTCTTCGGGATGTCCTACTCTCTGACTCTGATCTGGTGGTACCCCGACCGTAAGTCGATCTTCGAGAACACTGAAGCCCCTCTGAGCTGATCAAACAAGTCATCTATCCTCGGAAGAGGGTATCTGTTCTTGATTGTCACCGAATTCAAGGTACGATAATCAACACATAGCCTGGACGTACCATCCTTCTTTTTCATAAGAAGCATCGGGGCTCCCCAAGGCGATCCACTTGTACGGATGAATCCCTTGGTCCTCAGTTCTTCAATCATCTTGTATAAAATTTCCAATTCTGAAGGCGCCATCCTGTAGACTCGCTCTGATACTGGTGCTGTCCCGGGAATCAAGTCTATAGTGAACTCAATCTCCCGCTCCGGCGGCATTCCTGGAAGCTCCTCTGGAAAGACATCTGGAAACTCTTCAACTATCCGGGGTAACTGCACTGCTGCTACTGCCATCCGCAATGCTGGAGAAGATGGCTCCACTGTGCCTCTGGAAAACGAAAACTCTGGCTCACTGGGGATACTAAAGACAACTCTGCCAATATGGCAGTCTATCCTAGCATACTGGTTCCTCAACCAATCAATGCCTAGGACTACATCATAGTCTGCCATAGGAAACTCTATGAATCTAGCGGGGAACTCCCTACCGCTAACTACGATCCGACACGAGGAAAAAACACGATCTACTCCCACAAGGCCATTACCAGTAAGTATATTGAGCCTCACTGATAATGACTCGGGCTCCAATCCTATCCGTATCGCGAATCGTGCAGACATAAATGAATGCGATGCACCAGAATCAAATAATACAGACGCTGGAGAGGAGTTGACGAGAATAGTACCTACCACAACCTCACCTGGTGCAACTTCTTCTTCCATAGCCATCATCATGGCCTGACCTTGTCCTCTGGCTGCTGGTCCCCTCTGCTGGAAACCTCTCTGCCTATTCTGGGTCTGAGCTTGGGCTTGTGCATACTGCTGGGGGTGTTGTTGCTGGAATGCCTGAGACTGAGGCGGCAAGGGCCTCGAAGACTGATACTGCTGCTGCTGAACTGGTGCTGGGGCCGGTCCTCTCACCGAAGAGCTAGAAGGGTTGGATGCTGAAGAACCACCCCTATTCGGGCAAGCCCCTACCCTATGATCTGCCGCTCCACAAGCCAGGCACAATCCTTGTGCCCTACGATAATCTGCCACCACATGCCCTGGCTTCCCGCAATGAGAACATCCCATCGCGGAAGTCTGCTTCTGTTTCTGCTGCTGCGGGTACGTCGTGGTCGAATGCTGAACCGATGTTACTGAGGCCGCCCGCCTCGAAGTTCCAATGGTCAATCCCCTAGCTGTCGGGGTTGGAGCTGATGATTGGTGCATCTGACTGTGGGACCGCTTCCTACCTCCGGTCCTATCCACGATCCTCTGAGAGGTGCACTCATGCCTCCTAGCTGCTCTCAAGACTGCATCGAACGTTTGGTGCTCGAACTGCTCAACCGCTAATAAGATCTCCAAATGCAGTCCTTGCTGGAACCACTGGGCCCTATCAAACTCGGTCGCCACCAAGGTGGGGGCAAACCTACTGAGTCTAGAAAACTCTGATGCATAACTGTCGACTGTTCTGCCTCCTTGCTTCAAGTTGGTAAATCTGGTCTGCAGGTCGTACCGAGCCACAGCATCGAAATACTTCGTCTGGAATCTCTCTCTAAACACTGCCCAAGCAATGGGTGCCACTAATCCCATGGCTTGTGCTGCCCACCAACTGTGAGCCAAGTCCAACAACTGCAGGCGTACCACCGCCACCTTCTCATTCTCGGGTGTCCTAGCTGCTTCTAGAATCAGCTCGGTATCTTGAAGCCATGCATCCGCGGCAATCGCATCCTCGGTGCCGTCGAAGAAAGGAGGGTTCAATCGCTTAAAGCTGTTGGCCGCCTCGTTCCCTGGATGTCCGCCTCGGGTCAAAGCATCTTGAACTGTCTGGTGCAGGGCATCGCTTCGACGATCCTGGGAAGCTATCAAGGTTCTGATGAGGCCTACTAAGGTACCATCATCTGGCTCTGCGGGCTGGACGGGCCGAACTGGTGACTCTCCTCCAGTAGGTATCACTCTGGAGGCGACTCCGGAATGCTGGGCTTGATCTCCAGGTTGCTGCTGGTCCACGGGAGGTGCTCCTCCTTGCTGATTGGCAGGGTCAGGTACAGTGCCGCTGAGGAAGACGACACAGGAAAACAATAAGGAAGGACCAGGACAGATCAACGATACAAGCATGTAATCAGGGCAAAAATTTCAGGGATTTGAAAATACGGGCAGAGATCAAGGGCGAATACTGATTGAGACATCTATTCGGTAAACCCTCACATTTTTTGATTGACATGACCTGCATGGGCCACCACTTAAACCGTGTCACGCCCCAGAACCAGAATACTGGAGAGCGGGGGCAGACACAGACAGCTACGTATATTGAAATGGAGACCACCTCGATATACGGTCACGGCTGTCTAGAAATATGAGGGTTTACTACAAGCCAACAGTCTCTTATGGTCATGAACAAGCCTAATGTCTCAATCACCAGCAAGTAAGTAAGGTCGCAAGATGTATGATCATTAAATATACAATAATAAGGCGTCCCAAATATTATATATTCAGCTCATCATGAAGCTAGTCGTACAAAATGCGGGGACTAGCAAGAGTTAAGTCGTACATGATCAACCCTAGGATTTGTTAATCATGTTTACAGCCCATAGGCAGACAGTAAGTAAAGTGCATCGAGCTAACAGGTGCTCGTCGGCTAAACGCCTCAAAAGAATAGTTTTACAATAGAGTGAGCGAAACAAAATAGAAAACCCACTCGTAGCCCGGGTTCCTTCTAGTCGCCACCATCGGGCTGGAGGTACGGAAGATCCTCGAGAGCTGCTCTGAAATCTGGCCACACAAAACCAGCTGGGTCAACCCCAGAAAGAGCAAGTGCCACAAGGGGGCCACGAAATAAGAACAAAAGCCAGCAATTAGCACGAGAAAATTCTAATATTAAAATTAGAAATTATGAAAACATGGCAGGATGATATACGACGAGATAACCATAGAACTATTCCGATAGCCAGGTTACAACCCGTAAACCAAACAAGGACCGGGGTTGTAACCCTTCATCTGAACAGAACTTTGTTTTCTACCATTTATCGGCAAGATAATAATGCAAGAAATCAAGACATGGAGCAATCTTGTACTGGATCAAGACTTGCTAAACTGGTTATACCTCATTCAATCAATCACGGCCAAGCAGATACTACGGCTTACTACTTTAACTAACTAGGATTATCACAGGCCTAATTACTAACAAGATGCAGTGAGATTACTCTACAGCCACAAGCCCTGCAGACCATCCAGGTTACCCAGGTCAAAATTAGGGGTTGAATTTAGGTGGGTACATCGTCCGGGAGACAAATGTACCCTTAGGTGACTTAGAGGGTGCAACACGCGACGGTGTGCTGGAAATGTGCCCTACTCGACGGCAGGCTACAGATCCCAAGAGCGCCCAGGTAACGGGATTGCCCGTAGCTGTGTCATCTCTTCATGACTACTGTGTTATTCTAGTTATTAACCTTAATCCATTTTTAGGTGCTCCTGACCGTGGTACTCAGGAGTCCCATCCTAGATATGATGCAAGACAGGACAAGTGGATTTAACAAGCAAGCAAGAAAGAACTACCCACGGTGTCAAGGCAGGTCAAGTTAAGTTATCAAGATAAATCATGTCAGGGTACTTGTCGGGAGTGCGCCACGACGGGCCACTATCATGTCAGGTTGGTCATGTCAGGAGTGCACCACTACGGGTCACTGTCGTGTTATGCTAGTTCCTTGTCTTACCATACCATGTACAATAGTCATTCCAAACATATTAAGTAAAATCAAGTTCATGACAAAAGGCGTAAGGACATAAAATGGGCGTAAAAACTCCAAGATCCAATGGGTTAAGCAAGGGGTTCAGGGTGCAGCGTACGCACAAGACACGCACGCAGGAGAGCTGCATACGTGAAGAGTCACGCACGCAGGAGAGGAAAAGTCACGCACGCAAGAGAGCTGCGTACGCGAAAAGTCATGCACGCAAGAGAGCAGTGTACGCAAAAAGTTACGCATGCCAGAGAGCAGCGTACGCGAAAAGTCACGCACGCAAGAGAGCAGCGTACGCAAAAAGTCACGCACGCCAGAGAGCAGCGTACGCAAAAAGTCACGCACGCCAGAGAGCTGCGTACGCGAAAAGTCACGCACGCCAGAGAGCTGCGTACGCGAAAAGTCATGCACACAAGAGAGCAGTGTACGCAAAAAGTTACGCATGCTAGAGAGCAGCGAACGCGAAAAGTCACGCACGCAAGAGAGCAGCGTACGCAAAAAGTCACGCACGCCAGAGAGCAGCGTACGCAAAAAGTCACACACGCCAGAGAGCTGCGTATGCGAAAAGTCACGCACGCCAGAGAGCAGCGTACGCAAAAAGTTACACACGCCAGAGAGCTGCGTACATGCAAAAGCACGCAAGCCAGAGAGCAGCGTACGCGAAAAGTCACGCACGCTAGAGAGTAGCGTACGCAAAAAGTCACGCACGCCAGAGAGCAGCGTACGCGAAAAGTCACGCACGCCAGAGAGCTGCGTATGTGCAAAAGCACGCAAGCAGAGAGCTGCGCACGCATAAAAACACGCACGCAGGGTCTGGGTCTTCTTCTCCATGGCTGAGAAGAAGCTCCAATGGCTCCAAAACTTCAAGGCATCACAACTTGGCCATCCGAACTCCAAATCCAGATTTCCAAAGTTTCAACCAGGGTAGAATTGAACTCTCTTCCACATGGAAACATCAAAACCCATAAAAATCCAACCTAACTAGATCAAAACCATGCAAAACCAAAAATGGAGAAAACTTAGATCTAGAATAATGGAGACTCCAAATCACAAAATACCAAGTTCTAATGTTGATCACCATGTCCTAAACTAGCAAATGGACAAATAAAAGAGGGTTCTCATATGGTGGCAAGGTGCACTTGCCTATGGGAGGGTATTGTGGAGAGGAAGGAGAAGAGAGTTGTGTAGAGGAAGGAGAAGAAGAAATTAATGGAGGTTTATGAGGAGAGAGAAAAAGTTGGTGGAGTTATAAAGAGGGTGGGATGTGGTGTGTTGAGGGTGGAGCATAGGCTAAGGTGTTCCAATACATTAAAACAAACCAAACCAAACCAAACCAATTAAAACTGAGCCATGACAAAACCCAAAATACGAGAAATACCAAAATTCCACAAGTTAAGAAAATAGAAATACATGCCAAAATCCAGATACGAGTATAAATACGAAATACGGGAAATACGAAAAATGAGAATGACAGATGCATCGGATACTACATGTTCTGTGCGTTTCACTTATATTATGTATCACTATGCTTCATGGTTCATTGATCACTTGTGACATGTACTCTCATGATCACAAAGTCTCCTTGAATCTCTCATTTATGGACATTTCCAGAATCACCCATTTATGGGCATCCATGTATCACCCCTTGTGGGCCATTGCATGGAATCATAACATAACCTGGCTGGATCCTTGTGTATTGATTGGGGGTACGGGGAGAGTAGAAGTAGACATGTGAATATTATCCAAGTAGTGTAGCATCAGAATCTTTTCATAGTGTAGCATCAGAATCTCCTATGCCATTTACATGTCTATATTGTACTCTGACTTACTAGCCACTGTTAGTCTCTATTTATAGTAGATATTTCTATTACAGTTCTTTTTCTGTTTACATACTGCATTTCCTTCAGTACTTGTTGTTTCACTTAACAAAAGGCCTGGAATTGGCTTTTGAAAATAAAACGAGATAAGTACAAATAGTACAAATTGTTCTAGGAAGTATTGCTGTGGAAGTCTGATCTGAAGTCGATCACTTTGTTCCTTGGACCATACGATGATGATGAAGATCACTGCTAGAAGATGATGAACAACCGGAAGAACTAAGTCACCAGAAAAGTATCGACGCACTTGGGCACTGATGGCGAGGCCGAATATTTTCCTGCTTTGCTTCACTCTGTTCTGGAAGAAAAGTTGAAGAAGAATGCTCCGGAGACTCAAAATCTCTGAGTTCTGATCTCTATGTATTCTCTTCTTGTCTCCCTCTCTGTCTGTGTGTCCTTTATATGAGAAAAAATCAGTCTATTTATAGACTTGGCCTTCTGTGCATAAAACTCAGCAAAAGTTCTGTCTTTACGCTAATAACTGCCACCCATGACTGAAGTCATCCTTTGCATACGTTGACACGTGTCCCATTATTTCAATAAGAATTAGATGCACGTAGACACGTTCTTCGAGATGTGTGGTATGAAAGCCATGTATGCAAACCACGTTCCAAAGTAGTCAGGAAGGATAGGGCGTAAACAACAACCCAAATATACTCTGAGCGTAAAGTAGTAGACTAGGCGTAAAATAGCCCAGACATGGACTTCCCGCGTAAAGTGGCTAAAAATAGCCTTGAGCTTAAAATGTAGCCCAAATAAACTTTATGCACACGTCAACTTTTGAGCGTAAAAACTCATATAGTCTCCATGCGTAAAAGAAGCCATATTGTGAGCGTAAAATAGCTCAATCCACATACTAAACGACAACATTAGTCTCTGTGTAAAACAAATCCCTTCCAATTCTGTATTGCACGCTGTCAGTAAATCTTCATGTCAGACTTTGCATTAAATGCATGACTTGACAGCTTTGTCCAGCGTAAAGTGGTTAGCTTATCTCTGGCGTAAAATCACTGGCTTGACCCTGGCGTAAAATAGATCATTTTGAGTGGAATACTCTATCTCTTTGACTCAGTCTATGAAGCACACATTTTTTTACGCTCCTACAAGACCCCCTTCAAGGTTTATAAATATTTTTAACATATGAAACACTTTGAATAGAAGCGTAAAATTCGGGGTTTGACTAGTCAACGTAAAGTTTGGGATATCCACCGGTCATCCGCGTAAAATTCGGGATATCCAACAGTCGGCGTAAAAAGAGGGATATCCAACAGTCGGCAAAATTTCAGGGAATTTGAACCAATTTGAATTTCTCTATAAATAGGTCTTTTCAGAGAGAGAAAACACTTTACTCATCTTCTTACAATCCCGAATCCCTTTGCCATTTCTTTCTTCGAAACCTCACTTTGATCCGATGGCCCCCAAGAAATCATCCACCGCCACCAGCAAGGGGAAGAAACCCGCAGTCGATTCGTCGTCGGCCGAACGTGCGAAAACTCCCATTCGGTCGTCAACACCACACCGACTGCCCAACCCAACCGTAGCTCCACCTATGATGGGTAAAACCCTATTCTTCGGTTAGAAAAACTCGTCAGGGAAGAAGAAGATAACTCGAACCTTCAGTTCTTACGCCCACGTCATACGTGTTAGCGTAAAAAAATTGAAATAAAAAAATACGCTCACGTTGTACGTGTTAGCGTAAAAGTGAAGAGATACGCCCACGTTATACGTGTCAGCGTAAAAGTTAAGAAATACGCCCACGTTATACGTGTCAGCGTAAAACTTGAGAAATACGCCCACGTTATACGTGTTAGCGTAAAAATTTAACTACGCTCATGTTCATGCATACCAGCGTAAAAGGCACATTACGCTCACATCAACATGTGGTAGCGTAAAATTTATCAATCACTGAGAGACTTTGTAAAACAAAGACTTCATATACTTTAAAAACTTTTATCAACTTTAGCAAGCATAAAAGTCAATGTCTTTACTCAAACTAATTTGATCTCTTTTTTCTTTTGTCAGTAAATTTGCAAGCTCACCCACTTGAAGAGGTTTTTGGTTCATCAGCGGGCATGGTGGGCTCGAATTATTTAGAGGATTTATCTCATGTCAAATTTCTTCAATCCGACCCCGAATATCCTGCAGCGAGCGCACAGCTGATATCTGCCCAGGGAGATAGAATGCTATTATCTATGATCGACGAGGAGGTGTTGGTGTCACTGGACAACCAACAATTCTTGAAGCCGACTTTCTTATTTGGGGATGCGATAGATTTCAAGTCGCAGCCTCATCCCAAGAAGGAGCCTTGGGTATTTAGATCTGGAGACAGAGTGATGTATCTCCCTGACATGGACAGGGATTATCCTTTATCCGCTTTCGTCTATGCTACGCATCACCGTCAAATGTTGTAGAATTTGACTCCCAACAGCTATGGCAAACCAGGCAAAATTATCTTCAGAAGAAAGAGAGAGCAAATGACATGGATTACCACATTAGCGCTCCTTGCGGTGGTGTCATCCCATTCTCTGGACTATTGCTTGGGCTTATACCGAGCGAGGATTCCTCTCTTATCCAGCCGGTACAGATACACATGTTCATAAATAAGTTCATAAAGGAAGGAGTCTTATATCCTCAGACCAACCCTAGGCTGACAGGGTGGTTGACACCTTATAGCAGTAATTGGATTCAAATCAGCAACTGGGTCATGAAGCATTTCGAAACAGAACTGGACAACATAGGCTTGTATGAAGCGGTGGCCTCTACCAGTTATGGCATTCCACCGAACGGCAACCTGTTCCTAGCTTTATTGGAGTTTTATATGAGTTCGACAGGAACTTTCGTAACTCCACATGGCGAGATGGGTCTGGCTCTACATGAGATGCAGTTCATCTCAAAGCTGCCAATGGGCGAGTTCCCCTATGAAGAATATATTCCCTCTAATCGGGAACTGGCAGAAATTCGGGAGAAGAACCCTGAACTGGTGTAAGTCTACGAAGAACTTATGTGCCATTATTTGATTTGCACCAGCATGTATAAAACCGGATCACATCTGGCATACATAACCAAATGGACAACTTATCTATTTTATCATGAAAATAGAGTGTCCAAGACGGAGAAGAGCAGGTTTCGAGAAGACAAGACTCAGACCATCAAACCTTGCTCTATAATTCCTGCAGATTTAATTCAAGAATTAATGGCCTCGCAGAAGTCTCGAGACCAATATCTGTCTACAAAAACCGGAGATATCCCTGCGGGGACTGAAACTTTGAGCTACCTGAGATATGGTAGTCAGAAGCTATCAAAGAAGGCCTTGCTGGCAGGCTTCTGATCCCTATGGCTACGAAGGTGGGTCGTACCAGGGATCAGTACCATGGACAGAATTCACCTAACCGTACTGTGGCCGACGGTACGTTTGGTTTTCAATCACAGAATTAACCTGTTGTCGGCGATGGTATGCCGAATAAACGCAGGTCTACGGACTTTCGGTGAAGAGCTGATTAATAATGCTCCTCATCGAGATAACTTTCCAAGGGTGGAGTTACCATACACCTATCTGATGGGTTGGTTACTACACCACAATTGCAAATTGCTGCCACTGGGCCCTGAGGATGAAGCGAAGATTTTCCTCCAAAAATTTTGCAAATCCACATGGAGAGTTACAACGGTGGCAGACACCCGAGCAGCATTGAATTATTCTCACGGGTGGAATTTATTTTGCACAAGGCCACCAGTTCCGGCCGACTGCCTTGGTACACAATTTGAAGACAGGGTAGAAAGAACAACTTCATTACCAAGACCTGTCTTCAGATGGCTAGTGTACATTAGACCCTCACATCTAATGTACATAAATGAAGATAATTGTGCCTTCGAACCATACTTATCCAGTAGGTTCGCTCGCCAATTTGGGTACGACCAACTTCATGTTGGTAACCCCTCTACCAGTTTCCTTCACCATGGGAAACTACTTGACGGTGCTCGAGCATGGAGGTATTTCAGCACTGCCTGTACTGGTGGTAGATTCAAAATATCTACGGCCACCAGTACAACTCAGCTACGTATCCTTCATTCATATGCTCGTTTCTATACATCTATTCGCTCTTTTGAGGATGGCTACATCATGCCAGGAAGTCTTCGATGGGCCCAGGAGGGAAATATTGAAAAACCCATCAGAATAACTCCTGATGTGCCTGATAATGTTACTGCTATAGATGATTTTCTGGAAGTAATCCCCAGAGGAGCTGGGGAGATAGCCGCGGGTCCAATAATTATTGGAAAAACCCAAAAAAGGAAGCAAAGCGCGGCTACCACTCTTTCGGTGAAGTCTCCGGAGAAGAAGAAGAAGCCTACCACTAAAGGGCCTTCCAAACCAAGGGCCCTCACTCCAGAAGATGACACCTTGGTTGAAGAGGATCATCTTGTTGGTTCTTTTTCAGTCCATCCAGGAGAAGGATCTTCAGCCCCTCCACCAGTAGTAGCACCAAAAACTGTAACACTTTTGTCTCCTGGACGCCTTAGCTCCTCGCTCCATTTATCTTTGCCAACCAAGGCACAAGTTACGGGGGATGCTACTGCTGTATCCACTGCTGATCGAGACCGTATTCTATCAGACGAGCCGGCTCTCGACTTCGATGATGATGACTGGGATAGCGATTATGATTCATATCTTGAACAAAACGAACATATTCCAGGTATTATGCAAAACCTATACGGAATTATGTATCATGATTTTGTATGTTAACTTATTTTGTTCATTTTGTAGATATTATCATTACACCAAAGCATGTAGCTCCTCCTCCTCAAGAAGAAGATATCTATGACGAAAATGAGGAATCTAAGGAGGAAACTACTTCTTCAGAAGAAGAAGACGCTGAAGAGGAGGGAATACAAAAACCCGAGATGGAGCCTCAAGAAGAAGTCCTCCATCATTAGAGGTACAACAAGCACAACCTGAAATGTCCTCTCCTGCTGAGGACGAGCACAAAGAAGGGACTACAGTAGACCTCGCTGTAGGTGATGACGGAGCTGCTGGAGGGGAACCATATTTGAATAAAGAATCAGCTGTAGAAGAATTCACTACAACTGAAGCAATGGAAAATCCTGCGGCACAAATAATTGAAGAAGATGCTGAAAGCATACTTAAGTCACCAACTTAAACTGGGAAAGTTGTAATAACATCTTCTGATGTTGCCACTGATCCAGTACCAATTTCTGACAAACCAATGCCAGAACCTGAACCAGCTCCCACAATTGTCACTACATCCACCAATATTACCGCCACCAGAACTCTAGAAACGACTGGAGTAACAAATATTAAAGACATTGCTCCCGAAGCTCTTGGGAACCAATTAGCTATGACAGCAGTAACAATAATAGCTCTCTCTCAGCTTGCTGTCACACCAATGGTATCTGTAAGTGTTGGAGATATAATCCCTGAAGCTCCTAGGGATCAATTAGCCATGACAGCAATAACAGCAACGACTTCATCTCATCCTGTTGTCACACCAACAACATCTGTTCCTGGTCTCCCAAGAAGAGATCTATTAGATATTGCTGCCATACCAAGCTCCAGCATAGAGATGAATCTCCTAGTTGAGATTCATACTGAAACTTTTTACAAAACTCTGGCAACCTTAATAAAAATGGTCCTGAATAAGGGCCTTGGTTATGAGAGTTTAAAGGCGGCAATGGCTCTGACCATCAGGAACGTTGCTATGTTCAATAATGCTGGGAGAGTTGCAGCATTAGCAAAAATTATGGAGGGTATTGAACAGCCGATCAGAGAATATCTCAAGCTTTCAAGTGAGACTGTTGAAAGTCTCATCCAGGAAGAATATGACGCCTTAACGGCTGATTATCTTGCTCGGGAGATCACATATAATGAAGCTCTCCATGAACATAGTATGAAGGTTGCTAAAGAGAAAGCCTTTTTGGTTGGAATAAAGCCCGCACTGCATGGTCATAGAGTAGCTTATGATGCTTTAAACATAGAGATTCAGAATAAAAATAATAAAATCTAAGAGGTCGAGGCTGAGTTGGCTCGCTTGAAGGCCGAGAGAGAACAGATGATCGAAGCTCGAAATCTGTACCTCACTCAGAGCTTCATTTTAGAAGAACAAGCCTTCGGGACTGAATCAACCATCAGAACCCTTGATGAAGCCAAGGATAATCTGATAATCAGCTTCGCTGGACTTTTTTGTATTTGTACTCCTGAAGCTCGACGTGCTGAAGCTACTAAGAAAGTTATGAGATCTCGTGACAAGTGGCTAGAAGAACTACAGAAGTTGCTTCAAGATGTTTCTGCTCTACCTTAAAAGAGCTCCTTATCATCTTTTATCTTATCCATTTTGTAGTATTTCCACAAGAAATGAATAAAATATTTGTTTTGTGATCCTATCATTTATTTGGAATTTAAACAAAAGGTATGAGATAGAAAATACTTATCAGAGGTAATATGGACATGATAGATAATAAAATCTTGTTTTCTGTTTAGAGTATACAATACTATCAGAGGTAATATGGACATGACAGCATGTAAGAACTCAAAGAAAAGTAGATTAATATCTATGCAGAGGTCAAATGGACATGATAGATAACGAAATACAAGCAGATTTAATATTTATTCAGAGGTCATAGAACATGATAAATAATAAATCCAACTTTTTATACCAACTGGTAAGATAGAAGATTAAAATTTCTCTCCAAGGAGACAAGTAATCAGCTTATCCAAACATTGGTAGCTGGAGAAATAAGAAGACATGTGTCATAGAGAATACACGCCAATATTGATAAAAGAATGGATGAACCAACGTATCTTTCGGGAAACGAAAAGTCGATTCAATTCCATAAAATGGATGAATCTGATGTAACGAATGGATAGGTCTTTTCGGGAATGAAAAGTTGTTTCAATTTCCAAGACCGGTTCGTTAATAGATCTCTCCTATAAATAGGTGAGAACTCTTTGTAACATTTCATTCTTTATTTCCATTCCTCTATCGAAAATGTCTTCCAAGGACGTGCAGCAAAAGAATAAAGTCTCCATGAAAGTTGAGGACGTCATCAAGACGTGTCCCATTGAGCCAATTATGTCAGACCCAACCAAAATAGGCGAAGGCTCTTCTACGCCCAAGCCACCACAAGACATCCTCGCTTTCTTAGTAGAGCCATGGAAAACACTTAAGGAAGAAGTACTGAGGATGGCTGCCTGCAAATTTTTTATGAACTCAAGCTCCGATGCCTTCGATGCATTGACCGACTATGTATTTAATAAGGAAGGCAGTGGTCCTCGTTCTTAATTTTTTATTCAGAACAAAAATAATAAAGGAGATTTTATTTTCATTCTGTCTTTTTTTATACATAGTACTTCTTAAGAAATTTGCCATTAATCGGCATCATGAGTAGATCTCCATTAGGCTTGGATAACCGATAGGCGCCATTGGAAAACACAGTCTCAATGATATAAGGGCCTTCCCATTTTGCTTGGAATTTCCCTTTGCTTTTGTGAGTCATCACCATCGGTCTTCGAACAACCAATACCAGCTCGCCAACCTTGAATACCCTCTCTATAAATTTACGATTGAAAGTTCGAGATATACGGGCTTGATATAGCTCAATATGTTGTTGTGCTTGAAGACGCTTTTCGTCCAGTCCTTCAAGTTCTTGGAGTCATAAGCGATCATTATTATCTATAGTTAGCTCATTAGCAATAGCTATTCGAAGAGATGGAATATGAATTTCCAATGGAAGGACAGCCTCACATCCATAAACCGGTGAAAATGGTGTAAAACTAGTAGGAGTTCGGACTGTTGTTCGATAAGCCCATAAACATTCTCCAAGTTTCTCATTCCAGTCACGTTTATTAGAAGAGACAAACTTTTTAAGAAGTTTGATGATCGTCTTGTTGAAAGCTTCGGCTAAACCATTAGCAGCTGGATTTAAGTCATAGAAGCCAAATTTTGAATTCGATTCTTATCACAGAACCGATAAAATGTCTGACTGGCAAATTGTGGTCCATTGTCATAAATTATCCATCGAGGAATCCCGAAACGATAATGACATGGTGTTTGATGAAGCTAATCACATTAGATGTTTTCACTTCAGTAAGGGGGACTGCTTCTACCTACTTAGAAAAGTAATCAATTATAGCCAATATAAACCGATGTCCTTTAACAGAAGGAGGGTTAATCGGACCAATGATATCCATACCCCAAGCTTCGAAGGGCCAAGAAGCTGCTGTAAGATGTAAAAATTCAGAAGGTTGGTGAATAAAATCAGCATGAATCTGACATGCTTTACACCTTCTGGCGTAATCCACAGCATCTGCTATCATGGAAGGCCAATAGTACCCCATTCTTCGAATACGATCTTGTAACTTTGGACCTGGTTGATGAGCACCACAGACACCATCATGAGCCTCACGGAGTGTTTGTTTAGCTTCACTTTCTGAGAGACAGCACAGCAAGAGTCCATCGTATGAACGACGATATAACATATGTAAAGACGAATCATAATAGAATCGAAATGATCGTCTCTTAATTGATGCAGCTTCTTTTGGATCTTCAGGTAAAATCCCATGAAACGCATAATCAATAAATGAAGTTCTCCAATCCCTCTGCTGGGAGCTTGACTCTGTAGTATAACTCTGTTCAATATATAAATTATTCTTGACACAGAATAAGTCTCGGTCCAATAAAGTAATTATATTTTGTCTCCGAATTGGAACAGCCAAGTCTGCAGCTAAGCTGGCAAGAGCATCAGCTTCTACATTCTGAGAATGTGGTACAAATTCGATGAAGAATCCTTTGAATGAAAGGACCAACTCGATTACCACTTGATGGTAAGGGATGAGATCAGGATTTCTGACTTCATAAGTTCCTCTAACTTGATTAACAATCAGTTGAGAATCTCCATAAGCTTCTAGGAACTCAATGTCCAACTGTTTTGCTACTTAGAGACCAATTAGCAAAGCGTTATATTCTGCTACATTATTAGAGCATGGCTCATTGAAAGAATAGGCACGGTATATGACCATTTTATCAGGAGAAACCAAGACGATTCCTACTCCAGAGACAATATTACCCTTAGGTCCAATCCGTGATGCTCCATCAAAATATAATTGCCAGATATCATTCTTCAAAGTCATGTTGCAATCCACGACTTCATCTTGAATGTCCTCATATTGCTTTGATGTTTCAGGTATAGGATGAGCAGCTAAGAAATCAGCTAATGCTTGACCCTTCACTAATTTTTGAGGTATATAAACTATGTCATAAGGAGTGAGCAACATCGCCCAGGTAGCTAACCTAGAGTTAAGAATGCTCTATTTTCTCATCAATACCCGAATGGGATTTATTCTGGAGATGACATGAATAGTCTGTCCTGTCACATAATGTCTTGTCTTTTGGACAGCAAAAACCAAGGCCAGACATTCTTTTTCTACAGGAGTATACCTGTGTTCTGCTCCGACCATCATTCGGCTAAGATAATAAATTTTTTATTCTTGCCCCATATTTCTTTTTTATGCAAGAAGAGCACCAAGTAAATGATCCAAGGCTCGAACATATAGCAAAAATGGTCTTTCTACCACTGGAGGTACCAGAACAGGTAGATTTGTAAGGTATTGCTTGATGTCATTGAAGGCTTTTTGACACGCTTCATCCCAAATAAATGATACACCCTTCTTTAATAGACGGGAGAAAGGTTGACATCTCCCAGAGAGATTAGATATAAACCTCCTAATATAAGCAATGCGACCCTGAAAGCCACAGAGTTCTTTCAAATTATGAGGAGGACGTATTTCAAGAATAGCTTTAACCTTATCAGGATCAACATGGATACCTTGAGAAGTAATGAGAAATCCTAAAATCTTGCCACTGGAAACCCCTAAGAAAGACTTAGTAGGGTTCATTTTCAATTGATGTTGGTGCATTAGTTCAAATACTGTCTTCAAGTCTTGAATGTGATCATCTTTTGATCGACTCTTAACAGCAATGTCATCTACATAACATTCTACTATCTTCCGTAGACGTTCTTGAAAGATGTTGCTCATAGCCTGTTGATACATGGCACCGACATTTTTAGGACCAAACGGCATAACCTTATAGCAGTAAACCCCAAGAGGTGTACGAAAAGCAGTATGCTTCTCATCTTCTGGATGCATCTTAATTTGATTGTATCCTGAGAATCCATCCATGAAAGACGTGCGTTCAAAACCGCATGTATTGTCTATCATGACATCGGTAATCGGAAGTGGAAATTCATCCTTTGGATAAGCTGTATTAAGATCTCAAAAATCTATACAAACTCGGACTTTTCCATTCTTCTTCATAACTGGAACAATGTTAGCAACCCAGTCCGGGTGTTGTTCTTCACGAACGAAGCCACATGTTATCAGCTTTTTGACTTTCGCCTCAATTGCATCCATCATATCTGGTCGAAAATGTCGTTTCTGTTGTTTTACAGGATTAGCATTAGGAAGAATATTGAGTTTATGAGTAGCAACTTTAGGATCTAGACCTGGCATATCCTCATAACTCCATGCAAAAATATTAATATATTTTTTTGATGATTTTTCTCAATCCTTTCTTTTCATTTTCAGAAAGGTTTTTACTGATGAATATTGGTTTAGGCGTAGTTCTATCTCCAACATCAATCTGGACAATCTCGTCCTCTGTAGGTGGTTATCGTTGTTCAAAACGAAGTTTCCATTGAGTGTCCATCTGTTGAGCCCAAGGATCATTCTCAAATGGTTCAGATTCACCATCAGTTTGAACCATGTTTACTGAGAATATTTGTTCAGATTCATCATAATAACCTCTTTTAACATACGAGGAGTGAGATGTATCGGATTCGATGAATTGAATTTCTTCCGAATATGATGATTGTAAAGAGCTAGAAGAGAATTCTTCTTGAATATTGTCATTAAACATATGGGACGGATCATATCCCAACCCATGACGAGTTTTCTGATAAAACGGATCACCACTTAATGGTAATTGTCTACCCTTGCCTTGATTGAGACCTTGCATAGTCTTTAAATCATATCCTATATTCTGGATAATCTTGAAAGATTGTTGACTATATCTGTCAATTCGGATTCTTCCTTTATTTTTATCTCTCAAATCATCTGTCTGAGCAACAGGGATATTTCTAGCCGTGCCAAACACAATTTGGTGCTTGTTTTTTTTATCAGACGAAATCACAAAATAAGATTCTTCATGACGTCTATAGGTTACACAAGCTTGCGATGAAGTAACTACAGAAAGAAGATAAGGAGAAGATGTTAGGAACCTTTGAGCATAAGGTCCAACATCGACATGAGGAGGAAAGGAATTTTTCTTATGATCAATGTATAAGATTTCCTCCGTGTCTATGTCATCTTTATACTGATGATTTTGATCATCAGAAGATAAAGTCATTCTTTCAACATATTTGACAGCCATATACTCAAAAAGGAAATCTTCATTGATATTGGAAAGTACAGAACGATCAATATTTATATCATTTACAATTTGACTGCTATACTTCGGATTAATCACTAATAGACCATCATCCATCTTTTACATAGATTTGCCAAGATTGACAATCAATGGTGGTTCTGGATCATTCGTACGAGAAGTACGCCCTTTGACCTTGATCCTAAGAGGTTGAACTTGGCTTTTAGTAGAAGCATTCACTGATTCCTCAGATGAAGCTTAAGTTCTCCCTTTGACCTTGATCATCAGAGGTTGATTGTTGACAGGTTGGGGTTGGATTCGCCCTTTGACTTTGATCTTCAAAGGTTGCTCTTCTGGCGGATCTTCATTAATAGACTGATCTTCTGCAGATGATCGATCTTCATCTATGTCTGATATCTCTTTCATATGCTCTTGTTTATAGAGCATTGAATCAGAAAAATAGGCTTCGACACCCTTGAAAGGATTGATATCAGCAAACTCAGTTTTCACAACCCCTTGGGAATCCACGTACTTGAAGCATTGGTGGAGAGTTGAAGGCACGATGTTATGCTCATGTAACCACGGTCTTCCAAAAAGGATGTTGTAGGATACGTCTGAATTAATAACATAGAATGTTGCCATAGTTCGAAGATCACCAATCTGAATCTCCAGACGAATCTTCCCCAGTGGTTTACTCTTTCCAGAGTTGAAACCAACTATTGTGGTACTAGTGTAAGTCAAGTCACTAGTAGGAATCCTCAACGGTCTTAGCATACTTTGAAGAATTATGCTAATGGAAGACCCAGGATCAATATAAATCCTGTCAACTTCAATGGATTCAATATATCCAGTGTAGCACAAAGGCCTGTCATGCTTGTTATGCTTCAACATCATATCTTCTTGTATAAAGGTGATATTGGGAATTGCTTCTATCACACTATAACATTGTGGACATGATACTGGTATATTATTAGGAGTCTTAAGTTGAGCTAAGCAGGAATCAGCTTGCAGCAAAGCTTCACTCAAAGTTTTGCGACTTTTTTTAGAAAGGCGAAGCAACTAGAAGATAGATAATCTAGCTGGAGTATTAGCTAACTGGGCTAGAATATCAAATTTATAGGGTTTTATCACCACCCCCTGACTGGAAGCAGACTTCAATGGGACGTCAAAACGTACTGCTTTCTGTTTCCCCTTTTCAACCACAGCACGAACAGGAGACGGTTTAATTGGTGGTGTTTCAACATTCTTTGCTTCTTTGGAGGATCCCTCATAATCATTTTGGTACTCTTTTCCAGATCTTGTACCAGCAAAAGTTTCTTTTTCAGACTCAGAAGAAGGAAGTACCATATTGCAGGATTTAGTCTTCCTTTCCTTAGCCTTCTTCTTACAAGGATCGTTATGAAGAACCTCAGAACCCAATCCAACAATGGATTTTTGATTTTGAATTTGTAAAGGAAGTCGTATTCCTTTATCATAATTCAAACTTTCTGTCTTTTGAAAATCATAACCCATCTTTTTTATGAGAAGGACAGATTGCTGACTGTACAAGTGAGTAGGCAAAGGACTTTTAACAGGTGGTTCAACAGAGGAAGAATAAGAGATCTCTGTAACTACAGGAGAATGAGGAATAGAATTCTTTGTAGCTACAGGAGGAGAAGGATTCGGGATACGAGGAAAAATCCCTATAGGGGCTTTTTCATAAGCAACAAAGACTTGTTGTACCCTGTATAAGAGAATACTATTCATGGATAGCCACTACTGATGAGTAATCTTGAGCTTGGTAGGAGGAGCCAGACTTGGAGGACATATGTTTAATCCTCTCAGTCTATCTTCCAAAGGAATGACATCCCATAGATGATCCAAATCATCAGGATCTGGAATAACATGAGAAATCATGTTGCAAGTTTTGACTTTCTTACCTTTCTTGGATTTTAAAGTTTTACCTTCATCTTCCATTTCAGGTACTAAGTCAGGATGTACCCACATAATTTCATCATTCTTTAATGTAAGAGGCAACAATCCTTCATTTTTCTCCCTGGCAGGCGGAATATTTACAATCTTCATCGTCGCCTTCGGAATTGGGACAATTCCATCTGGTACTTGTTGAGAAGGAAAACCTCCAAATTGAAGAGAAACTATATTGGTTGTGACCGTATGCTCATCATTAGTTAGAGAGATGGCATTGGCATTAATCAATTCTTGGATTTTCTTCTTTAGGACATAACAAGCCCTAGTGGGATGATTTATGTATCTGTGATAGATACAATATTTGGGATTGTCAGTCAGATTCACCTCATTAGGCCTCTTTGGCTGGAGTTTGCCACTCTTCATCAGACATTGAAATATCCCTGGGATATCACTCTCATCAAAAGAATATTCTTCTTTTGGCTTAGAAGACTCCCGATTATTCGGCGTTGTTTTGCTTTTGGAAAGATTAACCATAAGAGTGTCTTTTCCTTTTACATTACGATTACCAGAATTATTACCAGGATTACCTTTCTTTCCTTTATCCTCTAAGGCAAAAATTATCCCATATTCACGAGCCAACCTACCATTGGTCTCGGCAGAAACTGCTGCTATGATAAACGAAGCCCAATCTGTGAATTGGGAACCCGTGAAGACAGTAATGGATGGTCGCAGATTCATCTTGCATGTATCAATTAACGCTGAATCTGGCATACCAAGAGGCATCTTTAGAGTCGCCTATCGGAAACGTTCAATGAACGTTCGAGTATCTTCTTTCTCCTTTTGCTTGATTTCTATTAAGGAGGACATGTTCATGTCCATACTTCCTTCATAGAAGCGGGAGAGAAACATTGCCTTAAATTTGTCAAAAGACGAAATGCAATTATCGGATAAACTACGATACCAATCGTAAGCTGAACTCGTCAAGCACCCAATGAATACTCGAGTGAGAAGAGCATCTTTTTTCTACAAATATATAGTCATAATATCAAAGTAATTTATATACTGACTAGGAGAAGCCTTTCCATCAAACAATACCATTGACTGTGGGTTGAATTTCGGTGGAAAGGGTACATCATTCCAATGATGAGGATAAGGTTGCTTAATCCCTAACCTCTGGAGTTGGTCCTTTTGCTTCAAAACTTCAAACTGTATTTTGAGCTCACGCACTGCTTGAATGGCTTCACTGGTTTGCGAAAGCACATTTGATTGAATAGTTGTTGGTTGTACCGTAACCCCCACCGGAGATGGTACATCTTCTGGAATGATGGGATCTGGAGATGCAGAATTTTGGTTAACAGTAGGCTCTTGGATATTCAAAGGTATATCAACCCCTTGGCTATCTTGAGTTTATGCTGCTACTTGTACCGGTGTTACTATTGCCGGTTGAGCAGTTTGCTGAGCCGTTATTATCTGGTGCATGCTTTGTATCATATTAAGCATGTCTTTCAATGATTGCTCAACGACAGTGAGACGTTGTTCTGTATTAGCAGATGACGTCTCTGGTTCATCTCCAATAGCGTAGGATTCAACCTCTCTTGAAGATACAGAGGGATTAGTATAGAAGTATGAATCGACACTATCATATTTGGACTTAAGAGATTGAGTACCCCCAGCTTCTAGATCAGAAGTCTGCAATTGTCTTTGTCTTCTTGATCGAGTATTCTGATATACTCCTTCAAAATAATCAAGAAGTCTGTTGAATTGTTGTTGACCTGGGGTTTGGGACGTGTTCCGTCTAGGACGTCGTCCTCTGTTGGTGTGAGATACCATGTTGACTGATGCATATGATAACTCATCAGCTTGTTGTTGGGACGCATTAAAACTTAACCGATCAAAAACTGACCGTTTGGAGGCCGAACAACAACATTTAATTACAATCTGGGGACACTCACAGTAATAATTTTCTTGGGGGAGTGTCACGGGAGATTGTCTATTTTTACGCTTTTGCATTAGCAATTCACGTAAATCAGAAGGATTAGTCTTCTTTATTACATTTGGGGTAGCAAAACGTTTAGTCCCTTGTGTATAAAGAAGATTATTAGCTGCATTTGCAGAACCAAACTGTACATTTTTACTTGCTTGGAGTTGCGTGCGTAAATCGTGAGATTTTTGAGCACGAAGGACTCCATCTTCGTTGCGTGTAATTTATAAGTTTGGTACCTTGCGTACAGAAGGTTGTTTTTTACCAACTATGTTTTTATGCTTCATACGTGCAGGTACATTCACTTTAGATACATAAGCATCTTTGTGAATTTTATCTACGCTGTCACAGACAGGAGATTTACCTTTACGCATAGAGCGCAAAACATGAGTATCTGCCACATCACAGACGGGAGATTTTCCTTTACGCGAAGAGCGTAATTTTTGTGTGTCTACCACGTCACAGACAGGAGACTTATTCTTACACTCAGAAGCGCAAACATTAGAGTCTGTCTCATTACAAATGGGAGACTCATTCTTATGCACTGAGCGTAAAATTTGGTTTTTACCCACCGGGCGTAAAATATCATTTTTACGCACTGGGCGTAAAACTTGGTTCTAACGCAGTGGGCGTGAAACCTGATTATCTGCACCGTCACAGACGGGAGATGAATTGTCACAGTTAGAGTGCAACGCTGAAGTAAGGACTGCCTCATTACGAACGGGAGCCCCTACGACAGGAGTGGGAAGAATTCTCTTGCCATCAGAAGCAACAGAGAGATCAAAAGCTACTTTGGATTTAGGAACCCAAACTTTTCATGCTTTGCGAGACTTTTGAACATTGGAGCAGCGAGAACCACCCCCAATTCGGAGCATTTCTTCATAAGCAGTCTGGTCGAATTGAACGATCAGAGTCTTCTTCGTTGATCCGATCGACACATCATCGTATTGAGCAATTGCCTCCTCGTCAGAGGAGAAGGTCATCCCCAGCAGAGTCGACATTTTGTTTCACTTAACAAAAGGCCTGGAATTGGCTTTTAAAAATAAAACGAGAAAAAGTACAAATAGTACAAATTGTTCTGGAAAGTATTGCTATGGAAGTCTAATCTGAAGTCGATCACTTTGTTCCTTGGACCATACGATGATGATGAAGATCACTGCTAGAAGATGAACAATCAGAAGAACTAAGTCACCAGAAAGGTATCGACGCACTTGGGCACTGATGGTGAGGCCGAATGCTTTCCTGCTTTGCTTCACTCTATTCTAGAAGAAAAGTTGAAGAAGAATGCTCCGGAGAATCAAAATTTCTGAGTTCTGATCTCTATGTATTCTCTTCTTGTCTCCCTCTTTGTCTGTGTGTCCTTTATATGAGAAAAACTCAGTCTATTTATAGACTTGGCCTTCTGTGCATAAAACTCAGCAAAAGTTCTGTCTTTACGCTAATAACTGCCACCCATGACTGAAGTCATCCTTTGTATACGTTGACACGTATCCCATTATTTCAATAAGAATAGGATGCACGTACACACGTTCTTCGAGATGTGTGGTATGAAAGCCATGTAAGCAAACCACGTTCCAAAGTAGTCAGGAAGGATAGGGCGTAAACAACAACCCAAATATACTCTGAGCGTAAAGTAGTAGACTAGGCGTAAAATAGTCCTGACATGGACTTCCCGTGTAAAGTAGCTAAAAATAGCCTTGAGCGTAAAATGTAGCCCAAATAAACTTTATGCACATGTCAACTTTTGAGCGTAAAAACTCATATAGTCTCCATGCGTAAAAGAAGCCATATTGTGAGCGTAAAATAGCTCAATCCACATACTAAACGACAACATTGGTCTCTGTGTAAAAGAAATCCCTTTAAATTCTGTGTTGCATGCTGTCAGTAAATCTTCATGTCAGACTTTGCATTAAATGCATGACTTGACAGCTTTGTCCAACGTAAAGTGGTTAGCTTATCTCTGGCGTAAAATTACTGGCTTGACCCTGGCGTAAAATAGATCATTTTGAGTGGAATACTCTATCTCTTTGACTCAGTCTTTGAAGCACACATTTTTTACGATCCTACACTTGTATCTTACTTTACCGTATGATTGTATTTTCTAACCTGCTATGAACTGTTGAGATGTATTGTGCTCGCTCATGTCCTGACTGGACGTGTTAAAAATATTACAGAGGAAGAGGAGGAGGCCTGTGTGGATACCTTCTACGGGGCAGCCCTAGACGACACTTGTGAGCTGGACTCTCAGGAGGACCCAGCTCTAGCTGAGGATATTGCCCCCATTGCCTAGACTAGCTTAGTTAGGCTTTATCTTATTTATGTTGTCTTGAGACTAGTAGTTAGACTTTATTTCTGTCTTGAGATCTGGGTTGTATATATTCTTTCATATTCAGTAGCTGAGACATGTATTTCTGGATATTTACTGAGATGTTATCTTAGACTTTCTGATCACCTGTATTTCTTTGAGTTCTATATCATATCGTGCTTCTTCTTCCTTAGTTGTTATTGAGTTTACATTCTGCTATGTCACCCTCATTCGGGAGTATAAACTGTTTAGAATTATATTGTTAGATGTTGTGACCTAGGACAACGTTCTACCACCGACACTGCGGCATAGGCTGGACGTACCCACGTCTCGTGCCCTTACTCTAGGGTACGGGTCGTGACATCAGCGGTCACCATACTGGAAGATAGAGTCACTCGATAGACGTGCCCTATGCTGGTGTCTGAATCCCATGATGTAGAGTCAGAAGAGTTAGATCATTTTTTTTCGTCAAACTCAGAAACATCTGGGGTTGAGATCGGTGAATTGTAGCCCAACCCTTGCTTTGTTTTGTTGTAATATTAGAACGACTTTCCTTTTGGAGCAAGTATACAAATAGGAGTTCGTTATCCTTTACCACCTTTGAGGCCGGATTTGAAGTTGTAGCCCATCTTTTGGATGATGTTCTTATATTGTTGACTGTGATGACGTAGTTGAAGTCGTCCATTATCATCATTTTCAGAGTCGCTATCGATTGTAGCCTTTTGATTCAATCTTTTGCTGAAGAGGATGGGATGTTCATCCTTCTTCCGGAAGGGAACTAGAAATAATGTGTCTTGTACTGATTCGAGTGATACCTTATCTTGGAAAGGTTGAACTGCTCCTAAGGTAAGAGGTTCGAAGTTATCCAGAATTTCTAAATAACATCGTTTATAATAATTGACATCAATATACTACAAAGGAGATACTACTTTATTAATATTTACATCTTCATTTACAACAGTATTTTTAACCTTAGCTGATGGCTTGCCAAGATTAATAACAAAAGGAGGAGAAGAAGAAGGCTTGTTACGACGAAGGTCGATAACAAGAGGCTCAGAAGAGGTGAGATCCCTATGCTCTATCTTTTCCGTAGGAGGATTCTTGGTGGAAGAAGAGAGATTGATGGTCAGCATTTGAGAAGATGATTGACGAGAAGTGCATTCCATGACTAGAATCACCAAAACATCGTTCAGACTCTCTTTTCGGTCTTCTTTGGTGTCCATAGCTAGTATGACTTTCATGAACTCTTCTTTATACATTATGGAGTCTGTATAATATAATTCGATGCCTCGAAAGGGATTAAGATCAGCCACTTTCTTTCGTACTTCTCCGTTGTCATCAACATATTTTAAGCATTGATGGAGAGTAGATGGAACGATATTATGTTCATGCAACCATGATCTTCCTAACAATACATTGTAGGAGACATGATTGTCAATCACATAGAAGGTGACCTTCGTACGAAGATCACCAATTTGGACTTTGAGGCGAATCTTCCCCAGCGGTTCATTTCTTCCAGAATTAAACCCCAGAATAGTTGTGATCGTTGTTGTGAGGTTATGGACTGGGATTTTAAGTGCATCCAACAAAGTTTTTGGCATAATACTAAGTACAGATCCTGGGTCGACTAGAATGCGATCAACATTCATGGTATCGACATATCCTGTATAATAAAGAGGTCGGTCATGTCGATTGTCCTCCAGAAGCATATCATCCTAAGTGAATATGATATTGGGAATCAGTTCCATCACAATATGACAGTGAGAATATGCCACCGGTTCCTTGTCTGGTTTCTTGAGATGTGCCAGACAAGCGTTAGCTTACATCAAATCTTCACTTTAAGTTTTTCAAGTTTTTTTCGAGAGACGCAGGAGTTCATAAATTGATAATCTTGCCTAAGTATTGGCTAGTTGAGCCAATATGTCAAAATTATACAGCTTTTCGAGTCCCTGAAGTGGAGTTTTCTTCAAGTTTTTGTCAAAGCGACCCGACTGCTTGCCTTTGTCAGCCATTGTCGGTTTGGGAGGAACAAGTTTTGTTTGGGGCGATGATGCCGAAGGAACATTGGGGACAGCAAGAGAAGATGTCGGAGGGGAAAAAGAGATCGGAGGAAGAGTAACAATATTCTCTTGACCTTCTGGATAGTCTCTGAGATAGAGCCTCCAAGATCTTGTACCAATCATAGCTTCTTCGTCTGGAACTGGTGCAAAGAAAATCATGTTACAGTTCTTCATTCGAGTCTTATTTCTGGCAGACTTTTTTTGAAGAGATGAATGATCTGTCCAGAATCCCAGACCCACACAGGATTGATTATGTAAAAAACGTAGAGAAAGAGGTATATGAGACCTTTTTGCATGATTCAAGCCAGGGGCTTTCTGTAGATCATATCCCATCTTTGTCATCAGTTCACGGGACTGTTGACTATATAAATAGAATTCTGGCTGGTTCTTGATTTCCAGCTTTGATATTACCGTTTTGGAAGAGGAAGATGAAGCCGCCGCTAGAATAAATGTAGCATCCAAAGGTGGAAGATGACCGCCCAGTGATATCATGTGACACGACTTGTACTTGGCTGCCTTTTTTGTCTTGGTAGATGGAACAGGTGTCTTTGATTCAAAATCAGCGACCAAGTCAGGGTGAATCCACATTATCTCCCCTTTATCGGTTGACAGAGGTACAAGACTATTACTTCGTGCAGACGGAAGATTGACGATCTCCAAGGAGGCTTTTGGAATAGGGACGACTCCATCATGTACCAATTGAGCAGAAAAGTTGCCGAATTGCAGAGAGACGACATTGGCAGCCACAGCCTTCTCATCTTGCTGAAGAGTGATTGCCTTGGCATTGTTCAGCTCTTGGATCTTCCCTTTGAGTACATAACATGCCCTGGTTGGATGTCCCAAGAACCTGTGATACATATAATATTTAGGATAGGATTGTCCGTTTATCTACTTTATCTGGCCGTTTAGCTTCGGGAAGTTGAAGTTTGTTGCTCTTGATTAGACAATCAAATATGCTTGGAATGTCAACCTTGTCAAAGGAATATTCTTCCTTGGGACGTGGTGCTCTCTGTGGAGGTGTCTGTTTGCCATGACAAAAGGTTATACGAACTTTTCATATTTTAAACATAAAAAGAGTACAATCAATTCCTAAATAGGAGATCTAAATACAAAATTTCTAGGAAAGTGTGATGGTGGAGATCGAGCACTACAGCGGCTCCTTTACTTCGTTGACGATCTGACGATGAGTTGAACTTACTTTGGCTTTCTGGTGCTGGTGATTGAAATTCTAGGGTTACCAATCAAGAGGATGCCGAAGTTGAAGATTTTGAAGCCTCTCTATCGAAGGAAAACTTCGTCTATTTATAGGAGAGCACATATGCAATATGCATAAGGATTGTGCAGATATACTACATGTGGAGATATGGAAGAATCTTAAGACGTCACGGTGAGGGCTACTGCTGAGCTGACACATGGCAGGCAAATGGATTCACTTCTATTGAGATCTTTGGGGAGTTATCAGCATAACTGATTAAATGACACGTGGCGTGTGCTTATTTGTTGATCGGATGAACCTAAGCAGATTCTTCTCCTATCTCCGAAGTTGGATTTTGTCTTATTTTAGAGGATTATTGGTTTAAACAAACCAGTTGGATATGGCTTTCATCCATAAGAACAAACTCCGTCCTTATCTATGGTTTAAACAAATCGATAAGATACTGGTCTTATCAACAGAATCAAACTCTGTCTTGTCTTAAGAGCAGCGGTTTAAACAAACCGATAGGGTGGTATCCTGAAAGATATAAGCACCCATCTAGCCACGTGGAACCATGTTACTTTGTAGTGTTGCACCGCTATACAAGCTGCACTTCTGACGGAGCTTTGATGTCACTGTGCTTATGGGTGACGACTAAACTGTGCTTCAGGAGATGGAGTCACTGTGCTTTAGGACGACGAGTAGACTGTGCTTCAGGCAATAGAGTCACCGTGTTTTAGGGCGACGAGTAGACTATGCTTTAGGCGACAGAGTCACTGTGCGTTTAGGGCGACGAGTAGACTGTGTCTTGAAGATGAAAGAGTCACTGCACGTCTAAGTTGAAGCGAGGGCGCTGTATAAGGAAGTGAGCTAGCTGTGCTTCTGAGTCGAAGCAAGGGCGCAGCAGAGAGGCTGCGCTTCTGAGTCGAAGTGAGTGAGCAGTCGGGAGGCTGCGCTTCTGAATCGAAGGAGCTAGTTTCTGTCAAAGTCTTTAAGAGCGATTAATGACTGCTTTTTTTAATGGACGAGTTTGTCGTCCTCTTCTCTAATTATCGCCGTCTTTTGGGAAATTCAAGAAGTCTGTGGCCTAGGACATAGTAAAATTAACCTATTAAATGAGGTTCGTTGTGTTGAGTTCTAGGTTCATCCCATTAATTTGTACGTCTTTGACTGACGGCCACGTGGCATGTTGGTTGGACCTCATTCACCCTATATAAAGGGGAGTTTTTTGGAGAGTCGTCTTCCACTCTTAGCATTCCAAACGCTATGCTTGATCCTGACTTAGCTTCGAACGGCCATTGGCCTTGCACAAGTCGGCTGATGGTTGTGGATCCCTTCGTTCAAAGAGGTTGTGCCTTTGTAGAAGAACTGCTGAGTTTCAAGATGTATTTGAGCATTTAGCATAAGGATTTCGAACGTGAACGATGACTTGGAGGTCTTCGAGATCCAAGCTTTCGGATTTGGATTGGTTGCCAATCCAAAGAGCCACAGGTTGTGCTCTTCCCTGCTCAATGGCGGTGGCTCGGCCTGTGCTGTGGACTGAGTTCTCTCTCGGGCCAATAGCTGCTTCAGGAAGTAGCTCGCTCTGACAGTGCTGCACGTCTGGGGGTTGCGCGTCTGTGAAGATGAACCCCCTTGTATGGGGTTCTGCGAAGATAAACCCCCTTGTAGTGAAGATTAACCCCCTTGTAGATTCTTAGGAGTTTTAGTTCTTTTCATGTAATCACGAAGAATCTGTAATAGTTCCTTGTAGACATGATTTTAATAAGAGAACTCTTTCTGCACTTTCTGCTGTATGTCTTCGTAGCTTAAATTTTCTGTCTGCATGTTTGGGTAACTGCACTTTTTATGAAATCGGGTGTAGTGAGAACACCACCTGCACTTTTGAATGCCTGTGCTTTTTTATGCTTCTACAAGACTCCCTTCAAAGTGTTTCAAACTTGAATCAAGCTCGAAATACTTTAAACAGAAGCATGACACGTATCTTTTCAAGCGAATGCTCGGCTTGCCTACTGACAGGCTGTCGTCACGCTTAGGCTTCGGCATTAAATGCCTCGAGCCGTCGCTTCATTAAAGTTGATCTTAACTCCTCGTTTCTACGGAACGATCATCATGATCTCAACTTTTCATTCCTACGTTGTTCGAAGAGTTTTCTCGATCACGAAGCGTTTCGTCTTTTTTCGCTGACGTGGCTGTACCCTATAAGTAGGGGTCGTTTGGGCGAGAGAAAAACTTTCTTGCTTTCACCTACCTTCTAATAGAATCTTTTCGTCAGAGTCTTCTTGTCATGACCCAGACCCTGTTTAGGGGCACGAGTACGTGGGTACGTCCATCCTATGCTGCAGTGTCGACTGTAGAACGCTGTATAGGTCATTTAGAACATATGACAAGTAACACAATGAATATAAACTGTCATCTCCGCACGAAGGGATATAATCATAAGTCAATCACATAAATCTAAGGAAGATAAGCACGAATGAGATAGAGATAAAGATGAAATAGACAGACTGAAATAGATGCAGAGTTACAAGCACAAGTTCAGAATTTAAAGACGTAATACAATCCCGAATAAGTTCTACAGGCTCAAGTATCAAGCTAGAATACAATCCAGAAGAGAAATAAGTTTTAGTGATAACATTACATCCCAAAGTAGAAGTACTATTTATATACAACTCGTGCTAGATAACTGAAAGCAAAACCAGACAATATCCTAGCCATCTATTCCAAACACTACTGGTGTCTCCTCTAGGCTAGCTAGATCCTCTGATGTCTCTGTAAAATTTTGTTAACGTATCAAGTCAGGATTAGAGCGAAGTACAAACGCTAACAGAAGTTCCAATGAATTGAAAAATACTATAAGACACAGTTATAATGGAATACAAGATAAAATATCAAGACTGGAAGTAAAACAGTACAAATGAAATAAATATCATGATATGGTGTAAAATACTGGAATGTAAAGAAGTACATGAACATCTGATGTATAATGTAAAATATAAACGGTACCTTGAGATATTAAAGCATTATGTGATCGGCTTAGGTCCAGATCAGGCTGTTCCATTTGACTGACTATGCACAAGAACAAACACAGGTAAACCTGGAGATCAAGCTAGCCAAAATGAAAGCTATTATTCCAGTAGTATCAGGTCAGGCTACACCCTACGTGTGGTAAGGGTGAAGCTATGCACAAGTAGTAAACATGAGGGGTATTGATAACATAACCTCTAATAACTCCCCAATCCTCCGAATAGTATAATAGATCCAACCATGACATGTCATGACACGGGATTCAAAAGCAGGAAGCCATGCCCACTCCTAAATTGGTGTGTATACAAGTACAATATGCAAGATCGAACAATGTACCAATATACCAGGTAAACTAGGAATAACATCTCATGACGGGATCCAACGTATACTAGTCCGTGTATCTTTGTGTCGAGAATCAAGTAAAATACTATAACTGAATCGGATATAGTAGATATCAAATCAATAAAAAAATCAGAGAATGTACTCGCCTGCGGTCTTGAGCTGTCAATATGAATCGAAGATCAAGGTGGAGTCACAGACCTATATATGAGATATACATGTGTTAAATAGGGTGTAACAGTGATAGACATGGTTTTCTAGTACATGATATGCAATATAGGTCAAACTAGGTCAAGTGTTGACTCACAGTTGACTTTTGGTCAACTGGTCAACTCTGGTCAACTCCTAGTCCAATCTAGATCAGATGTTGAGCCAAAGTTGACTTCTAGTCAAAATAGTCAACTTTGGTCAACAATGGTTATATTTAGGTCCAGAATCCTATATCAAGACTTATCTTACTAAGATACCCTATTCTAGGTATTCACATATCCAAATTACCAATATTACCCTTATACAAGTTTTTATATATATATCAATCTACCTTAGACTATAAGTTAGTAATACTCTATACCTTAGGCTGTAGGCTAACTTCTCATTACGTTAGCTAAGCTAAGTCACCACATCCTAGGTTTGATAGGTAACCCTTTACCTCACTTAAATTAGGATTCAATAATTCTATGGTAGGGTATACATAACTTAAACTATATAAGTAGTATCCTACACTGGACATTACCTTACTCTAGAGTAGTTAGGTAACTAACCTATAATACACTTTCTATCTTAGCTATAGATAACATCCTATACACTAGCTAATAGGTAAACCATCTATTACCTTAGATAACTAGGAATTTCCTATTTTCCCTCAAACTAGATAACTCACACTAACATACCACTAACTCAAAACCCCCAAAACTCTTATCTGAACTAACCTTTTATTGAAACTAATATTTAAACCCATATCCTTATTCACTCCCTGCTCAACGAGTGACATAAAGGCTAAAGGCCTATGGCCTTGCCCAACACTCTCTCTGCTCATCCTGCTTCTGCTGCTATAACCTTGCAATTTCTTAAATGCAAAATTGAAATGAAAGCCAAGGCAAACAAGGCTTGCTGTTGCTGGGAAGGGCAAATGTAGAAATTCCCAACCTAGTGCATGCCCTGCTGCTGCTGCAATACCAAATCTACTACAAAATGCAGGGCCAAACCAAGCTCTGCAGGAAGACCCTGCTGCCCCTATGCCTTGCTGCAAATGCAAGCTACATGGCTTGCTATTGTTGCTGCTCATGCTGCTGTACTTGCTGCATTTGCTGCTGCAGTTGCCACTGCATCCATTTGCTGCAATGCAAACACTCTAATCCCTATATAGGTATCCTAACATACTAAGAATCCTAACTCTCCAATACTAAGACATGGATACTAGGCTAGATGTTGACTAACTCTATTATCTAACTAATCCTCCAAGATATTAACATATAGACTAACCCCACATCACATCCTAATCCCCTAACCCAACTAACACCTGATACCACATCTGGTACTCCACAAATCTTAGGACATTAGGATCTAACAGGAACTACCATCTGCTCCTAAATAAACCCAATATCTGAACTAGCATTTAGACACTATCAAATCCAAAATATGATACTAACTTATTACTCTAAACATATGAGACTCTCTTAGGATATTCACTAACAGAACCTATATCCTAATCCTCTAATCAACTGACACTAACGTCACATAAACCTAAAACTATGACACCCCAAGTCTCTGATACTTACATACCTGACACCAACCCATCCTCTGGTACATACTGACATCTAACTAAACCTACCAAGTTACTAACATCTGGATACTAACCTACATCACTAACTCCATAACTCACTCGAGCACTCATACCCTCACACAAACTCTGAGGCTAACTTATCTTATTCTGAAATGAAAGACCCATCTGACACATCTACCAAAATCTGATACTAAATGGAAACCCAAAATCAAACCTCTGTTCTAATCTATACACTCAATCTTGGTCACGAGACTATGGCCTAATGTCGTGAGCCAATGGTCCCTTGGCCAACACCCAAATGGGGTGCCCCTACTACAGTCACTGCTCTATGGATACTGGCAAATGCAAGGCAAAGGTATTTGCCCATGTTGCACTCACAATGCTGCATACTGCTGCTGCACTGAGCTAAGGCAAGCAGATGCAAGCTGCTACTATATTACATTTGTAAATTCTCTGCATATGCAATGCAATGCTCTGATTATTAGCTTGCTGCAACTCTCAAACCACTGCCACCACTAAACCCCCGACACAACACTTAATCCTAACATACTAACACATCAAGACACTAACCATATCCTAACATGAACTACACCTGATGCTATATTAGCTCAATATCTGACTAATCCTCGATACCCAAATCTCATTCAGGATACTCACAAACCTATACTCTAAAACCAAAAACCCAATCTCTGAAATCAAAACCCAAGGCTAATGGCCAACCTCACTGCATATGCTAATGGCCCTGATACTCTCCCAAAATCTACCCATACATTCCTGAATATATATTTTATATATATATATATATATATATATATATATATATATATATATATGTACATATCCGATAGATTTACATATATATCTACAATATATATATATATATATATATATATATATATATATATATATATATATATATATATATATATATATATATATATATATATATATATATGTACATATCCGATAGATTTACATATATATCTACATAATATATAGCTAACACAAACCTCTGTCTCACATCACATTCACCGATTACAAATATCTTAACTGAACACTAAGATACCAACATACACCAACACTCTATACTTTATTAAATCTTCAGTGGTATAATACCTGCATCATCCAAGACACTATACAATGTAGGATACATATATCTATATATAAGATACTCACATATATGCCAACTACATTATTCTACATACCTCTGAATGCAATGTATATATTGTTGAGAACTAATAAGGGACTTAGTCCCACATTGGAAAATATAGTATGAAGAGGAGCTAGACTCCCTATAAGTAGTGGAGTAGCCAATCAATAAAATATACAACAATTATTCTCTATATGGTATCAGAGCCATAACCACAAATTTTTTTCCCACCCCTTCCCCAACCCGACGAACCCCCCTGCTGCCCCTGGCAGTTCTCCTCTGTCCCGCCCGACGCCCCCTGCTGCCGCCGACGAACCCCCTGCTGTCGCCAACAGTTCCCCTCTGCCACGTCCTGCCCCTCATGCCCGCCCGACGCTCCCCCTTTTGCCGCCGCCGACCCCCCTCTGCTGCCCACGACGCCCCCATCCCTACCCCCCCAACGCCACCCTGCTGCTGCCCCCCCCCCGATGCCCCCCTCTTCCGACCCTAACTGCTGCTGCCCCCCCTTTTTTAAAAGAAAAAAACCCTAATTTGAGAGAGAGATTATGTGGGCGGTTATTCGAAGACAGATGGACGTCAAATGCTTTATTTGCACCATCTGTTCCTACATTACGCCCTCCGGAATTACAAAATGCTTTATTTGTTTTTCCTTCTTGATCTGAAATTAGGATCTACATGCACGTGCTGGTGTTGGCTACGTTAACAGCGCATTCGTAAGGTCTCTGTTGAAGACTTTACATAAAGATGAAGCCGACGACGAAGTCGACGAAGACGACGACGACGACGATGACGACGAATCACAGTTGAAGGCGCCATGGATTCGATCAGTGGTAAACTGACAGCAGAAGAGATGAAGGCCTTGGTTGATGATATTTTATCAATGTGATTAACCGAGGCAACCCTACGTGTGATCCATACTGACGTGGATCAGTCACCCTACAAAATGGAGAAGCTTGACAAGCTGGAGACGAAGTTGGAAGGAACGTCCAACTACTTGAAATGGTCACGGCAGGTAAAGCAGACGCTGAAGGGACGAGTCTTGGTTCGCTACGTCAATGGCCAAACGAAGGCGCCAGATGATCCTTCCTCAAAGGAGTTTGCTATTTAGAAAATTGTCAACAATGTTGTGGCTGTATGGTTGACAGCCTCCTTGATCGACCATGTGTTGGGAAATATAGAGGCGATGGAGGCTGCTGCTGATATATGGCAAACTTTGAAAAATATGTACTTAGGCTCACGCAATCCTATGCAGGTCTTCCAACTGCAGGATAAACTTGATAGGGTGGCCCAGGACGACCATACCATCTCTGAGTATGCAGCACTGTTGAAGAAGTACTGGTCTGATCTGGATCCCTATGATCCTCTTGGGATGAAAGATGCACAAGTCGAACCAGCATTTGCGAAACAATTCCAAAAGTTATTTGGATTATATTTCGCGACGGCGGATGATAAAGTTCTTGAAGGGTCATAACCATGTGTTTGAGCATAGAAGGAATGTACTCCTAGCACAGCCCACGCTTCCAACCTTAGAAGAAGCCACAGTTGCCATGGCATAAGAAGAGGCTCGATTGAAGTTGATACCGAAGAAGGGCTATTTCCAGGGGGAGCAAGCCACTGTTGACAAGTCTGCCCTTGCCGCCTTCAATCAGCCTCCCTCTGTGGCCGGTATTTGCCACAACTGTGGTGACGCAGGGCATATCTTCTCATTCTCCACCACTTGGATCACATGCATAACACAAATCATAAGGACTTTTTATGGGTTGTAGCGGGGCTTAGGATTAAGGTAAGATATATTTTGGGAGTGTAGCTCAAAAGCCATCAAAACTAGTGGAGCAAAAATGATTTAACTCAAGCTCGCATATATAAAATATATAAAACTAATCACCCCATTTAGCTTCTTCAAATTGACCTTAAAGCATTCAACATACCCCTTTATTGGAATTGGAGAAAGAATTATGAAAATGAATATCAAAAGTAAATTCCTCCATCACTTTTTTTCATTACTTCGTTCTTTCTTTCGTTCTTTTTCTCATCATCTTTTTTTTCATTTTTTTTATTTTCATCATATTTTTCATTTTTTAAAATTTTATTTAGATGATGGAACTCAAGAATTTGAGAATAAAAATATGTAGCCAAACTAGAAATTCAAATACCCCCACACTTATTTTTATACACTCATACATATCATAATGCTCCACTAGTTTTCTGGCCTGGGTAAGGATTTTTTTTCAGGTTAAAGCTTGTAATATGGGTTCACAAAAATAGAAGCAATAAGGCTCAAAGGGGTTCAACCAAAGGAAAATAATTTTAGGGTAGGCTATTTGGCTTAAATAGCGTAAAAAAATTGCCTTAATCATGTTCATGTATGGACCTCGAAGAGAATCAAAGCAAGTTCTAGAGAAACAAATCCATGGAAGAATATCACTCATCAAAGAAATATAGTGAAACTGATGTGTCAGTCTAAAGGCTCAAAATCTCACTGGCTTTTGTATACCAAATTTAGTCACAACCATCCTCAAGAAAAATAACTATACTAATTAATTCTAAGTTGAAAAGAGTATTTATTCAATCATATTATGAATTTTTTTAAACTGAGTTAAATCTTCCTCATGACATACACAACCAAAAATTATTTAAAAAAAACCTTTTTTTGAAAATAAAATAAAATAAAACTTTATTGAAAACCACAAAAACATAAAAAATAAAAACTCCTTTTTTTTGAAACCTAAAAAAACTGAAACTACTTAAAATAATTAAATTCCCTCCCCCGCATTTAAACTGACATTGTCCCAATGTAAGGCTAAATGCAAAGAAAAGACAAAAATAAACAAAAACAATTGAAAGAATAAGAACAAACTCCCCTTGGGTTGCCTCCCAAGCAGCGCCTTTGTTTAATATGTCGTTGGCTCGACTTTATGCACACTTGACACAACTATGCAGGGGTTTCACATATGGAATATAGTCCTGCAAAATAGAGGGTGAAGGCATCTTGTTAGAAATTGATAAGGAAATAGAAGAAAAGTTACCTAACGGTTGTATTTTTGGACAATCATTCAATGCTGCAACAGTTTACTGCAAATTAGTACTCAGAGCTAACCCCTTATGCTCTTTTTCGAGATGCTCACTAATGGCAATTTCTAATTCATCTTTGCCATCAAGTTCAAAAACATCTTGTGCTAAAGAATCAACCACATCAATAGAATAAACAGTATTATCATCATCAGGATATTTTATGACATCATAAATATTAAATTTAATAATTTCACCATCAAATTCAAAAGTAAGTATGCTACTATGCACATCTATCTTAGTCTTGGATGTCTTTAAAAATGATCTTCCTAACAAAATAGGAGCAGTTTGATCACCATTTTCCATATCAAGTACATAAAAATCAGCAGGAAAAACCAAATTATCAATTTGTACAAGAACATCCTCAATTATTCCCTTGGGATAGGCATTAAATCTATCAGCCAATTGAATTACAATACCAGTTTTATTTGGAGGTCCAAGATTTAGAGATTCATATATAGAATATGGCATGACGTTGATAGTAGCTCCTAAATCTAACATGGCTTTCTCATATTTATTGTTACCTATCTTACAAGGGATAGTAAACATTTCTGGGTCTTTGCATTTCGTAGGGAGTTTTCTTTGAATTACTGCAGAAACACTCTCCCCAACTTTCACTTTTTCATATCCTTTAAGTTTTTGTTTCCTTTTTATTGTACACAATTCTTTTAAAAATTTAGCATAACGAGGTACTTGTTTGATAGCATCTAAAAGTGGAATATTTACCTCACATTTACGAAAAATCTCATATAACTCATTATTTTGTTCAATTTTTCTAGATTCTGCTAAAGCTTGAGGAAAAGGAGGTACTGGTTTATAATCAGAAAGAGGTGGAAACTTACAATTGGGTACCTCATCATCGTTGGGGAATTTCGTATCTGCAACGGTTGTTTTCTCTTCATCTTGTTTTGAAGATGTATGTGCTTCTTTTACTTGAATGTCAACCTCTTTACCACTTCTCAAAACGATTGCACTTGCATTTTCTTTCGGATTTACTATCGTTTGAGATGGTAGCTTCCCTGAACATTGTGCCTCCAGCTTATTAATTGCTGTAGCCATTTGGCTCATTTGATTGTCCAAGCTTTGAATACTGGCCCTTGTCTCCTGTTGAAATTGTAAGATATTATTGGCAATAGACTTAACAATATCTTCTAGAGATATACCAGAATTAAAAGTTTGGTTCGATTGTTGTTCATGGAGATATGGTTGCTTGTACTGCTGGTAACTTGGAAAATTTTGAGTTATACTGGGCTCGTCTTCAAGTATTAGACACATATCAGTTGGATGCCCTACTATTAAACAAATCTCACAAGCCATTGTTGTTTGCATGTTACCACCTACAACCATTTGATGAACGAGAGAAGTTAAACTAGCAATTTGTTGTTGAAGAAAAAAAACATTTACCTCGTTAGCGTGCCTAGATGGAAGATCCAGCCAAGTGCCAAATTGTTGAGAATTGGTCATCATGTCCTGTTAAATTTTTTTTCGCTAATAGAAAAAATTATTTTATTACAAGAACAAAATAAATATCACAAGAGAATGAGGAGTTAGTCTTGAGTAATAATAAGCACATAATTTTTTGAAACGTTCCCAGTACTCGTGGAGAGATTCTGTATTGTGTTGCCTTACCCCACAAATTTCTTTTCGGATATTGGCCGCCCTTGAAGCTGGAAAGTACTTTTCTAGGAACAATCTTTTCATCTCATTCCATGTGACAATACTTCCGGAGGGTAGGTAGTAGAGCCAATCTTTAGTCGCATCCTTTAAAGAAAATGGAAAGGCTCTTAATTTAATTTGCTCTTCAGTCACCCCCGTTGGCTTCATACTTGTGCAAACCACATGAAGCTCCTTTAGATGCTTGTGAGGGTCTTCACCTGCAAGACCATGAAAAGTTGGCAATAAATGTATAAGTCCAGATTTTTATTCAAAATTAGTAATAGCATCTAAAGTAGGAAACGTTATGCATAAAGGGTGTTGATTCAAATCTGGGGCAGCGAGTTCGTTCAAAGTTTTATTTGCAGCCATGACTCCTTCTTCAGGATTAGAATTGCAAGAGAATACAAAATCCGGAGCGAGGTTGTTCTTGTTAGATTCTCTTTGAGTTTCCATCCTTAACCTGCACAAAGTTCTTTCTATTTCTGGATCGGTCTGAAATTCACCTTGATTAGAAGATCGAGTCACAACCATAAACAATAAAAACAATATGAAAAGCAATTCAAAAAAATGAGAATGATAACTAATGATTTTTTTTGTAAATGAATGAAAATATAAAAAATAAAGATCACAAAAAGCACAAAAATTAACTAAGATTACTCCCCGGCAACGGTGCCAAAATTTGGTGTGCTGTCGTAGGTACCCAAAAATAAAATCTTACTCTTAAAATTATATGTAGTAGAGAGAGTAAGGATCGATCCCACGGAGATTAGTTAGTATAAATTTTATGCTATGTGAACAAGGATTGGAGGAGAGTGTTTTGAAAAGAAAATTTAAGAAGAGTTAAAGCAATTAAAGTATTAAAATCAATCAAGAAACAAATATTGGTCTCAGTGATCATTCACCATTGGAAATCATAAAATTAATCATTGATGCAAGCATAAATTAAATCATACTTTGAATATTTATCGTTGGAAGTATCTTCCTATCTCTCTTAGGCTTACTTAATCAGATACAAGCGACCTAATTAACTTTACTTACTAAATAATCTAAGACAAGCGCTATAGATTTAATCTAGCAATTTTTTAAAGAACAAAGAGATCGATAAAGCAAAACAATACAAGCACAAACGGTTGCATTTAATTTTGTCAAACGTTTTTAATCCTAAGATCTAATAAAACAAAGCAGTTTATTAAATCTTGGTTGCTTCACAAATTACAAACATCAAACTATTACGGATTTGATATCTAATTTAGCGGTAGAACGAAATGAATAATAAACTAGTAGGCCTCCTAGTAATTAAACAAAACAATCATGAAAGTTGGCATAGAAAAACATACAATATTCAAAGCATAACTCAAATATATAAAACAATTTAGATCTCACAAGTTTATCGATTCCAAGGCTTCCTTACACTTCGACCAACAAGGCTTTTAGCCGTACATGTTCTTCAAAACTTCAAAAGAAAAGTTGAAGAAGAAGAACAAGAGCTGTGTTGTGTGTTTCTTCTCATGTTTTCTACCCCCTTTATATACCATAAATTAGTTGTGTCAAGCCCACAATATCTCCCCACATATCCTCTAAAAGTTACAACTTCTCAAACCAAATAGAATAAGTCATAGAACAAGTAGGAACATGGTTGTTTTGGTTCCTATTTTTGTTCACAGCAGCTTTGACCCAACTTCAAGTCTGATTTCGTCCATGATGCAGCTTGATTTGCAAAAAAAAACAAAATCTAAAAGTTATAGCCCTGTGTCTTAGCTTTTTAAATCTTTTTGAATCACCTCCATTGCTTTTCGGATGAGAAAGTTACGGTCATTTTCGTGAAAGGTATCGAAACTGTCCAGAATTGCAATTTAGCTCCATTTTGCACATAGTGTCACCAAATTCATCCTACAGAAAAATATAAATATAATGAGTACCTTTAGTCATAAAATGAGCATAAAATGATGAATATTAAGCGATAAAAATATAAAATTTATATTCTCATCAGTTTGCCACAACTGTGGTGACTCAGGACATTACATCAGATTTTGTCCAAAACTCCTACAAAGTCAGTCGAGTGATCGTGGACGGGGCCGCGAAAGACGTCGCGGTGGTAGAGGCGAATATGCTGGTAGAAGGGGAAATTATTCTGGAGGACACAAAGCTAATCTGGCGGAGGAAGGGGGAGAAAATCACCAGGATGAGTTAACCCCTCTTGAGAAGGATTTCCTTGCGAGGTTACGCAGTACGAAGCTGGGTTCGGACGGCAGTCATGGGGCATCATCTACCTCGGGGGATCACATCACTTGCTTTGCCCAAACCAGCACAGTTATTCCTGCACGTGCTCTTGCAGCAGCTGTCCACCAACCAGGTTGGATTATGGACTCTGGGGTATCTCGCCATGTCACGGGGTCCTGCGGTGAGTTTCAGGACTATACTCACCTACCGACGTCGGAGAGCATTCAGACTACTGATGGTAACTCCAGCCATGTCATGGGTAAAGGCACTGTCGTATGTACCCCTTCTCTCACACTCACAAATGTCTTACATGCTCCATTTTTTCCTGTCAATCTTCTTTCTATTAGTGCCATTATTCTTGATCTTAACTGTACTATTTCCTTTGACATTCCTATGGTGACTTTTCAGGAGAAGGGGACAGGACGACGACTAGGGATTGGCATATGGCATAAGGGGTTGTGTTACTTGGACAGGACTGGACTGGACAAAGCATTGACATCTCTGGTAGCAGATACACCACCGAAAGATTTATGGCACAGTGTAGAAGATGAATTGCTACTCCACCACCAGCATATTGGTCATTCATCTTTTAAAATTATTAGTCGAATGTATCCATCCTTATACCAAAGGGATAATAAAGAGAAGTTATTTTGTAATGCATGTGAGTTGGGTAAACATACCAGAAGTACGTATGTAAGTTCAGGAAGCAGAAGTTCAGCAGCATTTGATATGATACATTCGGACGTATGGGGCCCTTGTCCTACAACCAGTATTAACGGTTTTTGATGGTTCGTCACGTTTATTGATTGTTATACTCGCGTGACATGGGTCTACCTTATGAAGAATAAAAGTGACATCTTTGTGGCGTTTCGAGACTTTCATCGCCGGGTAGAAACACAATATGGCACTAAAATTAAGTGCTTACGGTCTGACATTGGGACGGAGTATACAAATAAGAAAGTTGTTGAGTATTTATCCACTCATGGAATACTATACCAAACTTCATGTCCCTATACACGGCACAATGGTGTGGCCGAACGGAAGAACAGACACCTGCTGGAGGTCGTACGGACGATGTTGCTGGCTATGAATGTCCCGAAACACTTATGGGGGAATGCGGTGTTAACGGCCTCTTATCTCATCAACAGAATGCCATCTCAAGTATTGGACTGGAAGACACCGTTGAAGATGCTTACTGGTGCAACCACGTACACTGTTCCACCAAAAGTATTTGGGTGTATATGTTTTATCCAAGATAATAGGTCAGGAGTTGGCAAACTGGATCCTAGAGCGGTTAAATGTGTCTTTGTCGGGTACATGGTAACTCAGAAGGGATACGCATGTTGGAGCACAGTTGAGCAGAAGATATTTGTAAGCATGGACGTTACATTCAGAGAACTAGAACCATATTAGGGTTCGGATGACGGTTCAGCATTTGGTGACACACCTAACACAGAGGGTGTTACATGTGAGGCGGAGAAAATAAGCCAATCTGTGGTAGTCGGATCGGTCCCATGCCCGGTCGTGGAAAACTGGACAAAAGGGGGAGAAAGCAGTGACTCCGATACAGAAGATGAAGAAGATACATATGTTGAATAGGGGGAGCAGCTGACAATGGAAAAGGAGCTCCAAGTCTACAGAAGACAACAGAAGTCCAGTACTGTGCCTGTACCGTGCCCTGTGCCTACTGTACGAAGTCCCTCGTCTACTCCTGCTCCAACTCTTGAAGATATTGCCCCGTACTGAATCAATCTAATTCTAATGCGGATATCTCTGACTCTGATGGTATGATCTCTCCACCACCTATTGCTCCCTTAAGAAGATCTTCTCGCATCAATGCGGGTAAGGCTCCTAGTCGTTTTGATTATTATGAACATGATATTGCCAACTACCTGTCTTATTCTAACATTTCTTAGAATTATCGAGCCTTCATTGCATCATTAGACTTTACTTTGTTACCCAAATGTTGACAGGAAGCAAAGAAAGATCCAAGGTGGAAAGCTGCAATGATGGAAGAACTTAGGGCACTGGAGAAAAATAAGACGTGGGAGCTGGTTCCATTACCAAAAAGGAAGAAAACTATGGGATGCAAACGAGTGTACACAGTAAAAAAGACGTCAGAAGGAAAAGTGAAACGATACAAGGCAAGGTTGGTTGCAAAAGGATACACACAATCATATGGCATCGACTATGATGAGACGTTTCCTCCAGTAGCAAAAATGAGCACCATAAGAACTCTGGTCTCCATTGCAGCAAACTATGGGTGGAAGCTATACCAGTTAGATGTGAAGAATGCCTTTCTCTATGGGGACCTACAAGAAGAAGTGTACATGGAACTCCCGCCAGGGTGCTACGCTACAGAATCAGATGGAGGGACGTCGCATGGAAAAATGTGCAAACTAAAGAAGTCGCTATATGGACTCAAGCAATCTCCTCGAGCCTGGTTTGACAGATCAGAAAGGTTGTTACTGGCATTGGATACCATCAAGAAAATACAGATCATACGGTCTTTCTTCAGCATGCAAGAGGCCATATTACTATACTTGCTGTGTACGTGGATGATATAGTAATCACAGGTAATGATGAAGTCGAGATCGCTAAGCTGAAGTCAAAACTCGCGAAGGAGTTTAAGGTGAAGGATTTATGAGCGATGAGGTACTTTCTAGGTATCGAGGTATGTGAAGGCGAACAAGGAATTGTTCTCTCACAGAGAAAATACGCACTAGATCTGCTGAAGGAGACAGGGATGCTGGGATGCAAAGCAGCAGTCACTCCAATTGACCAGAAGTGCAAGTTGGGAGCAGAAACAGGAGACAGTTGATCGTGAAAGATATCAACGACTTGTAGTAAGATTGATTTATCTGGGGCATACTCGCCCTGATATCTCATTTGCAGTTAGTGTAGTAAGTTGCTACATACATGATCCAAGAATGGGTCATATCGATGCAGTATTTCAGATCTTGAGATATCTGAAAGGGATGCCAGGGAAAGGGTCGTGGTTCAAGAAGAATGGATGTATAAAAGTTGAGGGATACTGCGATGTAGAGTGGGCGAGCTGCATAGACGGTAGAAGGTCTACCACGGGATATTGTGTCTTTGTAGGAGGAAACTTGGTCTCATGGAGAAGCAAAAAATAGTCAGTGGTAGCACGGTCTATAGCTGAAGCAGAATACAGAGCAATGGCTTTAGGAGTGTCGGAGTTGCTGTGGGTGAAAGCATTGTTGACAGAGTTGAAGCTGGACAAGGGAGCACCATTACGTCTTCTGAGCGATAGTCAAGCTGCAATAAGTATAGCTAACAATCCAGTTCAGCACGACAGAATGAAGCACATCGAGATCGATCGATTCTACATCAAAGAGAAGCTGGAACAAGGGATACTGAAGATTGATCATGTTCGCTCAGAAGAACAAGTAGCAGACTGTCTGACTAAGGGTCTTAGTTCATTAATTCTGTCGAAGCTATGTAACAAGATAGGAATGGTTAATATCTATCGTCCATCTTGAGGGGGAGTGTTGAGAACTAATAAGGGACTTAGTCCCACATTGGAAAATATAGTATGAAGAGGAGCTAGACTCCCTATAAGTAGTAGAGTAGCCAATCAATAAAATATACAACAATTATTCTCTCTCTCTCTCTCTATATAATATATATATATATATATATATATATATATATATATATATATAAATATATATATATATATATATATATATATATATATATATATATATATATATATATATATATATATATTTATATATATAAAATATATATATATATATATATATATATATATATATATATATATATATATATATATATATATATATATATATATATATATATATATATTTATATATATATATACCCTCGACTTAAACTTCCCACCCTACTGACTGCTCAGGGAATATATATATATATTTTTTAAATATATATATATATATATATATATATATATATATATATATATATATACCCTCGACTTAAACTTCCCACCCTACTGACTGCTCAGGGAAGAAGCCTTCTAATTCCCTGCTACCTAATAAAGGCAATGCCAAGTAGCACTCCCTCAAATCTGGAACACTAATACACTAATACTGGTCTGACCCTTAAGTTGAAAATCCTAACTAAGACTTAGATACTAACACAAAATACTAATACCTAGGATATTGGTCAATGTGGCCTGCTGCCAATAGCTCGATTAGAGGGTCCCCTATCCAAATCAGTTATTGTAGGACCCCTCTTATCTCTTCTCTGCCACATGGACAACTTCCTTGCCCATCTATTATATTGCCTCACACTCCTCTCTCGAATGCTAGCTAGTTCTGAACCATGGAAAGGAGTGCATGCTTGAGATATAATTGTGAAATAAGGAGGGAAACTAGGCTCTGAAATGGCAAGATGTTTGCTGCTGCAAAGCCTTTGCAAGTAATGCCAAAGCATGGCAAGGCCAAACAATGCTCTACTGCAGGGCTCACTGGCTGCCAAAGGGCCTGGGCACTCCCATGGTCACTGCCATGCACCTAATTGGCCAAATTTCTCAAAACTAAACCCCTACTCCAAACCTCTCTCATTTACAAACTTGCCCTGCTGCTTCTCCCTCTCTATTGATACTCCTGATACTTAATATATTAACTAATACTCACATGGTCCATCATGACTCTCACCTATACCAACTGCTCTACAGCCACAGCCTCAAGCAATGCACACAATACCTATATACATACATGTATACAACTCCATTAATAAATATATGCAATATATATAAAGGAATCAATAATTGGGAGTCAAATGTACTTATCCCATGAACAATACAAGCTAACCATGAAACTAAACTGAAAAACAGAACAATATTGGCCACTACGACATTTTAACAAATACCTCGGGGTCACAATTCATAGTGTTTCTCCAATGGACACAAAACTCTATAGATCTATCACAATAGGACTCATTAGGACTTCAATCTACTTTCTATTAGTCATGGATAGGATCTTCTACATGAATGCATGAATTCTAACCATAGAAATGAAAGTTTATAGAGTTATACCTATGTAGAATCTAGCCTACACTAAGTTCCACGAATTTGAGGAAGATGGATGAAGAAAGAGCTCTCAAATCCTTGCTAGAGCCTTCACCAAGCCTCCTTGAGCTCCCCCAAGCCTTTGCACAACAAATGGAGGAAAGAGGAGACAATTTGAGAGAGTATTGGCTGGAGGAGTGGGTGGAAACCCTAAATAAATGGTGGCTGCCATTTGGGAAAAAATGGGTTAAATAGGCACTAGACAAGCCCTAATCTCTTCATTACACTTAGTATTAGGTAGGTCCTTAAATGGGCTAAGTGGTTTGAATCTAATTAAGGCTTATATCCAACTTGGTCATGACTAGAGTCTAATTAATCAAACTAATTGGTCAAGTCAATCTAAATGGGGTCTACCATGACTAATGATTAAGCTAGCCTACTTATAAATACAACCATTATATTAAAAGAAAAAATATACAAAAATTATGAAATAATAGAAATATCCTTGTTCTAGAAAAGTGGTAGTGATAAATCTTTCCCCCTTAGAAAATTTTGTCCTTGAAATTTAAGTTTGGTCGCACTCTTCTCCAGGTTAAACCCCCATCTATCATACTCCAAGAATTTGTTAAACAGTACACAAGGATCATGGTCCTACTGGTCGTGATAACACAGTCTCAATTAGGGTCACTATACTATCTATCACAATACAAACACAATCTAAGTGGTACTATTGAAACATACAACAAGATGGAAAAAGGACAGAAGAAGAAAAAGGCAAACCTGCTAACCCATCACCTGTAGCATCGGCCTCCTCGACCATCAGCGCAAAAGTCCTGCCCTTCTGGGATATATCCCTCTGACGGTGCAGGACATGATGTTGTGCCACTGGTGGCCTAGCTCCCACTCGCTTCTCCATGATACCCAAATAACATCCTTATTGATACTTACCCCATTATACTAGGGTACCCTCTATTGGGTATCTATTCTATAATCTGATAACCATACCCGTCTACCCAGAATCATGTTACCATAATCCTCGTCACGCTAGTAAGTGTGGCTACGATAAACCATAGGGTCCGCAACTAAGTTACATACCTATAAGATTGTAGTATCTAACGTTTTTGCATTGCCGCATGCTTGGCTGCGAAAATCTTAAATTCCTACAACCCGATAAATACATCCAAAATCAGAATCTATGTCTTTGTCATGCTTGCTAATATGGTTGTGGAAGACTCTAGATTCCATAACTGAGGCAACTTAATCCATAAGGTTTATCTTGGTAGAAAATCAATGAACACCAAGAATCAAATTCAACAACGGACAAGGAAGAGTAGACAAAAATAGTTGGAATCGAATTTCAAGATAGTTTATAATAAGATTCTCAAGGGTCATCCCTGAAATCTTCTCAATAAGTTCTAACTGTGATCGAATAACTCCTATATAGCCTATAACCTATATCCAAATAGCAGGCTCATAACAGCGCTCTAAGTCGAGCACCACTATGAAATTGCACTAGTTGCAACTCTGACCTGTATGGGCCACCACAAAAACGTGTCACGACCCGCACCCTATTTAGGGGCACAAGGACGTGGGTACGTCCAGCCTATACCGCAGTGTCGACGGTAGAACGCTGTATAGGTCATGTAGAACATATGACAACTAACACAATGAATATAACCTGTCATCTCCGCACGGAGGGATATAATCATAACTCAATAACATAAATCTAAGGAAGATAAACACGAATAAGATAGAGATAAAGATAAAATAGACAAACTGAAATAAATGCAGAGTCACAAACACAAGTTCATAATTTAAAGACGTAATACAATCCCGAATAAGTTCTCCAGGCTTAAGTATCAAGCTGGAACACAATCCAGAAGAGAAATAAGTTTTAATGATAACATTACTTCCCAAAGTAGAAGTACTATTTATGTACAACTAATGACAGATAACTGAAAGCAAAACCAGACAGTATCCTAGCCATCTATTCTAAGCAATACTGGTGTTTCCTCTAGGCTAGCTGGATCCTCTGAGTTCTCTGTAAAGTTTTTTCAACATATTCAGTCAAGATTGGAGCGAAGTACCAACGCCAATAGCAGTTACAATGAATTGACAAATACTACAAGTGAACTGAATATCATGACATGGTGTAAAATACTGGTATGTAAAACAGTACAAGAATATTTGATGTACAATGTAAAATATAAATGGTGCCTTGAGATATTAAAGCATTATGTGATCGACTTATGTCCAGATCAGGCTGTTACATTTAACCGGCTATGCACAAGAACAAACACAGATAAACCTGGAGATCAGGCCGACCAAAATGGAAGGCTATTATTCCAGTAGTATCAGGTTAGGCTACACCCTACGTGTGGTGAGGGTGGAGCTAGTGGTGAGCATTATTCGGTTTTGAACCGAAAACCGAACTGAACCGAACCGAATAAGAGATTCGGTTCGGTTTTTAAAAAATTTCTTCGGTTTCGATTTTAAAAATACTAAATTTTCTTATTCGGTTTTGGTTTCGGTTTTGGGTTTCGGTTTCGGTCCAAAACTGAAAACCGAATAAGAAAATTTAGTTTATATATATATATATATATATATATATATATATATATATATATATATATATATATAGGTAATAATTATAGGTATATACTAAATATATATAGGTATATACTATAGGTATATAATAAATATATCTAGGTATATTTAATTATTATATATATTAACAAAAAAATACAAATAAACCCAAAAACCGAATAAACCAAAAACCAAACCGATTTAATTCGGTTCGGTTATTGACCAATTCGGTTCGATTTCGGTTTTGCTTATTCGGTTTCGGTCCAATTCGGTTTTCGATTATTCGGTTCGGTGGGAACCGAATAAACCAAATACTCACCCCTAGGTGGAGCTTTGCACAAGTAGTGAACATAAGGGGTATTGATCACATAACCTCTAATCACTCTCCAATCCTTCGAATAGTATAATGGATCCAACCATGACACGTCATGACTGTAGAAGAGGGAGCTATGCGCCCAGATGGTCAAAGAGGGGGCTATGCGCCCACATGGTCGAAGAGGAAGGTATGCACCCACAGGATCAACGAGGAGCTATGCGTCGACTGATCAAAGAGGGTCTATGTGCCCACATTATTTTCATGCAGATCAAACATGCACCCAAGTATAGGCGTATAAAATCACTCCCGCTCTATACGTCGAAGACAGCAGATCCCTACAACTCAGTCAAACTCCACGATCAATTGTGCACCAAAGTATGCGGCCACATCAGTCTCCACGAGCAATCGTACACTGAAGCATGCGGCCATGTCAACCCCACGATCATCCAGTATCCATGCGCCTACACCCTATGCGCCCAAAGGAGTGTTATGCACCCACAGTGAAATCAGTATATTTTCTACCTGTGGTCACATAACAGTCGTTTTTAGTGCCGAAATGACTATAAATAGAGGGCGTCTCCCTCTACAAAGACAGAACGGAGAGCATTTCAAGAGCCAAATTGCTGTCTTTCTTGCCAGTGAGCCGAGAGTTAGCAATTTTCTTAGGTTTTCTCCCACTTTTGTAATCGGAGTGTCAACGGAGTAAAGGAGCAACTGTCGCTCGATCTCCATCGTCCCGTTCTCTAGAATTCTTTTGTACTCGGGGATCCTCAGTGTAGGATCTCTCAGGCATACTCGATTTGTGGTGCCTTGCACCAATAAGAAAAGATAGCATTTTTTTTGTGAGTCCACAAAAATGGCGACTCTGCTAGGGACTACCTTTTCCTCTGACGAGAAGGTGGTGATGCAATCCGATACTAATAAAGTGGGGAGCACTCAGAAGATGTTGATCAGGAAGTTCGATCAGCAGGTGTTCGAAGAGATGCTCTCGAGGGATGGTTTTATTCCCTCAAAATCATTGAAGCCAAATAAGTCTCACAAGACTTGGCTTCCGAAGGCTAGTGGTGCATATCCTGCCAGTGTCATAGAAGATATGCAACCGAAAAACTCTGTCACATAGGCGCATAGGCCTTCCACATGGGCACATGTAGCTCCTCTGTGGGTTCATAGCTCTGCCACAGAGGTTCCTAACACGAAGAAGGCGCATACCGCTCCGGGCTCTACTAGCCCAGCGATTTCCCTCTTGTGCAACCAACAACAGAGTGTTCAATATTCGAAACTTGGCAAAAAAAAATGCTACAATGCCAAGAATCGAAATGTTCGACGCTCTAAACAAACTCAGTGAGGCTCACAAACGAAGAAGATGAAACTGGAAGAAAACAGTACTACTTTCAAAAGCAAGCACCCAGAGTCATGCGCCCAAGGCAATATGTGGGCGCATAACTCTAACCTGAGGACATCTGTCTTCGATAGGCTATGCGCCCAAGGCTATGCGCCCAGGCTCTGATGACCCATTATATGCGCCCACATCCAGAAGGGCCAGGCATGCTGCCAGGAGCTCAGGAAAGCATGCGCCCAAGGGCATGCTCCAGGGTCTATGTGCCCATAACAAAAAGACAGACCCCACCATGTATAGCACGGGGCTGCCTTCAAGGTCATTATGGAACTTAGGTGTGGGGGTTGTCCTTGCACGTGAACTAAGTCCTGATACGCCAACTCCCCTTACAAACCCATATGCAAAGCTCGACGATGCATGTGACATGGATTTTAAGGCAAAACTCCATTTCGCTGATTTATGCGACGTGATAAATCATAAGCGTAAAGCGAAGAAGGATACGGCAATTCATGGCATACATCCATGCACCAGTATTGTCATCAACTGTTGCTCCTCCAAAGTAACGATAGTGTCTCAGAGGCAGTCCATGTTTCGACGACTGCATCGCTCTGATGATGAAAAGCCGCTATGTGTTTCATCCAACATGGCTTCATGGGGTCCTCCTTACGGGAGCCCCAATCAACGAAGGTAGACTACGAACCCAACTTTTTCTCTCAGTTCTGCGAACAAAAAAAGAAAAAGTCTGACAAAAGATAGCTAGCGAGCTGTTACATCTGAAAAAGTCTATATGGGTACTCGGTCAAGGACGAGATTCTGTATAGATGACGAGGACTCCTAAGCTGGAGGTGATGATCCTTCATCTGGGGGTAGTATTCCCTCAGAGTCTGAAGCAGATGACCTTCACATCGGGGGTAGCCTTCCAGATGACGATAATCTCTTCGAGTCTGACGGTGACTATCTACCTCCCCTACCTGAAGACAAGGGACTTTTCAACTCAAAGATAGACAGTATCAGCACCAGTTGTACTGTCTCCTTTATTCATCCTCGCATGTTATCTACATACATGGTGGATAGAGAATGACCTGAAGAAGCCAGTGATCAGACCAACAAGCGGCTAGAGAGTCTTGAAACAGCATTTGCCAAGATCACTGATATGCTTACCAGTATCAAGGCAGTCCAAACTGATGGGGCTGTTTCTCCACCTCAACCAAACGTCTCAGCACACGTTAGTCCGGCTCATAGCAACAACCCTCCTTCAATACAGAAGGAGTATCATTCTATTGTGCCTCCTATAAATCTTATAAATACTGGGGGTAGTCCTTCACCAACGATGCCTGATAACTGTACAGCAGCCGTTTCTCAACATCTGCTCAATCAGCAAGATGCAATTGAGTCTTTTGTTGTCCGTCTTGATACCATCTCACACAAAGACGAGCTTCATAAGATGGAGATATCTCAACTTTATCCTCCTGAATGGGAGAATGCTACTTACTCTTCTAACTACAAGCCACTGACGCTTAATTCATTTGACGGGATGACTTCTCTTCGCCAACACATGACATACTTCAACATGCAGACTCTACACTTACCCAGGGACGATCCATTCTTGTCAAAGCTGTTTATTAGCACCTTGCAGGGGGTAGCTTTTGAATGGTTCTGTAGCCTGCCTGACGGTTGTATTAATTCATTTAAAGATTTGGAGAGGTTATTACTCAAAAGGTTTTATGAGAGTGGCATGCATGTTAGTATGTCCACCTACATCAAGACCAAGCAAAGGAGGACTGAGTCTGTTATTGCTTTCATCGAACGCTCCAGGCAACTAGCATTGAAGATACCCTTCAATATACCAGACTCAGAACTTATGGATACTTGTCGACATAACTTCCTTCCTACAGTAAAGTTTTGTCTGGATATACATAAGTATGATACGAGGCCTGCTTTCATTGGGGCTGCTGATGCTACAAAAAATGGCATCCCTAATCTAGAATTACTGGGGTTGAAGACCAAGGCAAGCACCCTCAAACTATCCCTGTCCGTGGGGGTAAAGGGAATGAAGTCTTGAAGGTCGACACTTCCAAGGGAGCTTCTAATTCTCAGGGTGCTCCTGATAAACCTAAGAAGACTTTCTCCTTTGTCGAAGATGATGTTATTACCATTTTTTACACATTGATGAAGGGTAATAAACTGACATTGCCTCACCATAATGTCCTGCGGAGGCAAACCAACTCAACGATCCCAAGTACTGTCTTTATCATCAGTATGTGCACCACTCTACCAAGGATTGTATCGTCCTGAAGAAAAAGATACAACAACTTATCGACAGCCAAGTGATCAACCTCGAAGCTGAAGATAAGGTCGTATCTTCTAACATAATCTCTCATCAATTTGGTAACTTTCCTCCCACAGAAGTTCCAGATGGCTCAGTCCCAATTCCCAAGGCAATAATAGAAGTCATCAACCTGCCGCTAGCTTACAACTCAACCTTGGTGCCACTCACGACAGAATGTGGTAAGATCATGTGGGTCCATCCAAACCTTGTACAAGAAATAATGCAGGGGGTAGTATCTTCCAAAGTAAAGAGGGGCAAGAAATACAAATCATATCATATGGTGTCTTCTCCCATTTATGAAGTTCTATCTGGCAAGACGCGATCTAGGAAGGCTTACCTAAGGTCTTATGACCCCGTACAAGAAGAAGCAGTACCTTCTCAAGCTCCTGCTGCCCCTACAAGTTTAGAAGCTGGTCTTTCTAAGCCCTCTACTACCGACAAAGTCAAGCAGAAGGAGACACGATTTGACAAGTCTCTGAAGGTACCAACTCCCGAAGGCATGGATCGGCCTTACAACTTTGACATACTGGCACAGCTGGCCAATACACCAGCCAGGCTATCTTTGTTTGATCTATTGTGACTCTCCAAACAGACGCAGAAGGCCTTAAGTGAGGTATTACTACATGTCGACTCTATCTCGTTGAAGTCAAAGCCCGTTGAAGTCAAAGCCCCCGCTGAAGATCTCGTCTACTGTCCTTACTGTCACAACACTATGGAAGTGGTGCCCAACATCACCTTTTCGTGGGAGGATATGCTACTAAAAAACAATCATCATAATAGACCTCTGTACTATACAGGGTATATCGGCACGATTAAGGTGGATCAGATGCATATCGATCCAGGTTCATCCCTCAGCATCATTCCTAGAAGTTTACTCCAAATTCTAGGGATCCCTCTACACAAGCTATCTATAACCAATACAACTATCATGGCTTTCAATGCTGGACAAAGCCACCCGCTGGGTAAGATCCGTCTCAAGTGCCAGATTATGATCTCCGAACAGAGATTTCTTGCTATGTAATCGACGCCAACGTGTCCTACAACGTCTTATTAGGACGTCCATGGATGCACGAGAACAAGATCGTTCCTTCTACCCTTCACCAGTGCTTCAAGTACGTCAACAGCGATGACATCGTGAAGACGGAGTTTGTCGATGTTGATCCTTTTAAGACTATTGAAGCCTACTATGGATATTCGGTACTTTACCAATCACAGCCCTCCAAGGATGACGACAATGAAGCTGATGATAAAGCTAAAGTGAGTTCATTCGTCGGTGATGTTCCCCTGATTATCCGAGTCAAAGGACGTACTACTCCAAAAAGTACTCCAAAGCCTCTCACAATCTGGATTCCTGATAAGGTCAAACCATTGACCATCACTCTCCATAAAATACCTCAGGTAAAACCTGCTGAAGTCCATCCTCCCAATCCCGAAGAGTTACCCTATGTGGCAAACTTGGCCAAGTCTGTGGCTCCTGTTCCAGACAATGATCCCCTCAATGAGTATATCAATACTCAAAATAATGTACCTTCAGTGGATGATGTTATCCCTGAAGAAGAACTTACATATTTTTAAGTAAAGGTTTATCTTTGAATTACTCTGATGTCTACCAATCTATAAACCAGTACATAGATACGATATACGTCCTAGATATAACACCCAGTTTTCTAAATGAGGATAATTTTGAAATTTTATAATTTAATTAATTATTAATGGTATTTAAATCATGTTATGATTTTTGGTGGTTTTCAGTCATTTTAAAACTATTTAATTCTATGACTTGTGATTTTGATGTTTGCTAGTGAAACCCTTGAGACTACTTGACCTGGAGCCTAACCATGTGATTAGGATGTTTTATCTGTCATTTTTGGTCTAGGAGTATTTTGGTCATTATGAATTATTTTGATTTATTTTATAATTTTTTGATTGGTGATTGCTATTTTAGACTTTTGTTAGTTGTGACTTAAGAGACTAACCTAGAGTTGACTTTGACTTTGGTGACTTGGTTAGCATGGTGTGGACCCTAGTCTAACTTAAGTTGACCCAAGTTGACTTATTTTCGACTGAGTTGCATGAAGAGATTAGGTGTTATAGGTGTTTGAACTAATAGCTAAGGGATTGAACCAATTTGACATTGCACTTGGCTCATAGCCTACTAGCCATCACCCCTAACCCTAGTTTTTCCTATATGTGGCTGGCCTCCTAGGGTTTCCCCCTTCCTATTTAATCTCTCCTATTTCATTCTTGTCTTTTTTTTATACCACTTTCACTTTTGGCAAGAACAAGGTATGTCACCCTTTGCAATCTTTCCTAATTTCTTCATTTCTTTTTCTTTTTGACTCTAGTCTTTTGCATTAGGATCTAATTGATGTCTATTTACTGTTGGTGGTGAGTAATCTCAACTTTGGTGCAATTTGGGGCTTTTGAGTTGCTAGAGGGATTCTCCTATATTGAGCTTTTTTATTGAGTTTGACACTCAATAGGTAAACCCATCAAACCACCTCCATTTTTTGATTTCTTTGCATGCATGCATAGATCTAGATGTCCCCTAGCTGTCCCTCGAGTTTGGTAGGAAACCGTATCCATTTCGTGTCCGTATCGGACACGTATCCGTGCATGTGTGTATGAGTTTGTTGAAATACCACAAAGGATTCGTAATTGATATTTTTGGAAAGTATTTGAACAGATTTGTTGTTTTATATGTATGCATTGATTTCATGCTAGACTGAGTTGAATTTCATGTCGATACACGCTGCACGACACCTACGTGCACTGCCCTGCTATCCGACATAATTTTTTTCGTGTCCATGCCACGTGGACACGAGCCACTTGGCACAGAGGTAGGGGCAACCACTGAGGAGCCCCTTCTCAAGTTTCGTGTCATCGGGTAATGTATCGGACACGAATTTGCACGTGCACTGATTTTGTCCTGTGCTGTGCATCCCTGTTTCGAGCCTCTAATACTTACTTTGTGTCCCTCGTGGACACGTCATGGTCGTGTGCCAGGATGTCAACCTGGTAGCCCTACACCCCCTCTAACTCTAGACACGTGCATGCGGTACTTGGTTGACTGTGTCGTGTCCAAACCTACCCGACAGCCCCGACCACACTTCACTGCACTGTTTGTTGATTCGTGTTTTTCATGCTTTGGACACCTCGTGTCCACTTGTCTGGACACGAGAACACTCCCATATGACACGTACACTTGGGGCACATGTCTGTTTGTTACTGTTTTGGTTTGAATTTGAGTGTTGATCTCATTTTGGGTTCGAATTCATATGTTTGATACTCTAAGTTCAGTTTCCAGTGTAACTTTAATATTTCGAATTGGGTTTTCCTAATCTAACATGTAATTTGAGTTTCATAATTGTCTAACATTAATAATTGATAACATGAGATGGGTTTTCGAGCAAGTGAACATATATGTGTACATTGATAGCTAACCTTGGCATATTGCATTACAAACCTAAACACTATATTACCTGCACCTTGACATTCATGTGACACCTTGACATACACCCTCACCTTACTGCATACCTAATACTGTTATACATGTACAATTTATTAACCTACTGTTAAACTGCTATACCACGACACTTTGACACATTGATGTAAGCCTTCATACGTTGTTAAACCCTTAAAGGACATGGCATGTATATATGTCATATTTTAGTATTGCACATGACTGAACCTATTACATTGAACCCCCTTTTTATTAAACCTGAGCAATATATTAACCTGGACTTGACTTGCTATACATTGCATTAACACACACATTGGACTGAAAATACATCCTCACACACACACATATGTGTCACTGTTTAACAAAAATCTGATTTACTGCTACACTGAAATCTGTTCACAAACACCACATGCCACACACCCCCCGTTCAGCCTCTCTAAATCGCTGTCCACTCACTGTTTACTATCCTGTCCACTTTTCACTCATTCCCTCTTCACTGTCCTATTACACTAATACACACACACACGTATACATGTTAACCCCCCCGACACAGTATACCCTTCACTTCCCTCATGCTTGTATACATGTATGATGTTATCATGATTTGAATTGTGTTTAGTTTTGTTGAATGTTTGGGTTTTATTTGACCTTGGGTTCCTATTCAAACTCAGGTTTTGATTTGGATTTTTATTAAACATTGGTTTGGTTATGAGATAATTGTTTTGACTTTTGTTTTGGTTAATCTCAGGTTTTTGTATGATTATATACAACCTATTCCATATATTCAGTTAATGAGGGCAAGTTGTGAATACACTAAGTTGTTTGTATGTTCACGTACCCTCACACGCATTGCTACACTATACTATACCATGCCTCAATGCATACACACACATACAAACTGCCATGTATACACACTTGACACCTTTACAATGTACACTTGACACTTATCGCACCTACACACTATGTTCATACCTTTTGCCATGACACCATTACATATTCACATAAACCCCTCTCAATCTCTAATATATATATGTTATATATATACATGATATTGATGATACAATATACAATGAATATATATATATATATATATATATATATATATATATATATATATATATATATATATATATATATATATATATATATATATATATATATATATATATATGTTAAAATATATATATATATATATATATATATATATATATGTAGATAATGTGAATGCATGATATGTGATGATAACATGAATATGCATATATGTATATCTATAGTAGTACTTGTATTATAGGCAATAGCCTAAAGGTGTTATATATATATATATATATATATATATATATATATATATATATATATATATATATATATATATATATATATAGTATTTATGTATATATATATATAGTATCTATGTATATACTTGTGTGTGATACTTTTGGCTTGTGTTTGTGGCTATCCTAGATTGCTAGACTAGGCTTAGTTAGGCCTAAGAGTTGACTTAACCTTGACTAGACTTGATTGGACCAGGTTTGACCTAGTTGACTAGTATAGTTGACTTGGGTTGACCAAGTGTTGACTTTAGTCTAGATTGACCTAGAAAGCATGTAAAAGCATTGTATATTTTATTTATCATCCCCTGTATATATCTTGACTTGTGTTGCTCTAAATAGGAGTCAAATACCTCATCTAGGACAGTATATTATCACAGACATTCAGATGTCAGGCGAGTACATTCTCTGACCGTTTCATACTTGATAGGATTTATATTTATGCTATAGATTACTTTACTTGATGCTGTTACGTTGTTAACACAGATTGGTACTATATGGATCCCTTCATGAGATGTTATCCCCCTCAAGAGCATCGGGTTACAGTATGTCATGTGCGTTTCACTTTCATCATGTACTCCGGTGCTTTCACCATTCATGTGCACTCTTGTAATTCATGTACTTTCATGTTCACAGAGCCCCCATGTATACAATTATGTACACCCATTTATGGGCCTTCATGTGATATCATATGCAATAACATAACTTGTCTGGATCCTTGTGTATTGATTGGGGTGGGGAGTATAAATGGTCATGGGAACAATTCCAACGTAGTATACTCATGTGCAAATTCTTAGATTACTCATGTGCAAATTCAAGCCGTTCACATGTCTGTCTTGTACTCTACATCACTAGCCACTGTTAGTTCTTTACTTATAGTAGATATTTCTTTACAATCATCTCTCTTACTTCATATATTTTCCAGCATATCATGTATCTTACTCTATAGCATATTTACATATCCTGTCATATTATGAACTGCGTGAGATGTATTGTGCTCGCTCCTGTCCTGACTGGACCTGTTGAAAATATTATAGATGACATTGAGGAGTTCTGTCCTACCTACTATGGAGCAGCCTTAGACGACACCTGCGATTTGGACCTCCAGCAGGATCCATTAGAAGTAGATGCTGATACCCCCATAGATTCACTACAACAAAAACACCTTTTAATGACGGCTAAAAAGCGTCATTAATTACAAACCATGACGTTTTTTTCTTCCAATCCAAGCGTCATGAAAACGGATGTTATAAATGTTTTTAAAAGCGTTATAAATAATTCTTCCAAAACCGTCATTAATAGGTTGAATTTCTGCTACGGTTTATTTTCAAAGCGTTATGGATAGTTATGTAAAAACCGTTATGAATAGATGATCTGTATATGATCATTGTATTACATTTATAACGCTCTATACTACATGTTATACATTACATTCCATACACTGCTCAATTCAATTCGAAAACAACCACTTTGAACCATATTCACAATAAAACATTGAAATGTAATATAAAGTACCATTCTCGATTTCATTGTCTTAAAATAGGGTACATCAACATCTCACAGATTTTGAGTACTTTAGCTAGCTACATTTCATTGTCTAAAAATAGAGTACTTTAGCTACCATTCTACATTTCTTCATTTCATTATATACATCTTCTCAAAAATTCCTGCAAATTTAAAAGGGACTTGGACCTTGAGCTAAGAAATCACTTTGCACATCTCCGTCATAGTTCTTGCAAGCCCACACATAACCGCCATCACTCTTGAGTGCATAGGCAACCATATCATCAATGAAACGGTGTTCATACCTGCCAAATATATAAAAGATGTTGGAAATTATATAGTCCAAACATGAACTGCCTAGATTATGCCAACTGAAGACAACTCACCAAATTCCAGCCGCCTCAAACTTGGACTTCCATTCACTTTCATATACCTCTTGAAATATGTCTTTAAACCTGGAGGATAGAAATTAATTTAGAAAACACAGTTTACACTAATTGGCAAATGGAGTACAAGGATATACATGGCATCAAAGTAGAGAGTTTAAAGCCAATAAACTTATTGGCAACTCACTGTTATCATGGACAAAGAGAAATTAGGCCACTTACCTTCCATCATATTTTTTTCAGGAATGTGTTTTTTGTGCTAAGATAGAGTGGCCACTTTTTCTGATAGGCCGTGTTCATTGAAGCGTCAGCGAAGGCACGAATGGACTGTAGTGAAACATATATGTAGAAAACAATTAGAAAAACGAAAAGTCAAACAAACTATTATTTAGTACATGATTTGAAGCTTGTACCTCGTCAGTGTTATACATAGCCAAGGCCATTGCACCAGCACCCGTGAAGTCGAACACCTGCAGTTCGATTTCCTCTTCTTTTCCCTCTGGATATCAACCACAAATTAGAAAAATATGAAGGTACCAAAACAAAAGACAAGTACATTACTAGCAGAGGAATGCACCAAACATCCATCTTGACAAAATATTGCTTACGCCAAAGAGTAGGTGAGGATAGTCTATTGCTTCTTAATTTTTGTACATACTGGATACAACAACAAAACCCTCTATCCTAAATTTTCAGGTCAGCTACTTGAACCCTCTTCTTCCATTCAGCTATGTTAATGGACATGTCCTTTGTTAACACTAACAAAAAACATATCCTTCCTCAGAACGTCAATCCATGTTCATTTTTGCCTACTTCTAGTCCTAATGTCTCCTTTAACTAAAATCTCATTACTCATCTTTACTGGAGCATCTATTGGTCTGTTTTGCATACATACAAAGCACCTAAGATAATTTAAAAGATATGGGTGAGTGTATAATTAGATTAGGCACCTCTAACTTCCACGAATACACTCATTTCTTATGCTATCTTTTATGAATTGCCACTCATCCATCTTAACATTACCATTTCAGATACGCAAAATTTCTGGACTTGTTATTTCTTAATACTGAATGTCTAATAAATGACAATATTCTTAGGCTGACACCTATACATGGCCTATGCAGGTAGCTAGCATCTTGCGGTGGCTGGTTGTGTATAGGTATCTCCTAAAGCAGTTGCTTCTATTTCTTTCTAACCTCTTCGTTTTCCTCTGTCATTTCTCTTGCCTGAAGCACTAAATGTAGGAGAGAATGAGATGTGATCAAGCTTGCTGTCTTTATATTTGGATTAGGCACCCCAGGGAACTACCTACCTAGCCTAGTGTGATTCTAAAGATATCACCAACATCCCACAGACAATAACAAAAAGTAAATAGATGTACCAAATATTAATTTGAGCTTTCCAGGACCTTTGATGACTGCATCAGTTGTTCGGTACTGATCCCCAAAAGCATGCCTTCCAATGCATATGGGCTTTGTCCATCCTTTAAACATTATGAAACACATAAAGACAAGGTGAAGTACTCCAGAACAAGGGCATCATGTCGCCTACTAAATACCTGGAACAAGCCGGGGAACATTTTTGCAGATGATTGGCTCTCTAAACACAGTACCTGCAGATTTAATTTGGAAGGATTAAATATTTGAAGATAGATGAACATCAAAAGTCCAAGCTCAGTTAGCTAACCATTCAGAATGTTTCTGATTGTCCCATTGGGACTCTTCCACATAGATTTTAGGTTGAACTCCTTGACACGATCTTTGTCTATTAGGAAATCCAGAATTACAAAAAGTAAAGACAATTGTACTATGAAGAATGAAGAAATCTAAAAAATGTGGTTGCCAGTAAGGTCCTATTTGGCTACCGAAAAGAACCATAAAAACTAGGAAAGTAGTAGAAAGTAAGAGTTTCCATTTGATGTATTGCTTGTTTGTAGGAAACTAAGTTTCCAAACTTTCTGCTACATCCCCATAAATGGAAACTATATAGGCTAATCTAGTTTCCATCTCAAATGGTAGAAAGTCAAGAAACTACTGGGAACCACATTATTATTGTTTTTTATTTACAAAAATGGTCCATACACTACAACAGATATGGGATATGATAGCGTGCGCTGAACGCTGTAGAATGCATATTATAGCATATTTCGTCCGCTATAAATGCCCCCACTATAATAACCCCATGTACAAGAACGCTATAAAGTTATAGCATTCATGAACGCTATTCATGATTATAGCGTTCATTGACGCTATAGACGATGTATAGCGTTTTGAAACGCTATATGATAGTTATAGCACTTAGGAACGCTATAGAACTTTAATAGCATTCATGAACGCTATTAATATATTGTAGCGTTCATGAACGCTATAGACATGTTATAGCACTTACAAACGCTATATTGTTTACATAGCCTTTACGAACGCTATAGTTCATTAATAACATTTGTTAACGCTATAAATGTGTTATGGCATTTCTGAACGCTGTTTATTTTTAATTGCGTTCCTGTATGTTATTGTTTGTTAATAGCGTTTCGATATATATCAGCTTTTTATAATATTTCTTTCCTGCTATTATATGTGCAACAATAGCATGTCAGAATGCTATTGCAGAGTCAAAATTCTGTATTCGAAAATTTGCAGAATGCAGCATATTAGAATACTATTGCAGATAATGCCACAATTACACAAAATGCAGGTATTCAAAAATTTAAATGCGAATCAATCACAGAATGAATTCTGAACATAAGTAAATTCATTAATTTCACTGTCTAATATATGTAGAACAACGAAGTAGTACCAAACATATGTCCAAAAATTAAACATTAACATTGTAGTCAGCTACATATATCCCAAAATGTTGATTATCTAACATTTAGCTCCCTTCGAGCCTATCCACAACCAAAACTCCTCAGAAAGCATCATCTTCCTTCATCTAACCTACACAAAAATAGGGGAGAAATCATTAGTGTAAAAAAAAAACTATCTCGAGTCGATCCAGACAATTGACGAAAAGTAAATTATTGGGATAGAAAAAGTGATGATTTACCAGTGCACTAATTGAGTTTTATGTGTTTATATATTCTATTGTAATTGTAAGTGTTCTCAACTCTTCTTCTCGTTTTTTGACTGGAAGCTTGAAAGGATTAATAAGTTCCAACTGAGTGCGTGCATTTTTTCATATAGATGAAGCTGATATCGCTAAATGTGGTCTATACTAAAGACTTATCAGTACAAACCAAAGCTTTCAGTTTTCTATATCTGTTGTGTATTGGAAAATAGGTTTTCTGTAGGTAAAGTTTAGTAAGGTATTATGTGCAGATATTTACTCTCCAATGTACATCAGATCAGACACTCTAGTGTTCAGTAAACAGTAGATTATAAGTTCAGATTATTGAAGAAGTGTGCAGATAAGTAGAAATTAGTATCAAAGAGTGTGTAGGATTACTTTTTAATTTACATCTGTGTAATAGAATGTGAAAACAGTGAGTAAAACATAGGGGTGCATGAATTAAAGTATAGTATGTAGGAATTTAGTATAGCATTTAAAGGTACTGCACTAAAGACGTACCTAGTCTTCAAACGGCATAATGTAGTCTGTTGGCCAAGCCGTGGTACTTCTAATGATTTCCTCTACTGTGTTGTTACCAAAACACGGCCTAAACAACAGAGCTTTGGATTGTATCACTATATCTACCCAAATACGGGATGCACCTTGTCCAAAAGGATAACCGTGAACCGGCACATTCGGATCATCGGTGATCCATCGTCCAATTGCAACAACTTCGTTCTTATTTCCCGTCCAATCGAGTAACTTGCATTTTTGGTCCTTTGACAGACGATGATGTGACTACAACAAAGATTGAAGCTCAAAAATATTAATATATCATTTGAGTTACAATACTTCTATTTGTTATTAGAAATATATTACCTGTGGAGTAGATGGAGATTTTGAAATGACCTTTACATCAAAATCATTCTCGTCGCCACTGTTGTTCTCCTCCTCTTTAGTGTTCTCATCATCACTGCCCCCATTGTTCTCCTCCTCCTCTTTAGTGTTCTCGTCGTTCTTCTCATTGGTCATCTTAATTTGATCCTAAATAGGAAAACAGTTACATGTAATTACTAAAAAGAAAAATATAGTGTACCAAGTGGTCATTCTTGATGACTTACCTGACTTTTCATTAATGTACCAAGTTGTTGAGTTTGTTGTTCAATTAACTTTGATATGGAGTTGATTTGCCCTTGCATTGACTCAACTTTGCTTTTTGGAATTTCTCTCCTCTACACTCACCTCAACATCATCATCTTTTTGTTGATCACATTCCTAAACAAGGCAAGCGTCATAGATAATGTATAAAATAATATCAAAGTGAAATAAAACAAGAGTCAAACAAGAGTCAATCTAGAATTCCTCCATACTGTATCCTACTTCTGAGTGTCATTTTTCAGTCTCATGACAGTGATAATGCCAGTACCACCTATCAGAGACGAAAGTCAGGATATGAACCCAAGCCAAATCAATAATGACCAAGTGATAGTACTATTGTGATGCGATAGCACAAAGATGAATGACGCATGTCCGAAGCATAAGTGTATGTGCATCCAAAAGTAAGTGTAGGATGTTGTTCAATAAAACTGGAATTAGATGACCTGGGACTGAAACATCTTTCTTGATTCCCAACTGGGACTGAAACATCATTAATGAATTAACAAGTACAACAAATCAATAGTGTCACAAATTTTGCAGAAAAAATGATGTCACCGACAGAAACAGAAGTAACAAACTCTAAGCGAAAACATGAGTGACATAGATTTTGCAAAAAAAATGACGTCGCAAGTCTAAATGCCATAAGTTCGACTCTAAACAACTCTAATAATTAGTAGGTATTGAAGCAGTCCTACAGGGCAGAATTGTGGACAAATTGCAAAGAGTAAATTCATATACGTATAAGCTCTAGATCTAATGAGAAGGAATGTGGAAAAATTGCATACCTGCACACAAATCCAATAAATACCAACAAATCTACTGCCTCTTCTGCAAAGAGAAAAGTCTTACGATGCATAATAGTTGAGTTGACTTTCTTTGGCACATCTAGCTTCCAAATGACAATAAATCTTTATTACAATAAATAGCAACAGAAAAAAATTCACAATTTACTAAAAATTATCAATGTTGTCTCTCACACACCAAAGAACAATGAGTGCATTTACTCAGCTTTTGAATCTACTATTATTACTTACATGATCAAACAAATTGATACACGTGAAAAGTTTACTGAAACACTACATGCTGTTTACTAAACGTTAAAATTACATTCCAAATCTTTGCATAGAATAAGGTTTCAATCACAAAGAAAAAGAAAAATAGATACTTCTCCAAATAGCACATCCAAATATTATTCACATGAACTCTTTGTAGGCAAGACTAGTGACCTTCAGTTACAAGCAAAAAAAAAAAAAGCTGGCTCATGACTTACCAACTTTCCTCGTTTGTAGGTTAGTCTTGAGGAGAGCAAACCATGCCACCAACCACTCAAAACTGTTAGTAGCTGCTGATCATGACAGAACAAAAATAATGTCTTCCAGTGAATTCACAGTTGAGAGTCATATTTCTCTCGCCCTCTATTGCTGAAAATTTACAAAATAGAAGGGGATCGTTTTGATAATGCTAGAAAGAGAGAAAGGTACATGATAAAGACAAAACCCTTTTTTTTTTGTTAGGAGACTGTCACAAAAATGTTGGTCATATTTTAATACCCAAAAATATTTTGGAGAATTATTAGAGAGCATCACAACTTCAAAAGTAAAAAAATGGTTTTTTTATTTTCCTTCTCAAATTCCTAAACATTAATTATGTTTTTGTTGTTCGTAGTAAACTAAACCTTTAAGAGTCGGGGAACCGAGCTCTCAACTCTATCAACCCATCGACCCTCAAAGAAGGGCACTTTCATGTGACCTTTACCAGGCAAACTCTTAAAGTCAATCCATGTACTTGCCTCCAACATTAAATTTGACCCGCCTTTCTACGAATGTCTTCCAGACCACCTTTTGGAGGATGCTCCTAACTCTACCTTGAGAAGAGAATCCACGTTATCTAGATCTCATAATCATACTTCTAATTATCTGATGTGGAGCTAAATGATTAATTCTATTATACACTCAACCGAAAACTGGATACAATTCAACAATTTCAAAGTTGAGAAGTTCAACTTTTTTATATTATAATGGAGAACTTGACTCTATCTGCATTGACTATCGAACCGTGGCTAAACACAACACTCCTACCATCAATTTCAGCTAGCAACCCCCTTTTAAGTACTTGATAAGTCGTATGGCCCATTGATATTTGTATTTTTCTTGTGAGAGAATGGTTGATATCGTTCTCATTTATAAAGCTTCTGTTTGACAATCATCACAAGTTGGCATTTACCATGACATTTTAATTTTGAGGACTAGTACACAAGCTTAATTCAAACTCTGTTCCTTCCTAGTAAAATCAACACTAAATATTGTTAAAAATATGTTACTTGACAAAAAAAAAAGGTAATAAGGAGACTGGCTGGCATGGAGCAATAGAATGAGCTTCAATTTATTAGATGAAGATTGAAACACCAAAATCAAATTATTACATTGACATCTATATACTCCTTGGTGAAATGCAAATGATACATGTAACTACAAAATCAATAAACTTAAAGATCAGAGAAGAAGGAAGCAGAGGACAGAGACAAGGGCCGGGTGTAACTACAAAATTAATAAACGTGAAATTCATGTCCAATTCCTTCTCTTCTTTATCAGTCGTTACCATTAGACCACCCTTCCGTAGTAGCTATTATTTTCTATCAATAGCTTATATAATTTATGCAAGAAATAATATATTAGGTATGTAAGAAACTCACAAGGATGTTGAGCCGGTGACTTGGAAGTCCAAAGACCTCTATTTTGTCAAGCATTTCTTAACATCAGTGTTGTTCGTGGGCAAATATGCACTCTTGCCCCGAGACAAGCCAACTCTTCCGCTATGGAATGCCTTCAAAATCCATTGACACCATATACAAGTTCAAACCCTGCTCGAGAAGAATAAACAAATCTCACAACTATGCATATTCTTTGTTCTTCAAATAAGGCATGGTGAGGAGAGGTTGGTAGCTTTGTCATTAATTTTTCCTAAAATTATATCAAATGTTTTGTATCTCTATGAGGATTGTAGTCTTCAAGGATAACCCTAAAATTTCTTCCTTAATCTTATTTCCTAAAATTTGTCCTAAAATTAGGCTTGCCCTAAAATTATTTGTGAGGATAGGAGAGAAGAAGAGAAGGAGGAAGAGGAGGCGGACGAGGTGAGAGAGATTTACCTTCATCGGAGGAGAGAGAGGAGGCATTTGGAGGAGATCTATGGCTTCATCCAGAGGAGAGAGATGGGTGCGGGTTTTTTCATCGGGATGAAAAAAAGAGGGAGATAAAAAATTGTTTCCCTCCAAACCAATTTCTAACACATCCCTGTCACGTGAAAGGCACAAGTTATTTTTTTCTATTAAATATTTTAAATTTGCCAACGGTTTTTAAAGTGTTACAAAATAAAAATAAAGTGTTATTTATATTAAATTTTAGTTTTTATTTATTTATCCTAACGGTTTGTTGTGTTGCTAAGGGCTGTTTGGTAACCGGATTTTACTATTTGGATTTGGATTTGGAAATCCTCCAAATCCAAATCATGGATTTTACTATTCAAATCCAACTCCAACCAACATAGGATTTGGTTTTATGATTAATAATTAAATTATAGTCATGATCAATTATTAAGCTATTAATTAATTATGATTAATTATAGTTATTATTATTTATAAAATTAATATTAACGATTAGTAATTAATAATTGACGATTAGTTATTATTAATTATAAAATTAATAATTAATGATTAGTTAATTTTTAAATAAATAACGATTAATAATTTAAGATTAATAATTAATAATTAACGATTAATAATATAACTATAAATTATAATTAACGATAATAATTAATAATTAACAATTGATAATTTTTTATTAAAGATTAATAATTATGAATTATAATTATGATTTAATTAATAATTAATAATTAGCGATTATTAACTTAAATTAAATATTTTAAAAATAGTAATTATAAATTATATTATTATGATAGTAAATTATTATAAAATATGATTCTAATTGTGATTAAAAATATTAGATAATTAAATTAAAATATTATTAAATTATTGTGATTAAAATATTATAAATATTAATTAAAATATATTGAGATAAATAAAAAATATTATTAATTAAAAATATTGTGATTAAAATATAAATATTATAATTAATTAAAATATTATAAATATTATTAAAATATTAAATTAAATATTAATTAAAATATTATTATTAAAATTATAATTTATAAAATATTATTAATTAAATATTATTAAAATATTTAAAATATATTAATTAAAATTTAATTATATATTAATTAAAATATTAATTAAATTATTATAAAATATTATTAATTAAAATATTATTGTGATTAAAATGTATAATTAACAAATTTTCTAATTAAATACTAAAATAGAATATTTATTATTAATATTATAATAATACTAATAAATTATTAATTATTATAATAATAATAAATAACTAGTAAATTATGATTATTAACTAAATAATAAAATTATTAATTAATATTATAATAACACTAATAAATTATTAATTATGATTATAACGAAATTAACTAATTAACTAATTTTTTAATTAATAATACTATTTTTAACAAATTATTAAATAATAAATATTTGAACGAAATTATTAAAGAATAATTATTTTTTTCCTCCAAAATCTAACCAAATCCAAGTTTGGATTTTGTCATACTTTCCATATCCAAATCCATCTCCAACCAAACATAGGATTCCATGGATTTGTCTCAAATCCATAAAAATCTAAATCCCACCTCCAAATACGGTTTACCAAATGGGCCCCTAATGGTTTTCTACAGTAGGTAATTAGTAACAGTAAAAAACCGTTAGTAAATAAAAAAAATTGGTGTTGGAAAATCCTCATTTTGGTGTAGTGATTTTCGTGAGGGGAGAGAGACAGAGAGAAGAAGATGAAGGATTTTGTGAGGGGAGCGTTACCTTTAGGGTTTCCTGAGGAAGAGCGGTTTCGTGACAGAGAGAAGGAGGGGGGAAAGTTTAGGAAATTCGTGGAGGGAGGATTTTCGTGAAGGGAGGGTTTTTCGTGAAGGAGGACTGCGCTGTTTGGCGGGTTTTAGGGAGTTAAAGGGTTGGGGAGAATATATTAAAGTTTCTTCAAACATAAAACATAACATTTTGATGTGGACGGTAGCGATTTAATTTCTGAATATCTAACGGACGAGAACGCCACTATCGAGAACGCTATAAATTATACAACAAAACTGGATCGCTCCTATAGAATTCACAACATGCTATAACTTATTTTTTTAAATATAAAAAAACTGTGTTGCTTCTCCCATGATTGGAACAGTAGATAGTTCAATTGTGAGCATTCGATTAACTCGGTTAATCGAACCGAATTACCAAATATCAAATTCGAAAAAAAATCGAATAACAAAAATTGAAACCAACCGAAATATCCCTATCGAACCAAACCGAACGAAATAAATCTGTTCGATTTTCAGTTTATTTGGTTTAACCAATATTTCAGTTTATTTATAATTTTTTTGTCAATATATAGTTACTAAATATACAAAGATATATTTCTTATATATATTACTAAATTTTCTTATTCGGTTTAGCAGGGGAGAGGAATTTTATATAAAATTTCTGAAGACTCCTTGGCATGAATTTTTTTTACGGTAACGATTTAATCCCATTACGACATTGTAACTTATATAGCATCCAAAATGTGCTATAGTCTTTTTTTTAATCATGTAAAATATATAGAATACGATGCTGCTCCTAATCGAACTAGATACCTTACTTTAACATACTGGCATAGCAACATAAGCAGCGTCCAGAAAAAACTATACCTTAACAACGTTCATAACACACTATATAAAGTTCTGTTAACAACAAAATAGCAGGGAGACATAAACGCTATAGATAAACTGCCATTGTATGAACTTTTAATAGCACTTCACAATGAACGCTATGGATGAAGATATTATAATAGCAGGGAGGCACGAATGCTATAGATAAACTGCTATTGTACGCTCTTTTAATAGCACTGCAGAATGAACGCTATTGATGATGACATTCTATAGCAGGGAGGCTTGAACGCTATAGATAAACTGCTATTGTATGTCCTATTTGTTGTAGTGATACTAATATATATGTTCCATGTTTGTAATATTTTAATAGTGGCATGTCATCATATTGATCTAGTTTCTCTATTCTAGTTTCTACCAAACAAACCAATTCGTTAGCCTGAAAACCTACTTTCTTTAGTTTCTATAACTCAAAAGAAACCAAATTTCCAACTTTCAAGTAGTTTTTAGTTACCTGGAGTTATTGTCGCACACTTAATAGCCACATTATACCTGTCGCAGAAAAGTGGTCATTTAATTAAACCGAAACATAGGAACCTACAAGTTACTAAGTCCAACCAACATAAAAAACCAAAACCACCAGATAAACCAGAACTTGTACGGAATAACAAGAGTGTCCTATATTTACCTCTAGTTATATCATACGAAGGACAAGTAGTCTACTGCACAAAAATTTAATGAACAAACCAAATATTTTACTACAAGAAATATTGGCATGTACAAACAACCAAAGGATGAAGGAACATATCAACATGAGATATGTCATAATAGATTGAGTGTAACCAAGCAAAGGAAAATGAAGTTGATGCTCTGTAGAACAAGATATTGGCTTTTACAAGAGTAAGGATCATCAATGTTTAACTATATGTAAGCCAAACAAGATTCACTGAAGGTAACAAAGAATGAAAAATGCTTACTTAAGTGTAGCTTCTGCACTTTCTATTGTAACCTTATCATCAATAGCATCACGATGAGGAAGGCCCAAGTCAAAGTACTTTATAACTAGGTCCAAGAACGGAAAAATGAGCTGCACGATTTAACAAAGCATCAGATTTAGGCCCAGGCAATCCTATATTAACAAAGACAATTCTAGCCTGAAGAAATCTAGATGAGAAATATGAAGTATAGTAAGAATCATTATGAAAAGCTTGCTTCATACCTTATCCTTAATGGACTTCCAGAAGACTCTAGTTATTTCATCCCCTGAGTAAAAAACGGACAATAGTCAATATTCTTATTCTGGAAAACAGAAACTTTAATGATCAGGAATAATATAATACAAATCGAAGGAATCCATCTGTTTCTCAAGCAACAGGCAGCATCTAAATGAAGATTAAATCATATGAAGTCACTGTCAAATCTCAAAGCCAGGTAACTACAAGTTTGAGAGTACTAATTTAAGATAAAAGTAGGAAGAAATGTTAAAACGCCTATATTATGATGCAAGAAAAAACCCAGCTTTTATATCTACATTTTTGGGTCAACTATTTGAATCCATTTATTCCATTCAGATTGTTACTAGTGCATTGTATAGGTTTCTATCCTTATATTTCTTTAGTTTATGCTTCTTTAGTCCCACATTGGCTAGAGTAGTTACCCTATATGCCTCTCTGTATATTCTTTAGTATATGCTTCTTTTAGTCCCACATCAGCAAGAGTAGCTAGCCTATGTATCCCTCCATATATGTAGTTAGCCTTGACCCTAATGAAGCAATCACAAATTTTCAAAAGTATAGTCTCTAACCTGGTATCAGGCCAGGGCCAAATAGACTAGCCTTTATCATCTTCTCTACCAAAGCCCTAACTTTGTATCCTCGTCAATCTTCCTCCAGAAAACTCTAATCCTAAACTTTTCCAAACCCACTTCTTCCTCTTCCCAACTTCTTCTCTGCTCCCTCTTTACCAAGTCCCTCAGAAAAAAAAATCTCAAATCTCCTCTCAATCATCAAAGCTCCCTCAATTGTCACTCACTTCATATACCAAATATCCTCTTATTCCTTCCTCCATAACTTAAATTGTCACTGACTTCCTATACCAAATATCCTCCTATTCCTTCTTCTGTACCATGCAGTTCGCCTTTAACCTCAATTTCAGTCCCTGATAGTGCCTCCCATCCTATTTCCCACCATCCACGCCTATAACCGACCACCAACTGTCCACTCTGACATCGGCTCCTCTTCCTCCCTTCTCCCAACTCCACCGATGGCCACTTGTTATCTGTCTAAGCCGACCAATACCCTATTGCCTCCTAAGTCAACCAGCATCTTTCAGTCAACCTCTTTTCTGTCCTTTCTCTGGCCATTCCAATCACTTGCCTCCTCACGGGCAGTCCAATCGCGACTACCTATAGATGACTCCGCCATCAGCACAGAGGCGCAGCTTTGCTACTCTAAACACAAAATCTAGAAAGAAACCTCTAAAACTTAGAGAAAGGAAGAACTTTACAAACCCTAAAAAAAGAAACTAAGAGAGAGAAATGAACCGTGCTTCTAGAGGAGGGGAAAGAAGCGGGGGACGCGCTGGTTGAGGACGATGAGGGCATACGTCAGCGCGGAGCCGTCGCTCGTCGGAGCAGCGAAAGGGGACGATTGCGGGAGGAGGAAGAAGAGAGGAGAGAGTGGCGTGGTAGAGGAACTTGCTTTAAATTAGGGTTTGCTCGTGAAGGAGAGAGGAGAGGGTGGCGGAGAGGAGGCGGACGGCGGAAGCGAGCCAGGAGAGCGGGATGGACGGTTTTGAGTCGGAAAATTAGGGCTTCTTCGAAGGCCTTGGGGAGTAGCCATGGAGCTTCTTGGTTTAGGCTTTTTCTTAAGTGCGGGAGAAGTGCGGCGGAGATAAATACGATAGATAAATACGATAAATGCATGTATCACTAATAAACATAAACTAATACGATAGATGCATGTATCACAATCTTTCCTTTTTTGATTGTGGCAAACCTGTTAAGTTTAAGTTAAAAACGATAGATGCATGTATCACTAATAAACATAAATTAATAGAATATTGTGTGGTCGCTTAAACTTATTTCTCCCCCATTGACATGATCAAAAATAAGCTCTCCCGTAATAAAATGAAATCAATCATAACAAAAGGAAGACAAAAATAATCATGAACAACAATCAGGATTCAAACCAAAATCTGGTTTCAAACAATAAATAGTTTATCAACTAGAAATCCAAAATGACATTCAAAACACAATATGATGAATAAGTGTAACTATAGTTTTGAAAGAGAACAATAAAGGTTTCTAACAAAAAGTAGATACCAATATAGTATATACCAATTGTAGAAGTCAACTACCACTACAACAAATAGGGCCTACAATAGCAGTTTTTTTTATAGCGTTCAAGTGTCCCCGCTATAGAATGTTATCAACAATAGCATTCATTCTGCAGTGCTAAAAAAATATTTATCTATAGCATTTCCTAAATGCTGTAGAATCTATAACATTCATCTATTGCTACGTTTGTATGTTAAAGCAGATCTCATGTTCGAATTCTAGGAGAAGCAACGTAGTTTTTTATTTTACATGATAAAAAATAGACTATACCATATTTGGCATGAAAGCATATAATTTATAAAATCCGTGCCAAACATTTACAAAACCCATAGCCTAAACCTCCTAGTATTCCTTTTTTCGTGAACAACTATCAGCCCTAAAACCTTTCTCATAACACTTCAAAAATAGAGGCTTTAGGCCATAAAATCTGGAAGGACAAAAAAAAAGGTCTCCTAAACTAATCTTAAGAGACTAAAAATTATTCTTGTCGTCTAAAGTCTTCCAAATTTTAAAAAATAATTGTGAACTCTTTAGCGACTATTAATTAGTTTGGACGACTCAAAAAATTCTTTGCAAGAAAAACTAAGCCAACTAAGAAAAAAAAATCTTGTCTAAAGTAGATGGGAGTACTAATTTAAGACGACTAAACAAAATATTCTTGTCTAAAGTTGTGTTTTTTTGCCTAGAGTAGTGGGAATATTAAATTTAAGATGACTAAAAATAAATAAGCGTTACTACAAATATTTTTTTCTTCTATTTTGTTTGATTTATTTGTTAATAATGATACACAACAACAAAAATGATTATTGACGGCACTTTATGGACGACACTTCTTAAATAAGTGTCATTAAAAATAACAATTGACGACACTTTATGGATGACGCTTCTTAAATAAGTGTCATTAAAAATAACAATTGACGACATCTTACTAAAATATGTCATGGTAACGAAAGAGTCCATTTTCGTTCACCCACAAAAACTATGGTGTTTGTTCATCCTCCAACAAAAAATTGTAGATATAGAGGATGATATTTCTGCAATCAACATGACATAAACTGAGGATTCATAAAAGCTTGTATAATAGAGTGCAACATATGGAACCAGAGTTAATCCTGAAAGAATGGCTAGATGGAGGACCAACAAGAGGAGATTAGTGCATCTCTGCACGACTCAGAGATGAACATCAGGTTGGAGGAATGCTAACTATGAAATCCGAGGATGCAGATACAGTGGAGAATAGTGACATGAGAACAAATGAGCTATTCAAATATGGGTTGGTTATTCCAACACTACAAGAAATGACCCATATAGCCACGATTTATTTTAGCAACACAAGAATTTACGTTGCTAAAAGTAATATTTTGTAACAAATTTCAGTTTCATTGCTAAATAAACCTTCTGTAACAAATTTTTTCTATGTTGCCAAATCTCTGTTGCCTAAGCTTAGGACCTAATAAGCAACGATAAATTTGTTGCAAAATAACATTTTTAATAATACAAAAATACTTCGTTGCCAAATATTTTCTTATATATATTCTTAGCTTAGTGCGCTAATATTAGCATCATCTAAGGCTGCTAAATATTTTTATCCCTATAGAAATGCAAATTCTTTTAGTTGTTAGATGTTGTCTTCCAAAATTTTAGTTCCCTCTTCTATTTCACCAATTCCGTATCAAGAAAGAGCATTTTATACGTTTCCCTCCTCTATTTCATTTTCCCTCTCTCTTCTCCATTCATCTCCTCGCCCTCATTTCCTCTTCTATTTCTTGCTTTGGATCGTCTTCTCCCTCGTGGTCGTCAAACTTGGAGGATAGCAAAAGGTGGAGGAGGTCACCGTGGAGCCCGTGGTTTTGGATTGGGTTCTCAAGTTGAGATTCGAGATCTCTAGGTCAGTATTCTAATCGGAACCCCTCTCTATCTCTGAAATCTCCATAAACCCCAAATTTACATCTGCATAACCCCTTTTTTCGAAAATCGACAAAAGATCCATCGTCAAAACCCTTATTTATCATCCTTAGGAAATTACTACGCCTCTTCTGTGGTGGATACATTAGAGCATCCGATGAGAAGGGGTTCAAGAAGCCCAACACCTTCTTCGTCGAGTACAACTTCTCTACACCGAAGCTTGTCATGCTGAAATCCTCCATCGGCCATAACATCAAGGTGATGTACGGGCCCAGTCTTATAAGTCAGATGTGAACTCGGTCTTTAATTTTGTGCTCATTTATATGTATTCTCCTTCTCCTTTTTGGTGTGTATGACAATCCAAAGGAAACGTTTATCTTTATATTGAATTTTATTTTCATGAGTCCATCTCTTATTTTAATTAGCATTGTAAAATTCTATATTAGTTAGTGCAATCTATGGAGCCCAAAAGGATAGAGACTCAATTTAGGAGTAAAATGGTCCTGCTTATTCCTATGAGCATTTATTCTTGTGGGTATGCAGATCAAGAGCGACCAAGATGGGTAAGGTTTGGGGACTAAATCTAAAGTTTCTTCTTCTTGAAATATTTACAGTACTTGGTTTTTTTACTTATTGTTTTTCTTTTTTTGAACTTTATATAGAATCTTCTTAGTAAGACACTATAGTGAGAGCAAAAAAGAAGGAAAAAAGGAAGGGCTCGGAAGGTGAGCAGGTACTTGTTATTGGAATTTCATAAGTGGTTCTTCAATGTGCCTAAGCAGCTTGGAGAGTCTCATGGTGGGTTCTGCATTGAAGAGATGTCAATATATTTATTGGTGTTCCTTTTATTATTGTTGTGGTTAGTGTAAGTTTTGATATGTTTATTTCTTAATTGCATTTGGGATCGATGCTAAAGCAGGTAAGGGAAATAATGAAGGTGAATGCATAGGCTTACCAATGACGAAGCCAAGAGCCATCTATAGGTGATTTTCTTTTAATTATGTGTTCAGGGAAGAGAGCATTGACTTTCATTTATTTTGAATTGTCCTATATAATCTTTATTCATGAGAAATTGCATTTTATATGGAGATTTTCTGGTTTGCCAAACAATTTCAGGATTCTTTGAATCTAAACCTCTTTTTTACGAGGAAAATATTCTATTGAACATTTGGATGTGCCTTTATCTTTTTTATGGCATTGCTAATTTTCTCTTGATATTCTTTCATAATTTCTCCAGCTTATCTTTGGTGTGCTCTCATTCTTCGTAATTGCATAATACTGGGAGGGCAGATTTTGAATGGAATCGTCTGTTTTGAGCCTTTCCCTTACACTAAGATGTATGTTAGCTTTTTGTGTGGATTTTCCTCACTCCTCCAGGTGAGGATGAATTTAGGGACTGGGTGGGCTGGGTGAAGTCATGTATTCCCACGTCTTCTTCTCCTCAAGGTAACTTTCGTGGACATGCTTGCCTATGTTCATCTCTGATTGTTCCCTGAAAATCTTCAAATCTTTTCGTTATGCAGCGGGAGATGGTGCATGGTTACTACAATTCGAACCCTAAAAAATATGTGGATAACTGTGCGTCCAACCCTAATGCTACTGAAATTGTGTCTATTAAGGAGGACGTCATGGAAAGCATTAATAAGGACCATTATAGTGACAACATGAGCAATCGTTGCAATTTAGACTTGTTGATTGTTAACTCCTCCCAGGTCCCTAAAAGCTTGCACTTGTGCTCAGGTGCTTGCAAACCAAGGCACGCTGGAGAATTTTTGATTGCAACCAGCAGCAGAAGAGACCAATCTACTCTCGACATCTCCTTCAATATTTTCTGGCTTATGCTCTACCGGAGCCAGATTATAAAATTGCAGACTGGTAAGAAACATTAGTGTTACTGTGGAACTGTACATTATATATAATGATTAAATTAATATAGCACTTCCATTGTTGAATCCTTCTTTCTTAGTTGCTTTTGTTCTTAAACTATAAACTCTAATTTCCCAGAAATATACATGTGTGTACAACAAGTTTCTAAGGGTACATGCTTAACATATTTGATAGATATTTCTGTGAATTGTTACCAAGTTCACTGCCTAGTAAATTCAAGATGAGATTACATGATTAACATTAAAGAAAAGGCTCCAGTTAATAGTCAATATCAGCATTACGTCAAATCCAATAAAACAATTAATAGTAAACACCATCATATATCCCTACATCATAACTGTAATACTATACGTATCTACAACTAAAGTGAGCAGCAATTTGAATTTGAACTCGAACCCGTTGCCGTCTACCCCTCATTTTCCGTAAGCATCAACTAAAGTTTATAGAAATTTGTTCCAATAGTTATATATCTAGATATTGGTTAACCAACCATTTGTACTCATATTATGGATGTGTCACATTCAACCACCAATTTTGTGTTCGTAAGATGTACCATATAGTAAGTTGCTTGACCTTAATGTTGTTGAGGTATGTCGTGTACAATATTTTCCTATAACAATCATTTCTTCTAGTCTTGATGCTTGATCCAAAATATTGAGCAGATTTCATATTTTCTGCTGCACACTCAAAATCCACTATGTGATGTGATAGTATCTGTAGATTTTGAGCATAGAATGGCAACTAGTTTTGGTGAGGTATGGATCCAAGCTCTATTTAGTGCTTATAGTGGTGACAATGTTCTATATTCTGTTCATTTTGCTGAATTTAGATATGATACGAACAATTTAATATTTTGTTTGTGACTCTATAATATTATAGCATTCACATACTATAGCGGGGGGCAATTATAGCAGACAAAATGCGCTATAGAAGACTTTCTATAGCGTTCGATGCTATAGGAGACTTTTGAAGTACATAATTTACTATGAAAAGTTGTCTTAATAAATGTTCAAATACGTTCGTATAGTCCTCAGACTGACAGCCGATGATTTAAATTTTTATATCACGAAAAGAACTTCAATAAAATAATCCATAAATCATAAATAGTCAATTTTGAACAAATAAAACAAGACTAGATAAATGCCCAAATAAATAGTATTCTAGATTTATGACATGTCGTGGATTAATTGATTTGAAAAAATTAACTGCTCCCCCTTTACATGGGTTTATCCATAACTATTATAATTGACAGATTTAGATACTAGAGAAATATTTCAAGAATTAGGAAACTAATTCATCAAAATATTAGGCATTCTTATCAAAGTTCATTTCTTCCCTTCTAAAACCTTAGTACGGTGTCCATCTGATAACCATAGGATCAAAGAAAAGAAACACTTTGAGAGAGAGAAACTCAATTTGCCTCCCCCGCAAAGAATTACAGCTACATGCAGTTATTAACTTGAATAAGAAGAGAATAATAAAAGCTTAATAAAATGAGTATTATGAATATTACACAAAAGAATATTCAGAAGACCATAATATTCAATGAGTAGTCACAAGATCAAATCAAGTCTGAATATAGAATAGTATGACAGAAAAATGAATATATCAAACGATAACAATCGTTAAATAATATTATCCATCAAAGCTAAAATCAAAAGACCATCGGATAACAATGGTAAGTTAGATCCAATAAATCTTTAGTTTATAAAGCGTTGATCAATCTTGGGTTAGCTCTACGGGTCAGTTCCCAGCTAACGATAGTCCAAAGACACTTGACACCGTGTCGCTTAGGCTTTTACGCCATGTTGACAGAAGGACCCGTTCGACGTGTACCCAAAATAAAAATCTTCTTTAATAATCGAAGATTTAAGACGAATTTATGCAATATGATATCAATTATATTTAATGGACTTTAAAAAATCTCAAACCAATGTAGCACAAAGTATATCGATCACATGTATCTATAGATGCTACAAAATCATTAGGTAATAATAGATATATGATAGCAAATACCCAAAGAAGAATTTATCAAGATCAAAATACTAAAATATGTTTTTCAAAAGTTTTCATAGTGCACTATAGAGATAAATATACAATATATGTGTGTACTAAATTTTTAAAAAACAAGATAAAGCAAAACGATATTGTACTTTTTAAAAGAACACACAAATAATCATGAGCAAGACACTAGTCAATATTTTCTCTCAAAATTCTAACTTAAAGATATAAAATAAATAAATATCAAAAGTTAGGAGACTACTATATATATATATATATATATATATATATATATATATATATATATATATATATATATATATATATATATATATAAACAAGAAGACTATATATATATATATATATATATATATATAATATATATATATATATATATATATATATATATATATATATATATATATATATATATATATATATATATATATATATATATATATATATATATATATATATATATATATATAGTCTTCTTGTTTATTATATATATATATATATATATATATATATATATATATATATATATATATATATAATATATATATATATATATTTATTTTTTTATATATATATATATATATATATATATATATATATATATATATATATATATATATATATATATATATTATATAATGGCATACATGAAATAACTCAAATATTATAGCTTAAATAAGATCCATGTATCCAAAATGTCAATCAAAAAGCTAAGAAAAAATATCATTAAAAGCGGCTTTGAGGAAGAAGCTAATAAAGAGAAGAACACAATTTTATTCAAAGTAATCAAAAGCTAACACTACAAGAATAAAGGCTTTTCTTGACGGGAAAAAAACAGTAAAGAAATGGGTATCTTGACGGTTGCCGTAAACTAGGCCGGAGTCGAGAAAAGACTCCCCCTTTTCTTGACGGTCTTGCATGGCTTTTCTTGACAGTTTTTGGCCGTCATATTAAGTAATTTTTTTGATTGCTTTTAGCCGTCAAGATAGCAGTTTTTAGAAACCATCAACAAAGGCAAAAACATTTTTTGACTTTGGCCTAGATGACGGCCTTTAGCCGTCAATAAAAGCATTTTATTTTGACGGACAAAATCCGTCATGAAAAAGCACTATTTCACGGCTATATTGTGCGGCATGATATGAACTAAAAATGACGTTTGACAACTGTCAAGAGAAGCTATCCAAAGTACCGTGAAGAGAAGCATGCCAAAATTTTTTCCAAAATTATATATTAATCAACCACACATTATATCAATCCAGAAGCTACACACATCAAATTACTATAAAACCCAAATTTCATATTAACAAACTGTATTGTTCATACAACAAAAACTTCCAATACACATCCATAAAGTATTCTTCACTTGTCCAACCACAACATAGTCCAACCATAAAGTACACATCCCACAACTGTTGCTTCCATATCACTTAAACATCCAAACCACAAACATCCATCACTTGTCACCACAAAACATAATCCACCAATACTACAAAATAAAACAAAAAAGTAGAAAACCATATCGGAGCACATCCCTCCATATCTATATTATTCCCCTATTCACAGCATGCATCACCTTTATTTTTCAGGTAGTTCCTGAGAGAACAAGAACACAAAGTATCAACTCACTATTACAGAATTATCAATACAGTTTGACTAAATGTGCAATATGTTTGTGACTATTAGCAAGAAACATACAGGCAGTTCTAACCTAAGAACAAAAACTTAAACTTTTGTTTGTGACCCTCCAGGAATTCATTCAACTATGTGTAAGACAATTGTTGGACGAGACAAGAAGACCGTAAAATTTGTTAGTAATGTTATCCAAACAGCAACAATGAAAAAAAATACAGTCAACACTATCATCCCAAATCATCATGATCCAAACCTTCGCCCATTAGAATTGAGGTTAAGATAATCGTTTTCAAATAAAATCTTACCTTAAGAAGCCTGAGATACAAAGTTATTTACAATCTACCATAAGCACATGCCATTGAAAGTTCTCAAATATGTCTGTTGGGAAACCAAATAGGTTTATTCTTGAAACAAACTTAGGCTATAACTAAAAAGATGAAATTAAGAGTACTAAAAGATCATATCTTAGAATTCAGCTTATATGGTGTAGAAGCATGAAAATTTCAGCAGACTGGACAACCATGCGCCCAAGTCACCAGTGAAAACCATGCGCCCAAGTCACCAATGAAGACATATGCGCCCAAGTCACCAATGAAGACATATGCGCCCAAGTCACCAGTGAAGACATATGTGCCCACTCTAGGCTCCTCCAGAAGGGGGTGCATAGCTTTGTTTCAGGCTATACGCCCAAGCTAGAACAGCCCCCGACTCGGTCAAACCTACGATCAATCGTGCACCGAAGCATACGGCTAAGTCTCCACGAGCAGTCGTGCACCGAAGCATGCGGCCACGTCAGCACCACGATCAACCCACGATCACACATTCTATATGCGCCTACGTCCTATGCGCCCAAAGCAGGACTATGCGCCTACATAAAAACTAGTATATTTTCTCATGTGGGTGCATAACATCATTCTAGCTCAAGAACGACTATAAAAAGGGGTCTCATCCCTCTTCAAAACACAAAACGGAGAGCATTTTCAAGAGCCAAATTGCTACACTTCTTGCCAATGAGCCGAAAGTTAGCAATTTTTTTAGGTTTTCTCCCACTTTTGTAATCGGAGTGTCAACTGAGTAAAGGAGCAACTGCCGCTCGATCTCCATCGTCCCATTCTCCAGAATTCTTTTTGTACTCGGGGATCCTCAGCGGAGGATCTCTTAGGCGTACTCGATTTATGGTATTTTGTGCCAATAAAGAAAAGATATAATTTCTTCTTCCTTTTGTGTGTGTCTACAAAAATGGCGACTCTGCTGGGGACTACATTTTTCTCTGACGAGAAGGAGGTGACGCAATCTGATACAGACAAAGTGGGAAGCACTCAGAAGATGTTGATCGTGAAGTTTGATCAGCAGGCATTTGAAGAGATGCTTTCGAGGGACGGCTCTACACCCCCAAAATTAGCGAAACCAAACAAGTCTCGCAAGACTTGGCTTCCGAAGGCTCGCGGTACATATCCTGCCAGTGTCATAGCAGATATACAACTGAAGGACTCTGTCACATGGGTGCATGGCTCCGCCACAGAAGCTCTATAATTGAAGAAGGCTTATACCGTTCCGGGCTCTACTAGCCCAGCGACTTCTCTCTTATGCAACCAACAACAGAGTGTTCAACGCTCGAGACTTGGCAAAGAAAAATACTATGATGCCAAGAATCGAAGTGTTCGACACTCTGGACAAACCCAGCGAGGCTCACAAACGAAGAAGGCGAAGCTGGGAGAGAACAACGCTGCTCCACCAAGCATGCGTCCAAAGATATACGCCCAAGAGGGTGTGTGGGCGCATAACTCGGGCCAGAAGGCTTCTATTTTCGACAGACTGTGCATCCAGGGTTATGCGCCCAAGGCTATACGCCCAGGCTCAACTGACCCATACTATGCATCCACATCGAGGAAGCTTAGACATGCTGCCAAGAAGCATGCGCCCAAAGGCAGACTCCAGGTCCTATGTGCCTACAGCAAAAAGATAGGCCCCAACGCGTATAGCACGGGGCTGTCTTCAAGGTCATCACAGAACTTAGGTGTGGGGGTTGTCCTGCATGTGAACTAAATCTGGATGCGCCAACTCTTCTTACAAACCCACATACAAAGCTCGGCGATGCATGTGATATGGCTTTTAAGGCAAAACTTTCTTCTGCTGACTTACGCGACGTGATAAATCATAAGCATAAAGCGAGGGAGGATACAACAATTCATGGTGTACATCCATACAGCAATATTGTCATCAACTATTGCTTTTCTAAAGCAACGAGAGTGCCTCAGAGGTAGTCCGTATTTCGATGACTATATTTCTCTGACGATGAAAAGCTGCTGTGTGTTTCATCCAACATGGCTTCGTGGGGTCCCCCTTATGGAAAACCCAATCAAAGACGGTGGACCACGAACCCAACTTTTTCTCTCAGTTCTGCGAATAGAAGAAGAAAAGGTCTGCCAACAGATAGCCGGCAGGCTGTCACATCTGAAGGAGTCTATATGGGCACTCGGTCGAAGACGAGATTTCGTATAGATGACGAGGACTCCCAAACTGGGGGTAATATTCCCTCAGAGTCTGAAGAAAATGACCTTCATATTGGGGGTAGCCTTCCAGACGATAATAACCTCTTTGAGTCTGACGACGACTATCTACCTCCCCTACCGGAAGATGAGGGACTTGTCAACTCAGAGACAGACAATATCAGCACCTGTTGTACTGTTTCCTCTGTTTGTCCTCATATGTTATCTATAAACATGGCAGATGGAGAAAGACCTGAAGAAGCCAGTGATCAAACCAGCAAACGGCTAGAGGGTCTTGAAACAGCATTTGCCAAGATCACTAATATGCTTACCAGTATCATGGCAGTCCAAGCTGCTGGGGCTGTTCCTCCACCTCAACAAAATGTCTCGGCTCACGTTAGTCCGGCTCATAGCAACAACCCTCCTTCACTATAAAAGGAGTATCATTCCGTTGCGCCTCCTCCAAATCTTGCAAATGCTAGGGGTGGTCCTTCACTAACGACGCCTGACAATCGTACAGCAGCTGTTTTCCAACACCTGCTCAATCAACATGATACAATTGATTCTTTGGTTGCCCGTCTCGACACCATCTCACACAAAGACGAGCTTCAGAAGATGGGGATATCTCAACCTTATCCTCCTGAATGAGAGAATGCTACTTGCCCTCCTAACTACAAGTCGCTGACGCTAAATTCATTTGACGGGATGACTTCTCCTCGTCAACACATGACATACTTCAACACGCAGACTCTACACTTACGCAAGGATGATCCGTTCTTGTCAAAGCTGTTTATTAGCACCTTGTAGGGGGTAGCTTTTGAATGGTTCTACAGTCTTCCTAACGGTTGAATCAATTCTTTTAATGACTTGGAGAGGTTGTTCCTCAATAGATTTTATGAGAGTGGCATTCAAGTTAGTATGTCCACCCTCATCGAGACCAAGCAAAGGAGGACTGAGTCTGTCATTGCTTTTATCGAACGCTTCAGGCGGCTAGCGTTGAACATGCCCTTCGGTATACCAGACTTAGAACTTATGGATACTTGTCGAAATAGCTTTCTTCCTACAGTGAAGTTTTGTTTGGGTATATATAAGTATGATACATGGCCCCCTTTCATTGGCCGCTGATGCTGCTAAAAGTGACGTCCCTAATTTGGAATTACTGGGTTGAAAACACCCAAATCTGAAGACAAAGGCAAGCATCCTCAAACTATCCTGGTCCGTGGGGGTAAAGGAAAAGAAGTCTTGAAGGTCGTCACTTCCTAGGGAGCTTCCAATTCTCAGAGCACCTCTGACAAGCCTAAGGAGACCTTCTCCTTTGAATAAGACGAGGTCATTACCATTTTTCACACATTGACAAAAGGTAATAAACTGACATTCCTCTACCACGACGTCCTGCAGAGGCGAACCAACTCAACGATCCCAAGTATTGTCTTTATCATCAGTACGTGCATCACTCTACCAAGGATTGCATCGTCCTAAAGAAGAAGATACAAATGCTTATCGACAGCCAAGTGATCAATCTCGAAGCTGAAGACATGGTCGTATCCTCTAACATGATCTCTCTTCAATTTTGTGACTTTCCTCCCATAGAAGTCCCAGACGGCGTAGTCCCGATCCCCAAGGCAATAATGGAAGTCGTCAACCTGCCACTATCTTGCAACTCAACCTTAGTGCCATTCACGACTGAACGTGGTGAGATCATATGGGTCCATCCGGACCTTGTGTAAGAAATGATGCAGGGGGTGGTATCTTCCAAAGCAAAAAAGGGCAAGAAATACAAGTCATGCCATATGGTGTCTTCTTCCATCTACGAAGTTCTATCTGGCAAGATCCGATCCGGAAAGGCTTACCTACGGACTTACAACCCCGCACAAAAAGAAGTAGTACCTTCTCAAGCCCCTGCTGCCTTCACAAGTTCAGAAGTCGGTCAGTCTAAGCCTCCAACTACCGACAAATCCAAGCAGAAGGAGACGCGATTTGACAAGTCTCTGAAGGTGCCAACTCCCGAAGGCATGGATCTGTCCTACAACTTCGACATACTGGCATAGCTGGCCAATACACCTGCCAGGTTGTCTCTATTCGATCTATTGCGACTCTCCAAAGAAACACGGAAGGCCTTAAGTGAGGCATTACTACATGCCGACTCTTATCACGCTGAAGTCAAAGCACCCGCTGAAGACCCTGTCTCATGTCCCCACTGCCACAGTACTATGGATGTGGTGCCCAACATCACCTTTTTATAGGAGGACATGCTACTAAAAAATAATCCTCATGATAGACCTCTGTATAATACAGGGTACATCAGGGCAAATAAGGTGGATCGAATGCACATCGATCCAGGTTCCTCCCTCAGCATAATTCCTAAAAGTTTGCTTTAAATTCTAGGAATCCCTCTGTACAAGCTATCTGCAACTAATACAACTATCATGGCTTTCAATGCTGGAAGAAGCCACCCGCTGGACAAGATCCGTCTGAAGTGCCAGATCGGTGATCTCCGAACGGAGGTTTCTTGCTATGTGATCGATGCTAATTTATCCTACAACGTCTTGTTGGGACGTCCGTAGATACACGAGAACATGATCATTTCTTCCACACTTCAACAGTACTTCAAGTACGTCAACCGTGATGTCATCATGAAGACAGAGTTTGCCGATGTCGATCCTTTTAAGGGCATCGAAGCCTACTATAGAGATTCGGTACTTTACCAATCTCAACCCTCCAATGATGGCGGCAATGAAGCTGACGATGAAGCTGAAGCAAGTTCATCCTCCAATGATGGTCCCCTGATTATCCGAGTCAAAGGACGTACTACTCCAAAAAGTACTCTGAAGCCTCTCACAATCTGGGTGAAAAAAGAACCCTGATAAGGTCAAACCATTGACCATCACTCTCTGCAAGACACCTCGGGTGGAACCAGCTGAAGTCCGTCCTCCTAATCCTGAAGAATTACTCTATTGGTGAACTTGGACAAGACTGTGGCTCCTCTTCCAAACTCTACAACGAAATCCCCGATGAAGTAGTGGACTTTAATATCGCAACTGAAGAAATCCCATATTGGCGAATGTTCTTTGACGGTGCATCAAGAACAGGACCTAAAGGAAATATCATGGCCAGAGTAGGCATCGTTCTTGTGTAACCCGACCATCTGGTTATACATCGTGCATATTCTCTCGTAGAATCCTGTACCAACAACGTGGCCAAATATAATGCCCTATTGATCGACCTACAACTGACAAAACAACTGGAAGTTGACTATCTAAAAGCTTACGACGATTCTAAGCTAATAGTTAGCCAGATCCGAAGGGATTATGAAGTTCGTCATGAAGATCTCATCCCCTATCACAAAGCGACAATCGAGTTAGCGTCTACTTTCGCTGGATTCTTCATCGAACACGTGCCTCGACTACAGAATATTGAAGCAGATGCTCTAGCCGGACTCACTACTTCCTTGACCATCGCTACCAATACTCAACAGTCGATCACAGTATCTGGTCGAGAACTATTCTGTGTAAAAGATGACTTATATATTTACACAATGGAAACAAACGTCGACATTAAAGACTGAAGATTTTCTTTCATAGACTACACCATCTATGGAATCCTCTCCGAGGACCTAAAGGAAGCAGTATCTATCCAAAGGCGATCCCTTAGATTTTACTACGACACAGCTACCAAGATGCTTGTACCGATACTCTTACGACGGGCTACTATTACGTTGTTTATCAGACACAGAAGCCATCCGGGAGGCTCACGATAGAGATTGTGGTGCACATCAACCAGGCCCCAAATTATAAGATCCCCTCAAACGAATGGGTTATTATTGGCCCACGATGATAGTAGATGATGTTGAATATGCAAAGAAGTGTAGGGCTTTTCAGTTCCACGCCATTTTCATTCATCAACCTTCGGAGTTTCTATACCCGAATACAGCATCTTGGCCTTTTGAAGCCTGGGGCATGGACGTCATACCCAATCAGTCCGTCCATCTTCTAAAGGACATCGGTTCATCCTAGCCATAACCGATTACTTATCCAAATGGACGGAAGCTATACTTCTCACCAAAGTGAAGGCGTCGAATGTGAACAATTTCATCAAACATCACATTATCTACCGCTTTGGCCTACCTCGCAGGATCATCCATGATAATGGTCCACAATTTACAAGCCATACATTCTATCGATTCTACGATAGGAATTGAATCCAGAATGTAGCCTCTACTGCCTACAAGCCAGCGGCTAACGGGCTAGCAGAAGCCTTCAATAAAACTATCATTAAACTTCTCAAGAAGTTTGTGTCTTCAAACAAGCGCGATTGGAATGAGAAGCTCGACGAATGTCTATGGGCCTATCGTACAACGGTCCGGACTCCAACAGGCAGTACGCCATTCTCTCTGGTTTATGGGAGCGAAGCAGCGCTTCCTCTAGAAATCTAGATTCCTTCTCTTCGGGTAGCCTTAGCCAGTAAGTTGACTACCGAAGAAAGCTACCGCCTGCGACTACAGGAGTCGAAGCACTAGACGAAAAATGCTTGTTAGCTCAGCAGCGCATTGAGCTATACCAAGCACGCCTTTTCCGAGCCTTCAATAAAAAGGTGAAGGAAAGAATTGTCACAACTCGTACCCTAGAGTAAGGGCACGAGACGGGGGTACGTCCAGCCTACGCCGCAGTGTCGGTTGTAGAACGCTGTCCTAGGTCAATCATCTAATAATACATAAGGTACTTGTACTAGTATATACACTCTGAATGTAGGTGACATAGCAAATACAGTCTCAATCACATCTAAGGTAGAATACGATAAAGATAGATAGATATGATGAACAGAAATGAAATCCACAGAGATACAATCCAGATGAAGGTCTAAGTGTCTAATATGATACATATCCAAATAATATCTCATAAAATAAACTCCCAGTATATAAAATAATGTATCAATGAGAAGACAAGGTAAGAGTCTAAGCTATCAATCTAAACCATAGGTGCTAGATCCTCTACTACAAGTGGGTCCAAGTCACAAGTGTTGTCTAAAGCTGCACCATAATGGGTAGACACCAGAGCCTCATCATTCTCTGTAAAATTTTCAACAGGTCCAGTCAGGACAGGAGCGAGTACAGTATATCTCAACAAATCATAACAGGTTAGAAAATATAAACATGCTAGAGAGTAAGATACATGAAACTGGAAGAACAACATGATGTAAAAAGAGAGAGACTGTAGGTAAATAGCTACAATATATAGAGAACTATCAGTGACTAGTGATTCAGAGCACAAGATGGTTATGTAAACGGCACGATATTGCACACGAGTAATCTAAAGAGGTTGCACACGAGTAATCTACTGGATTGAATACGTAACCACATCTACTCCCCCTGCCCCAATCAATACACAAGGATTTAGCCAAGCTATGTTATTGCACACGAAGTATAGTCGTACATAAAGATCATGTGAGCACGTAAATATACACGATTTGTACACGAATGTCACGAATACAAGGAGTACACGATGCTCATGATAAAGTACACAAATATGAGATACCTGATGTATCCGCTAGGGGGATAACATCGTACGACAAGATCCATATAGTACTAATCCGTGTTACCAACGTAGTCAGCTTCAAGTAAAGTAATCTAAAGCAGGAAATATAATCCTAAACAAGATATGAAATGATCAGAGAATGTACTCGCCTGTATCCTGAGAATCCAAAGAGAATCTACTGTCCGAAGTAGTGGTGTCTGTCTCCTATAGAACAGTACAAGTCACTATAAGTCTAAAATAATATATTAGACTGTTATAATGTATCTACATGATATTTGGGGTCTAACTAGACTAAAGTCAACTCTCGGTCAACTCTAATCAACTAGACTAGTCAAACTAGGTCAACTAGGTCAAGCCTAAGCCAAACAAGTCTCACTAAGCCTAACCAGCCTATTCTAGCAAGCACACACACTATCTAGGCTATACAAGCCAACAACACAATCACTAGGCATCTATGCCCTATACATAGGCAATGAGCCATAGGCTATAGGCCATAGGCTAATCACCTATAGCCCATACCACACATTTACACATATTGACTATATCTAATTTAATATAAATAAAACACATATGCACATAGGCCACATTATAATATCACATATAGGTGTACATACATATATACATATATATATATAGGGTGATAGGAATTAATGGATACATGGGTGTGTGTGCAGTATTAACATAGTGGCATGTGTGTGATATGGAGACATAAGAGTGTGTGTGATACAAAGGAATTAGTGAACAACGATGTATAATGTGAGGGTGTGTGTGTCTAGTGACAGTTAGCTAGTAGAGTGTAATAGGTTAATAGGTATGTGTCAATGTGAATTAGGATTAGGAAGTGTCACATGTGTGTGTGTGTGTAGACAGTTAACAGGAATGGAAGAGTGTCAAATAGGAAATAGTGTTTCAAATCTCAGTAATTAGGAGACCAAATTGACAGTTAAACAAACCAACCAATGTGAAACCTATTCTCAGGTTTTAGTGTTAGGATTTCTTAGTAAATGGTTATCAAAATCCTGAGATCAAACAACAGTTCACGAATCAACTACCAGTTAACAGTGAGTGAGCACTGAGGGTGTGTAATGCTAATCTCAGGATTTAGTATCCAGGAATATGAGAACTTAAATGACGGTTCACTTTAGTGAGGGTGTGGACATGTGTCTATTGTGATACCATATGAAAGTGAGCAATGGAAACATAAAATCAGGGTGATACTTGGAATTCATCAACACATTAAGTAATGACAGTTCAACTATCGAAACCATTGATACCAATCCAAATCGAAACCCTTTTACTAATAACATCAAACCCATTACATGAATCCATTAACAGTGAACTAATAGAATGTAAATGGATTTAATCATGGCAAATAAGCTTCAAAATCAGTTTTTAGAAAGGGAATTAAAATCAGGATTAAAAACAAGAAATAACAGTTGACAGTAAAATTATAGCAGTTCAACACTTCCAAAACCAAATTCTGAATAAATTACCTAACGCCAATTCGATAATCAATATTGCAGTGATCCATTACACATATATAAGATTCAAACATGGAATTTAAACATGAGAAAATCAGATAAACATTGAATTGACTTTCAGAAATTAAATTCCAGGAAACCCGTATCAGTTGAAATGGAAAAATGAAAATCGAACATCAATACCATGTTAATTCACATTTTAAATGGTTGGTAAAACATGGGCTACATGTGCACATGCCACACTAGTGTGTGTCGTGTCCCCAAAGTGGGACACGACTGTGTCCAAAACGAAGAAACCATAGCATCAGAAAATACAGTATCAACAGCCTCGTACAGAGGTGTAGAGCGTCCCAGGACACGACACACGATACTAGAGAGCTCGTGCTCGTGTCCTAGGGTTCGCCAAGACTAGGAGAATGTGTCCCTACAGCCTGTACCGTGTCCACGTGGATCGTGTTGCGTGCACAAGACGCGTATCCGACGCGATTCTCACGTTCGTGTAGTCTGGGCAAGGTCCAGTGCGAGTGAGATTTCTCGCTAACCACTCAACGAAACCTGACCAAATTTTATGAGCGTCGTATCTACCAAAAATCAGGCCATGAGAGGCCGTGTCGTGTCCTGTGTCGAGCCCGTACAGCAGGGGACTACACAGGCGCAGTATTGTGTCCTGTGCGTACGTGTGTGTCCAATTTTGGACACGAAATGTGGACAGAATCGTGCTCAGTCCTCAACATAATTAATGTACACATCAAGAGCTTCGAAAACATGTATTTAGGTTTAGAAAATATGAAAATTCATTTCATTGCGACATTTCGTCTAACATGTAAGCATACACATAGACACATGTCCGATACGGATATCAAACGGACACAAAATCCTACCAAACTTGAGGGGCAGCTAGGGAACACCTAAACCTAGCCTAATATGCAAATAAATCAGAATAAAAATGCAATTTGTATGGTTTTACCTATAAGTACAAATTGTAAGAAAAAGCTTCAAATGGGGGGTGTTCTTCTTTATGGCCAAATGCTCCAAATTGATCCTAAACTGAAATAGCTCTCCACCAACAGTCCATAAATTTCAATTAGAACCCAATGCAAAAGACTAGGATGAAAAAGGAGATTAAATGAATAAAATAGGAATTTAGGAGAATGGGGATTTACCTTTCCTTTCTCTAAGTGTTGGGATGACACAAAGGAGGCAAGAACTAAATGAGGAGAGTATTTATAGGGAGGGGAGCCCTAGTGGCTAGTCACTTATGGCTAAAATTATGGTTAGGGTTCAAGTTATGGGCTATGGGCCAAGTCACAAGTCATTAAGTCATTAAATCACAAGTCATTTCATTAAACCATAAATCATGAAATAATTTCATTTAAACTAATCCTCCTATTCCAAAATTAGTTTCTAATGACTAAAAGTAGGTTAACCTAAGTTAGACTAGGGTCACCATGGCTAGGGTTAGCTTCTAGACTAGTCTACAAGTCTCTATAAGTCAAAGTCCAAACTAGGAATCACCAATTCAATAAATTAAAAATAAATTCAAACTTCACTGAATGACAAAAATATCCTCAAGCTAAAATGATAATTAAATCATCCTAATGATATGGTTAGGCTCTAGGTCATGCAGTCTCTAGGGTTTCACTAACAGCACATCAAAATCACAAGTCATGACTTAGAGCAGTTTTTAAATAGTTTAAAAATGATTAAAAATTACCAAAAATCATAATGTAAAATAAATATCAACAAATAATAATTATAATTACAAAATTTTAAAATTACCCTCATCTAGAAAATTGGGTGTTACAATCCTACCCATCTTAGAAAAATTTCGTCATCGAAATTAAAAAGCGAAACTACAGTGATGAGAATGATAGATAATCATACCTCACGGTGCAAACAGATACGGGTATCGCTCGCGCATCTCATCCTCCCGCTCTCAGGTGGACTCTCTTGGAGAATGATGCCTCCATGTGACGCGAACCAAGGGTATTACCTGGTTTCTCAGCACCTTCTCTCGGCGATCCAGAATCTCCACTGGCTGCTCTGGATAACTAAGAGTAGGTCCAACCTTAATCTTCGAATGATCAAGCACAAGGCTAGGATCAGCCACGTACCGTTTCAACTGTGATATGTGGGATACGTTGTAGATACCCACTAGTGCAGGTGGCAAGTCTAGCCTATAAGCCACATCACCGACCCTCCCGCTGATCACGAAAGGTCCGATGAAGCGCGGCTAAGATTCCCACCTCCATCAAAACGTATAGTACCACGAGTTGGAGATATCCGCAGAAAAACCTATGTCTCCAACCTAATCACAAGCAAGATCTCAAGTTACTAAATAATCAAACATGATCATCAACACAACAATAACCTGCTTCTAATCCTATCTCCAGTCAACTAAATCTAACATAGTCAATGGTCAACTACTGGTCAATAACTAGTCAATTTGTCAACATCCAAGTACTTGGTCATCAACTTGTCAACTTTTTAGGATTTCACCTATGCTAGCTACCTAAGTGTTGGCAACTAGAATTTAGCAAAAAGAGAACTCTCTAATAGGCTAGCTCTTAACTTCCCAATCCTATCAAGTTACCCATAACTAAATACATACAAGCTAAGCACACCAATCCCAAATACCATATATATATATGCTCAAGAACAACAATCCATCACATATATCCTAAGTATATCATCTATGTATATATATATATATATATATATATATATATATATATATATATATATATATGACTGATCAACCAAGGGTTAAAGTAGACTAAACTTACAAGTGACTGAACAGATGCTTAGAATTTAGGCTAAGGATGAATGGTCTGAATCATCAGTGCAGGCAAAAGGGAATGATGCTAAGGAGACTGAAATTATGAGCTAGAGGATAAGACATTTGGGTCCACTTGTATAGTCAAGTGAAAGGAAACCTACATGGTGACTGAAACATGCCTCTAGATCAACCTGGCCTCTCCTCTCTATCTGGCTGAACTAACTACATGTAGGATAGTGGTCTGAAGAAGTGAACCAAACTGGTGTACATGGAATGCAATAGGCAGTATACTGCAAATGGATGCAGGCTACATACCAAATCAAAATATATTACATATATACAAACTATATATATATTAACCCTCATCACCTCAACTCTACTCAAGGTCTAATAACACACAATCCCTACCACATGCCTATCACTCCAATGAAGGGGTCAGATACTGTAAGGTGTATTGGGACAGAACAGTGAACTGTCCCAAGTGGTGAGTACAGACCTCTAGTATGCATGATACTAACTCTCTATATATGCAAAATATGCTAAGGGGTTGATGGTTATATTGGTGAATCAATAATTGGGGTCTGAACTATGGTCCAGTGAAACCTATGATACAACATTCTTAGGTAATGAAATTTGAGTACAGTGAACAACTTGTACAAGTCTGAACCAAGGGGACAGGGTATCTAATGAAGGGTCTGCACACTATCTATAAAAGTTGATCAAACTTGACTGAACTCCACACAAAAAGAAATTAACTAAAATAGAAAACTGAATCAAATATAGGCTAAATAACATGTCAATACCCTATACAACAATGGCCTATAGATACCAACCAACCCATATCCCATATGCCAATATCGTCTGCAATCTATATGTATAGACCTCTCTGTCTTAGGTGAACTACAACTATACACAAGGACAGGCTCTGGTCGTGGGTGCCTCACTGGAAAAAGGTAAGGGAAAATAATAACAATCATCAAGGCTGTAAGGCATACTAACATCCTATATGTAAACTGGTTGGTATTATAAATAACAAGAAAATCATCTACAATGGGTTACTATTCTAATACCAATGCTAACTATCATCTCTAGGGTACAGACACTCTATAAGTCATCATACCATTATACTATAAAATAACTACATATGAATAAGCTCTACAAAACTAAAATATCCCTACTCTTAAGTTATTTATAACAACAGAAGGGTATGATGTTCAAAAACCTTATCAAGATACAATATGATAAACATATGCGTCTGTCCAAAATCATGTTACTTAGAGTCTTCGTCATGCTAGTGAGCAAGGCTACGATAATCACAGAGTCCTTGACTAAGGTACATAACTCTAGAATCATGGTATTTAAAATTTTTGCATTGTCGCATGCGACGGCGAAAACCTTAAATTCCCACTCCCGAAAAATACGTCCAAAATCTGACTATATGTCCTCACTATGCCAGCTAAGACGACTATCGAAGATTCTAGATCCCACAACTGAGGTGACCTAGCCCATATGATTTTTTTAGAAGAAAACAAACATAACACAAGAACAACAGAACAAAATTAATCAGTCAATAAGGAGCAGATGGAATCGAATTTCAAAATAGTTATAAGAGGCAATTGTGGAAATGGAATCGAGAAGATCAAAACCTGCAGCAAGATCTCCAATAGCCTGTGCATCCTCGACTGTCCTGGCAAAAGCTTGCCCTTACTGGTTTTCTCTGGCCTGCTGCTGATGCTGCATGTACCTCTGCTGCTGAGAGAATCGGGAATAACGGGGGAAGGTCTCTTTACAGGCGAAGGTGCACCTCCAATGTAGCAGAAATGCCAATCTGAGTCAGCATAACAGGAGCTGCGGTTTCGAGGCCCTGCTAACAGGACGAGAGGTGGCCAGCCTCTCGATGGTATCCCTCAGACCGGAGCGATGAGATCATATCTCCATAACCATCATGAAGACAGATCAAAACAAGAAGCAATTACTGAGAATGAAGCGAAAAAATCAAAGGAGGATAATTTATATTCAAAGAAAGACAATAAACAGCAAATTTTAGATAAAATGAATCTGATTAAGAGTTTTTTTAGTGTGATTGAGTACCCTCAAAAATATCCTAATCCTACTGCAGGTTGTAGTGATACTCTAGTTCGAATACCACTACATAAACTCGACCTGCATGGGCCACCACTAAAAACGTGTCACGACCCGCACACTAGAGTAAGGACACGAGACGTGGGTACGTCCAGCCTATGCCGCAGTGTCGGCAGTAGAACGCTGTCCTAGGTCAATCATCTAACAATACATAAGGTACCTATACAGTATTTACACTCCGAATGGAGGTGACATAGCAAATACAGTCTCAATCACATCTAAGGTAGAATACGATAAAGATAGATAGATATGATGAACAGAAATAAAATCCATAGAGATACAATCCAGATGAAGGTCTAAGTGTCTAAGATGATACATATCCAAATAACATCTCATAAAATAAACTCCCAGTATATACAATAATGTATAATAAGAATACAAGGTAAGAGTCTAAGCTAGCAGTCTAAACCACCGGTGGTAGATCCTCTACTGCAAGTGGGTCCAAGTCACAAGTGTTGTCTAAAGCTGCACCATAATGGGTAGACACCAGAGCCTCATCATCATCTGTAAAAATTTTAACAGGTCCAGTTAGGATAGACGCGAGTACAGTACATCTTAACAAATCATAACAGGTTAGGAAATATAAACATGCTAGAGAGTAAGATACATGAAACTGGAAGAACAACATGATGTAAAAAAGAGAGACTGTAGGTAAATAGCTACAATATATAGAGAACTATCAGTGACTAGTGATTCAGAACATAAGATGGTTATGTAAACGGCACGATGTTGCACACGAGTAATCTAAAGAGGTTGCACACGAGTAATCTACTGGATTGAATACATAACCCCTTCTACTCCCCCGTACCAATCAATACACAAGGATCTAGCCAAGTTATGTTATTGCACACAAAGTATAGTCGTACACGAAGATCATGTGAGCACATGAATATTCACGATTTCATATGATTTGCACATGAATGTCACGAATACAAGGAGTACACGATGCTCACGATAAAGTACACGAACATGAGATACCTGATGTATCCGCTAAGGGGATAACATCGCACGATAAGATCCATATAGTACTAATTCGTGTTACCAACGTGTCAGCTTCAAGTAAAGTAATCTAAAGCAGGAAATATAATCCTAAACAAGATATGAAAATGATCAGAGAATGTACTCGCCTGTATCCTAAGTATCCGAAGAGAATCTTCAGTCCGAGGAGTGGTGTCTGTCTCCTATAGAACAGTACAAGTCACTATAAGTCTAAAATAATATATCAGACTGCTACAATGTATCAACATGATGTTTGGGGTCTAACTGGACTAAAGTCAACTCACGGTCAACTCTAGTCAACTATACTAGTCAAACTAGGTCAACTAGGTCAAGCCTAAGCCAAACAAGTCTCACTAAGCCTAACCAGCCTATTCTAGCAAGCACACACACTATCTAGGCTATATAAGCAAACAACATAATCACTAGGCATCCATGCCCTACACATAGGAAATGAGCCATAGGCTATAGGCCATAGGCTAATCACCTATAGTCCATACCACACATTCACACATATTGACTATATCTAATTTAATATAAATAACACACATATACACATAGGCCACATTATAATATCACATATAGGTGTACAAACATATATACATATACATATATACATAGGGTGATAGGGATTAGTGGATACATGGGTGTGCGTGTAGTGTTAACATAGTGGCATGTATGTGTGATATGGAGACATGAGAGTGTGTGTGATAAAAAGGAATTAGTGAACAATGATGTATAACGTGAGGGTGTGTGTGTCTAGTGACAGTTAGCTAGTAAAGTGTGATAGGTTAATAGGTATGTGTCAATGTGAATTTGGATTAGGAAGTGTCACATGTGTGTGTGTGGGTAAGTGTGTGTGGACAGTTAACAGGAATGGAAGAGTGTCAAATAGGAAATAGTGTTTCAAATCTCAGTAATTAGGAGACCAAATTGACAATTAAACAAACCAACCAATGTGAAACCTATTCTCAGGTTTTAGTGTCAGGATTTCTTAGTAAATGGTTCTCAAAATCCTGAGATAAAACAACAGTTCATGAATCAACTACCAGTTAACAGTGAGTGAGCATGAGGGTGTGCAATGCTAATCTCTGGATTTAGTATCCAGGAATATGAGAACTTAAATGACAGTTCACTTTAGTGAGGGTGTGGACATGTGTCTATTATAATACCATATGACAGTGAGCAATGGAAACATGAAATCAGGGTGATACTTGGAATTTATCAAGACATTATGTAATGACAGTTCAACTATCCAAACCATTGATACCAATCCAAATCGAAACCCCTTTACTAATAACATCAAACCCCATTACATGAATCCATTAATAGTGAACTAATAGAATGTAAATGGATTTAATCATGGCAAATAAACTTCAAAATCAGTTTTTAGAAAAGGGAATTAAAATCTGGATTAAAAACAGGAAATAACAGTTGACAGTGAAATTATAGCAGTTCAACACTTCCAAAACCAAATTCTGATTAAATTACCTAATGCCAATCGATAATCAATATTGCAGTGATCCATTACACATGTATAAGATTCAAACATAGAATTTAAACATGGGAAAATTAGTTAAACAGTGAATTAACTTTTATAAATTAAATTCCAGGAAACCCGTATCAGTTGAAATGGGAAAATGGAAATCGAACATCAAAACCATGATAATTCACATTTTAAATGGTTGGTAAAACATAGGCTACATGTGCACATACCACACAATATGTGTCGTGTCCCCAAAGTGGGACACGACGTGTCCAAAACGAAGAAACCATAGCATCAGAAAATGTAGTATCAGCAGCCTCGTGCAGAGGTACAGAGCGTCCCAGGACACGACACACGACACTAGAGAGGTCGTGCTCGTGTCCTATGGTTCGTCAAGACTAGGAGAGTGTGTCCCACAGCCTGCACCGTGTCTACGTGGATCGTGTCGCGTGCACGAGACGCGTATCCGATGCGATTCTCGCGTTCGTGCAGTCTGGGCAAGGTCCAGTGCGAGTGAGATTTCTCACTAACCACTCAACGAAACCCGACCAAATTTTGTGAGCATCGTGTTAGACACTAGGCCCACGTGTCCACCAAAAATCAGGCCATGAGAGGCCGTGTCGTGTCCTGTGTCGAGCCCGTACAACAGGGGACTGCACGGGCGCAGTGCTGTGTCCCGTGCGTGCGTGTGTGTCCAATTTTGGCCATGAAATATGCACAAAATCATGCTCTGTCCTCAACATAATTAATGTACACATCAAGAGCTTCGAAAACATGTAATTAGTTTTGGAAAATACGAAAATTCATTTCATTGCGATATTTCGTCGAACATGTAAGTATACACATAGACACGTGTCCGATACGGACTCCAAACGGACACAAATTCCTACCAAACTTGAGGGACAGCTAGGAGACACCTAAACCTAGCCTAATATGCAAAGAAATTAGAATAAAAATGCAATTTGTAGGGTTTTACCTATATGTGCAAATTGTAAGAAAAAGCTTCAAATGGGAGGTGTTCTTCTTGATGGCCAAATGCTCCAAATTGATACCACTGAAATAGCTCTCCATGAACAGTCCATAAACTTCAATTAGAACCCAATGCAAAAGACTAGGATGAAAAAGGAGATTAAATGAATAAAATAGGAATTTAGGAGAATGGAGATTTACCTTTCCTTTCTCTAAGTGTTGGGATGACACAAAGGAGGCAAGAACTAAATGAGGAGAGTATTTATGGGGAGGGAAGCCCTAGTGGCTGGTCACTTATGGCTAGGGTTAGGGTTCAAGTTATGGACCATAGGCCAAGTCACAAGTCATTAAGTCATTAAATCATAAGTCATTTCATTAAACCATAAATCATGAAATTATTTCACTTAAACTAATCATCTTATTCCAAAATTAGTTTCTAATGACTAAAAGTAGGTTAACCTAAGTTAGACTAGGGTCACCATGGCTAGGGTTAGCTTCTAGACTAGTCTACAAGTCTCTATAAGTCAAAACCCAAACTAGGAATCACCAATTCGATAAATTAAAAATAAATTCAAACTTCACTAAATGACAAAAATACCCTCAAGCTAAAATGATAATTAAATCATCCTAATGACATGGTTAGGCTCTAGATCATGCAGTCTCTAGGGTTTCACTAACAGCACATCAAAATCACAAGTCATGACTTAGAGGAGTTTTTAAATAGTTTAAAAATGATTAAAAATTACAAAAAATCATAATGTAAAATAAATATCAATAAATAATAATTATAATTACAAAATTTCAAAATTATCCTCATCTAAAAAACTGGGTGTTACAAGAATCTTCCAAGTTGGTGATCTAGTCTTAGCAGTGAGAAGACCAATGGTCATAACGCACAAAACAAAAGGAAAATTTTAGCCTAAATGGGAAGGCCCTTTTGTTATAGAATCAATGTATTCTAACTGTGCGTACCAACTAACCAAGCCTGATGGTGACTTGCTCATGATGCCTATCAACGATAAGTTCATAAAAAAATATTATGTGTAACCTTTTGTAAAAAATTTTCACATATGTTTAGTCATGCAAATGTACAACACGAGGTTTATGTGATTCAAAAAAATTATCTAACTATTTCAAGAGTCTTGAATACACCTTGGATAATAGGTCCTCTAAAATATTTCTCCAGCAGAATTATTCCCATTTTGGACTCTGTCCAAACTCGGTTTGACAAAAACAAGTCACGTCCCTATCACCTCTGAATTGTTTTCCGATAATTTTTTCTCCAGTGGAATGATTAAGAAATGTTTTGCCATGTCCATATAACCGCTGAGCAAAGCGTTTATCAAGGATAATCACGTCCATATCACCTCTGAATTATCCACTCCTATCTAATGTTATATATCTTTCCACGTCCATATTACCTCTGGTCAGATATAGAACATCCTCTGCTATTACGTCCATATTACCTCTATTAGCAGCTTCATTCAACTTATTATCTATATTCAAAAAAAACTTGAATATAAAACGAATAATAGGTCCATATCAAATTTTCCGGCGGAATACCTACCAGAAATATCCCTACTACGTCCACATTACCTCTAGTTTCGATATTTCACAAAACAACATTCATAAATTTTGAAAGCCAAAAGATTCTTTATTCTTTATTTGAATGTCTATCAAGAGACGGAAAAAAAAGAGGTACAAGAGCCATGATGGCTAGAAGAAACAGTTAAAAAACAAAAAAACCTAAAGGATACATAGTCGATTGATATTGTCCCTTAGAGCCGCGATTTCAGCTTCAGACTTTGCGGTAGCTCAGTGGCGTGCCTCTTCTTGACGAGCGGCTTCATTCTGGAAGAGGATCAGACTGATGTGCTCTCCCTCCAACTTCACCAGTTGTTTTTTTAAATAGGTGGAAGTGGTAGCAGTCATGGCAGCCTAAGCCAAGCAGTCCTCCTACTCAGATGTTGTTGTCCTCAAGTTGGCTTCTAGTTGAGCAATTTTGCTTTAGATCTACGCGATGAGATTATATTTCTTGATAATTTACGCAGCTAGTTTATTCTTTGAGGCAGTGCGTGCCTCACTTGCAGTGTTGAACTGACTATACTGATCAGCCAATTCGCTGATCTCATGAACGAGGGCATCCTTACTCGCCTGGAAAGTAGCCTTCTCCTCCGCGAGAGCCGTGATCAAAGCCTCATCTTCTGCACGGAACAACGATATTGGGCTCCGTTGTTTGGCATCCTAGAATCTGGCCACCTGACCCTCCAGGTCATTCAGAACCTTCCTTAGAGCATTAGCCCGCTCCTCATAGCCGGCAATGCTCTCAAGGGCCGCCACTTGGCATTCGACAACAGCCTTCACAGGGCCAAAGGTGGCGTTCCGATTCAGAACTCCAGAAAGATTTACTTTTAACACAGAATAGAAAGCTTTGACGACTTCTTGGGCCATATCGTCGTCTTTAGTGGAGATCGTCGGAGAGGATGCTTAGAGAGTTTCTTCCACTCCAGGAAGAGATACCTGATAAGAAGCCGAACCTGACAAGAAAATAATATATACATCCGTAACCAAAAGAAAGGGGAAATATGAAAGAGTTGTAATTTTGTACCTTCGGCATGCTCAGCGCCAGCCTAGGCTGCGTCATCAGTCTTGGCTTTAGAGAAACCGAGAGCAGACCTAGGCTATTCAAGAAGAACAATATCAAGGCCTCGAGTGGCATCAGGCCTGGTATCTTCCGCATTTCCAGCTGGAACGGGAGCAGATTCAGTAATAGCCCCCTCAGTAGGCTGTTCAACCTCTCATTCTATAGCCGATACCGGCTCACTAACAGCTCCCTCGTACCAGCAAATTTAGAGGAGCCGGGGATAACCTATGTTCCTTCTCCAATACCTGGGGCTATCTTCATGAGTGGTTCCTTCTCCTGGTCTACAAGGTAACATACAATCGTGGTCAGCCTCACGAGGAGCACGCAAAATCAATGTCAAAAAATCCCATCCGAAGAGAGGCACAAAGATAACGTACCCGCAGAGGATGAGCCGATTGGACTTGATTTTCATCCAAGTCCCTCATTACAGCTCCTATCGTAGACATATCCCTAAAAGAAATGTCATAGGAGGGACTGATCTTTTAATTATCGTCATGGTCTGGGCCTTCGCCCTGATCATCCCGTCGCCCAAATCTTACAGCTGAAGAAGTCCCGTCCTCATCCATCGGTCGAGGATGAGCAGGGGACACTGTCGTCACGTCCACCTCCTCAGACAAGGAGGCACCTGCCTCAGCTGCAACTTCAGGGTCCTGTGCAAAGGACAAACGCAATGGTGAGAAAGCCTCTAAAAGGTTTGACCAGAACGGCTATAGAGTCTAGGAAGGGATCTACCTCCTGAACAATAACAGCCTGCGATGCCGTTCCATCTCTTCCAGTTTGTCGGGAAGACCTTCTCAAAGGAGGTGAGCCAGCACCCACTTTCTTGGCTCTCCTTAGGGCGACAGTCTTCTTCTTCTGCTTTAAAGTTGGCTCCTGGGCCAATTCAGTTGAAGCTTTCCTCATCTGAGGAGGATTGAGAGGAGCAGAAACATCATCTTTTTTGTCCTCCTTTGGAGACACTGCTGGCTCCCTAAGGATAGCTTTCGGCCGCGATACTACGGCTGGTTTCACGGTTGGAGTAGCACTCTCCTTCTTACGGCCCTTCGGTGCCTTTTTTACAGAAAGGGGGCCAAACCGAGTCCCCAATATCAAGCTCTATTCATGATCATACCGAGGATGAAAAGTATTGATCTGAACATAAAATTTGGCGGCAGCGTAGCACAAATGGGTCTCAGGCTTATCCGAGGGCAGGGTGAAGACTGCCCCCATGCACCCGGCATTGTAATACATCCTAGCACATATCCCGTCAATCATGCTGCCTATTGACTCCAAATACGGGCTAGTATTTCCTAAAAGGAGCTTGTTGTAGCCAAACTGCCGCACAAAACGACTCGGCAAGTCTGGCTCCAGATAGGCATGGTTCCTATTTCGGAGCACCAGATACGACGGTCTAATAGACTGAAGCCAATGAAATGCCCCAACAGTCAAGTGGCATAAACTCCCTCATCCACTAAGATATCTCCCGCTTTACCGCTGTCGGACGGAGGAGATACTCTGAAGAACTTATAGCTCTGCAAGAAACTAAAAGCCTTTCGCCAAGCGGGTACATCAGTGACGGTCCAATCCACATCACAAAATCTGCGAAGAAAGGTGTCTCCCGCCAAAGACTCCGCCACCGGCCCAGCATTCATCACAGTAGGCCAATGCAGTAACAGTTACCCCATCAAGAAATTATACGAAAGTTCAGTCCGGGCAAAGTTGGCTCTGCCATCAGGAGTCACTATATTTCTAACAAAGTCCTGTAGGCCCCGCCAAGTAGCACAGACCATCGCGAGAAGCAAGGCAAGACGGTATCCAAACGCCAGCTTCACGGTCGAAAGTATTATGCTTTGGCTCATCCTCTCAATAGTCCCTAAACCTCCAGGGACTATGCAATCACGAAGCCAGATCATTAAGAAAGCTGCCAGCACAGCTTTCTTCGACAACGAATATTCAGCTTGACGAAAGTAGTGGCCGATCGGGGACTTTCCCTCAGGATCATCACTGTCCTCAGTATCCGTCGTATCATAATCTTCCATCTAGACTTCTATCTCGGACTTGGTCATAGGCTTTAAAATCGAAAAGGTGGCCGGATCCTCTCCTTCTCCTTGAATGAAGATGCAGTCCATCCAAGTTCTTGTGTGGGATTGGCCCCTGGGTTCTTCCTTTCTTGTTAATCCTATGACAGATGAGGAGGTGGCAGAGTAACTCCTTGTATACATCAATCATCTCGGAGTTCTCATTCTTTAGATCTCGGAGCTCTTCATCACAAGGAACGTACTCTTTATATGGTTTCGTGCCCCAGGGAAGCTTCGACACTTCCTGCATCTCGTGGAGAGCCAATCCCATCTCCCCATCCGGAGTAAAGAAGGTACATGTGTGAAGGTTATATAACTCCGTCAAAGAGACAAATATTGGCCAGTTGACCCTTACGCCATATTGGGTGGCCCTAATAGCATAATAAAGACCAGTAGTCTTCAGGATGGCTTCATACGTGGAAAGCACCCAGCTAGTGAGGTTGCTCCAGAATGAAGCTGGATACCTCTAGCCTTCCATATGTATCTTTCCTACGGGATACGATACGTCCCCCGACATCATCAAATTGTAAAGCGTGTCAGCGGCATAAAAATGGAGGTCAGTCGGAATATCATTCATTACGGCACCAGGTTGTAGTCCCCTCGTAGAGTCAGATGCAGAGCCCTTGACACACTTGAACGTGTCCTTCTTCCGATCGCCTGAGTCGAACTGTATTCTTCCGGAGATGACCCCGGGGAGCTCAGGAGTTAGCTCCCACTTCATCTGTCACCACACGGCAAAGACAGTAAAAGTATACGAAGGATACTGATGCTCCATCGACGGTAGCCATATCCTCTGATTGTTCGGACTGATCACCATTGGGTTTCTCAAGCGTATTGTCTCGCCATCTTCGAACCCCACACTGTCATCGAATAGGAAATATGACTTCTTGAAACGACGTGCCCCTCCAAGCAAAAACTTTTTATTATTAATCATCTGCTTCAAGAAGGTCTTATCATGTTCAAGTATGGCGAGTGTCCGTTCTGTAGGCTGGTTTTGACTGATCTTTGCTTGAACCTTGCTGATCATGTTGGTTATGAGACTGGTGCCGAGGACTTGACAAGCAGAGACGAAAGGGATTCCATCAAGTTTCGGGATAAACATGTTAACTGCAAGGATAGAAGAGAAAGTCAGACTCAGAATCTGCAGGAAAAACTAAGTGCTGGAGGAATCTTATGTGCCCAAAGGGCTATGCGCCCAAAATAGCATGTGGGCGCATAATGTACAGCAGTATACGGGTGCATAATATGCAGCAACATGTGGGCACATAACATAGCAACATGTGGGTGCACAACACACCAAAGTGTTGCCGCATGCTTCTGTCGGCGCATATGAATGCTCACAGAAGCATGTTGCCTTGAGTGCATGCGTCCAAGCAGAAGAAAAGTCTAAGCGTCGCAAATTAACGCTCAAGAATATGTTTTGAGGCGCAGCCTCACCCAGGATTGGGTCTTGGACTGGCGAGGATGCTGTCACAGGAGGGGAGCCACTCGGTACAACCCCCTTGCCCTTCGCAGATCTCTTGGCGGCCTTGGTAGACATGGTTCGTGCATAGAGGAGATGAAAAGTCTTTTTGAAAAATTCTAAGAGAAAAGAGAATAATGAACTTTTTCTCTCTTCAAAAGCCTATTTATAGGCATGGGACATATGCTATGCGCCCACTACTCCTATGCGCCTATAGAGTACTATGTGCCTACTACGATTTATGTTTACACGTGAAGACCTAGTCTCTTGCACATTATGCGACTGCCACGTGCTGACATGGACAACGCATGAAGGATAGACCTCTTCAAATTCTACCCTGATGAATCTGTCAGTTCAGATTTTCGAAGAAGATCTCAACAACCGTCTCTCTGACAGACTGGCCAAACTCTATGCGCCAAAAAGGGAGAGCCATGCTACTGCATCATGAGAAGACGGTCCATGCTTCTTTCAAAATATTTTGAACTCATTCAAGTATCAAAAACTTTGAAGGGGGTCTTGTAGAAGCATAAAAATTTTAGCAGACTGGACAACCATGCGCCCAAGTCACCAGTGAAAACCATGCGCCCAAGTCACCAATGAAAACCATGCGCCCAAGTCACCAATGAAGACATATGTGCCCAAGTCACCAATGAAGACATATGCGCCAAAGTCACCAGTAAAGACATATGCGCCCACTCTAGGCTCCTCCAAAAGGGGGCACATAGCTCTGTTTCAGGCTATGCACCCATGCCAGAACATCCCCTGACTCGGTCAAACCTACGATCAATCGTGCACCGAAGCATACGCCCACGTCAGTCTCCACGAGCAGTCGTGCACCGGAGCATGCAGCCACGTCAGTACCACGATCACACATTCTGTATGCGCCTATGTCGTATGTGCCCAAAGCAGGACTATGCGCCCACATGAAAACTAGTGTGTTTTCTCATGTGGGCGCATAACATTATTCCAGCCTAAGAACGACTATAAAGGGGGTCTCATCCCTCTTCAAAAGATAGAACAGATAACATTTTTTAGAGCCAAATTGCTGTACTTCTTGCCGGTAAGCCGAGAGTTAGCAATTTTCTTAGGTTTTCTCCCACTTTTGTAATCGGAGTGTCAACGGAGTAAAGGAGCAACTGCCGCTCGATTTCCATCGTCCTATTCCCTAGAATTCTTTTTGTACTCGGGGATCCTCAGCGCAGGGTCTCTCAGGTGTACTCAAATTGTGGTGCCTTACGCCAAGAAAGAAAAGACAGCATTTCTTCTTCTTTTTGTGTGTGTCCACATATGGTCCTTGTAGAAGCATGAAAAATATGGGGTTCATACGGATCACAACTGACCATATGAGTACTTTGGAACAAATTAATCTGTATAAAGAAGACCCGCATGACAGACTCCGCATGACCCCTGCGGCCCATCTTTACAAGACTGATTTGAGCCGCAGAAAGAATAGTTACTTATGTGGCCAAGCTGATCAACCCTTTTGATAAAGCTGACAAATTCTGTCAAAATTGGCAAAACTGACATCTCTAACAGCTCTGAATTCTGGCACTTTAACAAAAAGAAGATAAGACGTGATCAGACAAAATGTTACGACACTAGACTGGACATGGCCATGCGGCCAAAAGGAATGCGACCCGAGCCGTATGAACCTTATGCTGCTCAATCTATGTGCTTCATGCGGCCAAGAGTAACTGCAATCTGAGCCGCATAAGCTTTATGCGGCCCAGAATATAGAACCTATGCGGCTTAAAAGTTCCCAAGACTACATACGGACTAAGGGAGACTACGACTTAAGTCGCATGAGACTTATGCGGCCTAGCACGGCCGAACACTGAAATGCCTATACGGCTCAAAATGATTCAAGCAGACTTATCCTATCTTGGAATGGGACACGTGGCAGGCTGACCAAGTCTCAACCACCCAGATTTGCTACAACAATATCTCAACAAGTCACCAGCTGGCGGCCAAAGAGCGGGTCTTTATGTGCTGTTGTTGCCACGTGGCCATCTATGTGGCTCAAAACATGTATCACTATAAATAGCAGGGTACCACACCCATGCAAAAGGCTGGTAATCTACGAAGGGCAATTTCTTCAAGAGCAAAGATCATGTCAGATAGTCCAAGGATTAAGGCAGAGTTGCTACACTTTCCTGAGCCTCTATCGTCATCCCCCAGAATCAAAACTAAATAATTGTACTTAGATTGTTTCCTAGGATTTCTTTCTATGCTTTCTCTTGTACAAGCGAGTTTGCAATCAAGTTCAATTCATTTGTAATTTTTGTGCTTGATATTTAATGGCAAACACGATGGTGACTCTGCTGGGGACATCCTTCTCTTCTGATGAGAAGTTGGTGACGTAATCTGACACGTCCAAGCTTGACTCCACGCAGCAAATGCTCGTGGTTCGATTTGACCAACGAGCATTCAAAGAAATGCTCTCTGAAGGGAGCGCCAGCCCATCGCAGAAGCGAACCAACCAAAGAGAACCCGCAGGATGTCGAAGCACAGAACTGTTACCCCCGACCAGGTCCTCGAAGAAGCTCCTTCTGCGGCCCAAGACGGTGATCAAGACTCTCCTGCGGCCTTGCTTCCGACCACAGAGAATCCCACTGTCCTCAAATCCATAAAGAAAAATACTACGATGCTGAGTTTTTGGGGGCACAAGGGAAATCCATGCAGACGAGAAAGAGGCCACATAAGAGAGATGAAAAGATGACTCATGCGACAGCAGACTCTGGCCGCAGACAGATGGCCCATGCGGCTGCCAACTCTAGCCGCAGACAGATTGCCCATACGGCAGCCAACTATGGTCGCAGGAAAATCGCCCATACGGCAGCCAACTCTAGCCGCAGGAAAATAGCCCATGCGGTAGCCAATCATGGCGATGGACAGAGTGTCTCATGCGGCCCTATCAGAAGCTCTGTGCTCGACCATCTCTCATATAGGCTCTTTTCTATGCAGCCCATTGAGAATATGGGATATTCCAATATGGACTATTCTTATTATGCGCCCTCAGGTGCTAAATTGAAGAAGTCTAGGGCAGTGCAGGCTCAACAAGCCTAGTCAACTGTCCAAGTTGCTGACCGTCAGTGGGCACCGTTAACTGTTATACGGGCCCCTGATGGAAAGTTGTATAGAACCACCCGCGTCCAGTCCCCCAGGGCTAACGGACAGGGTGGGTCTCAGAAGTCTCCCTCTAACGATCGAGAGCAAGTGCTTTTACTAGCCTCAGATCAGGAAGCAAACATGATACATAGGCACTTGTGTGCTCGGGATTCCCGAGTCCACAAATTGGATACAAAGGTAGATCAGCCTGCAATCGACTTACGAGAGGTGATTACTCATAAATGCAAGAAGAAAGAAGCAACCTTGTCATGTGACGGGCCCCTTCCGGGACGTCATTGCACCCAAGTCATCATCAACTGCGGCTGTGACAAGTCGGCAACACCTGAAGATCGACAGTCCATTTTCCAATGACTGCACCAGCCAGCACCTTTCTGACAACAACTTGAAAAACAGGTGCAAATTTCGGAAAATAAGAAATTTTCTTTTGCCTCCTGTAATTCAACTAGGAAGGTTCTTTCCGGTAAAGGAGGAAAGAAGATAGGCTCTTCCAGCCCGACAATCTCAGCCAACACTGCAAGGAAACTCTCATCTGATAGATTGCCACCGACAGCCACAGGGGGTGTCTACCGAGGCACTCGATCGAGAAAGAAGCTCCCAATACCTGAGGGTACATCCTTGACCTCCCTGGGGCTAGATGAGGCTGGAGGTAGCAGTTCCCTCAAATGATATGACAACCCGATGTTCCAAGAGCATACACAGGGGGTAGCGATCCACTGGAATTACGCAACAGACGAGGACGTCCCTGAGGATGACCCCTTCGCCATGACGATGCGGCTTCCTGCACAGGGGGTAGCACCCCTTCCGAGTCCAAGAAGAAAGATATTCTGACATTTCCCGACAATTTCTCGGTACGAGGGTACGATACAGAGAGCACCTCTACTACGATCCCTTCTACGTCTACCCACGTACGGACAGTCTTTATGGCCGACGATGATCATGAAGCACCTACTGATCGACAACGTCTTGAAGTACTTGAAGCCATGCTCCTGTCCTTGGTCAAGTGAGTAGACGAAATCAAAGACGCCTTGCCGACCCAACCGACAAGGATGCCTGGACAGACAAGCTTGGGACCCGCAGTCAACGCAGACTCCAATATGACTGCTCCTCCTTTGGGTGACAAGCCTCTAGGAGCATCCGCTCCTTCAGCTGCAGATGAAGCCAGGGAGGCAAGGAGCTTCGAGCAATGTTCAATGCCCGAGATTCCTCCTGGGACCTCAGAATACGGCAGTCGTATTCTGTTGCGTGGAGAGATGTTCCTTTTCCGCCACGGTACAAACCATTTTATATTGATTCGTATGACGGAAAGACCTTTGCTATTCGGTACATGACTTATTTTGAGGTCACAACCGACTATTTGTCGCATAGTGACGCCATCCTCACACGATTATTTATCGGAGCATTGGAGGGAATCGTATTTGACTGGTACCGTAACCTTTCGGACAACTGCATCTAGTCTTTTGACAGCCTCAAGCACATATTCCTAGAAAGATACTACGAAGTGGGACTTGATGTGACAATATCATCCCTCATGGACATCATTCAGGGAAAGAGGGAGCTGACAAGGAACTATATCGAGCGGTTCCATCAAACTGCAATGAGATTACCCCAAGACAACCCCGAAAGCTCCTTGATTGAAATATGCCAGAATAAGTTGCTCCCCGCAATCAGCCTCTGGATGGGTAAAGATCAATTCAGGGATTGGACGACCTTCATCATAAGTGCCATCAATACGGAGGCAAAGTCAAAGAAGGCTCGCCAGCCGGGATTACACATCCCGGATAGAGAGGTCAAAAGCAAACGTCCTGGTACCACCTCCAATAACAACAACACTGACGGCACCTCCAATAATCGGGACAATAAAGGCAAACAAGCAATGGTCGCTAGTACAACCAAGAAGCCCGAATAAAAGTAGGCAGAAGCTCGGTGGCCCAAGGTAAATTACTCATTCGAAGATAGTCATGTCAAGCCTATCTTCGGCATGCTCTTGCAAGGGGACAGGATCCAACTCCCTCCACCAAGGCGCGAACCTCGAACGACAGAGATGGAAGACCCAAAATACTGTCATTTCTATCGCTATGTTCGTCATGCCACTCATGACTGCTTTCAATTAAAGTGGTACATCCAGAGTCTTATCGACTCCAAAGCTCTGTCGCTAGACTTTGAAGAGGTTACCATGGCGGCCAACATGGTGTCAATTTAGTTCGGCGACTTCCCTCCAACAAGTACTCAAGATGGGGGTAATACCAATCCCCCGGGCAACGATGGAGGTTACTAATCTTCCCTCCATCCGGGACCAGATGACTGGCTTGGTACATCTCACCACGTCACAAGGAGAGGTCATGTGGGTGCACCCAGACTTAGTGCCCGAAGTTAAACAGGAGGTGTCATCTCAAGCCAACAAGAAGAAGGGCAGAAAGTCCAGATCCTGTCATACAATTTCAGTTGAAGCTGAGGAGGTGGCGACTATTGTTACCCGATCTGGGGCACAAGTCTAGCCCACTCCGGATAGTTCATTCGAGGACCCTCAGCCGGCAATACTGCCTACCATTGATGTTTTAGGGCCATCTCAGCCTCCATCGGCAGACAGGACCAAGCCGAAAGAAATCCGCTTCGACAGGCCGCTCCGTAAAGATGTACCTCAAGGGCTGGAGAGACCTTACAACTTTGATATATTAGCACAATTGGCTAATACGTCTACAAAGTTGTCATTATATGAGCTTCTAAGGCTCTCCAAGGATCTTCGTATCGCATTGAATGAAGCACTCCAGAATGCTGATGCTTACTTAGTCCAGGTCAAACATATAGTGGAAGACTCGTCGGTAGATCTCTTGGGTAGCAACTATACGGATGTAATACCCAACATCGTATTCACCCCATATGACATGTTGATCATGGCCAACTTGCATGATCGTCCCTTGTACTACACGGGATACATAGGCGACATCAAGGTGGATCGGATGCACATCGATCCTAGCTCGTCGATAAGCATCATCCTGAAAAGCTTGCTTCAAGTCCTCGACATCCCTATGCACCGACTAGCGATGACCAACACTGCCATTAGCTGTTTCAACTAGGGAAGGAGCTATCCCTTAGGAAAGATTCGATTGAAATGTCAGATCGACGACTTGAGGACAGAGGTTACTTGCTACGTTATAGATACAGATACGTCCTACAATATCCTCCTGGGGCATCCGTAGATAAATGACTATGTGATCGTGCCATCCATACACCACCAGTGCTTCAAGTATGTCAGTAAGCACGGCTTCGTGAAGACTGAATTTGCCGACATCGATCCCTTCAAAGGGGTTGAGTCTTATTACTCTTCGGAGGCCTGTCTATACGAAGAATCCAAAAAGTACATAATTGACGAACTAGAGGTTATCACAGGGCCAGAGGAACCCTTGAGAATTCATCTCCAGGCCCGTAAACCGGGCAAAGCACATCCCTTGTTGCAACTTTGCGTAAAGAGGTGCCCGGTTCTCCCGCCCCAGCTACGCAGTCAGAACCGATCGTCATCCGACTCCCAAGGTCCAGCCAAGAGCCAAAGTATGTCATAGGGCCGATGGTGATCCGATTGCCAAAATCTAAGCAAAGGCGATCAGAAGATGCGAGGCCCTCTTGGGAGCCGATGGTGATCCGATTGCCAATATCCAGTCAAAAGCAATCGAAAGACGTGAAGTCTTCTGACGAGCCGATGGTTATCCGTCTTTCTATGACGAGCCAACAATCAAGTGTAGATCCGAGACCCTCAGGCAAGCCAATGCCACAATCAGAACCCTTGGTGTTCAAGCTACCGAAGACAGCGTCTCAACCCCCTGGTCACGTAGGGGGTAGCTGAAGAGGATGCAGAACTCACAAAGTATCTGGTTGCAAAGGTGGATAGTCCCTTTCCTGATGATGTAATCCCTGTGGACAAAATTCCTTATTTCATCAATAAGAGGCTGCCGTTGAACTATCCTGAATGTAATAAACTTAAGTTGATCTATATTGTGGGGCACGATCGAGACATTAACTTGCACACACAGGTGACAACCGTCCATACCGCAAACCGGCTTACTCCCATTAGAGGTGCCTACTTCTTAGTCCCATGCAGAAGAGAAGGGGATCACACGATCATCTTCGGCCAAAAAGAAGGTCATCAACCTTTCATGCCACAAGAGTTTGATCTCGAACCCGATACTGAAAGATTACCACCCTACCTGTATAGTCCTCAAGCCAAGTAATTCATGCAAGAGCAGGGGTGCGCCATGGAGGCTACCCCAGGTCTGAATTATGGCAATGGTCGGCAATCGCCTCTGCAACTGTCAACCCCGTCTGGGAAACCGCGAGATTATTACGGCAAGTCCAAATACAGTCTCGGTTATGTTACAGCAGCAACAACGCCCGAGAACTCCGATGAGGAATGCGAGTGGCATTCTCACTCATCAAAATCACCTACATACGATTTCGATAACAACATTAGAGATATATTCAGGCAGACATTATCTGTCAACATAGCATCCGCTGACATTGAAGAGGAAGATGAAGATCTACTCGAACCTCTTGCATTGGAGCCATGGGTCCAACAACTGGATGCACAATAGAAGAATGCTTTGAACTACGTGACCCTCCCACTGAAGATGAGTTCATGCAAGTTAACCTCGGTGATGAATCCTCTCCAAATCCAATCTTCGTCAGTAAAAGCCTGACGGATGGCGAGCGGGAGTCATTGTTACAACTCGTCAAAGAATACATCGATGTTTTTGCCTAGAGCTATGAAGACATGCTAGGGCTAAACCCCGAGATTGTACTTCATAAGCTCAATATTCATCCGGACACAAAACCAGTCAAACAACAGCAACGGTGGTTCTGTCCAGACATCATGAACTCCATTAAAGTGGAAGTAAATAAGCTTATAGCTAGTTGTTTCATCCGCGAGGAGTAACACCTAGACTGGATAGCTAATATAGTACCAGTTGTCAAGAAGAATGGAAAGATCCGAATCTGTATGGACTTTTGCAATCTGAATGTAGCATGTCCCAAGGATGAATTTCCTCTTCCCGTCACCGACATAATGATCGATAATACGTGTGGCTTCGAGTGCATGTCCTTTATGGATGACATTTTAGGATACAATTAAATTAAAATGTCTCATGACGATAAGAAGCATACGTCATTTCGAACACCGATCGGTGTGTACTATTACACAGTCATGCCCTTTGGCCTGAAGAATGCCTGTGTAACATATCAACGAGCTATGAGCGTCATCTTCAGTGATCACTTGTGTAAGATGGTGGAGTGTTACATTGATGACATTGCCGTTAAAAGCCGCTCCAAGGATGATCACTTACACGATTTGAGAACAGTGTTCGACCTTATACGAGCGCACAATCTCAAGATGAATCCCACCAAGTCCTTTTTGGGTGTGTCCAGCGGGAGGTTCTTGGGCTTTGTCATTACTTCTTGGGGCATTCACATGGACCCCGATAAGACAAAGGCAATCCTGGAGATGTGTCCACCGAAGAACCTCCGTGAACTCCGTGGTCTTCAGGGAAGACTAGCGTACATCAAGAGGTTCATATCTAACCTCTCAGGACGATGTCAACCCTTCACACAACTCATGATGAAAGGCATCTCTTTCATATGGAATAAAAAATGTCAACACGCCTTTGATGACTTTAAGGAATACCGGTCGAATCTGCCAGTTCTGGTAGCCCCGGTTACCGGAAAGCCTTTCCTACTCTATGTACGAGCGATAGAACACTCCTTCGGCACCTTACAAACATAGAACAATGATGCAGGGCACGAACAAGCCATCTATTATCTCAGTCGAATGATGGTGGGGCTGGAGCATAGGTACACCGTCGTGGAGAAGGAATGCCTTGTCTTGGTGTTCGCCATTCAGAAAATACGATACTATGTGTCAGGGCAGACCATCCATATTGTCTCACGAGTTAATCCCCTCAGGGTTCTCATGACCAAGCCAGGCACACTCAGTTCTCGTCTACCCACATGGGCGATACTGTTATCCCCCTACGACATGGTCTTCGTTTTGTAGAAGGCTGTCAAAGGTCAAGCCTTGGCCGACTTTCTAGCAGCCCATCCAGGCTTAGAAACAGCCAGAATCTATGAAGAAATCCTAGATGAGGTCGTTGACTCAAACATGACTTCACATGATGACGTTTGGCAAATGTTCTTTGAAGGTACTTGAAGAACAGGGCCACAAGGTGATATCGTCACTGGAGTCGGGATAGTATTAATTTCTCCCTCTGGGTTAATAATCAATCGGGTATATTCTCTCACACAACCTTATTCAAACAATGTAGCCAAATATAATGCTCTGGTCATCGGACTCCGACTCGCCAAAGTGCTAGGGGTCAAATACCTGGAGGCGTATGGCGACTCACAGCTGATTGTTAATCAAATCCGAGGCTCGTACGAGGTTCGTAACGCAGACCTGATTCCCTATCATCAGACAGCAATTGCCATCATAGAAACCATTGAGGGGTTCTTTATAGAACATGTTCTTAGGCTCCAGAATGTTAAAGCCGATGCCCTAGCAGGCCTTGCCGCTTCTTTGGCGATTCTAAATTATGCTCATCATCTAGTCGATGTGATAGGCCATGAGTTGGTATGTCCCAAAAATAACATTCAACTGGATATGAGTTACTCTGTCCAAATAACTAATGATGTGCAATACTGGAGACTCCCGTTCATCGACTTTGCAGCCTATGGGATGCTGCCTAAGAATATGAAAGACGCAACTTCAGTCAGAAGGTGTTCTCTCATATTCTTTTATGACACCAAAACAAAAATGTTATATCGACGATATTATGACGAACTACTGTTAAGATGTCTGTCAAACACAGAAGCCAAAGAAGCTTTACGCGAGGCTCATGATGGCATTTGCAGGGCTCACCAACCGGACCTGAAGTTGCAGGATCGTCTCCGTCGGATGGGTTACTACTGGTCTATAATGGTAGCAGACGCAGTCGACTATGCAAAGAAGTCTAAGGCTTGTCAAATCTTCATAGATTTCATACATCTGCCATCCGAATTCTTGTACCCAACGGTGGCCTCTTGGCCATTTGAAGCATGGGAAATGGACATCATTGGCCCACTCACCCTTCCGTTATCCAAAAGACACCAGTTTATACTTGCTATCATCGATTACTTCTCCAAGTGGGCGGAAGTTGTACCGCTAGCAGAGGTAAAGACGTCAAACGTGATCAGTTTCATAAAATATCACGTCATTTACCATTTTGGACTGCCACGGAGGATCATTCATGACAATGGTCTGTAGTTCGTAAGTCATGCCTTCTATCGATTCTGTGACAAGAATCGGATTCTGAATGTGGCTTCAATGGCCTACAACCTATCGGCTAATGGTCTGGCTGAAGCCTATAACAAGACCATAATCAAGCTTCTCAAGAAGTTCGTGTCTTCAAACAAGAGCGACTGGAATAAAAAGCTGGGCAAATACTTATGGGCGTACCGCACTACGAGTCAGACGGCTATGGGAAATACACCGTTCTCTAGTGTACGAGAGCGAGGTAATTCTCCCATTGGAGACTCAGATCTACTCGCTTCGTATGGCTCTTATTTACCGGTTGACATTGGACAATAACTACCGCCGACGACTACAAGAATTGGAAGCTTTAGACGAGAAGCGCTTGCAAGATCAACAAAGCATCGAGCTCTACCAAGCACGCATCTGTCGGGCCTTCAATAAGAAAGTCGAGCAGAGGACATTCCAAATAGGTGATGTCATCTTGGCCGTTCGCAGACCGATGGTCATGACTCACAAAATTGCCGACAAATTTTAGCCCAAATGGGAGGGTCCATTCATTATCGAGACCGTATTCTCCAACGGCACATACCGACTCTCGAAGCAGAATGGGGACTTGCTCGTGATACCCAAAAACGATAAATTTCTGAAGAAATACTATGTCTAAGGATATGCTGGTACTTCCTCAAACTACCAAATCTTCTATATCATCGAGTTATATACAACAAGTACCTCTGAACTCACACTCTATTTTTTCTGAGTTGATTCGTATAGCATCTCCTTGAGTGGCGAGTCATGAATGTGGATACCTCTGAACTCCCACTCTAATGCTTTATCACACAGGGGTCTGTCCAGCTTATCATTATCTCTAAGCAAACTTCCTGGTCCTGATTATCGTGTGTCATGTCCATATTACCTCTGATACCGATAGTCTCTCGACTTAACACCTGTACCCAACCCGGGATAAAATACATGGTGTTAAGACCATAAAACCTATCACGTCCATATTACCACTGTTGGGTTTTGTCTCAAAATCTATTACTCGCACCACCAGTGCAAAGATGAGTAATAGGTCCACCAAAGATTATGCCTGATTATCGTATGTCACGTCCATATTATCTCTGATACTAATAGTCTTCCGACTTAACACCTGTACCCAACCCGGGATAAAAGACATAGTGTTAAGACCACAAAACCTATCACGTCCATATTGAAGAACAGATGGTAACTCTAGAGGGGGGTGAATAGAGTTTATAGCGATAATAGCCAATTAAAAATTAAACTCTTTCACAAGTAAAAATAATCAGAGTAAATGCGGAAATAAATAAGGAGCAAGAAAGCATACGCAAACACGGCCGATTTTAACCTGGTTTCCCTCGAAGATTACTAGTCCAGGCCTGAGAACTCTAGCTCGGGATTAAATCCACTATTTGTGAAATAGTAGTTACACCCCGTGCCTTTTCTTCAGAAGAGCACGTCAACTTCTTACAAAGATCGCAGTGGCGATGCTTGGAATTTTCCAAGCGACTTCTTGAACTCATACACAAACTCCTAACTGAAAAATGCTGAGCACTTGAGGCTTAGGGAGCTTGTGGCTAGTAGATGAAGAAGGGTATGGTTTGTATTGAGCTTTAGAGAGAAGAGAAGAGAAGATTGGATGAATAAAAATGAGAGAATTCATGGCCTATTTATAGGATATCAGGTAGGTAGAATTCGGCCAGAATTCTGGTTGAAATTTTCAAAAATTTGGCCGTTGGACAACTTGCAACCAGCCAACCCTAAAAGTTAGGGTGCTGATTTTTAGGGGACAGAGTTCGGCCCGAACTCTGTCTCTAGAGCAAAGAATGGGCATTGGTCCAATGGGCTTATTTGGATGTATGTGGAGCTTTTGGATTTTGGGTAGGGTATAGGTTAAGTCTCAGATGCTCAGCACAACTCAGCTTACATAAGTCTAGACTCAATAAAATTATAAAATACAGACTCAAAAATGACTTGCATTTGCAAAACTAAGCTGTCGTCTGACTTGTGCTAGATGTAGTCTTCATGTGTCGTATTGAATTATCACAAGTATTATTTAGTCAATTCTATCAATATTTGGTTGACTGTGACTTTGTATCAACAATCTCCCCCATATTGATAATTGACAAAATAATAATTGTATATTCAATATTCATACCTGGACACATTTAAGGACAAAAAGCATAGCTCCCCCGTAATCAGTGCCGAGCTTAAAAAATAGCTCCCCCATAAACATTGCTTTGAATCCTGTTAGCCTGATAAGAACATTCTCCCAAAAGCACAGATACAGAGACAAAAACAATATGGAATATACAAATATCTCCCCCTTTTGGCATTTAGCAATTAACGATAATCAATTAAGAACTGGCAAGCACACCAAAAGATAATAGAAGAAACTACATAGAAACTGATAAAACTACTAAATGTCTCAAAAGTCACAACTCATAATAAGTCTAATACAATCAAAGTGCATAAAAGCAACTAAAATCCAAAGTGCAGAAAGAAACATAAGCTATGATCCTCAATAGCAACAGCAAGTAGCAGTCCATATCCATCATCGAGCTCGTGAAGGCCCAGCGTCGTCTGATGGATCAGTGAAGTAACGACGAGGGTCCACGAAGGCTGCATCTGGATCCAAGTAGCGAATAACCCAAGGGTCATCGATATGATAGCCCTCACGACCAGGGTCCCGCTCCATAGGAATAGGCATGGAAGGATGGCGAGACATGGAGTACCGAATATCGTGCAGCGAGTTGCTGATAACACTCATCTGCAGGGTGGTCCGGTAATCCAGCTGAGTCCAACGATCATCCTCTAAGGTGAAGCGATCGCGGAGCATGGACTGAAGAGACTCGAGAGTGGCAGGAGGAGGAGGAGGATCCTGTCCCAAAGGAGGGGCATCTGGCTCATCATCAGAATGCTCAGACACGACTGGTGAGCCAATGGCTGCCTGAAGCCTCCGTGCCTTTGAAAGAAAGGCAGGGGCAGGTAAGAACGGACACTCATCAAGAGGTATGCGAAAAGCACAAAATACCATAGGAAGATACAAAGCATAAACCAAGGATCTTGGTTTCTTCCTAGAATTAATCATCCAATCCATCATTGTACGTGGAAGATTAAATGGTACATGAAAGTGGAGGTGATATAAGGCCGAGATTTCAAAGTAGGTGACTTCATCGGTGGAACCCGCTTTGGGTAGAATGGTGTTAAAGATAATCCGACGAAGTTCATAAAAATAGGGATTGAGATACTTGGCCAAAAGCTTACGAGGACGTGTTCGGGGTACACAAGTCGTCCTTGAAGCTTTCAAGTGAAGACCCATCGGGAAATTAAAACGATCGAGCTTCAACAAGCTTTTCCCATGAGTTTTGCTCTTGGATTTCAAGGTGTTCGGCCAAATCAAAATCATCAAACGAGATGTTAATGTCCGCAACCCATGAATAAATATGTGTATCATCATGAGTTAGGTTACAGTAGAACATTTGAATAGCACTACGATAAATGACCTAGTTGGTGGTGACAAGTTCGTCAAGGCAAAGATCATGAAAAAGTGCATCATATTGAGAGAAAATAGTAAAATTGATAGGGTGACCCGCAAACACCGGACGTGTCCGAAAATCACTAAACCAATCATTAGATGCATCGAGTGATACAAATATTCGTTCGTCAAATATGTTTGGGTCATGTGGACGAGGTGGGTTGAACAACAGATGGATAGGTGGTTGTTGTTCAACGGGCGGTTCAACGCGAGGTTGAGCATTCGAAGAGGACGCTCCCTCGGTTCGAAGTCTCTTCCCGCGATTGAACAAACGTGGAGCCATAAAACAATAAAAATAATGGAGGAATTTGAAATAAGAAAAGTGTTGAGATATACCTCAAAGTGATGATGAACAATGAAGGAGAATGGTGAAATAGGCCTTCTCCTTGAGTTTGGGGAAGATATGAGCTCTAGAAAGGAAGAATTAGGGTTAGGGTTTTGAGAAAAAGTGTTTGGAGAAGTAGAAAAGGTGGCAATGGAGGAGAAGAGGGAGGAGAGCCCTAATATATGTGAAGGGTTCCAATTGGTCGGAACAAATATGGGCCATTGGATCAACAAATGATCAGCGGCTGAGACTGCTCCCGGTTCTGGAACAGTCAGGCCGAATTCGGCCTGAACTCTGTTTGGGCAGAGTTCGGCCCGAATTCCAGATCCTGGGAACAGAACAGGAATCAGGCTAGAAAAAAATGATTCTAAGTTGAAAACAAATGATTAAGTGAGAGAGACCAAAGGAAAAGTATATATACAAGAAAAAAATCTAAGTTAAAAAAGTCAAGAAAATTGATTTCGAAGCAAAGTGAGGTTGGAAACTCTGCATTTCAGCATGTGATAAATAAAATGAACCATATAATAAATATGGAATTATGCCATAATTCAATATTTTGAAGCTGCCATGGGTTAGCTGCAGGGGCCGGATCCCAGCTAGCGGTAGTCCTGAGGACTAGTGCACCGTGTCGCTTAGGCTTTTACCCCTTATTGTGAGAAGGACCCTTTCGGCTTGTACCCATAGCAATTTCATCATAAAAGAATCAAGACATACTCGTTATTTATGCAGGTTTATTTTAATTAATAACAGCTTCGTCCAAAATTCCAAGTTCACGACAGAGAAAATTGAAGCGCTCTTCGGATAATAGTTTTGTGAAGAAATCTGCTAGCTGATGATCAGTGTCAATAAATTCTAAGTTAATAGTGCCATTTTGCTGATGATCACGCAAAAAGTGGTGACGTATTTCAATGTGCTTCGTGCGTGAGTGACAAATGGGGTTCTTAGTGAGATTTATAGCACTAGTGTTGTCACAAAAGATTGGAATGTGCATAAAAGATAAGTTGTAGTCTTCAAGGGTTTGCTTCATCCACAGAATTTGTGCACAACAACGTCCAGCTGTGATGTATTCAGCTTCTGTTGTGGATAGTGCGACAGAATTCTGCTTTTTGCTAAACCAAGAGACTAAAGCCTTTTCTAATAAATGACACGTACCGCTCGTACTTTTACGGTCGATCTTGCATCCGACAAAATCAGCATCAGAGTAACTAATGAGGTCAAATGATGTTGACTTGGGATACCATAGGCCCACTGTAACCGTACCCTTAAGGTATCGAAAGATACGCTTGACAGCAGTCATGTGTGATTCCTTAAGATTTGCTTGATATCTAGCATACAGGCACACACTAAACATAATATCAGGGCGACTAGCAGTTAAATAGAGTAGACTGCCTATCATACCTTGATACTTACGTTGGTCAACGGATTTGCCGCTTTCATCCGGTTCTAGTTTAGTTGTAGTAGCCATTGGAGTGCTGATTGGTTTGACTTTGTCAAGATCGAATTTCTTCAGCATGTCCTTTGTATACTTCGACTGACAGATGAAAGTTCCATTTGACATTTGTTTGACTTGCAGTCCAAGAAAGTAGTTGAGCTCCCCCATCATGCTCATCTCAAACTCGGTCTGCATACACTTGGCAAAATCTTGACAGAGGGTTTCATCAGTAGAACCAAATATAATATCATCTACGTATATTTGGACTAAGAGAATAGTGTCTTTAAAAGATTTTACGAAAAGTGTGGTGTCAATTTTCCCTTTAGAAAAACCATTCTCAAGCAAGAAATTGCTTAGCCGTTCATACCAAGCTCTAGGGGCTTGTTTGAGGCCATATAGCACTTTCTTCAGCTTGAAAACATGGTCGGAAAATTTGTGATTTTTAAAGCCAGGCGGTTGTTTCCCATAAACTTCCTCCTTAATAAATCCAATCAAGAAAGCACTTTTAACATCTATTTAAAATAATTTGAAATTTTGAAAATTTGCAAATGCACAAAACATCTGAATGGATTCCAATCAAGTAACAGGGGCATACGTCTCATCGTAGTCGATACCTTCCTCTTGGTTGTATCCTTGGGCTATTAGACGAGCTTTGTTGCGTGTGACTGAACCATCTTCATTTACTTTGTTTCTAAAAACCCATTTAGTACCAATGATCGAATGATTGGCCGGTCTAGGAACGAGTTCCCATACTTGGCTCCTCTCGAATTGGTTGAGTTCCTCTTGCATAGCAAAAATCCAAAATTCATCATTAAAAGCTTCTAAAATGTTTTTCGGCTCAATTTGTGAAATAAAGGCAGTGCTAGCAATAGAGTCTCTTAATGATGATCTAGTAGTTACTCCACGTGAAACCTCACCTATTACCAAATTTTCTGGATGTGACGACTTGAAAGAGAATTTCTTTGGCAAGCCCTCCAGAGAATTGGTTTCGGTTGTGGTATTCATTGGAGTAGAAGTTGATGACTCAACATCATCATCAAGAATAGCTGCTATACTGTTATCTTCATCAAAAGTCACATTTGTAGACTCTTCCACAATTAATGAGCGTTTGTTAAAAACTCTATATCCCTTGCTCTTGTCAGCATAGCTAAGGAAAATACCATCGTCGGCTTTGGCATCAAATTTGCCTAAGTTGTCTTTGGTGTTAAGGATAAAATATCTACAACCAAAAACTCTAAAATAAGAAACATTTGGGGTTCTTCCAAACCAAAGCTCATAGGGTGTTTTCTTCGTAATAGGACGAATAAGCACCTTATTTAAAATGTGGCATATTGTACTGACAGCTTCAGCCCAAAAGTATTTCGAAAGTGAAAACTTGTTCAACATGACTCTGGCCATATCGCCAAGAGTCCTATTCTTCCGCTCTACAACACCATTTTGTTGAGGAGTTCTTGGACAAGAAAACTCATGATCAAAACCATTAGAATCACAAAACTTTTCAAAATCTGTATTTTTGAATTCGCCTCCATGATCACTTCGGATTCGAGTAATCATGTAGCCTTTTTCGTTTTGAACTTTCTTAACAAAAATCTTGAAAACCGAAACAGCATCGCTTTTATTTGTAAGAAAGAAAACCCAAGTAAATCTAGGAAAATCATCAACAATGAAAAAGGCGTAGCGTTTTCCACCAAGACTGGCTACTCTACTAGGGCCAAATAAATCCATATGAAGAAGTTGTAAAGGTCTAGTAGTACTTACAGAGTTTATGAAATGAAATGAGGACTTAGTTGCCTTATTCAATTCACATTCGGCACATACCGTGTCCTTTTTGAATGTGATGTCGGGCAAGCCTCTAACTAGCTTCTTAGTCGATAGCCTGGATATAGTATCCATGTTGGCATGACCAAGACGCTGATGCCATAGTAATCTTTCATCCTTATGAGCATATAGGCATCTACCTGCATTGTTAGTATCTCTAGACAAATAAAAAATATAAATATTATCCTCTCTTATCCCTTTAAAAGTAATGTCTCCCATTGACCTATCATAAATAAAGCATTTATTTTATCCAAAGTTAATGTCATATCTATGGTCAGCAAGATGACTAATGCTGAGCAGGTTATGCTTTAACTCGGTCACTAGGCAGACATCCTTTATTACGGGAGAGGGAGGATGACCAATAATACCATTACCTATAATATACCCTTTTAGGTTGTTACCGAAGGATACATATCCGTCTCTCTTTATCTAAAGTGATGCGAAAAGATTTGCGTCTCCCGTCATATGCCGCAAGCATCCACTATCGAGAATCCACTTACTCTTAGTTGAGGAGGGAAGGTCCACCTACATCAAGAGTAGATGTGACCTTTGGTACCCAAGTTCTTGAGGGTCCTGAAAAGTTAGTTTTCGAAAACCATGTATATATCTTTCTATCTACTAATCTTCTAATTCTACATTGTGGTGAAATGTGTCCATGTAAACCACAATAAGTACATATAGCATTTCTATTTATGTTAGGAGCATGCATATGATGTCAATGAGTAGAGTGATATGGAGTAGCATGATGATATGTAGAGTTAGCATGGTGATGATGTCTATATGTAGAGTGATGTGGAGCAGTACGGTGATAATGTCTATATGGAGTAGCATGGTGATGATGTCTATATGGAATAGCATGGTGATGATGTATATATGTAGAGTGATGGTGATTTTGTGCAACATAGTGATGGTTGTATCTATGTGTAGCATGATGATTCTGTGACATATAAGAATTATTTCTACGTGCATGTGGTTTGTGTGCTTTATGAAAGTGTGTGTATATGTAAGCATGATTATGAGCTGCAGGTGGATGATGTGGTTGACTAGTATGAGTAGTGTCATGCTTTGTGTGTGTCATATGTGATTGGGTTTGAGGTTGAGCAACCTGTTTTCCCAATTTAGTCTCTAATTTCTTGGAGACAGCCTGCAGTTCAGTAACCTTAGCATTCAAACCATGTATCTTAGTAATAAAAATCTTGTGTCTACTCTTTTCTTCTACAAACTCCGTGTTGAGTGCTGTGATTTCTTGTGTTTGTTGTTCAATGCGTGCTTCGGCATCATGTAAGCTTATTTTAAGCTTAGATTCCTCATTTGTGACATCCGTAGGTGAAGTGTCCCTAATGTTATCAAGCAGTAAAGAAAGTCTTTGAATTTCGACTTCATGACTTTTGATCTTTTCCTTGGCATGTTTATATTTACCAATGACCTTTTTGTGATCATCAAGTAAATCGGTGAAAGCATCGCCAAGTTCATCAAAAGTGAAATCATCAAGAGTTTCGTTTGATACCTTGTCGGACGTTGCTATTAGGCACACGTTTACAGCATTTTGAGGAGAGTCCTTTTCTTTCTCGGAGTCACTAGCTTCGCTTTTATGCCAAATGCTTGTGTTGGCATATTTCTTTGAGGAAGCCTTCTTGTATGGTTTCTCATAGCGGTTGTTCTTATTTAAGAATAGACAGTCTTTTCGGACATGTCCTGTCTTCTTGCAACCGTAGTAGGTTGGTTCTTCTTCGTCGTCTTCTTGTGGTTCCTTCTTTCTTCGATTGAAGCGAAGGAATTTCTTGAAGTGGCGGACAAGGAGAGCTTGATCATCACCTTCTGAGTTGTCGTCATCCGTCTCTTCGGGGTCAGCCCTCCATCGGTGAGCTTTGAGTGCGATCTCCTTAGCCTTAGGAGCAGGCTCTTCGAAGTCCTTGAGGTCAAGCTTATGAGTCATCAGCTTTCCCATCAAGGTCTCCATGGACATGGTTGTGAGATCATTTCCTTCTATGATGGCTGTCACCTTAGGGTTCCAAATCTTTGGTAGCCTCCTAAGTTGCTTGCGAATCTTCTCGTGATTTGAATATTGTTTGCCGAGCGAAGATAGGGGATTGATGATGTCGAGGAATCTTGTGAACATTTACGTGATCATCTCATTTGGCTTCATCTTGAAAGCCTCATATTCTTGAGTGAGACGGCTTATCTTCGATTCCGTGACTTGGGTGGTTCCTTCATGCGTCACTTCTAGAAGTCTCCATACTTCGTGAGAGGTGGTGCATGTTGAGACCCTGTTGAGTCATTCCTGTCTATAGCACAGAATAAAGCATTAATAGCTCTCACGTCGAGACTTGCCTGTTTTTTCTCCTCGTCAGAATATTTGTCATGTGGTTTCTCAACGAGATCACCATTGACAACTATTCTGGCGGGCTTTTTGTAACCATCGGTGACGATGGTCCACAGGTCGAAGTCTAGCGACTTGAGATAAAAGCTCATCCTTGTTTTTCAATAGGTGTAGTTAGTTCCATCAAATAAGGGAGGCCTATGAGTGGACTGCCCTTTACCGTGATTGGAAATCAAGGATTATGTGGTTGCCATGGATCAGCTCTAGGATGTTAGTTCTGGTTGAGAGAACCGAGCTCTAATACCAATTGAAGAATATAAGGCAACTCTAGAGGGGGGTGAATAGAGTTTATAGCGATAATAGCCAATTAAAAATTAAACTCTTTCACAAGTAAAAATAATCAGAGTAAATGCGGAAATAAATAAGGAGCAAGAAAGCATACGTAAACACAGCCAATTTTAACCTGGTTTCTCTCGTGGAGGACTAGTCCAGGCCTGAGAACTCTAGCTCAGGATTAAATCCACTAATTGTAAAATAGTAGTTACACCCCGTACCTTTTCTTCAGAAGAGCACGTCAACTTCTTACAAAGATCGCAGTGGCGATGCTTGGAATTTTTCAAGCGACTTCTTGAACTCTTGCACAAACTCCTAACTGAAAAATGCTGAGCACTTGAGGCTTAGGAAGCTTGTGGCTAGTAGATGAAGAAGGGTATGGTTTGTATTAAGCTTTAGAGAGAAGAGAAGAGAAGATTGGATGAATGAAAATGAGAGAATTTATGGCCTATTTATAGGATATCAGGTAGGCAGAATTCGGCCAGAATTCTGGTTGGAATTTTCAAAAATTTGGCCGTTAGACAACTTGCAACTAGCCAACCCTAAAAATTAGGGTGCTGATTTTTAGGGGACAGAGTTCGGCCCGAACTCTGTGTGGAGGCAAAGTTCGGCCTGAACTCTGTCTCCAGAGCACAGAATGGGTCATTGGTCCAATGGGCTTATTTAGATGTATGTAGAGCTTTTGGATTTTGGGTAGGGTATAGGTTAAGTCTCAGATGCTCAGCACAACTCAGCTTACATAAGTCTAGACTCAAAAAAATTATAAAATACAGACTCAAAAATGACTTGTATTTGCAAAACTGAGTTGTCGTCTGACTTGTGCTGGATGTAGTCTTCATGTGTCGTATTGAATTATCACAAGTATTATTTAGTCAATTCTATCAATATTTGGTTGACTGTGACTTTGTGTCAACACATATTATCTCTGTTGAGTTTTGTCTCAAAATCTATTACTCGCACCACCAGTGCGCAGAAGAGTAATAGGTCCACCAAAGATTATGCCTGATTATCGTGTGTCACGTCCATATTACCTCTGATACCGATAGTCTCCCGATTTAACACCCGTACCCAACCTGGGATAAAAGACATGGTGTTAAGACCACAAAACCTATCACGTCCATATTACCTCTGTTGGATTTTATTTCAAATCTATTTACCCGCACCACCAATGCGTAAAAGGGTAATAGGTCCACAGAAGTTATCCTAATCTATTACTCCCACCATAATATAGAACTTAAGCACAAGTTTGAAGATAACTAGTATAAAAGAATATACTTTCAAGCTTGCTTATACTTATCTAATACTTTCTTGTGTTCTTCTAATAGATCTTTAAAAGCATCAGATTACTCATCTTAAGATAATTTACTCTCTTCATAAAAAAGATTATTTTGTACCTCATTAGATAATGCCATCGAGCATATATTTGTAACTTGACGAGGTCTCTTTTCTTCTTCAAAATTGTTTGCTTTGCTTTCATATCATATGCTTGTGTTAGCATACTTGTGTGATGATGACCGTTCATAATGATTCTCCTTTTTAGTGGCAAGACAATCTTCTTTGATGTGTTCTATCTTCTTGTAGTTGTTACATACAAGCTCTTTATCATATAAAGGGTTGTATTGAACCCTAAATCCTAATGCCATCATGCACCCATTTGCATGATTACGGGGACTATCCTTCTCTCTGGAGTTTCTAGCTTTGCTTTTGTACCTGCACTCATAAGTAGCTTCAAAAAAATTCCAAATTTTATGAGATGTTGTGCAAGTAGTAATATGATTGAATACATTTATGTCTATAGCGCAATAAAAAGCATAAATTACTTTTGCATCAAAGCTAGATAACTTATTTTCTTCCTCCGTGTAACTATAATAAGGCTATTTAGTTAGAATAGTGGTGATAGTACGCTTTTTGTAGCCATTGATAACACATGACCATAAGTCATTGTCTAGAGATTTTAGGTACAAGCTCATCCGTATTTTCTAGTATGTGTAGTTTGTTTCATCAAATAGTGGAGGTCTATTTGTGGATTGTCCTTCACCGTTGAATATAAATTTAACGCCTGTCATATATATACTTTATAGATGGTTATGTATATGTATAACCTCCTCTGATACCAATTATAGGAGCAATTGGTATGAGCAATAATATCTTACATAACAAGCACCCGCTCGGATACCAACTATAGGACCGTTGAGCACCTCTAGAAGGAGAAGGAGTAAAAAGAGTGTGTGCGTGTGCATCAAAAATATCACCAATTAAAAATTATCCAGAACTTATATAATATGGCAGGTAAATGATAGTAAATAAATTATAGTAAAGTAAGAGTCAAGAAGATCAAACTCAGTGACATAGTGATATATACTGGTTTTCCTCTGAGAGAACTAATATAGTCTCGAGTACACTTGCTCTATGTTAATCCACTATAGCATAACCTAATTGAGAGCTTGCAGTCTCTTACAAGATCGTGCTTGGCAACGATCGTACGACCGACTCCAGAGGGCAATTTGAAAATTGGAACATTTTTTAAATGTAGTCTCCGATACAACTCTTCAATACCGAACTATAGATTAAACAAAATTTGTACTGGCTTGGCTAAGAGGAGTATAGGCTTGATTGAAATTGTAGCTCGTAAAAATACTATAGAGAAAAGAAGCTTGAATGAATGAGTGATTTGGAAATATGAAAGTTTTTCTTTATTTATATTATTTTGTAAACCAAATTCGGGCAGAGTTCGGATACAAAAATCTTGCATCCGAACATTGGATGCAAATTTGAAGGAAATTTAAAACCAAATTGAAACTACCTTGACCGAACTTGGGCTGAGTTTCGTCTAAGTTCTGTCAAACATGTTTGGACCAATTTTAATAGGTTTTGGGCTATATTGGATTGTGGAATTTGGATATATATTTGTGGATAGGTAGGCTATGATTTTTCTGGACTGAGAGTAGCTAAGCCAGAACCGATCTGATCAATCTTACATATTTTCCTAGACTCAAATAAAGATAAAAGTACAGACGAAAAATGTAAAAACCAATAGCCCTTTGATGACGCATTTCTTCTGATATTTGCACAAACTTGAAGATGCCTTTTTCCTTGACGACGGTTGTATAAAGATAAATAGATCTAGAAATTTGAATACCTTTCGAGGGCTTCGCCCCCGAACCCCCACGGGGGGCGCTTCCCCCTTGACCGTTGTCCGATGACCGAGCAGCGATATGCATTGGAACACATAGATTTGATACTACCTACTGCAAATAACTGTTCGGGAAGTAATCACATAAAACTGCTCATTTACATTTGTTAAAATGTAATGATGATGGTTACGTAATTACTGACAACTTTCTCATAGTCTGAACATTACATACTGTCTGAGGTTTGTCTTTTCATATAAGAGACAAAAATACATCATGTGTCAAATGGACCATGCGTCTCTCTGGCTTCTTTTCAATATACGTCTTAAAAAGCTCATGGTGCTTCAGAGACTGCTTTAACTCTGGACCATTTTCGTTTTAGGCGCATGAAACCTATGTGACTCTTCTTATTATTTTTCATGCTTCTACAAGACCCCCTTCAAAGTTTATAAAACTTAAACAAGTTTTAAAATACTTTGAACAAGAAGCATGAGAGAGGAAGTTTTTATCACTCAAAACTTTAGATGCATCAGATCACTTGCCACACTGTCACTGCTTTGACCGAATCTCTTGAATTCTTAACTGTCTTTAAAATTTGTGGTGGCCGTGTCTAGCAAATACTTAGATCGAGGCTAAGTCAACTGTCATCTGCAATTTTAGGAATCAAAAATTATAAGACAGTTAATGGTTGATTGATTTCTTCATTAAGAATCAAGTCGCATGACGCTTCGCTGCATAGTGAATCTTCATCCCTATAAGTAGTAAATGTCATGACAAAACTTGTCATCATTATTTTTTATCATGTATTTACTAATTAGCAGTCCAGTAAACTCGTACAAACTTGTGAGGGATTCAACATCACTTTGCCGAGAACACTTCTTATTAATTTAGCCAGAAGTTGAAAGTAAGATCGATCTTCAGAAGGTAACTTTCCTTGAAGTATTCTTTTATCTTTTTATCTTTGATTTCCACTAATCAGACAAAATTCATGGTAGAAAGTTTTACTCAGATCGTATTTGAGCACAACATATCACTAGAGTGTTTAGGTATAATTGTCATGATGTACTGTTAGTAGAAAAGTCTACTGTACACATAGATGGAACTGCCATCAGCCTTCACCAAATAATATGTTGTTGGAAAACAGTACTGTCATATAGCTCGTAGACGCATGAAGTTCCATATTATGTCGGTGCGCCTTTTGAAGTTATGTGGTACAATTGCATAATTTTTTTGGAGATCAACTGATTTCATGCGCCTAACTCCTTTGAACTTTGTCATACTTTTCAGGATGCTCCTTAGATGACTGGAGCTCAAATGGAGCTTGGAAGGACAACATAACATGTCTTATTTAATATAATTCATCATATTATGTAGAGGACTTTTTCAGTCCTGAGACCCATCTAGCTGTCTGCACCCATATGATGAGGCTTGCAACTGGCTATTTTCAATCGTAGCATCTGTGACGAGATTAGGTTTGAGTCCCAACCAAAAAACTGTTGATGATGAACAGTGTTAGCAGTTGACGAAAATCTTGGATTATATGTCGGTCTAATTTTGTATTCTTTTGCCTAAGAAAACTGTTTGATGTTGTAGAAGGTAAACCATACTTGCAGACGTAAAGTTAGAGTCTGGGGTTGAGCACCTCCTGGGGAACTCAATCAGTGCTGTATTCCTACCACCAACCTTATGAGGTTTGGAAATATTGGCACTGGACTATACGTAACAGTCTACCCTCTCTTCAGTTATCTCCTCTAGTGCAACATTTTCCATATATTATGGTTTACACTGGGAGATAAAATGATGAAGAAGGTCCTGAATGTTATAGACCTCCATTAGGGCTGTGCACAATTTAGTCAAACCGATGAAATCGAACCAAACCAAACCGAACCGACCGGTTTTAAACCGAACCGATGGTTCAATCGGTTTGGTTCGGCTACAATTATTCTAAAACCGATGGTTCGGTTCGGTTCTCGGTTTGGGTTGTCCAAAAATCGTTGTAAACCGAACCGACCAAACTCAACACTGGTTTCTTAATTTCTTTCAGACTTTCAGTGGTTTGGGTCCTTTGGGACCTTTGGGTTCCCCAACAGGCCCAAGTGCCGCCCAACAAAATACAAATAGCCAAGTCCAATGGTCCATGAATGACCTTTGGCTATTTTCTTTCCCGAATCCCAACAGGGCCAGGCTGCAGCCAGCACCCAGCAGCTGCAAAACCAAAATGCAAATAATTCTCTCTCTCTCATTTCATTTGGGAAGCCTCAACTCTCAAACCCTAAATTTTCAACCCTCTCTCATTTTATTTGGGAAGCCAACGGCTGCTTTTTTTCACCCAATTTCCCTCTCCGGCGGCCGGCTTCGACTCTCCCTCTCCGGTAGATCCTTAATTGGTAAGTGTTTACTGTGTTAGGGTTAGTGTTAGGGTTTATTTTTGGATCTATACAGAAATTGGACACTAGATCTGATTATCTATAGATTATGGTTAGTGTTAGGGTTTATTTTTTCTTCTGTAAACACGGATCTATTATTTATAGATGTAGACTAAGATGATGTTAGGGTTAGGGTTTATTTTTGGATCAAATTTCGGTTGAAGTTATTTTCTATTTCTCTTTTGAGGATTAGCCTCTAATTTTCACTACTTAGAGAGTTCATTTGCTATGAATTGGAATTATTAATTTATTATAGGTGACCAGAATTACTGGAAGGTTGGATTTTATATAACTCATAGAAAAAAAAATCCTGGAGTGAATGAATTTTCTCTGAATTTTATTTGTCTCTGAATTTTGCAAGACTTCAAGAATGTTAATGAATGAATGTTAATGAATGTTATTGTGAGTGAATGAATTTTCTCTGAATGAATGTTAATGAATGTGAATGAATGAATGTTAATGAATGTTATTGTGAGTGAATGAATTTTCTCTGAATGGTCCATTGGATTGGAGTCTGGACAGTGAATGAATGTTATTGTGAGTGAAACAGTGAATGAATGTTAATGATCTGGGACATTATTGTGAGTGTGAATGAATGTTAATCTGGGACATTATTGTGAGTGTGAATGAATGTGATTCTGTGAATTTGGGACATTGCAAATTTGCAATATTCTTATTGATCATACAATTTGAATTTGTATTCATCAATTGACATTCCAGAATCCAGCTGATTGGCTGATTGTGCTTGGCTGATTTGTAATATTCTTATTGACATTATTGTGAATATGGGACATAATTTGGCATGCTGATTGGCTGATTGCTGCTGATAATTTTGGACATAATAACCGACCAGCCGAACCAAACCGAACCGAACCAAGTCGGTCGGTTTCAAAACCGAACCGACCAGTTGTTTGGTTTGGTTCGGTTGCAAATATTTTCAAATCGATTAAGTTCGGTTCGACTTCGGTTGTGACAAAATAGGTCGACCATCGACCGATGCACACCCCTAACCTCCATCACCCATCAACATGACTTAAAGATGAAAATCTAGAATGTAATAGATCTCCATCATATGTAATCATGATTTTTGAAATAAAATTTTGCCTTTTGACTTTGATCTTCTTTCACTTTATTTGCATTCTTTTGCATTGTATGAGTTCTAACTTTTCTTTTAAAAAGATCATTATTTCCAAAATGTCGCATAACTTTTGGAAGTAAAAGACTGACGCATGGTCATAAATGAATTCTGTTATGTATGACTTAAAAATATTTTAAGGTATGTAACATCTTGTTAGACACATGAATTTTACTTTTTTTGAAACATAGAACACATAAACTGTAGCTTTAACTGAGACACATAAAATTTTTCCATCAACAATTGAAAATGCATAAGATTGCTATCTCTGATTTGAAACGCAGACTTTTGTATATTTGACTGAGACAACTATCAATCTCTTGAAATCCTCCTTGGATTTTGTGCCATAAATATAGTCGTCGTTACATTTCTCTAGGAATTTTTCATTTCCCAAAGCATTCGATTGAGGGCAACGAATAGTCATCTTCTTCTATAAATACAAGTGGAGAGTTACTATTATTACACTTCTCCATGCAAGAACCCTTAACTGCCAAAGAGGGCTACTCCCTACGGCTGCCTGGTGTAGATTTTACTGTAGCCCTACTACTAACTCTGCCAATCGATGTGGCTCCAACTCCGGTATCATCTCTCTGTTCAAGGAAGAAAAAATTGGCCGGGACGAAGTTGTCTATGGTGGAGGAGACCTTAGATATGTTGGGCCTCTCTTTGAGCGACATTGCCAAACCTTTGAGTGCCTCACCTGACTTTGATTCTCTTCCCCTGAATCCAGTAGAAAGTAAGGTGTAGAGGGAAGTGGACGCTTATCGCCGACTGTTTCACACTTCGGGTGTCCGGACGCTCCAAGGCCTTGTAGATGTGATCAGTGACTCTGACTGTTCTTCTACCAAACTATTTGGGGCTTTACTAAATTTTAGGGTTATTTGGTGTCACGACCCGATCCCAAATAATTGGGTCGAACCGGATCATGCCCAGCCTGCACCGTTGTTGAGACGGCGGCAGTAAGCTGTTCCATTAGCAGGTAACCACAACAACATCTATATTTGTCACAACTCAAAATTCGGAAATTTAAAACTTTATTAAACTTTTACAATGAAATGAAAGATACAACTTAAACCATTTCTTCATACATCAAGAAGAAAAGAAAACTCTAGGCAAACAGCTCATCAGTCTCGAAATCCTCGTCTTCTAGTTGGGACCTTGGAAATATCGCGGAACAAAGCCTCAACAGTGATACCTAAAAATGTTGGGTCTCCAGTCAGGAGGGAGCAAAGTACAATTCATGCTAATTTGACAATTGAAATAATAATAGAATCATGCACTTTTAAACAGTTTTGAAATCCACAATAAAGCAGTTACAGTTTTAAAATAGTTACAGTTCTGTGATGTGAATAGGCAATGAAATAAGATCGGCTTGGGTTTGTTACAGTAAGATACGGCTTATCCCCGTGTGTGTGAGGGGTAAGCTAATATAGTTACAGTAGTTACAGTAGTTACAGTAGTTTGGATGTGGTCATACTCATTACACTACTCCCCCAGTCCCCAATAGTTACAGTAGTTACAGTCAGTGCTCTCAGAGAGAGTTCCGTGTTGCATCGTGGTTTAAACTTGCATTAAAACGATTACGAAATAATTGTAAACTAACACAAAATGTACTTGCCTCAAAATGGACTGGACTGGAAAGTTGAAGACTTCAAGATGGGAATTAGGATCGTCCTCGAATTCCTACATTCGAGAAATTGACTCAGAAACCAGGGTTACCAATCTAGTTACGCTAGTTAAAATCTCTAATTATGTCCTAATCCATTTTAATTCTTTTAATTAACCAAACACAGAAAAATACGATTATTGTGCTTTGATTTAATACGAGGGAAAAAGATCACTTTAACTTTGAATTCGGGAAAACATCGTCGCTGCCAGATTATTTATGAAAACTTGGTAATTTTTATAAATATAAATATAAAGCTAATTTTTCTTATTTTAGTGAGAAATACGTGATTTTTAATTATTAATAAACTTGTCATTTTTTTTTACGTGAGAAAATATTAATTAATTTTATACGAAAATAATTTTTAGTCATTTTAATCGTTAAATAATAAAAACTCGCAAAACCAGAAAATGACAGAAAAATTCTAAGCTATTACAGTTACAGACCACAGCCAGCTGGGCTTATGTCCATTACAATTTATTTACATAAATTGAAATAAGATAAGACGACATTAGTCCTAAACTGAAAATATTAAATAAATATAAACAGAAATTAAATATAAAAATAAAGTAAATCATAAGTCTCAGATATGGTCCGATCCTCATTTTGGCTAATTGTCTCAACGTCCGGGCGGGACCGGTTTCGTTTGCACTTAGCCGGGTCCATTGACCGATACGGTCGTCACCCAAAAATAAAATTCCGGAAATCGTTTTAAATTTATTTTAAAAATAATTCAGGATTTACGAAAAAATCGGGCAGCATCTCCTCTGTTTTTGGTCAACCCAAAAACTGGGAATTGGCGCCGATAATTTCCTGCAAGTCCCAAACCAGGGAAAACCCGAATATATATATATATAAAAGTCCACAACCAATCCACAAAATAATCGGGACGACCCAAAATTATTTCGGAAATCCGATTTCAAATTCACAAATCACAGAACGTTCCCGGAAAAATCCGAAAAGCTAACACATACCAAAAATCCATTCCCGAAATATTTTGGGAAACCAAAATAACTCACAGGACCTTTCCGAAAGTCCCGAAAAATTACGACGTCGCTAAAACCGAATTCCCAAAGGGAATCGGGGACCATTTCATCATCGACTAAAATAATAAAATGAGCGGGACAGGGGGTTATACCTCGGATTGCTCGGCTAGAACTCACAGATGAATAATAGAAAGAAAAATAAGCTCCGAATCAGCGACGTATTCCCGAAACAGTGCTGAAATAGCAACGTCGACGAAGAACGTCGAAGAACGCCGAAGCTAGGGCACGGCCAGAACACGCGAGGGAAAGCTCGCCAAAGGGAACTGACCAGGGGCGCTGCGACGAAGAACGGACGCGGCCAGGGGCGGATCCACGGGTTCTGACCCGGATCGGCAGGGAGCGCCGAAGGGGCTCGGCGGGGTGCTGGCCGGAGGGACGCGCTGGCGTCGGGGGAAACGGCCGGGGAGAGCCGACGGGGCGCGGTCGGCAGAGAGTGCCGGCGGGGAGCTGGCGCTCGTGGGGAAGCGAGCAGGGCGCGAAGGGGGCGCGCTGGTCGGGGTCGCCGGAGGGGAACTCGGCGGCAGCGGGCGTCGGAGTGGGTCGGCGGGGGTCTCCGGATGATGGTCGGCCGGGGCGCTCGGGTGGAGCTCGGGAAGGAGAGGGGCTTGAAGAGAGTGGAGGAGAATGGAGTTTGGGGGAAGTTGGGTGAGAAGTGGAGAATTTAGTTCTTCTGTTAAGAAAGAGAGTGGGGGAGATTGAGTATTAAAGGGGGAGTGGGAAGAAGTGTGTGGTCCAGAGAGGAAATGGGGGAATGAGGATAGGGAGTGGGAGAAAGAGTCCTACGAGTGGGGTGCTGGTCCTACGGGACCAGCCAACGTATATATATATATTTTTATTATTAATAACATTAAACCAAGTCAAGAATCAGAATTTGGAAAATGGGATTTGGGTTTGGGCTCAGGCCTGGGTCTGGGTTCGAACTCGGGTTTGGGTTCAACTCAAAAAGTTATGTTATTATTTTTTTTGAAATAATTTGCACCCAAAAATATATAATAATAATAATAATAATAATAATAATTTTACTAATAATAATAATAATAAAACACTATTATTAATAAATTACAAATATGGGTTTCACAATCTTCCCTCCTTAGAAAATTTTGTCCTCGAAATTTAAAAGCAAGGTTAGGGATAGGATAAACTCAAATCAAACTGGTACGGGTACTATGCCCGTAACTCAGGTCCAACAATAAGAATTTCCAAGACAGTCGTGGATGAAACGATTTAGGGACAAGTTTCATTTATGATATCATCCATGCAGAAAATACAAAAGCGAACCAAAGTACACGAGGTTGATCAGACCATCATGCACCGGTCCTGATTAGACAATATTTTAGTGGGTGCACCCAATAAAAGACCGTCATGATCAAGCTTGACAAAAAGATAGCTTGCAAAACTAGGCTAATTTAGCAGCATCAGTCAAGTTTAGAACGAAAAGATAAGGAATAGGAGTTTACGTGATGGCTCAAATTCTGATCTTCTTCTCATCCTCTGACTACACTTACAACTGGTTTCTCTGGCTCTGAAAGGTTGAGTCCAATCTTCAGCTCTGAATTATCCAATATGGGACTCGGATCCGGAATGTAGCGTCTGAGCTGTGAGACGTTGCACACTCTCAAGATCAGCTGGTAGAGCTAACTGGTACGCTACTTCCAACTCGTCTTAAAACTTCAAATGGCCTGATGTACCTGGCTCAACTTTCCTGCTCTGCTAACACTGATCGTTCCTCTGGTAGGAGAAAATCTTCACAAAAGACGCTATCTCCTTCTTCAAACTTCACTGGTCGACGACTACTATCAACCCAATGCTTCTGTCTGTCTTGGACAATCCTAAGCTTACATTCACCTTCTCTACTGCGTCAGTCACCATATCTGGTCCCAGTAATACTCTTTCTCCGACGTCGTCCCAAGCAAGTGGGGTGCGGCAACGACGTCCATAGAGTGCCTCGAACGGTGTCATACCGATGCTTGCTTGGTAGCTGTTGTTTGTAGGAGAATTCCACCAAATGCAATTGGTCTTCCCAAGACCCTCCAAATTCCAAGACGCAAAATCTTAATATATCTTCAAGCGTCTGGGTTGACCTCTCTGATTGCTCGTCCCTCGGTACTCCATTAATCCGGTAGATGTGCCTCTCGTACAATGCTGCCAACTTCTTAGTGGATAAACCATCTTTGAAGGGAATAAAGTGAGCTGACTTAGTCAGTCGGTCTACAATAATCCAAATGGTGTTCTTCCCTCCTTGGAATCAAGGCAATCCTAACACATAGTCCATCGTTATGTGCTCCTACTTCCAGTCCGAAATGTCTATTGACCGTAGAAGTCCTGCGGGTCTCTGTCGGCTAGCCTTCACTTGTTAACAAATTAAACATCTAACCTCAATTCTGAATACATCCTTCTTCATTCCATACTACCCAACAATAGTACGCATATCCCAATATGTCTTGCTAGGATGTATGGAATACTGGTGCGCTTCTTGCATTAGCTCGTTCCTCAGTTCGCCAGATAGTACACAAAGCCTCGCACCATTCTTCAGAGCTCCATTATTGGCGATTTGAGAAACCCTCAAGTGTTCCTGCCAACACTTGATCTCTAAGTTTACAAAGTGTCTCGTCTTGAAACTGAGTCTCCTTGACTTTGTCCATCAGACTCGAGCTCATTTGCAACTTCACCAACACTAAATCCGCATCCAGCTTCTTCCTTCCATTTCCAGGCAGTATAATCTCCAGTCCAAACTTCTCGATGTCTTCTAGCAGGTGCTGGTCCTTGGTTAAGAACTTCGCCATCAGTATCGACCAAGTGCATCAGCGACCACCTTAGCCTTACCTGAATGGTACTGCAGTTTGATGTCGAAATCCTTCATCTGCTTCAGCCTTCTTCTTAGTCTAACATTCAGCTCTTTCTGAGTGAAGACATATTTCAGACTTTTGTAGTCCGTATATATTTTCACTCCCTTTCCATAAAAATCATGCTTCCATAGCTTCAAAGTAAAGATAATTATAGCAAATTCCAAATTAGGTGTGGGGTAATTCTTCTCATGAGTCTGTAGTTGCCTAGATGTGTAAGCAATTATTTTTCCATGTTGTTGAAGAACGCAACCCAGTCCTTTTCCAGAGGCATTACTGTAAATTGAGAAACCACCGGTTCCTGCGGGTAGCACAAGGATTGGTGTAGTGGTAAGTCTCTTCTTCAGCTCCTCAATGCCGCCTGGCAATCTTTCGTCCAGATGAACCCTTCATTCTTCTAAGTGAGCTTCGCCATCGGCTCAGCAATCTTAGCGAAATCCTTCACGAACTTCTGATAGTAGCCAGCCAAGTTCAAGAAACTTTCGAATTGAACTTGGGGTATACCACTTTTCAACAGCAGCTATCTTCCATCGAAATTTCTTCTCTTGACAACATGGCCAGAAATCCACCTTGTCAAAGAAAATCCACGTTCAGATAACTTACCATAAAACTTCTTTTTCTTCAAAGTTTCCAGAACTTTCCTCAGATGTTCTTCATGCTCTTCTTCAGTCTTCGAATATATCAGAATGTTATCTATGGAGAAGATAAACTGATTCAAATACTCATGAAAAACTCTGTTCATGAGATTCATGAACACAGCAGGAGCATTTGTCAGTTCAACATCATGACCAAAGAAAACTACCCATACTTGGTGTTGAATGCCGTCTTGGAATTATCTTTTTCCTGACTTTGATTTGATGGTAGTCAGATCTTAAGTCAAACTTCGAAACACCCTAACTCCACACAAACAGATCAAACAGATCCTCGATCCAGGCAGAGGGTACTTGTTCTTTAGTGTCTGGTAATCGATGCACATCCGTTGTTCCATTTTTCTTGGGCGCAAACAAGATAGGTGTTCCCTAAGGTGAAGTTCCACCCTGAATAAATCCTAGAGCCTTCATTGATCTGGTCCTTCATCTTCTTGGCCTCCTTCGGGTTGACTCTGTAATATCCTTTAGAAATAGGAAAAGAGCCGGGGACTAGGTCAATGGTGAATCCTATGTCTAGATCTGGGATAATCCGGGAAGATTATCAGGAAAAACATCTGCCATAAAGGTGTAACTAAGAATTTTATTCATGTGAAGAATTACAGCAAAAACTTTCATGATTGATCTAAGGACATCCTGTTACAACTTCTTAGAAAATGCTAATCAGCAGTCCTAGGTACTATTCTTCATGGTTTTGGCTCCTGCATGAGCAGTCTCCAACTGTTTCATCTTCTATGAACCTCGAGTTTACATCATGCCTTATAGTAGGAGGCAAGGTCTGCTGGATAGGAAGAGTCCCTAGGTTGTGGCCTAACAGGTGTTGCTGGGATAGGTATTCTGGTATGATGGAAAGATAAGGGGCAATCCTTTACCCGATGTTCAGCGGATCCACATGCCAAACATTGTCCCAATCTCTTGCGGCAACTAACGGCCTGATGACCAGGCCTCTTGCAGTAGTCATAAGCCAATAGCCTCCTACGACAAGACTGTCGGAAAGTAGAGTACTTGATGGGACCTAAATATCTTCTAGATTCAGGGGTATCCCTCCTAGGACGAGGTTCTGCTCCAACTTGGTTTAAGATAGCTAAGGCTACATCATTGACGTTCTTCATGTCTTCTCTCGTGATATTCATCTGTTCCTGCTGGGCTTCATCTTGAGCTTTCTGTAACTCCAGGATTTCTTGAAATGGGACAACCATTTAGGAGGCGTTTGCTGGTACTGGTGGAGCAACAGGAATGGATACTCCACCAAGGAAATACAACTCAGTTTGAGAAGAGGTAGGAATCGCCAGTGTAGTGAAAACTTCACTGGATGCATTATGGGGACGGTCAATTAGCCGCGAGGGAAAAGACCCTGAACTTGGTTGAGGAGATGGGGTATGATCCGGAGATGACACCTCATCACCAGCAGGATTGGTCTTTTCCTTGGTTATAATCTGGAAGGTTTAGGGTACAAACATAAGAAAGGTATCCTACCAGTCTATAATCAATCGAAAATATTTATTTATATATAATTCGGACCTATGTTGTGACAAATCAATGTTCTAGTGTTCTAATTGTTTCTAGGTATGTTTTCCTAAGTTCATGTTCGAGACCTGCATGGGCCACCACTAAAAACATGTCACGACCCGATCCCAAATAATTGGGTCGAACCGGATCATGCCCAGCCTGCACCGTTGTTGAGACGGCGGCAGTAAGCTGTTCCATTAGCAGGTAACCACAACAACATCTATATTTGTCACAACTCAAAATTCGGAAATTTAAAACTTTATTAAACTTTTACAATGAAATGAAAGATACAACTTAAACCATTTCTACATACATCAAGAAGAAAAGAAAACTCTAGGCAAACAGCTCATCAGTCTCGAAATCCTCGTCTTCTAGTTGGGACCTTGGAAATATCGCGGAACAAAGCCTCAACAGTGATACCTAAAAATGATGGGTCTCCAGTCAGGAGGGAGCAAAGTACAATTCATGCTAATTTGATAATTGAAATAATAATAGAATCATGCACTTTTAAACAGTTTTGAAATCCACAATAAAGCAGTTACAGTTTTAAAACAGTTACAGTTCTGTGATGTGAATAGGCAATGAAATATGACCGGCTTGGGTTTGTTACAGTAAGAGACGGCTTATTCCCGTGTGTATGAGGGGTAAGCTAATATAGTTACAGTAGTTACAGTAGTTTGGATGTGGTCATACTCATTACACTACTCCCCCAGTCCCCAATAGTTACAGTAGTTACAGTCAGTGCTCTCAGAGAGAGTTCCGTGTTGCATCGTGGTTTAAACTTGCATTAAAACGATTACTAAATAATTGTAAACTAACACAAAATGTACTTGCCTCAAAATGGACTGGACTGGAAAGTTGAAGACTTCAAGATGGGAATTAGGATCGTCCTCGAATTCCTACATTCGAGAAATTGACTCAGAAACCAAGGTTACCAATCTAGTTACGCTAGTTGAAATCTCTAATTGTGTCCTAATCCATTTTAATTCTTTTAATTAACCAAACACAGAAAAATACGATTATTGTGCGTTGATTTAATATGAGGAAAAAAGATCACTTTAACTTTGAATTCGGGAAAACATCGTCGCTGCCAGATTATTTATGAAAACTTGGTAATTTTTATAAATATAAATATAAAGCTAATTTTTCTTATTTTAGTGAGAAATACGTGATTTTTAATTATTAATAAACTTGTCAATTTTTTTTAGGTGAGAAAATATTAATTAATTTTATACGAAAATACTTTTTAGTCATTTTAATCGTTAAATAATAAAAACTCGCAAAACCAGAAAATGACAGGAAAATTCTAAGCTATTACAGTTACAGACCAGAGCCAGCTGGGCATATGCCCATTACAATTTATTTACATAAATTGAAATAAGATAAGACTGACGTTAGTCCTAAACTGAAAATATTAAATAAATATAAACAGAAATTAAATATAAAAATAAAGTAAATCATAAGTCTCAGATATCGTCAGATCCTCATTTTGGCTAATTGCCTCAACGTCCGGGCGGGGCCGGTTTCGTTTGCACTTAGCCGGGTCCATTGACCGATACGGTCGTCACCCAAAAATAAAATTCCGAAAATCATTTTAAATTTATTTTAAAAATAATTCAGGATTTACGGAAAAATCGGGCAGCATCTCCTCTGTTTTTGGTCAACCCAAAAACTGGGAATTGGCGCCGATAATTTCCTGCAAGTCCCAAACCAGGGAAAACCCGAATATATATATATATATATATAAAAGTCCACAACCAATCCACAGAATAATCGGGACGACCCGAAATTATTTCGGAAATCCGATTTCAAATTCACAAATCACAGAACGTTCCCGAAAAAATCCGAAAAGCTAACACATACCAAAAATCCATTCCCGAAATATTCCGGGAAACCAAAATAACTCACAGGACCTTTCCGAAAGTCCCGGAAAATTACGACGTAGCTAAAACCGAATTCCCAAAGGGAATCGGGGACCATTTCATCATCGACTAAAATAATAAAATGAGCGGGACAGGGGGTTATACCTCGGATTGCTCGGCTAGAGCTCTCAGATGAATAATAGAAAGAAAAATAAGCTCCGAATCAGCGACGTATTCCCGAAACAGTGCTGAAATAGCAACGTCGACGAAGAACGTCGAAGAACGCCGAAGCTAGGGCACGGCCAGAACACGCGAGGGAAAGCTCGCCAAAGGGAACTGACCAGGGGCGCTGCGACGAAGAACGGACGCGGCCAGGGGCGGATCCGCGGGTTCTGACCCGGATCGGCAGGGAGCGCCGAAGGGGCTCGGCGGGGTGCTGGCCGGAGGGACGTGCTGGCGTCGGGAGAAACGGCCGGGGAGAGCCGACGGGGCGCGATCGGCAGAGAGTGCCGGCGGGGAGCTGGCGCTCGCGGGGAAGCGAGCGGGGCGCGAAGGGGGCGCGCTGGTCGGGGTCGCCGGAGGGGAAATCGGCAGCGGCGGGCGTCGGAGTGGGTCGGCGGGGGTCTCCGGATGATGGTCGGCCGGGGCGCTCGGGTGGAGCTCGGGGAAGAGAGGGGTTTGAAGAGAGTGGAGGAGAATGCAGTTTGGGGGAAGTTGGGTGAGAAGTGGAGAATTTAGTTCTTCTGTTAAGAAAGAGAGTGGGGGAGGTTGAGTATTAAAGGGGGAGTGGGAAGAAGTGTGTGGTCGAGAGAGGAAATGGGGGAATGAGGATAGGGAGTGGGAGAAAGAGTCCTACGAGTGGGGTGCTGGTCCTACGGGACCAGCCAACGTATATATATATATATATTTTTTATTAATAACATTAAACCAAGTCAAGAATCAGAATTTGGAAAATGGGATTTGGGTTTGGGCTCAGGCCTGGGTCTGGGTTCGGACTCGGGTCTGGGTTGAACTCAAAAAGTCATGTTATTATTTTTTTTGAAATAATTTGCACCCAAATAATAATAATAATAATAATAATAATAATAATAATAATAATAATTTTACTAATAATAATAATAATAAAATACTATTATTAATAAATTACAAACATGGGTTTCACAATTGGCTCTCCTATATATTTTGTAAAGTATTTAATACTATTAATGAAAGTTTTATTTTGTCCAAACTGTTGTGAATAGTCTAGTGCTCTGTATGTAAGAACATACTCAGAAATGTCGCATTAGTTTAACAAGATTGAAGACAACTGACAACTCGACGTGCAAACCCACTTCTCAGATACTCAAATTTTTTAAATTATTTTATTTTAAATAATTGTATTACAAGTACTTTTTTAAACTTTGTAAAAGATATTTTATTATTTTTCTGCATTTCAAAAATATCAGTTTTAAAAATGATTTGAAAATCATATTTATTTTTTGATAAAAAATTTTTTGTCAAAATATGGTTAAATAAGATTTTGATTAAATAAAAATATAATTAAATAATTTTTGTTAGTATCAAATATTATTAAAATTACTTTGATAATACTAGATATTATTTCAGATTATGAGTATAATCCATTCTTGGATCAAGATTACCTTAATTTAGTTTTCAAGCTCTAGCACCCGGCTACCCTCTCCTTGGAAGCGCTACTCCCCGTCGTAGCAAAGCAAATCCTTTGTCGCGCCTGTCACCCGGCTTTCTCCTCTGTGCAACGCCACGAGCTCGCGTCCACCATTCTCTGTCGCTGCACAGCCTCAAGTCCGACCCCTCCAGATCCCACCAGCAACCACCAGAAACCCCTCTCCACCGTACGTCCTCGACGACGAGCCGTGACCGATGCGATAACCCGACGAGTCCCTTTCTTTTTTTTCCTCTCTTCTCTTTGAGAGAAGCAAACCCATCTTTTTGTCACAGTTATTTCTCTCACTCTCTCTCTCTCTTCTGACTCGTATCCTTAAATTTCTTTTATTTTTTTAAATTTTTTTAAATACTAATGAGTTATATGGGTTTTTAAAAGGTAAGCTACGGGCTGAACTATTGGGCCCAAAATCATTAGTTTTATTATTTATTTTAATTAGGGCACGGTATACAAATAGTTTTTTGGGCTCAACATCAGGCCAAAGCCTACAAGTAATTTTGGGTTAAATTAAATTGGGCTTATATTCTAATGAGATTTATTTATAAACATTATAAATTGGTTTATTATATATTTATAAAGTATATTTTAATGGGCCTATATACATATAAATATTTTTGGGGTTAAATAAGCCTTTTGGGTTTTTATATTATCTCTAAATCGTTTCTAATAAAATGTAAATGTTTTCTAAGTGTCGTTTTGGCTAAATGTTTACTAGATTTTATTCTAACTATAATTTCTGGGTAACTATAAATATTTTCCTGATATAAATATATTTGACTATGAAATCTATTCTTATTCAAATTCCTTTCAACTAGAATCGTCAATCCTTAAACTTGACTAATCTATTATTTCCTATTTCTTTTGCGAATTTGGACTCCTTCATATCGACCCTAGCCAACTGGACTATTCTGAACTCAATGGAATGGTTTGTCCCATTACCTGAGATCATCTTGCATATTTTTGACATCTGTAACTATTCTATGCCAACAAGATCATATTGCGCGCAAGTCGACTATAACATAATTCAAGGCGAGTACATTACACTGGTTACTTTCAATTCTTAATAGTTTTTATGATACATGTTTTAGATATGTCTTACATGATACATGATTCTTGACACGTTGTTCACACGAGTATGGATTTATATTCATGATTATTGAGTTTCGTTATTTATGTTATTTATCGTGTTTCGTGACTTGTATTTTGTAATTTTCATGTTCGTGATATCGTGTATCATGACTTCTCATGTTGTGACATAAATCCATGACTCGAGTGGGGAAATACTTTAGTAGACATGTGATTATTCCCAAAAACAAGAACTACTCCCTCAGGTCCAAACAAGAACGATAGCACTTGTACACTTCACGTGCGGGTTGCCATATATACCCTAGCCATTTACATGTCGAAAGTAGTATTTCAAAACACTTAGATAGATATCTTGATCCATTCTACTTGACATGTCATGATAGTCTTGTTTACATGTTTGTTTATAGTTGTCTACCATGATTGCCTTTGTTATCTGTTTTCTCTAAATTTGTCATACCATTTCACCATGTATATCAAATGTTGTTTCTATTTTATAGTTTTTATTATGTTTTGAATAGTTTGCCATGTATGTACTTGTTCCATTTATTACTGGAAACCATTTTTTAGATAGTCGCCTACTACTCTATATGTTGGATCCTTAGGAAAGATACTGATATTTTTCGAAGGTCGATCTTACAGACTAGTTAGATGAAGTTGATCATAAGGTTTTAAATAGACTTCTTCTATTTTGTGAGACATTGTATTTTATTCAAATGTAATCTTGGAATATTATGATTTGATTTAGTATTATGAATGAGCAAATAAAAAGATTATTTTATGAGCAAATATGTTGACTTTGATTCGTTAAGGTATAGACAGCTTACTACGTCGATGCCGCAACATAGGCTGGACTTGACCACGTACTCGCATCCCGAAAAATGGGTGCGGGTAGTGACAAGGTTTTTTAGTGGCCCATGCAGGTCATTTTTCGTAAAATTGTGTGAACTCGTGGTAGTACCATATTAGTTGTACTACTGCGAGCCCGCAACTAGGATACTTATTCACGATTAGGTTGATTTGATTTTTAGAAAAATAACTAGGACTAGGTATACCGTGAGCAACCCATAGATTTATTTTGAATCAATTGCTTGGGTAGTTATGTTTGTTTGATAGGCTACATGATTAAAATAGTGACATTCGTTGAATTTTGAGATACCCCATTTGAGGAATTTGAAATATTTTTAGAATGAATCTAACCAAAGGTGGGAAGAGTCTTTGATTGATGAATTATCTTTGAGGTTATTGTTAGCTTTGGTGTCGTTGAGGTTTAATGAATTTTGAGGACATTTTAAAGCCTTTAGGATTCGAGACCATAGCCTAAGATTCTAAACACCAAGCCATATCTATTTACTTCTTTTATTTCCATCCTAGCTGATCAATGCTCTTATTAAAGACTCTTTCTTTTCTTTTCACCTATTTGAGCAATATTTCTTATTATAAATTTTATTATCTTTTCACCGATCAACCCATTCCATCCATCCTAGTAGTCCTAAAATTTCGAGGACGAAAGTTTTCTAACATGGGTAGATTTGTAAACCCACTTCCCGAATTTTCAAAATTTTGATTATTTTATTTTAAATAAATGTATTGGAAGTACTTTTTCTTTAAACACTTTGTGAAAGATATTTTTTTATTTTTCTGTATTTCAATAAGATTAGTTTCGAAAAAGATTTGAAAATCATATTTATTTTTTCGATTAAAAGATTTTTTGCCAAAACATGGTTAAATAAGATTTTGATTAAATAAAAATATACTTTAAATGATTTTTTTCTAGTATTGAATATCATTAAAATTACTTTGATAATACTAGATATTATTTCAAATTATGAGTATAATCCGTTATTAGATTAAGATTACCTTAATTTAGTTTTCAAACTATTGGTTATTATCTTGCCAATAAAGGATTTCTAATTAATTTGAATTTATATAATTTAAATTATTTTGATAATATTTAGTAAGTTTTAAATTATTATTTCGATCTATTGTTAGATTAAGATAAGGGTAATCTAGTTTTCAAATTTTATATGGATTTAAATTAAGAAAAGAAACTATCCACAAGGAAACCTTCTCTAATCTCTTTAGAAGTTTCCACCTATATAAAGGAGAGCATCCCTCTATCGTTTCTTACAACCCAAACCCTGAGCTCGTCCTCATCTCCACGGCACAAACCATTACCACAATCAACCATCACAACCATTGAGCACCGTGTCTATATCATATGTACCCACCCCTTTTTCTACCAGTTTCCCTTTCACAACTAAAATTTTCTCGTATCCGACAACCCCAGACACAATCTCAATACACCCATCCAAGTGTCCCCCTTGTGTCGCTCAAGACATGACACAATACAACCAAACAAGAACCTTAACCCTAACTGGACCCTGACCACTACTGTCGTGGCTCATCCCGACCACCATGCTGCTCCTCCCTGTCAATACTTCTTGACATCCCTACAACCACAAGTCCACCACCACCCATCATCGTCCACCACCCTCATCTTCCCAATGCCACCAGACCTCCACCGGCATGACCACCAACCCTACCTCCCATGTTCAGCCATCCGTCGTGACCGATCGCCCTGTTCTCCACCATCCCGGACACACCAGACCACCACAACCTCCTCTCTAGTCGACAACATCACCACCCTGGCCAAAACCCCCTCTTCCAGACCACCGTCCAGGTCGCACCCAGCCCCACCGACTCAAGCTCTAGCACCCGACCACCCGACCACCCTCTCTTTGGAAGCACCGCTCCTCGCCGTCGCCAAGCAATCCTCCGTCGTACCTGTGCCCCTGCTTTCTCCTTTGTGCGACGCCGCGAGATCGTGTGCACCTCTCCTTGCCTGCATAGCCTCAAGCCCGAACCCTCTAGATCCCACCAGTAGCTTCCATGAACCCCGCTCCGCCGTACGTCCTCGACGACGAGCCGTGACCGGCGCCAAAATCCGGTGAGTCATTTCCTTCTTCAATTCTCCTCTCTTCTCCTTGAGAAGAGCAAATCCACCTTTTTGTCACAGTTATTTCTCTCACTCTCTCTCTCTCTCTCTTCTGACTCCTCTACTTAAATTTCTTTTATTACTTTTAATCTTCTTTTTTTCTTTTTTAAAGAGTAATGAGTTTGATGGGCTTTTAAAAGGTAAGCTGCGGGCTGCTATTGGGCCCAAAAGCATTAGTTTTATTATTTATTTTAATTAGGGCTAGGTATACAAATAGTATTTTGGGCTCAGCATCAAGCCGAAGCCTACACGGAATTTTGGGTTAAATTAAATTGGGTTTATATTCTAATGAAATTTATTTACAAATATTTTAAATAGGTTTATTTATATATTTATGAAGTACATTTTAATGGACTTATATACTTATAAATACTTTTGGGGTTAAATAAGTCTTTTGGGTTTTTATAGTATCTCTAAATCGTTCTAATAAAATATAAATGTTTTCTAAGTGTCGTTTTGGCTAAATGTTATTATTACTAGATTTTATTCTAACTATAATTTCTGGGTAGCTATAAATATTTTTCTAATATAAATATATTTGACTATGAAATCTATTCTTAATCAAATTCCTTTCAACTAGAATCGTCAATCCTTGAATATGACTAATCCATTATTTCCTATTTCTTTTGCAAATTTGGACTCCTTCATATTGAACCTAGCCAACTGGACTATTCTGAACTCAATGGAATGGTATATCCCATCATTTGAGATCTTCTTGCGTATTTTTGACATCTGTGACTATTCTGTGCCAACAAGATAATATTGTGCACAAGTCGACTACAATTTAATCAAAGGCAAGTACATCACACTGGTTACTTTCAATTCTTAATAGTTTCTATGATACATGGTTTAGATATGCCTTAACATGATACACGATTCTTGACATGTTGTTCACATACTACAAGAAAAATACCTTTTGATGACGGCTAAAAACCGTCATAAATGATATTTTATAACGTTTTTTTGTAACCCCTCAGCCGTCATAAAAACCAATGTTATAAATGTTTACTAAAATCGTTATAAATGATGTCTCCTTATATAACATTTTTTCCAGAAAATGTTATTAATAATACAACTATATATGTCACAAAATTTGTAAAGTGTTACAAATGTTTTCCATATATTTATGACACATTTATTTCGGAGCGTTATAAATAAGAATTATATATATAACATTTTTCAAACTGTTCTGGAAATCACACACACACACACACACACACACATATATATATATATATATATATATATATATATATATATATATATATATATATATATATATATATATATATATATTGTAACAAGCAATGGTCAATACTGACCATTTCCAAAACATTCATTTCAAGAATCAGACAACATAAATTATGAATTTTAACAAACATTTGAAGCATTCCTTTTGAATTAAACTATCACATTCCAAATTGTATATAATATCACCATCTTAATTACATTATTTACAAAAATATATCCACATACATGTATATATACGTCTTAATGTTTTCTTTTTCATGACACCTCAAAACATTCCTTTTGCTTCATCAACACAAAACTATTCAAAACTGTCAACACATACAACCCTAAAAAGAGTCAAAAGGAGAAACCTACACATCCTTGATTCTCCAACCTACAAATAAAGGTACAATGAAATGTTGTAATTTTCAACACCAAATTTTGTTCAAATACCGCAAAAGACAGAGCATGCAAGGTTACGTACATGTAGCACCAAACTTACAGTCTACTATAGCATACTATTTGCATTTGCAAAAAAAATGAAAAAGTATCCAATATAAAGAGAATGTTATAAAGATCTAATTGAGAAAAAAAAAACTAAAAAATTATCCAAATACTGAGAAGTTACAGTCTAATAATAGTTCAATCAAAAAAACTGAGAAGTAAACTGCAAAATTTCTTACAAAATATTTGGAACTTCAGAAGAAAGTCTCTGCCAGTACAACAAAAATACCTTTTTGAGGACACTGTTTTTTATGCTTCCAAATAACAAATAATCAACTATCAATAAAGGGGACATACAAGGTTGATATTAGAGAGTCGTTGGTCGGTTAGGGGTAGGAAGCATGGTAACTCCAATCCATACAACTTGTAATGCCTCCATTGCAGCTCCCACTACATCAATAGTTATTGCCCTCGACACAATTCCCGACACCACAAACATACTATATCCTCTTCTTGATTGCCTTAAAGTAGGCTGCACAAACAAATTTAATATTACAATAAGCCATCAAAAACTTGAGAAGAAAAAAAAAAATTCATTTATCTGTCACATCTAGGAGTATCCAAGGTGTTGTAGTGTTTTATAATTAAATGTCTACGTGAGAGAAATTTCAAGAACATATACAAAAATGGAGAAAAGCTCATGACCAACTTATGAATATAAGAAATATGTGACTTATCAAAAGTTGAACAATATCTGAAGCTTCTTATTAAATATGAAAAAAAAAAAAAAACTAATGATGAACCATTAGCAGTTGTAGAAATGCTGGACTAATTAAAACATAAAGTTCAAAATAACTATCCATATCAAACCTGTGAGGCTCTCAAAACATCCTCAAAGCCATCTTTGAGCTTATCTTGATCCTCTTTTACAAAATCTAATCACAAGTTGCAAATACCTGATTTTCAAAGGGGAGATAATAGTGAAACTCAATATTGCAAACCAATCAAAAGCAATTTTGGCCACAACAGGTGAAACAAGCTGAAACTTGGTCAAACTTGCATAAAAGATTTAATAAATTTTATAAAAAATTTAAAGTGCTGAAACTCAATATTACACAATTCCAAGTGGGGAATGCAGGCTCCTGAACTTAAACTGCTTTTGTATCTCATCCAAGAGATAGTTTGCATCTCCAAGATCTATGGTAAAAGATACCTAACCTGAAAAACAGAGTGCAAATAATTCAACCCCAAATGTATGGAACACCAAATCAAGATGATTGCAACTTCTGATGAGCTTCAAAAATGTTAATCCCATCCTAAGTTCTCGATAAATGCCTGTCATGTTGAAGACCAAGACATGTATTGGATGTTGGCTACATTCTTGGCTACAAATCCCTACAAATGGTGAAGAAAATGGTTGCATTCTCAGACTATTCAATTAGGATTGAGATTTGAGAGAGAACTAGTAATGTGCTCCGAAACATATTCGACTAAAAGCAAAACCTGTATTTCAAATTTATACATGTGCACATGTCAGATACTACTTTCAGCACATGTCAGATACAACAAGTAATGTGTTCAGGTTACTACTTCCAGAACTCACCGCCAGTTCCACTCTCCAACTACGTGCTGCTTTCCCGCTACATTTGTGAAGGAGCTTCACTGCCAATCCATGTCTCTACAAATTCTTATGTAGGTAAATATAATTCCAAGTTCTTTTGGTAATCAACGAGAGGTAGCCTGGGTATTTCAATGCCAACTACAGATCCAATTATAATGTTCTGTTGCAAATAGCATAAAGATCAAACCATAATGCATGTACAACAAACTAGATTGATAATACCATTGTTCTGAAGAACAGATTAAGGTTTGATCAATCTAGTTTGACAGTATCATGTGCATAGTTGTACAGAAATAGACTTTATAGTATATGTAGCTTGCATTACTTCTTTCCTCGCCATCACTGTTGAATTTAATGTATTCATACCTAATCTAGGCAATACAGAATCGATGAGCAAGTTGAGTTGACAATATTCATCAACCAAAATAAGCAGCAGAAACAAAAGAAAGATGTGAGTGAAAGGAAACAAGACAACTAACCCATTATTGCCACAGACTCTTCAATGGTCATGACCTTGTTAGCAAACAACCGCAATACACCGTTCGACCCTAGTGCCACTGAAGGAAGCTCCTCATCTGCCCGAATGCTGCTGATGGTCGAATCCTTCCTGCCGAGATGGATGACCATGTACGGCCCACCAGAGTAGGCCACCGAGTCCCTGGCTGCCAATGCTAGGATATTAGCACATGAAAGCTGCCCGGGGCACACTTGTTCAACTACAGACTTGATATCTGAAATTGATTCCCTATTCCTTCTTCCAAAATTTTTGGAGGATGCCATCTCTATAGTCCCCTGGTTGTAATTGCAGTCCAAAAGTATGGATGCATCACAACCCTGAAAGAAATCAAAGTCAAGTTCAGTAAGTATTTATGCCGAATGTAATATAGCAGTGTGTACCAGTACATATGCATATATACTAGATATGTACTTACTACCACAAGTAAATTACAGTTGAACACTAGATATGTACAAGTAAATTATAGTTGAACTTGTAAATTTTTTTTAACCCCTAGATCAATCAACTTTATAGTAATCTTTTCTACCATCGGTTAAGTCAACGGTATGAGAATTTATTCATTCAGAAACCCTGGACACTTTTGACTTAGAAGGGTCTAGAGATCCACTTGTCTGCAACAATAAAAACCACAAGTCTGTAACAGAACTATAGAAGTAACATACATCTTGAGCAAGAATAGTAGTATATAGTTAGATCAAAGCAGCAATAAGCCATAATACACTTAAAAGTAAAAGCAACAAAGAACAGTATAATTTACCATAAAAAATAGCAAGTTTAAGGGAAGCGTTACTCAAAATTCAGAAACAAATTTGTTCCCCATAGAAGGTAACATTTTTCAAACATCACTTAATTGATTAGAGAATAGTGTCGCAGACAGCCCTGATATCAAATAGAGACAAAATATATGATTCATGTAGGTTAGTACACATAGTAGAGAATTTCATTATAAAGAAGTAACAAAATCCTTTAATAACTTCCAATGCAACCAAATTGATGAAATGATACATATGTCATGTGCTTCGGATTATAAGTCACGTATAAGGCATTTATAACAATATTCCGTAATAGCAGCAGAACTTGGTATCAGACTGATGCGGGCCCACTTTTTAGGCCTTTCAGTTATTTAGGCATAAAGGGGTATTGTGGTCTTTCACCACAATAACCCTCTTAGGGTTTTGTTTCTCCTTTCTATTTATAGCTAGGGCTAGCCGTCATTAGTTTTCATGCTTGTATTGAGAAGAAACTCTCAAGTATCAATAAGAAGGATTTAGACTTTGTCCGTCCACCAAAGTTGGGAGTTTGTTCTTTTCTCACAAAAAGATCATTATCTTTCTCTATTTCTCTTTTCTACAAATCTTTTGTGAATCGAATAGGTCGATTCACATCAATTGGTATCAAAGCTCTCTACGATCCATGGCGTCCGGCACAAGGAACACGATCGAGGAGAAGATCCAGGGGCTTCGGGAGGATTTCAACATCGAGATCGAAAGTTTGAAGGCCGCAATCAAAGATCAAGCGTCCACACAGGAGGATCTCCAGACCGAGGTACGAAGCATGCGGGAGGAGATGACGGCGAATCCGGCAATGTTGAAGTTGTTGCAAAACATCTCGAACAAGATCAATGGCGGCGAAGCGGAGGCGGCAACAACCCAAACCCTAGGCGACCAACTAGGGTTTGTTCATACGGAGGGGGAAGCGACCGACGACCACGGAGGACCGGTCGACGGGAGCTGGCCCGCACCCGCCGTCGCCGGCCCTGGCGGCCGGCGACCCTCGCCGGACAGCGGCCGAAGGCCGCGGGAGCGTCGCCGCCAACCGCGCGAGCCCGGGCGGGGCCGCTGCTGTTGGGGGCGGTCGCTGGCCGGCCCCCGACCGCCACCCCTGGCCGGTCGGCGCCAGAGGAGCCGCCGGTGAGCGGCCGTGGCCGGACGCCGTCGATCCGTACGGTCCCGACGGACCGGTTCCACATTCGGGAGAAGCCCTAGGGCTTGGGGCCCCCTACGGGGGTCGGACGATGACAGCGAACTACGGAGATCGGTTCGCGGGTCCGGGAAGGGGCTTGGCGGGAGTTCCGGCTTGGACGGGAGGAGCGGAACCGCCAGGAGGAGCGAGGCACGCCGGAGGCAGCAATTTCTTTGGAGAAACGGCGGATCCCGCCAACTTCCAAAGAGGGGATCTACCCCCACGACGACCACCACGGAGGAAGAGGAGGAGGCGGAGGATCCGACGGAGGAAGAGGCCGCTATAGCAACATACGCAGTTCCCAGATTTCCACCTTGAGGACAAAGTGGCTCTTTTAGGGGGCGGTATTGATGCGGGCCCACTTTTTAGGCCTTTCAGTTATTTAGGCATAAAGGGGTATTGTGGTCTTTCACCACAATAACCCTCTTAGGGTTTTGTTTCTCCTTTCTATTTATAGCTAGGGCTAGCCGTCATTAGTTTTCATGCTTGTATTGAGAAGAAACTCTCAAGTATCAATAAGAAGGATTTAGACTTTGTCCGTCCACCAAAGTTGGGAGTTTGTTCTTTTCTCACAAAAAGATCATTATCTTTCTCTGTTTCTCTTTTCTACAAATCTTTTGTGAATCGAATAGGTCGATTCACATCACAGACGTAATAATTTGGTTAAGGAGAAGCCATAGATAACATGAGAAAGTAATCAAAAGATAATGTTTGATAGTATAGAGACAACTATGTGCCGCCAAAAATGTTCTCTTCTTCCAAGAAGATCCCAGTACTGATCAGCTTGTTTAACTTCTGGTTCGTAGCTTCAGGTTTTGAACTGCTACTCAGTTCCGATATCTACAAAAAGAATTCTTTTGCTTCAACTCATGAATTATTAACATAATTACCTCTAGAGTCTAGATAATCTAATTGTTCTTTTACGGATTAGTTCAGAAACTATAATGTAATCTTGATGAACGATCTTGGTTGAAGATGGCCTTCTCAATATAAAGCCAACAATTTCCTAATTGTAGCCCTCACAGCTCCACACACACCACACAAATACCCAAAAAGTATGAATTCAAAGTAAAACTTGTAGTAACTGGCTGCTCACTATCCAAAACTGCCCAACTATTAGCTTAAGTTTGGCACAACGGGTGCTAAAAAGTCAAGTTTGAGACAATGGAATATAAAATCTCGAGAATAACTAAACACAGGTCTCACCATATCAGTCTATAGTGAGGATCAAAGAAAAATAAATTTAATCTAACCAGATATGGAGTTATAAATTCCATCTAACATAGATAATTGAGTCAACCAAATAACAACTTTCATATCCAATAAAAACTGTCACCGCATACGAAAACTAATAAAACAAACTCAAATTTAAGTAACCTTGAGCCAACACTTCCAACTAAACAAACATTGGAGAGAAACCTTCAGTCAGTTTTTTACCTTCTTCTAACTCAGCTTTAGCAGTTCACTTTAGTGTAACATCAGATTCTACTCTTCAGTGTTGTATGGTTATTATTTATTTATAACATTGAACTTTGAAACTAATTGTAAAACTAGTATGACCTTTTTTTTTCTGCTCCTCTCCCCGGAGCATGCATTTGATCAGCATTTTATGTATACTCTTTAGCATACATTATGTAAAGTCCTGTTAAGCATTTTGTATCTTATCCATGTACCTGAAAATCTGTGCAAATACAAATAATCCACCAACCAGCTACTTAATCTTCAAGCAGAAATCCTTTTAAGATGGAGAACAAAGGTACTTACATCATGGGCAATCATTGAAAATAGAATGAAGCATCAATAAAGGCTTTGATCATCAGACAAAATGTAAACATTTAAAAACCAATCTAAAATAATGTCATATATCAATTAATTATAGAACATATTCTTCAAGGCCCAAACTGATATTAGGCTGACAACCTCATGGATGTTGACAATCATCAAAATTAGAAAAACGTACAAATAAGATAAAGAAGAAAATTATATATACAGAAGAAAATGCTCAGTTTTGTACCGATTCATCAAAAAAAAAAAATCACAACTTTAGATTAGATGATCACCACCCTCTACGAACATTCACATGAAAATGACAGAACCTAATTCGTGCTTAATGCTATCTTCTCGAATCAAATGTTTCAGTAATCAATAAATTTTATCTAAAAAGCAACTTTAAACAGATTACATGTCGAAGAGGCTCTACTGAAGCACAATAGGAATAACCTAAAAATACCTACCAAATGGGACTCGACTAATGGTAAAAAAATCTAAGATGAAACCAAATTAAACAAACATAAATGATTTAATTTACCGCATTCACCTCTCTCACTGTTGAAAGGCAATAATCTTTGGACTGTTTCATGCTACCTAGAAAAATAAATGTCATTATACAAAGAACTAACGAGTCTTCTAGAATGTAACAAATATATAGTGTCAAAAATATTAGAGAAATTTTGAGTGGCACCCCACTTTTGTTTACCATTTTTACAGTGCACCCAACAAGTTTACAACAATGTAAGATACCCCCCACTTTTGACATTTTCCGTCCAATATGGACGGTCAACTGGGTTGACCCAAATTTTTTTACAAAAATACCCTCGACCTGTTGTCTTCTTCACCGTGTCTCTCGCCCCTCCCCCCCCCCCCCCCCCCCCCCCCCCCGCTGCCGCTCTCCGACCTCGCCGAGCTCGCCACCCCCCTCCCCGACCACGCCGCCCCCCCCCCCCCCCTTCTTCCTCCTCCCCACCCCCTCTCCTCCTCCTCTGCTCCGCCCACGCCAGCCTCCTCGTCTCCGGCCTCCGCCCCCAGGTCCACCTCCTCAACCGCCTCCTCTCCCTCTACCCCAAGCTCAGCGACCTCCCCTCCGCCCTCTCCCTCTTCCGCACCAACCCCCCCCCCCCCCCCCCCCACTCCGCTCCGACGACTACACCTTCACCGCCGCCACCATCCTCGGCCTCCACATCCGGATCGAAGGATTGATTTGTAGCCTTCCACCCGCAGTCCAATCATATTCCACTGCTGCCAGAATTTGCGAAATAAAAAAAATTATCTTGAAGATCACGATGGCAGAATTTGTCATTGTTAAGAAGAGTAGAACATAAAATATGTTTCCAATGTGAATAAAATTGATGCTGCTGCTTCTACCCCCATAGCATTTTGCACATTAATACTAACATTAATTCAATCCTTCGATCCGGAGTCGGCACTGCCGGTCGAGAACGTGCTGGTGACGATGTACGCCAAGTGCAGGAAAGGGGGGTGGCGAGGTCGGGGAGATCGGGGATGGGGGGCGGCGAGGTCGGGGAGGAGGCCGGCGAGGTCGGGGAGGGGGGGCGGCGCTAGGGCCGGGCGAAGGGGGGCGGCGGAGGCACGCCGACGGCGTGGAGGGGGCAGACACTGAAAACATAGGGGGATCGGGAAATAAGACACGGATATTTTGGTAAAAACAATGGTCAAAGGGGTTGACCGTAAGTTGGGGACGGAAACCGTCAAAAGTGGGGGGTACCTTACATTGTTGTAAACTTGTGGGGTGCACTGTAAATATGGTAAACAAAAGTGGGGTGCCACTCAAAATTTCTCAAAATATTATTACTTCAGTGAGACCTTAGACTAAAGTGTATAATATACAAGAACTATAAATTCTGTATTTCTGATCAGTTTCTTTCTTTCTCCACTTCTCATCCTTCAATGACTTATTTCTTAAGTTTTTCTTTAGGAACACCACAGCAGACCAAAAGCTGTTATGGACAGTCTAGGTGCTAGGCAGGCATGAATGGGTCCTCCCGCATTGGTGGGATGCCTAAGTATCAAGGCAAGGAAGTGTTTGTTTGTTGATTGACTACACGTTCATTTTTTAAACTAGGAAAGAAATACATGGTAGACTCATAAAGACAAAGAAAAACAATTGTCATTCAATATCACTCAATAAAGGCACTTTTTACATGCTTCAAGAGATTGCAAGAAGGGATAACCAGAGAAGCTAGTTCAAGGTTGTTTTAATCCAAAAACATTGATTATTCAAGTACTTTACAAGTCAGTTCTCCTCCAGCGTAGCAGTAGGCTTATGAAAAAAGCTGAAGCGAATAGCATCCAACCTATATGGCCTGTAGCTCATGTTGAAAAGGTCATGGTAGTCTGGTATATAAATATCATATGTTATTATGATATCCATCCGCACTTCAATCTCATTGGAGGAAAACAAAAGCTTTAGGAGAATTGGAAGCAAATCTAGGAAGAAGTTTATTTTACACTAATGTGTCGTTAGTAATCAAGAACACACATCCACAAAAATAGAGAATAATTTATGATGCCAATTCTACATCCGAAAACGTGCAAAACCAAAAATTGGATGCACCATAGTGCTTTCGACCATGAAGAAAAATTAGAAGATAATCAGAATAAGAAAATAAATTATTTTAAGCTGACTCTTCTTTACCTGATGTATATACTTTGTTGTGAAAGAGAGAACAAATTTGGTTGGGATCATTGCAACTCCGCGCTTCCTCCAACGATTTTCAATTGAAGTCCTCTATTGTTTCACGAGCCTTTGCAAAATCACAAGATGCCTTTAGTTCATCCCACATACTTGTCCGAGACTACGTTACAAGACAACAGAGACAACATTACTAGGTTTAAATCAACTAAGACTTTCTGTCGAACACATATTGTGCATGAAGTTAAAATTTGATTTTATTTCTTGTTCCAAATCAAAAAAACAATCTACATTCTGCCATAATACACCTAATTATACTGGATCAAATAACAATCTACATAATCATCAACAATTTATCAAGAAACACAAAAATGGACAAAAAAATCACCTTGTTCTTTTCGAATCTCTTGACTATGACCTGGTCCTCAATGGCCTTCTCAGTGGAGAAGAGGGTGTAGCTGAATTGGTCATGCCCGAGCAGATTCCCGATTAAGAACCAACTCTCGAAGTCCCTGTCATAACGAAGTCTGTCCTTTTCCTTCATGCCACGCTCAACCTCCTACCGTTGACCCTCTGTGGAGTCTTCCTCGCCTTGGAGCTAGGTTTATGGCTGGGGTTAGGGTTAGGGCTAAGGGGAGGGTTAAGGTTTTGGGTGTTGGAGGTGCTGTTGTTGAAGCTGCAGACTTTGTTGGAGCTGGCCATCACGTGGTAATCTAGGGTTTGCGGTGGAAGTACGGTGGGCGATGATCAAGGCTATTGGAGGGGTTCCATGGTTAGAGGTGGCCGGCGGGGGGTTTCTAGGGTTAGGGTTTGGGGTGGAGGAGTGGAAGGAGGAGAAGAAGATGATGATGATGATGGGGAGGAGGAGGAGGAGGAAATGATGGGGGAGATGCGAAGAAGAAGGAGAAAGAATAGGAGGGGGGGTTTATTCGCTCAATTTTTTTTAGCATAATCGAGCTGACGAGCTCAAAAAAAATTGAGCAAAAGCGGGATTAGACGGGGTAAATTTTTTTTGGAAACTTTGTGTAACGCGTGATCATATAAATGTTGTAAAAATATGTGATATATATAACGTTATATATAAAAAATGTTATAATAGGTCAGAAACTCATATAAACCTTCATATTAAGTAACATTTCTAAATCTTGTTGGAGTTTTGGCCTTTCCTTTAGAAAATTTAGTCCCACATCGGATAGGCCAAAGAGTTTGTATCTCTAAATATTAGCTTTGCTATTATTGGAGATGCACATGTGGTGTGGAGGTGCACATGGGTTTGTCATGTGGGGTTATTTTTCTAATAGAAAAAAAGGCTAAAATCAACAATGAAAGCATTCATGCTTTTTGCTCTTGGAAAATTTATTTCCATAGGAGCTAAGCCCTGTAGGGGCTTGGCGACTCGGACTCGGACTCGGGCTCATGAGGCGTAATGTTGGCGTTTTGTTACGTTGCGTAAGCCCAGTTGCGCGCCCAGGTTGCGCTCAGGTTGCGCTTGGGTGCGCTGGGTTGCGCAGGGTTGCGCTGGTTGCGCAGTGTGCGCAGTATGCGCAGTGCGCGCAGTGTGCGCAGTTCAGTGCATGCTCTGTCGCGCTAAGTGCAAGGAGCGCTGGGTGTGCGCAGTTGGCAGCAGAACGTGCGTTTGCATGTTCTGGGCGGTTGCTACATGTTCGGGGTGGTTATTACCACGTCCCTAACTTTGTGGCAACCGAACAGTTGCTGCAGGGCCTATATAAGGCATCCTATCTCTCAAGGCTCATTACAGAATAAGAAAGAGAAGCCACCACATAAAGTTTACGAGTGCTTTTTTAGTACAAGTAAACAGAGTATTCAGACGTGTTCTTTAACACAGTTCTGATCTTCCAGTAGCCTTCGAGAGAGAGAGGAAAGGCGCCGCACCAGTGTTGCTTTTGCACGGGAGTTCGAGTCCATCCGAGGAGTCAGAAGAGCAGGAGTGTTCCAAGTTCTCCGACGAACTTGCTGGTTCCTGGAAGCTGTTCGCGTAGGGCGAATAAAGCTTTGAGCAACGGTGATCATTCACCCCAGCAGGAGTTCTTCCATCTTTCGCCAGTCACCTTCTTCGTTACTGCCAGTAACTCTGATTGTATCTTCTTTTTAGAAGTACTACGATCTGATTGTTGTGATTACAAAATCTTTTTAGATTATCGTAATATCATAACGATATCTTTTTAGATCTTCGTTATACTTGCGCAACCTTCCTAGAAGTGTTGCGTTGGAACATTGTTTTTATAATTGTTTCATATTCTCAGTTTTCCATCGAAAAATTGTGCCCCGGCAATAACAATCTCAAAGCTTTATTGCTACGATGGAAAACGTTAATGCTTCACTCCTCAATACTGACTTTTGCAAATTAGAAAAGTTTGATGGAGGGCATTATTAAGTCTGGAAGAGAAAGGTTTTTCTCACTCTTCAACTCAGAGACGTGGATCACGTACTTCTTGAAGAGGAACCTACCGTTCCAGATACTGGGTTTGCTGCCGCAATCTCTGCGGCTACTAAACTTTAGGCCAAGTGGAGAAGAGAAAATAGCATTTGCAGGCTGCTTATCCTGAATGCTATAGAGGATTCCCTTGCAGAATCCTATTCTAAAAATAATATCGCTAGAGACATATGGGAGTCTCTAGAAAAACTCTACGAAGAAGACAAGAACCGTAGTAAAATATTTGTGGTTGAAAAATATCACAAGTGGTTCTTTGAGGACGAAAAGTCTATGCTGCCGCAGGTGAAGGAGTTCCTGAAACTGCGACAGAAGCTGGAAGACGAGGCGATGCCCCTCCCCGACAAGTTTGTTGTTGGAGGGATTGTCTCAAATCTCCCCGCTGGGTGGAGCAAGTTCTATGCAAATATGCATAGGAAGAAGCTGGAGATCACCCTTGAAGATCTCCTACAGGAAATCTATGTTGAGGACCAGATGTGGGCTCAACTGAAGGTGGATGCACTGTCCAAGCAATTGGCTAACGCCAATATGGTTCATACCAAGGAACCAAGGAGAAAGCAGGCGGCTTCCCACAGCAAGAAGAAGGACCTTGACAATCTAAAAGTCAAGGGAACTTCTATCAAGAAAAAGAAGCCAAAGTCTCAAATGCCTTGCTTCAAGTGTGGCAAGAAGGGCCACTTTAAGAATGAGTGCAAAGCAAAAACCAAGCAATCAGAGCAAGGAGAGCCTAGTAAGGTATCTATGATCACTGACATTGTTGCTATGATTGCACAGGTTGATGCGGTAAGGACTGACTCTGACTGGTGGGTAGACACTGGAGCCTCCTGCCATGTCTGCTCCAGTAAGGAGTGGTTCACCACCTATACATCTACTTCTGAAGTGGTTGTGATGGCGAACCAGGCACAAGCTGAAGTGCTCGGGATCGGGACGGTGGTGTTGAAGCTGACTTCGGAGAAGTCTCTGACGCTTCAAGGCGTGAAGCACGTACTTGCTATCGCCAAGAACCTGATCTCAGGAGGCCTACTCTGCAAAGTAGGCCTCAGGATGGACATCAATGCTGGCCAGATGGTGATGTCTATCAAAGAAATATATTTCAAAAAAGCTTTTTATACCAAAGGAATGTTCAAAATTCAGCTTGTAAATCAGTCCAATATAATTAATATGATTAATGAAGTCACTCATTCTGCTTATACTCTTGAGTTGTGGCATAATAGGCTAGGACATGTTCATTGTAAACGAATAAATATAATGTCTAGTCTAGGACTTATCTCCAAGTGTGGGGGTAAGGTAGAGAAATGTGAAGTTTGTGCTCAAACAAAGATCACAAGGAAACCCTTTTCTTGGGTTAATCGAAGTACATATCTTCTGGAGTTGGTACACTCCGATATCTGTGACTGCAAACAGTTCTCTACAAAGGCTGGGATGAAGTATTTCATAACCTTCATCGATGACTTCTCAAAGTATGCGTTCGTCTACTTGCTGAAGGCTAAAGACGAAGTATTCGAGAAGTTCAAGGAGTTCAGAGCCGAAGCTGAGCGGCAGACTGGACAACAACTCAAAAGGATAAGAAGTGATCGAGGTGGGGAGTATAAGTCTCATGAATTCGTATCGTTCTGCAAAGAACATGGAATTGTCAATGAGACTACGGCTCCGTACTCTCCTCAATCAAACGGAGTAGCTAAGAGGAAGAATAGAACGTTAACAGAAATGATTAACTCAATGTTGTTGACTGCTGGTCTTCCTAAGTGCTACTGGAGAGAAGCTGCATTGACGGCCACTTTTATTCTAAATAGAGTGCCTCATGCAACTTCAGACATTACTCCTCATGAACTCTGGTTCAAGGTCAGACCTAACTTGAATTTCATTCGAGTGTGGGGGTGTCTGGCATATGTCAAACTTCCAGATCTGAAGATTCAGAAGCTTGGGACAAGGACTACTAAGACGATCTTCTTGGGGTATGCCGAGAAGAGTGATGCTCGGAGATTTCTTGATATTGAGTCAAATCATATCATTGAATCTCGCGACACAGAATATTTTGAAGACAAATTTGCAAGACACAAGAATATTGTTCTTGCGGATGTTCCGGAGAACAATGAGGGTGCGCAGGTCTTCAATGAAGATGTGGTCCAAGAAGATGTTGTTGTTGAAACAACGGTTGAACCAGATCTCGCTGAGCCGTCAACGAAACGAGTGAGGAGGCCGAAGGACTTCGGAAGTGACTTTGTCACCTATCATGTGGAAGCAGATCAGCTTACCTATGATGAGGCGATGAAGACCAGAGACACGGTTTTCTGGAAGGAGACGATTGACAATAAAATTGATTCTATCACCTCAAATAACACTTGGGTGTTGGTTGATCTTCCTGAAGGAGCGAAACCCATCGGATGTAAATGGATCTTCAAGAAGAAGATGAAAGCAGACGGAACTATTGACAAGTTCAAGTCTAGGTTGGTAGCCAAGGGATTTTCTCAGAAATAGAGGATTGACTATTTTGACACGTATGCTCCAGTAGCCCGGATGACCACCATCAGAATGATGAATGCTCTCGCAGCAATACATAAGATGGTGATACATCAGATGGATATGAATACGACTTTCCTAAATGGCGAGCTGACCGAAGAGATTTACATGCAACAGCCAGAGGGATTTGTCATCAGGGGTCTTGAAGACAAAGTCTGCAAGTTGGTAAAATCCTTGTACGGTCTTAAACAAGCTCCCAAGATGTGGCATGAGAAATTTGACAAAGTTATAAGGTCAAATGCTACATGGTTAGCGATACGGACAAGTGTGTTTACACGAAGTTCGCTGATGGAAGAGGTGTGATCGTTTGTCTGTACGTGGACGACATGCTTATCCTGGGTACGGATATTAGCTGTGTCACGGAGACAAAGAAATTTATCTCAAGCAAGTTCAGTATGAAGGACTTGGGGGAAGCTGATGTGATCTTAGGGATCAAGATCATCCGGACAGACACTGGACTAGCGCTGTCACAGTCTCATTATATTGAGAAAATGATCACTCGTTATAGGTATCAGGATTTTCCAAGGATCGATACGCTGTACAGGTATGATATGAAGCTGAAGCCTAATTCAGGAGAAAGCATCAGGCAGCTGGAGTATGCAAGCGTAATCGGAAGTTTGATGTATGCTACTAATGCCACAAGGCCTGACATAGCTTTCGCCGTGGGAATGCTGAGTCGTTTCACGAGCAATCCAGGTGCTGAACACTGGAAAGCTATGAAACGGGTTATAAGATATCTCAAGAAGACTCAGACATATGCACTGTACTACAGCGGAGATCCGCCGGTAGTGGAAGGCTTCAGTGATGCCAGCTGGTGCTCAGAGGTGGAGAGCGAGAGGTCCACAGGTGGATTCATTTTCACAATGGGTGGAGCTGCTATATCGTAGAAGTCGAAGAAGCAGACTATGCTCTCGCGGTCATCCATAGAATCTGAGTTTTTTGCACTTGATACCCCAGCCGAGGAAGCAGAATGGCTTCGGGAGCTCATGTATGATCTTCCAATGGTTAGGGCGCAAATACCTGCGATACCGATATACTGCGACAACCAGACGACTGCGGCGGCGGCATCAAATGACCTCTTCAACGGAAAGAAGAGAACTGTGTGGTTGAAGCACAGGGCAGTACACGATCTTATCAAGAGAGGTGTTATTCTGGTAATTGATGTTCGGAGTCAGGAGAACCTGGCGGATCCGTTTACCAAGGGCCTCAAGCGCCAGCTGGTCGATGACACAGCTTGTAAAATGGGCTTAAAGGCATTCTGATATTGTATTATTGTATTCCTACCATAAAGTTTTATGCTATTAGTTCAAAGATTTATCTACTAGGCATCTAGCTTTTGGTTCAAGGGAGGACCACTAATCGGAAGAATATCAGGAACGGTGGGTACATGTTCTATTGGGCATGAAGAGGTTACGGACCTATAACCACTGTTGTCTACTGTTGTTTTCTGTGGAAAACGGTTCCTGTGGGAAGGTTGGCTTAATTTCCTTAATGAGTTCTCAGACAGAGTGAATGCCTGGTGTGCTTTACAAGAGGCACGGTAGAGCAGCACTACAAGGAGTGAAACTCCATGCTACAGTGGGGTGACTCCATAATGAGGTTCCTATATGTGGGGTGCTACCCAGTAATAGGATAAAGCCTCGACTTTGCAGACCAAGTCACAGCGGCGTAGCACTGTAAATAGACAGTTAGCTTAATGCTGTATGTTAAAAATAAAGAGGGGTGTAGTCAGCACTACAAAGAGGAGGAGTTCCTTATGTTACAGTGGCACGACACCACAATGAGGTACCCGGTTAGGGATAAAGCCTCGGCCTTGCAAGCCATGTCGTTGCGGCGTAACACCGCAAGGGAGCCTAAGGCTTCATGCTGGGTAGTTTGGCACTATAAAGAGGCGGTTGCCTCATGCTACAGTAGTATGACACTATGATGAGGTTCTCGGTACGGGGTAAGGCCTTGGCTTTAAGCCATGTCATGGCGGCGTAGCACCGCAAGGGAAGCGCAAAGCGCTTCATGCCATGTCTCTTTATAATGAACTCACCTATAGTGTATGGACAAAGAGATATCAGGCCGTCTCTTGAGGGTAAACTTGTAGACGCCCAAAATTATACACTGAAACCAGGCTGGCACATGACCTTTAATGTGTAGCCAGAAGCACATGTAACTACATTATGTGAGTGGAAAGAATTTCAGCTATGATGCAGAATTCAAGGCTTAGTCCATTCTTGTATTATAGTATGATTTTTGACCCATACGGGAAGATTCAAGTCGTCAGCGACATCTCTCCTAATGCATGATGGACAGTTATTGTGGGGAACACTTATACCCATATATAGAGATATGTGGGGGATTGTTAGAGTTTTGGCCTTTCTTTTAGAAAATTTAGTCCCACATCGGATAGGCCAAAGAGTTTGTATCTCTATATATTAGCTTTGCTATTATTGGAGATGCACATGTGGTGTGGAGGTGCACATGGGTTTTCCATGTGGGGTTATTTTTCTAATGGGAAAAAGGCTAAAATCAACAATGAAAGCATTCATACTTTTTGCTCTTGGAAAATTTATTTTCATAGAAGCTAAGCCCCGTAACTCGGACTCGGACTCGGATTCGGACTCGGGCTCATGGGCTCATGAGGTGTAATGTGGCGTTTTGTTGGCGCACTTTGCACTTAGCACGTCAGCATCATCGCTAGGCGCATAGTGCACTTTAGTTGCGCTCGTTGTGCGAGCCACTTGCGCAGCCACGTTGTGCAAGCCCAGTTGCGCATGCCCAGATGTGCAAGCCCAGTTGCACTGCCTAGGTGCACGTCCAGGATGCGCTCAGGTTGCGCTTGGGTGCGCTGGGTTGCGCAGGATTGCGCTGGGTTACGCAGGGTTGTGCAGTATGCGCAGTGTGCGCAGTACGTACAGTGTACGCAGTTCAGTGCGCGCTCTGTCGCACTAAGTGCAAGGAGCACTGGGTGTGCACAGTTGGCAGCAGAACGTACGTTTGTATGTTCTGGGCGGTTGCTACATGTTCGGGATGGTTATTACCACGTCCCTAACTTTGTGGCAACCGACCAGTTGCTGCAGGGCCTATATAAGGCATCCTTTCTCTCAAGGCTCATTACAGAATAAGAAAGAGAAGCCACCACAGAAAGTTTACGAGTGCTTTTTAGTACAAGTAAACAGAGTATTCAGACGTGTTCTTTAAAACGTTCTGATCTTCCAGTAGCCTTCGAGAGAGAGAGGAAAGGCGCCGCACCAGCATTGCTTTTGCACAGGAGTTCGAGTCCATCCGAGGAGTCAGAAGAGCAGGAGTGTTCCTAGTTCTCCGACGAACTTGCTGGTTCCTGGAAGCTGTTCGCGTTGGATGAATAAAGCTTTGAGCAACGGTGATCATTCACCCCAGCAGGAGTTCTTCCATCTTTCGTCAGTCACCTTCTTCGTTACTGCCAGTAACTCTGATTGTATCTTCTTTTTAGAAGTACTATGATCTGATTGCTGTGATTATGAAATCTTTTTAGATTCTCGTAATATCATAACGATATCTTTTTAGATCTTCGTTATACTTGCACAACCTTCCTAGAAGTGTTGTGTTGGAACATTATTTTTACAATTGTTTCATATTCTCAGGTTTCCATCGAAAAATTGTGCCCCGACAATAACAAATCTTTGTAACACTTCTACATAAAACGTTATAATAATATTTTTGTAAACGTCTTATAAAGGAATTTTTCTTGTAGTAATACCAGTATGGATTCTTATTCATGATTATTGAGTTTCGTGGTTTACGTTATTTATCGTGTTTCGTGACTTGCATTTCATAATTTTCATGTTATTGATTATCGTGTATCATGATTTCTCGTGTCGTGACGTGAATCTATGAGTCGGGTGGGGAAATACTTTAGTAGAAATGTAAATATTCCCAAAAATAAGAACCACTACTTCAGGTCCAAACAAGAATGATAACGCTCGTATACTTCACGTACTGGTTGCCATATTTACCTCTAGCCATTTATATGCCGAAAGTAGTATTTCAAAACACTTAGATAGATATCTTGATTGTTATGTTACATATTCCATTCTACTTGACATATCATGATAGTCTTGTTTACATGTTTCTTTATAGTTGTCTGCCATGATTGTCTTCGTTATCTGTTTTCTCTAAATTTGTCATGCCATCACCATGTATATCATATGCTATTTTTGTTTTATAGTTTCTATTATGTCTTGAATAGTTTGTCATGTATGTACTATTGACCCAGATCGGATCACAGTCAACCTGATTTTGATAATTAACAAATAGATATATGATATGATCTAATACGATACATCGAGCTCAAGACAGAACATCCATTGATCGATATAAGATGCCGTCTACAAAGCTATGACTTTGCTAATGTACTTGGTCTCGAGTCTGTAATCTTTCATTTTATTGAGTTTAGGAATTATGTATGTTGAGTCGCACTGATCATCTCAACCCATAATCATACTTTTCTAAGCTCCACCATACCAAAATAGACCAACTCCTAACCAAACCAAACCAATGCTAGTTATATAGAGCTTCTAGCCAAGGGAACATAGAATTCGGGCAGAACTCTGTCTAAGGCAGAGTTTGGACAGAACTCTGTCTAAGGCAGAGTTTAGGACGAACTCCGCTCCTTGATTTTCAGCACCCTAATTTTTAGGGCCTGCTTGATACAAGCTGTCCAACGTTCAAAAATTTGAATTCTTGGGACAGAATTCGGGCCGAACTCTGCCTCCTCTGACTCATATAAATAGGGTTTAATTCTCTCATTTCAAATTATCTCTTACCTTCAATTATTTAAGCTTTCTAAGCTCTACTACTCCAAGCCTCATTCTTCCACATCTCCTAAGCCACAACTCTCCTTAGCCCAAGGTGCTCAGTACGATATCAACTAGAAGTTGTGTGCAAGAGTGAAAAAAAAAGTCATTTGGAAAATTTTAAGTTTCACTTTTCGTAAAGTTGGAGTGTTTGAGCGCTTCGATATAAAGGCTCATGTTTTGTAAAGAAGTTTGCGTGCTCTTCGGACTAAAGGTGCATGTGTATGCTATTTCACAAATAGTAGATTTCACTCCTGAGCAAGAATTCTTAGTCCTGGACTAGTCCTCCACGAGAAAAACCAGGTTAAATTTTTGTGTTTGCGTATGCTTTTCTGATCTTTCTTAAATTTTTGCATTACTACTCTGATTATATATTCTATTGGTTGTTGCTTCTGGACTTAGCATAGAGTTAACTTTTTAATTGGTTACTTTCGACAAAAACTCTATTCACCCCCCTCTAGAGTTGTCTACACGTAACTTCAATTGGTATCAGAGCAAGGACTCTATTGTTAGGCTTAATAACCTTAGAATAGATACTTGTTTATTTGTATATGGCATCGTATTCCTCCTCCTCAGATAAAGAGGTTTTACTTCTAGTAGCATGGACAATCATGTTTCTTCTAAATGCAAGGAATGCTCTAAGTGGAAAGCAATGGCCAAACAACCCTTAGAGATTCTTGAGGACTTTCATTCTACAAATGAAGAACTTTCAGAAGAGGTCATTCATTTAGAAGAATCTAATGAGTTTTTGAGAAATAAAAACAATAATTTATTATCTAGACTTTACTCTCAAAACACATCTTATGTTTCTTTAAAGAGTTTGAATGATTCTTTAATTTTGAAAATCAAATCTTTTTCCTCATCATTAGAAGATCTTAAGAAGCAAACACATGAGCTACATCATTTGCATGATACTTCTATTGAGTCTTTAAAGAAACAAAATGATAATTTTATTTCTAAAATTACTATATTTGAAAAGGAGAATTATACTTTAAAAACTAAATTTGATTCTCTTACTTGTATTCATAATAATTTTCTATTAGAACATTATATTCTTAAGATCAAATCCATGCATGCTCACTCTAGAGATATTCATCATTCTAGCATGTCACATGTTCACAATCATGTTCATTCCAATACATGTGCACACACTAGTATCAGGTGCTTCTATTGCTCTCGCATTGGACACATGAGTTTAACTTGTCCTATTCGTAGGAGCTTTTCTACCAATGATAGAGTAAATAGTATACGAGTCCCTAAAGCTAACAAATATATATCCAAGTTTATTTGGATACCAAAGTCTTTACCAAATATTGTAGGTGGAGCTTATTGTATAGGGACATAGCACCGAGAAGCGTGTTGGTGGTTGCAAAGCTCAAAGGACATCTTCCAACCAACTGCACCACATAAGTGTGACCACTAGAGCCACTTTGGTAAAATGCTAAATGATTATCTTTAAATGGTTTATATTTGTAGAAGCTAGCATGTTACTCTTGATGTCTTGCTACTAGCTCACAGCGACATCCTTCAGTTGCTTATTATATAAATCAATGTGAGATATAATACTAGCATGTTTAGTTGATTTTCTTCTTATTTTTTTTTTATCTAGCATGACTAGTTACTTAGCTTAAATAATTAGTTCATACTATATAGTTTATCACTCATTTTCTATTTGTGACACATTTATATATGCATGCTCACTATTATTTGTCTTTCTTATAAAGCATGCTATCACTCTAGTCCATAGGAGCTTTATTTTTTGATTTAAAGCTAATATGTTTTTAACTCTCCATCTTTAATGTTTCTAAGATAATTACTTCTTACCGATTTCTCTTTACTATGTCATATTTTACTTTAAATCTGTTTTTGTGAATGTATATGTTTAGCACAAGCTTCTTATAACTTGACAAGTATATACTTATACCACTTTTTAATCTTGTGCTTGCATAATATATTCATTATTGATTCTCATATTTTATTTTGATTATCCTCTTGAGAATCAATTAAGTCTCTGCCTAATAAAATTTATTTATACATTTTATTCAATTTGTGACGGTTTTTCAAATATTCATTAATGATACATGAATATATTTATTTATTTTTATATAGTTCATGTATTTCTTATATTGATATCTATTTTTGTATAAATATCTTTCTGTGGGCATATGAGTTAAGCTCAAGTTTCATATTATTTTGAAGAGTATCTATTCATACTTGTGCTTACTTCATACTTTAGCTATTGATTCTTTTGACCAAATTTGTGTTATCTTTTCTTGAATCAATTAGCTTCCTCCTTAAAGCTTTCTTTTGATAATATCTTCTTATTTCTTGGGTGACTTTATGGACACATGTCTTTTACTTAATTCTTGAATATTTTCATGTATGCCTATTTGATATATATATATATATATATATATATATATATATATATATATATATATATATATATATATATATATATATATATATATTATATATATATATATATATATATATAAAATATATATATATATATATATATATATATATATATATATATATATATATATATATATATATATATATATATATATATATATATACAGTTTTATCTATGCGATTCAACCTATTGATTTTTATTCATTCAATACCTTTAAGTTGGAATATTGAGAGAAAATGTTTATTAGTGTCTCGTTCATGACTTTTATGGAAGTTATTTTAAGGATTGCATGGTTTTGTACTTTACCTTACTTGTTAAAATCACCGTACTTATTAAGTGCACATTTTGTTATGTATCTTCTATATATTTTTCTCCATAAGTGCATTATGAAAATGTTTGTTTTGAAAGTATTCTTAGCAAATTTTGATGATCATTCTTTGATTATTATTTGGGTATTTACCTTTCTTATACTTGGGGTTTTTGGATTTTGATGTTATTTGATGATACTGCATATATTCGTTTACATCTAAGTTTTTAAAGTAAAAAACATTTTGGGAACAAGCCGAAAGGGTCCTTTTGTCATACATGTGTAAATAGCCTGAAGTGATACGGTGTACTAGTCTTCGGACTACCGCTAGTTAGGAACCGGTCCCTACAGCTAATCCAAAGTGATCAATACTTTATAGACTTAAGATTTATTAACGTCTACTAGCAACCATTATCTAGTTCTGGATCCAATGTACTGTATCCGGTCCCCTAAGTTCCAGAATACATCATCTAGCCTATATTTTGAGCTATAAATATTTTATCATTATTGCCCAATGATATTTTTGTAGCAGATGGGAATACATGTAATTGATATATCATATTTCTCAAGTCCTTAGCTACTATGGTTTGAGCTTTTGTGTTGGGATTTTTCTTTTCTAGAGAATACACTTATTTCATAATGGCTATAATATTTTGCATTCTCTAGATCGATCTATTATTTTGTTATCTTCGGTTAACCTCAATACTTGGCAAAGAGATTTGTTTCATTATGTTTTCGTGAATATATTTTTAGCCTCACTTTGAGAAAAGCATAATTCTTTTATTTAAGTTATCCTCTTGCTCTTATCCTTGCTTAGTAAAGAGTCTATAAAGCATTTTGATTATTCAAAATGTATTATCCTTAGAATGAACTCGATGCATAAGCAAGTATCTTTAATGTTTGTGACTTAAGTTTTAGTGAGCATGTTTATCTTATTAATGGCCCACCTCATTAATCATAATTAGTTATGTAGCTTGCTTATTTATGAAATATTGTTAAGCTATATAATTTGGTTCACTTTCACACATGTAGCTTTTTTTTCAATCTATATATGATATGCTAGTTTACATAAACAAGATTTGTGATTCTCCTAGATGTTATTTGAATCCTATTTTAGATACATATGTTTGTTCTCTAAAAACTAGTTTTATAAATTCTTGATTAGATCTTGTTTCTCTTGGAGGTTTATGATTCCTGCTTTAACTTTCTTCCATACTAGTCATTAGCAAGTATCTTTCAAATTCCTCTCAATTTTGAGTCATGATTTTATCATATTATCATTACATTTCTTTGGAATAAATTTGTAATCATTTAAATAATATTGACTCTTTTTTATATTTTCCATTGGTTTGTTTATATGGTTTTTAGATGAGATTTATGACGGATCATAATTATTTATTGGTTTACTTTATGAATGATCCTAATGATTGAGTAGTCTTAAATTATCTTATTCTGTGATTATCAAGCTAATTTATTACTCTACTTTGACTACTCATGGATTGTCATGTATGGGCCTTTACTATTTGAACTCTATGGGTCATTAATTTACTATTAGCAAGATCTGGTTCTTACCCATTGATGGGTACATATATGATAAAATATACCTAGTCCCTGCAAAGTAATAAATTGGTTGATTTGTTCTTAATTAGATAATCATGGACATGACATTTGACTTTTAATTTTTTTTTGCTATATTGTGATGCTCATCATGATTGTTTTAATAGATCTTATTTCTTTTCATGATTATCTTCTTCTCAAAAGGTAACATGCAATGATATATCATATTTAAATACGAGATTCTTCTATATAGGCTAATGTATGTCATCTTTTGATTAAATGTGCTTAATTAAAATATTATTTTGATCGTTCATCTTTAGTGGCTATTAATTGGATATCTCTTCTTACCTAAAAATGATATTATTCATTTTATGACTATTTTATAGCCTTATATGCATTGAGCTAGTAGGAGAAATCCATAGTTGATTTACCCCTAGATCTTGAAGTTATCATCTTTTATGCTATAAGTGCTTTGGAACTAGATACGCATATTTTGAGGGGGAGTACATTAATTTGTCTAATTCATTTATACCCTTTAATATGTCGTACACCTAATTCATTTTAGACCCATATTTTCATCATTATTCATATCTTAGTGATTGAGGTCATGATACTGTTAGGGAAAGGTTTATGAGAGTATATGCAATTGTTTTCATCATATTATCTCTCTCTTTTATATGAGTTAAATAAGTCATCTCGTTAATATTAACTTTTGTATCTTATCTTGATGACTATTGAGCTTTCATTGATTTGGCTTTTCTTATATGCTTAATTGATTTGACTTTCCTTATTAAGGATTTACCCAGAATATATGATTTTATCTATATTGGTAATAGTTTGAGGGGGAGCATTCAAGTCGACTAAAATTTTCTTTCTCAAGCATTTTTCTCCTTTACCTTCATATTTATCTAAAGGGTATTCATATAGCATGATGAGGTAATTGAGTTCAAATGCATAAATTTGGATAAGCAAATAGAATTGCTAATGGGATTATTTTATATCAATTGCTCTATTTTACATTGATCATTCCTTTACTTATATGTGGACAATTGTGACTATCATGGTTTAATTGATCTGTTTTTCAAGTTTATGTAATTCAATATCTCAATTGGTATCTTTCGTCTTTGATATTTATTATTTACTCCCATTGTTCTTCATTTAGTATACATTGATCATGACTGTCCATGCCTTTCTCATGCTCTGATTCATTTACTTAAGATTGATTTCATTTTCTATCCTTTTACGGGAGAGCTTTACTTTGTGTCTATTTTGCTAAGTGACAAAAGAGGAAGAAACATGTGATGTGATATTTTGTGTGATTGTATGTGCATATCTGTCATAATCTTATGTACTAGAACATGAATATTACATTGCGGGGGAGCCATGACATATTTGCAAATTTTCCCTCTCCTTTATAATCTTATGCATATCTGTCATAATCTTATGTACAAGAACAAGAATATTACATTGTGGGGGGGGCATAACATATCTACAAATTTTCTCTCTCCTTCAATATGTGTCCAGGTATGAATATTGAGACATACAAATATCTTTTTGTCAATTACCAAAATGGAGGAGATTGTTGACCCAAACTGGATCATAGTCAACCTAATTTTGATAATTAACAAACAAATATATGATATGATCTAATACAACACATCGAGCTCAAGACAGAACATCCCCTGATCGAGATAAGACGTTATCTACAAAGCTGTGACTTTGCTAATGTACTTGGTCTCGAGTCTATAATCTTTTATTTTATTGAGTCTAGGAATTATGTACGTTGAGTCGTACTGATCATCTCAACCCATAATCATACTTTCCTAAGCTCCACCATACCAACATAGACCAACTCCTACCAAACCAAACCAATGCTAGTCATTTAGAGCTTCTGGCCCATGGAACACAGAATTCGGGCAGAACTCTGTCTAAGGCAGAGTTCGGGCAGAACTCTGTCTAAGGTAGAGCTCGGGCCGAACTCTGCCCCCTGATTTTTAGCACCCTAATTTTTAGGGCCTGCTTGATACAAGCCCTCCAACGTTCAAAAATTTGAATTCTTGGGACATAATTCGGGCCGAACTCTGCCTCCCCTGACTAGTATAAATAAGGCTTGAATTCTCTCATTTCAAATTATCTTTTACCTTCAAATATTCAACACTACCAAAATACAGTCAATTAGCGACGACACATTAGCGACGGATTCTTTCCGTTGGCGTTAGCGACAAATTTGCGACACATAACCGACGGAGTACCGACGACAAGCCTGTAGGCCTTTAAAAATGACAGTCACGCTGAGTTGATCAGGACAGAGTCAAAAGTCATGCTCAGTTGATCAGGACAATATTTATAAATCACGCTGAGGAGACAGCTCATCATTTGTCAGAGAGTAATTATGACTGACAGCACAACAGTCGAAGAATATCTCTTCGTATGCCACATATGCACAGAATTCGAGAGATCACAGCCGTCTATTGCGTGATTTTCGAAATCTTCTTCAGCAAGACTCAACCTTCGTCAAGTTGGCGTACCAAAAGAGCTTCTTGTCATTTAATGCTACTGATAAAAGCAATTACTGTCAAAGATTTTGTGTCAGTTGAGGCACGCTGAATCAAGACAGCTGGCAGTCCTATCTCAAGTCTGCGTGTATTTTGAGCTTTCCCTCAAATCTGCGTGGATTCTGAAGTTTTCTTCCTCAAGTCTGCGTGGATTCTGAAGTTTTCTTCACCAAGTCTGCGTGGATTCTGAAGCTTCCTGCCCCAAGTTTGCGTGGATTTTGAAGCTTTCTACCCCGAGTCTGCGTGGATTTTGTCTTCAACAAGTCTGCGTGGATTTCATCAAATTGGAGTACGTGGCAGCCATGCCACTGATCTCTCGCCTGCGTGTCCTGTAACTTGCACACGACTCATGCATGATTGCCATGTGTCCAACAGTTACAGGCCACGTCCAGTAACTGCTCACAATCTTGCGTCTGTTAAATCCTGCATGATTTTCAACTAAGCACAGGCTGTGAAGACAGTTATCTTTTCAGTTATTATTTTTGACTCTATAAATAGAGTTCTTTTTTTTCATTCATTGTACAGATAGATAGTTATCTACTGTCAAAATTTTGAGAGCTTTTCTTCTTCGCATAGTCCAAGGGATAAAGTGATCGTCTTCTAGATCAGATTCCCACAGTTGTAATTTTCCCAGATACACAATAAATAAAGGAATTTATTTATGGAAAACAAATTGGCGACTCTGCTGGGGAAAACCATCTCCTCTTCTGAGATGGTAACAACTCAATGCGACACTTCGTCAATCGGCTCGACGAAGAAGGTGATGACGATCCAATTTGATCAACTCGCCTATGAAGAAATGCAGCGGGCTAAGAGTGGTAAGCCCACTACAGCCTCCATCATCACTGCCAAGTCGAAGGGACACTCTGTCTATGTCCCTAAGAATCAGTTGGCAGCCAATGGTGAAGTCTCTGCCACAGTGTCTACTCCTAACACTGGCAAGAACTCTACTGCAAGCACGCACACTCTTGTGCGCTCGAAGATGACAGCAATCAAAGGTCACGCTGACAGTACTGGCTCTTTAGCCAAATCTGTTCCAGTAGGCAATCTCACATCCAAAAATCACGCTGACAGTACTGGCTCTTTAGCCAAATCTGTTCCAGTGTGTGTCTCCAAAATTAAAAGTCACGCTGACAGTACTGGCTCCTTAGCCAAATCTGTTCCAGCGTACAATTTTAAACCCAAAAGTCACGCTGACAGCACTGGTTCCTTAGCCAAGTCTGTTCCAGTGTGTAATTCTAAAATCAACAATCATGCTAACAGTGCTGGCTCCTTAGCCAAATCTGTTCCAGCGTACAATTTCAAACCCAAAAGTCACGCTAACAGTATTGGTTCTTTAACCAAGCCTGTTTCAGTGTGTATTTCATCTAAGAAGAATAGCTCTTTAGCTATCTCTTCTTCTTTGCCAAGTTCCACTAGAACTGGGGGTGGTCTTCCACACAAAGTCCCTTCGAAAAGGAATAACTCTTTAGTTGTTTCTTCTGTTCCTGTAGTTTTTACTTCAGGAACAGCTTTGACTGACAATTTTGTTAGTCAAAGAAAAGAAGATGGTCTTTTGACTACTCTTCCTTCTGGACATTCTATGTCTCAAAACTTGAATGAGTCTAAGAAGAAACATTCCTTAGTGTCTTCTTCTATGACTTCTTCGAATTGGGCACAGAATTTGTCTAGAAAAGGTCTGTTACCAACTCCTAATCAAGGGGGTGGTTCAACTTTTCCTTCTCTACAAATATCTAGGTCAATGGAAGGAAAACTCCATGTTTTCAAAACTAATGTGTTACCTCCAACTGATCTAAGAACGAAACTTAACACTTCTGGTGTTAAGAAACCATACCAGTTGGAAACAAGGATAAGAGATCCAGATGCAGAGTATGCAAGAAACTATGTGGCTCATATTAATCATTCTCTATATAATCAAGAGCCATCAAGACCCAAGAACAGGAAATATACTCCTCAATCTTCACAAACAGATTTACGAGAATATCTTCAACAGAAGAGAAGCAGTGATTCTGTGTCAAAGGACCATGCTGAATGTGACTTCTATCCAAGAATCATAATTCAATGCAGATGTCAATCAATGGCTTATGACCATGTTGATCATGAATGTGACTTCCAGCCAAGAGTCACAATGCAATGCAGATGTCAAACAAAACGACAATCTGTCTTCAATCGGATTCAGTGTGAACCTATGCCTGATGAAGATGAGCCTTTGTTTGCTTCTATCAACATGACCTCTCGGGATACTGGGGGTAGAGCTGATAGTCCAGATGGAGTATATAGAAACACCAGAGCAAGAGTCTTATCTTCTAGTCAAAGAAATTTGATCTCTGAAGATGATTCTGAATTTCTGGGAGAATCTAACTTTCCACCTCTTCCTACTGGGGGTAGTTCTCCTATAAATGACTTTGATGCACGAAGCAGTGATTCAGAGCATACAACATCCACTAATTCATCAATAATCCCTCGTACAGTCACTACATATATGGTGGATGGGAATACTGAATTGAACAATGAACCTTCCTCTTCGGTGACTCCTCAAGATCAAAGGATTGCTTCTTTGGAACAGCAAATGAAGTCTATGGCTGATACTATGAAGTCGATGTATGAACTCATGACAGCTCAGAAGCAAAATCGACAGACTGTACCAGATGTCATACCAACTGACACTGATATAAGTCCAGTACAAGTTCCTCCAGCAGTATAATCCAATACTCCTGGACCAGCTCAACCAAACCCTAGTCTCTCTGGAGCTGGGGGTAGTGCTTATAATGCTGTTCCTCTTCCCAACTATTCTCTACAAGCTACAACTCCACAATCTTCCGGAGTTGTTAATGAAGAATTGAGGAATCTCAAAACTCAATTCGAAGCATTCAAACAGAAAGATGGTTTACAAAGGTTAGGCATCAAGCAACCTTATCCGATAGAATGGAAGCAAGTATCGTATCCTCCTAAATACAAGCCTCCTACTATCTCATTCTATGATGGAACCACTTCTCCAAGTTAGTTTATTAATCACTTTGAAGTAATGACTGACCAGCTGCAACCAAGCGACGCCCTCCTTACTCGGGTGTTTGTTGGATGTCTCAAGGGAATGGCTTATGAATGGTATAGAAGTCTCCCAGATGGGAGCATTACCTCATTTGCCGGTTTCAAACAGATGTTTCTTGAACGGTTCTATGAAGGGCTCAATGACATGACTATGTCTGCTCTTATTAGAATCAAGCAGAAAAATAATGAAACTACAGAGGATTACATTGAACGGTTTCGAAGAGGAGCTCTGAAGATGCATCTTGGAACTCCTGATACTGTCACCATCGACACATGCAAATCAAACTTATTGCCAATCATCAGCATGTGGACAGGATCCACCCAATTCCAAGATTGGCCTTCTTTTATAGTTAGTGCCAAGGCTGCAGAAATTAGTGCTGAAACCTTCAAAGGTTTAGGAGTGCAGATGACTCCCAAAGAAACAGGTCAAGGTACTAACAATAAAAACAATGTTCGCAAAGGAAAAGAAACTCTTGAAGTTAATCTCCAGAGCAAAGATGCATTAACTGTTCAAACTTCTCCTACCTCTACAACTCAACAACCAAGAACACCTCGCCCCAAAGAAGAATACTTTTTCGATGATGACGATGTCCTTGGTATCTTTGAATGTCTGCTGAAAGGTAATAAAATACAATTACCTGAAATCAAGAAACCTGATAAAGCTGGTAAGACAGATCATCCCAAATACTGCCCATATCACAGAATGTTGGGTCACACAATTCGTACATGTTATGTACTGAAAGGAAAGATCCAAGAAATGATTAAATCTGGAGCTATTTCCCTCACTCCAAAAGAGAAGACCGTCACCTCCAACGTCGTCTCTATGCAATTCGAAGATTTCCCTCCTCAATTCCTTGAAAGTGGGATCGTTCCTATTCCCAAGGCAACTCTTGAGATAATGAATATTCCTCCTCCACAATTTGAAGGATTAGTGCCAATCACTTTGGAAACTGGAGAAATCATGTGGATTCATCCTGATCTAGTGGCAGATTTTGAATCTTCTTTTCCTCAAAATACTACTTCTCGAAAGTCCAAGAAGGCTGGAAAAATTAAGTCATGTCATATGACATCTCTTGGGTCTACCTCTGACATAGAGCCAAAAGAGAAAGAAGAAGCACTTGCTGGTGCTACTCGAACGGGGAAACCTTATCTAAAGGATTATTCCAAGAATCCTGAGGATACTCTTGATATCCCTCCAGCTGATAAAGATACTCCTAATGTTCCTCCTGAAGAAGAATCATCCACTGAACCTGTTCCTTCCAAGCCTACAGCTCTTGAGAAAGGCAAATAACAGGCTCGGTTTGATAAGCCAATCAAGAAGTCCCCTCCTCTTGGGCTTCAGAAGCCTTACAACTTCGACATTCTAGCTCAACTTGCTAATACTCCAGCTAGAATGTCCCTCTTTGAACTTCTATATCTTTCTAAAGAAACTCGGGAGATGTTAAGTGAAGCACTTCTTCAAGCAGACTCTTGTCTTGCACAATTGAAGAAGCCAGATGCGGAACCTGCCACTTGCTTACATTACAACAGTGTATTGGAGATTATCCCAAATATCACCTTTACACAAGACGACATGCTATTGGAGGATAATCGACATGATCGACCTCTCTACTACACCGGTTATATCGATACGATGAAGATAGATCGTATCCTCATTGATCCAGGGTCTGCTATAAGCATAATGCCAAAGAGCTTATTGGATGAACTAAAAATCCCTCTTCACAAGCTCTCTAAGACGGTTACTACTATCTTAGGATTCAATCAAAGCCGAAGCGAGCCTTTGGGAAAGATTCATCTGAAGCTTCAGATAGGCGATTTCAGATCCAAAGTCACTTTCTATGTGATTGAGATCGTGGGATCCTATAATCTTCTTCTGGGGAGGCCCTTTCTTCATGAAAATAATGTGGTGCCTTCTACTCTTCATCAGTGTTTTAAATACATTGATAGCAATGGAAGAGTACAAAAAGAAGTTGCTGATATAAATCCCTTCCATGGGGTTGAAGCTTATTTCAATGATTCCCGAATGTACAAAGAAGAGTATACAAGGGTCATACAAGCTATGGAGAAAGAGGATTCACAAAGTGAGACTTTAATAATCCCTGTTAAAGGTCGAGCTACTCAGCAACAATCTCCCAAACCCTCTAGAGAAGATTCTTTCATCATTCCGATGAGTGGACGAATTTCTCCGTTACCTCAGTCGTCTGCTCAGGACACAATGATTATTCCTGTCAGTGGGCGTACTGCAGTTCCTGCATCTCCACATGTGAAACAGGATACTCTGCTAATTCCAGTTGGAGGGCGGATTACTCTTCCATCTCAAGCTTCAAGGGAGCTCACCTCTTCTGAGCCATTCATTATCGATCTTAATCGAAACAAAGCTTCTTCTCATTCTTCTTCTTCTTCCCCTTTAGTCATTGACTTGGCTAAGATCTCTAAGGCTCAGCCTTCTCCCAATGTAAATATTACTGCTTTTACATTTAATGAAAAGTCTCCATCTTTGCAGTACGTTGATATGTGCAATTATGTTCATAGTTATTTACATTTGTTAGATAACTTGAACACAATAACCATAGGGGTTGTACAGACTGTTCATACAAATGTATCCCTAGAACCTGTACAATCTTCATACTTTCTAGTTCCCAGCAGAAAGCCAGGAGACATTCCAATACTCTTTTACAAAGGGCCCCAAAGTCCTTCTGATTTAGAAGATGATGACAAAAATGATGATACTGGAAGATTACAACTACGTCGCTATAGTCAGCAATCTAAAGACATCATCAAAAATATGGGCTATGACTTCAGGGCTAGCCTCAATAGTGGAAAAGGAAGAAAAATGTCTGTTCGTATTCCTCCTCTGAAATATGGAAGGACAAAATACGGATTGGGCTATATTCCTCCTACTCCTTTTATCAATATTGTTCATGAAGATGCCGAGTCTGACGAAGATAGGAGATCTGATTCTTCCAGTACTACCTCTTGGGATTCCGATACGAGTATCGGTGATTTCTATTGCAACATTCTGTCTTCCAATATGGTTTCCATTGACCATTCTGAAGAAAGTGATGAAGACGAAGAAGAGTTTGAAATCTGACCTGAATCAGAACAATGGGCCCAAAGATTAGATAATCAATGGGAGTTCCGTTTCGAGCAAAAAGAACCTCCGACTGAAGACAAACTTGTTCAAATAGATGTTGGTGAAGAGGGATCTCCCAAACCAATATTCATCAGTGAAAGTCTGTCTGAAACTGATAAGCAAGACATGATCAAACTTATTCGTGACTACATCGATGTCTTCGCTTGGAGTTATGAAGATATGCCAGGACTTGATCCACAAATTGCAACTCACAAGCTCAATATCTTGCCGAATGCTAAACCGGTCAAACAACAACAGCGACGATTTTGTCCAGACATTATGGATGCAATTGAAGCTGAAGTCAATAAACTCATAACCTCTGGGTTTATTAGAGAGGAACAACATCCCGATTGGGTGGCTAACATAGTTCCTGTCCTTAAAAAGACTGGCAAGATCAGAGTATGCATAGACTTCCGCGATCTCAATACGGCATGCCCTAAAGACGAATTCCCTCTACCAATCACTGATGTCATGATTGATAATACCTGTGGATTTGAACGAATGTCATTCATGGATGGGTATTCTGGGTACAATCAGATTAAAATGTTTCCAGACGACGAGAAGCACACTTCTTTCAGAATGCCGATTGGTACATACTGTTATACAGTTATGCCATTCAGTCTCAAGAATGCAGGAGCAACTTATCAACGAGCCATGAGCACTATATTCCGTGAACATCTACGGAAAACAGTCGAATGCTACGTTGATGATATTGCAGTCAAAAGTCGACAAAAGGAGGATCATATCCAAGATTTGAAGACTATTTTTGATCTAATGCGTAAGCATCAATTAAAGATGAACCCTACTAAGTCCTTCTTAGACGTCTCTAGTGGTAAATTTCTCGGCTTCGTCATTACCTCTAAAGGTATACACGTGGATCCCGAGAAGATCAAAGCCATCCAAGAGATGCGTCCTCCACGCACCTTAAAAGAGCTACGAGGATTTCAAGGAAGGATCGCTTATATCAGGAGATTCATCTCTAATTTATCAGGACGCTGCAGACCATTCAACAAACTTATGAAGAAAGGTGTTTCTTTTGTCTGGAATGATGAATGTCAGAAAGCATTCGATGATATAAAATAATATCTGATGAGCCCTCCAGTATTGGTACCTCCCGTTTCAGGAATTCTATTTCTCCTATATACTCGAGCAATGAGTCATTCATTGGGTGCATTACTCGCTCAAAAGAATCAAAATGGTCATGAACAAGCTATCTACTATCTCAGTCGTACTATGACCGGAGCTGAACCTCGATATTCACCGGTCGAAAAAGAATATCTAGCCTTGATGTTCGCTATTCAAAAGACACGACATTATATCATTGGCCAGACTATTTATGTCATCTCCAGGATCAATCCTATACGGATCATGATGAAGAAACCCAATGTTTTGAATTCTCGATTAGCTAACTGGGAAATCCTACTTGCTCAGTATGACATGCATTATATTCCTCAGAAGTCAGTCAAAGGACAAGCTTTAGCTGATTTTCTGGCTGCTCATTCAATTCCAGAAGATTCAAAACTCTATGACGAAATTCCAGATGAAGTCCTAGATTCAAACCAAATTGCTGAAGAAGATCCTACTTGGCGTCTATTCTTTGATGGAGCTTCAAGGATAGGTCCTAATGGTGATATTGTCGCTGGAGTTGGAATCGTTCTTGTATCGCCAGAAGGTCTTGTTATCCAAAGAGCTTATTCTTTCGATCAGCCGTGTTCAAACAACGTAGTTGAGTACAATGCATTACTCATTGGTCTTCAACTCGCTAAACATCTAAATATTCAACATTTGGAGGCGTACGGAGACTCTAAACTCATTGTTAATCAGATAAGGGGTACTTATGAAGTTCGTCATCAAGATCTGGTTTCTTATCATATATCAGCTATATCTATGGCTTCTTCGTTTGAAGAATTCTTCATTGAACATGTTAGGCGAGCATGTAACACAGAAGCTGATGCTCTAGCTAATCTTACAGCGGTGTTGGCTATCCCAATTAGACGACAACAAATGATTATTGTTCGCAATCAAGAATTATTTCATCTTGAAAATAACCTGACCCTAGGACTTCCTGTTGACATTGAAGAATCAACATCTCATGACGTCAACACAACAAGAGGATTTGGATTTAGTCGTAAATCTTTATCATCTTCATCTGATTCCAGCATAGAATTTATCTTTAGTAACTCAGCCGAGAATCAAAATACGGATACGGGTTGGAGACTTCCTTTCTTAGATTTCGTATTGTATGATATTCTTCCGGATGATCCGAGTGAGGCAGCATCTATCAGACGACGATCACTCCGATTCTATTATAATCATACAACAAAGACCTTATATCGTCGAGCTTATGATGGTTTACTTCTTCGATGTGTTGCCGGTGACGAGGCTCAACAAATTATTCGCGAAGCACATGATAGAATTTGTGGAGCACATCAGCCTGGACCAAAACTTCAAGACCGTATTCGACGTATGGGTTATTATTGGCCCACTATGGTATCAGATGCCATCGAATATGCAAAGAAGTGTAAAGCTTGTCAAATCCATACAGATTTTATTCATCAACCTTCGGAATTTCTACATCCGACGACAGCATCATGGACCTTCGAAGCTTGGGGCATGGACATTATCGGCCCGATCAATCCGTCGTCATCCAAGGGTCATCGATTTATTCTCGCAATAACAGATTACTTCTCCAAATGGGCCGAAGCCATTCCTTTGTCTGAAGTTAAGACGTCCAATGTCATCAGCTTTATTAAGCACTACGTCATCTACAGATTTGGTGTTCCTCGACGCATTATTCATGATAACGGACCACAGTTTGTTAGTCAGAAGTTTACTCGATTCTGTGACAATCATCGGATCAACAATGTGACTTCTACCGCATATAATCCGGCAGCTAACGGATTAGCAGAAGCTTTCAACAAGACCATCATCAAACTCCTAAAGAAGTTTGTCTCTACTAACAAACGTAATTGGAGTGAGAAGCTCGGTGAATGTTTGTGGGCTTATCACACTACAGTTCGTAATGCTACTAAATGTACACCCTTCTCTCTGGTGTATGGTTGCGAAGCTGTTCTTCCATTAGAGATTCAAATTCCTTCTTTAAGGATAGCAATCGCTAATGAACTCACTGCTGAAAATAATGATCGTCTTCGACTTCAGGAATTAGAAGCTCTGGATGAAAAGCGATTATCTGCTCAACAGAATATTGAATTCTATCAAGCTAGAATCTCAAGAGCTTTTAATAAAAAAGTCAGAGTTCGATCGTATCAAAAAGGAGAACTTGTTCTAACAGTCAGACGTCCTATGACTATGACTCATATGAGCAAGGGCAAATTTGACGCAAAGTGAGAAGGACCCTATATTGTAAGCAAAGTTTTCTCAAATGGAGCTTATCAACTCTCAGAATTGGATGGTCGAAAAGTTTTGATGCCTATTAATGGCAAATTCCTTAAAAAGTACCATATATAAATGCTGGTAATCATCAGACAAATTCATGTTTAGAAATAAAATTTTTATTTTATTTTAATCATGAATGATGATACATGATATTAAGGAAGATCATTATCATCCTTTTCTACATTTGGACGTGGTCCACTGCCGTCCTTCTCGAAGATGTGATCAGCAAAAGAGCCGAGGATCTCCTTGCTAGAACCTACGAGGAACTTACAAGCGGCCATTCTCATGGCTTCTTCTTCTTCAGTCCTTCCTGGTTCGAGCAGGAAGTCCAGAATATCCCTTGGTGGCTTAGGTGCAGACGAACCTTCGCCTGCTTCCTCCTTCTTTGATTGAACTGGATCAGCAGGGTGTTCTTCAGTATCTTTCTGAATCTTCATGGCAATTCCAGCTTTCTTGGATGCTTCTTCAGACGACATTTTTATGTTTGAAAGAAGAAGCGTTCGTTCTTGTCAGATTTCTGCTATATTTATAGGCAGAAGTTCCTCAAATAATGAAGCGTCACATTCATCCGACGATTCATACGTTCATTAATACTTGACGGTTCAACTGTTCATTTATTACATTCATTCGACGGTTCATCCGTTCATCATTTCCTAAACGGTTCGTCCGTTCATAATCTTCTATCAATTTATTAAGTGGGGATTCGTTATTGATCACGTTTTTATAACCTCTGAATCAATTCCGAATCTACCTGCTCATTTGTCATTTTTGACCTCTGCATAGAAATTAATCTATTTTCTTTTGAGTTCCTACATATTATCACGTCCATAATACCTCTGATAATATCATATACTCTAAAACAGAAAAGAAGATTTCATTATCTATCATGTCCACGATTCATCCACAAATACAAATCTTTGAGCATAGAAGAATTATCATTTCCATTCTCTTTTCACCATAAAAAGTCTATTACATTTTCTTAGACTTTCTTACAAATCATAATAGAAATCTATTACAATCTTGGATTTTCATTCTACACCACAACAATAACCTAATAGAGATCTATCTTCTTCTTTGGATCTTCTCCGTCGGACCTTCTCCGTCAGGTTCGTTGTTGGTGGCAATTCCTGATTATCTGGGTCTCAGTCACGACCAGATCAACAGGAATCAAACTCTGGTCTTCTCTCTCAGACGAGAGGAGAACCACAGAGTATGGCAGCCCGAAGTCGTGGTGCTGCCAATACAATTGGTGGATTGGAGGTAACCTCTCAAGGGAGATAGGAATGTATTCCATATTGGGATACAATTCCTAGTTCTGCCTTGAAAGGAACTCTACTACCCGATTTCTCGGGGTAGAGTTGACTCCACCATCCAACTCTCGTGTATAAAGGCTCTTCCTACCATCTGAGGAAGACCCTTCTATCCCACGAAGAGTTCTGAGTTGTCTGATGTACGCATCAAAAGCGTATGAGCTCCCTGATGTAGGTGTCAGCAAAATATTCTCCACAGCATCCAAATCACCAATGCCAGTTCTGAAGAAAATTTTCAGCCGAGCTTCTGCAGAAAACAGCAAGGAAAAAGATATTAAATCAACAGAAATATCATTCTCATTAAGCGTGTATTTGTCAAACAGAGACAGGCGTGTATTATTCAGTCAGAAACAAAAGCTCATCTTCAACAGCAACAAAATAGTACACGTACTATACTGGACTTACCTTCAAGATTGGTGCTAAGAATTGGCAAACTCATGTTTGGTATAGTATGCAGAAATCGAACATTAGAAAGCATTGCTTTCCTGTTTAAGAATGAAATCTCCCAAAAAATTTCATTCTCAGAGAAAAAGAAGAAGAATAGGAGATGAGTATCTTTGAAACTCAGCTATCTATTTAAAAGACAAAGTACAAGCCTATTCTTGGAAAAGATCCGCGTAAATAGCGCTCGTAAACCATGGAATGAATGACACGTGTGCTTTGGAAGACAGCGCAACATTGGAAACAGTCAAAGAGTGCCACTTAATATTCTTCATTAATGTACGCTGTTCAAACACAAAAGTTGTACTACATTCTTTAAGACAGGCACTGATGGCCTTACAAAAGACAAAACAAAAAGAGTGCAACATTTTCAAAAGCATAAAAGACACGCTCTATTTTACAGAGCGGCTGAGCTTAGTGCCCAATTCTTCTACACTCTTAACCCCCATGCGGTGTAACAGAGCCTTCAACATTTTACGCTGCTCTGCGAAGCTGCGCCCATCAGAAGAAGACGAGCCATCCATGCCAAAATAGCTCAAGAAATTCTTGGCTAGTTGTGTCGGGTCATCTTTGAACTCGAAGACAAAAGGCTCCGGTTCCGTACCCCCAAAAGTAGGGTCGCCATGGGAACAAAAGCCCAACTTGCGTGCTTCTTCTTCAGCTTCTTACTTCGGAGTCATATTGACGTAAGATGAACATCAAAGCTGAGTTTTCTTCCTGTTTATATAACAGAGCTCGCCGGCGGTTCATATTCCACCATAAATTGGATGCAATCAGTCTCGGAGAATGAAGAGTCATTATGACATTTAATAAGTTCATTTGGATGTTTTCAAAGAACTTCGAAGTCTTTTCGACTTTCGAAAAATTTGAAGTCATCTCAGCATGACTGATTTCATTTTATCATCTTATTTTTCAAAGTATTTTGAAAATTTTGAAGTCTTTTCAATTTTCGAAAACTTTGAAGGGGGTCTTGTAGGCCTTTAAAAATGACAGTCACGCTGAGTTGATCAGGACAGAGTCAAAAGTCATGCTCAATTGATTAGGACAATATTTATAAATCACGCTGAGGAGACAGCTCATCATTTGTCAGAGAGTAATTATGACTGACAGCACAACAGTCGAAGAATATCTCTTCGTATGCCACGTATGCACAGAATTCGAGAGATCACAGCCGTCTATTGCATGATTTTCGAAATCTTCTTCAGCAAGACTCAACCTTCGTCAAGTTGGCGAACCAAAAGAGCTTCTTGTTATTTAATGCGACTGACAAAAGCAATCACTGTCAGAGATTTTGTGTCAGTTGAGGCACGCTGAATCAAGACAGCTGGCAGTCCTATCTCAAGTCTGCGTGTATTTTGAGCTTTTTCTCAAATCTGCGTGGATTCTGAAGTTTTCTTCCTCAAGTCTGCGTGGATTCTGAAGTTTTCTTCACCAAGTCTGCGTGGATTCTGAAGCTTCCTGCCCCAAGTTTGCGTGGATTTTGAAGCTTTCTACCCCGAGTCTGCGTGGATTTCGTCTTCAACAAGTCTGCGTGGATTTCATCAAATTGGAGTACGTGGCAGCCATGCCACTGATCTCTCGCCTGCGTGTCCTGTAACTTGCACACGACTCATGCATGATTGCCATGTGTCCAACAGTTACAGGCCACGTCCAGTAACTGCTCACAATCTTGCGTATGTTAAATCCTGCGTGATTTTCAACTAAGCACAGGCTGTGAAGACAGTTATCTTTTCAGTTATTATTTTTGACTCTATAAATAGAGTTCTTTTTTTTTTCATTCATTGTACAGATAGATAGTTATCTACTGTCAAAATTTTGAGAGCTTTTCTTCTTCGCATAGTCCAAGGGATAAAGTGATCGTCTTCTAGATCAGATTCCCACAGTTGTAATTTTCCCAGATACACAATAAATAAAGGAATTTATTTATGGAAAACAAAGCCGATATATTTTTTATTTTATTTTATGGGGGAGAAAAGGTCGCGCGTCCGTCGCTAGGGCGTCGGAGACATAGCGACGGATATGTGGGCCGTCGTTATGCAGTCGACTATTTGGCAGGAATTGTTGGGAGAAGTGGTGGGACAAATCTGCGACTACGTAGCGACGGATAACCCGTCGACAAGTATCAAAAAGAGCGACGGACTAGCGACGGATATTATTCGTCGCTAGTCCGTCGCTAAATATCCGACCCAGACTTAAATTGAAACGACGGAGGAAACTTTTCATTTCCCCCAAATTTTACTCTCTCTCCTCTCTTTCCCATGGCTTCCTCTCCTCTCTCTCTCTCGAAGGTGATCGGCGGCGTCCTCTCCTCTCTTTCTCCCGAAGGTAATCCTCTCTCTCTCTCTCTCTCGCTCACGGTGGTCGGAGGAAAAGCGGGGGCGGCGGGTGTGTCGTGGGCTGGGGGGCGACGGGGGAGGCGTTGGCTGCGAAAGCGGGAGAGGTGGGGGATGGGGGGCTGGTGGTGGAGGTGTTTGGCTGCGGGGACGGGGGAGGCGGGGGCTGGAGGGACGGGAGCGGGGGTTGGCTGCAGGGGCGGGGGAGGCGGGGGTTGGCTGCGGGGGCGGGAGAGGGGGAGGCGGGGGCTGGGGAGGCGGGGGCGGGGGGGGAGGAGGGTTTGGCTGCGGGGACAGGGGCGGGGACGGGGGGGGGGGGGGGGGGTTTGGCTTCTAGCAAGGGCTCCATTGTGATGTGTCTATGCAAAGTTTTATAAAACAGTTTTATTTTAATTGTTATAATTTTTTCTTTCAATTTACAAAAAAATATAGAATTGCTAAAGAATCGTGTAGTATATTACTACTTATCTACAAATTAAGGATGATATATAAGTTACAATAATCATTAAAAGGATTTAGTTCACGAGGGCACAATGTGTAATCGCAGCATAGTGATTGAGCAAACACTAGGAAATAAATAAGGTTATTTGGCACAAAAAGGATCTTTTTGTAGATCAAAAGGATCTTTTTGCAGACTCGGCCTTACCCCCGGTATGTGTTTCCGAGACTCGACCCCCATAAAAAGGATCTTTTTGTAGATCAAAATCAAAGGCAAAGTGAGCAAGATAGAATGCAACTGCTGTGGATATTTGGCATTATCTTAATGATAGGATCCTTGTGATGTTAGAGGTGTTGTCAATCAAGGGTAGGAGAAAATTGTCTAAGATTATTTGAAATTAAAATGTAGGTGCAACAATAGGATTATTTGGATTTTAGTTATAGGATTTCCTAGAACTAGAAGCATAGCAATGAAATTGGATTGAGACTTCGAAAAATGTACGACTTTTGTTAATTGGATTTTAGTTATAGGATTTCCTAGAACTAGAAGCATACGCAAATGAAATAGGATTAATTGGATTTTAGTAAAGGGAGTCTTTGTGTTATGCTTTGTATTAGTCACATGTATGTGTAAGTATCAGTTTATTAGAGGCAAGGGAACTTTGCCGTTGTATTTTATTGACAGCTAATGAGAACCCATTTACCTAGGTGTTGGTATCTCAAGTATCAAATGGTGTGGTTTTATTTTATATGCATATGCCATGTACCTTCAGTGGTATGCATGGCATTGACTGTTATACACATACACTAGCATGGTTGAATACTTGATAATTTGAACACTATCGATATCGGACTATCGGTATCGATATCGTACTATCGGTATCGGTATCAAACTATCGGCCTATATACCAGCGGATCCACCGGTTACATGATTATATACTAATTCTGTTTAGTTTGTCTTACGATACAGATTTTCACATCCAATCTATGATGGATCGTTATTTCGTTGATCGTACATGGATGTACAAATGACAACACGAGAGCAGAATATGTGTGAGTGACGATTTTCAGGCAGGCATGGAAGTGTTTCTTAAGTATGCCATGAGCAAAGCTCAGTATATGGACGGTAACAAAATCAAGTGTCTATGTCGTAATTGTCGCAATAGACGTTACGAAAAAGTGGTGAGTGTAAAAGGCGACGACTTGCCGAAGGAATATCCGTCGGCAAGGTTCTGGTGGTATGAAGATGTACAGAATGTTAGCGACGGTTGTCAGGGATCCGTCACCATGGTCGACGGATTCGCATCGGAATATCCGTCGCCATGGTACTGGAAATACAATATTCGACGGATTTGTGTCGGAATATCCATCGCCATGGTACTGGAAATGCTTGACATTTCCAGAACAAGGTCGACGGATTATCCGTCAAGGATCCGTCGCTAATCCGTCCTTATTTAGCGACAGTTGTTGACAGAATAGTGACAAAATGATACCCTCTGATACACTGTTACGACGGTTTACCGATGGACTATCCGTCGCTAAGCGTCTATACAATTCATACTAACTACTTGAATTCGACGACAGACAGTCGGCAAGTCATCGCTAATGCAACGAATAATGACGACGGAAAGCCGTCGCTATTCCGTCGGTTGACGACTACTTAGCGACGGATCTATATTAGTGACGAGCTGATTGCCGACGAATTTTTTTGACTAATATCCGTCAGTGATCCGTCGCTAATACATAGTAGCGACAGATGGGCGACGGATCTGGCCGTCGCTAAAGCCACATATTTTGGTAGTGCAAGCTTTCTAAGCTCTACTACTCCAAGCCTCATTCTTCCATATCTCCTAAGCCACAACTCTCCTTAGCCCAAGGTGCTCAGTACGATATCAGCTAGAAGTTGTGTGCATGAGTAAAGAAAAGTCATTTGGAAAATTCCAAGTTTCGCTTTTCGCGAAGTTGAAGTGTTTGAGCGCTTCGATATAAAGGCTCGTGTTTTGTAAATAAGTTTCTGTGGTCTTCGGACTAAAGGCGCATGTGTACGCTATTTCACAAATAGTAGATTTTAATCCTGAGTAAGAGTTCTCAGGCCTGGACTAGTCCTCCACGAGAGAAACCAGGTTAAATCGCTATGTTTGCGTTTGCTTTTCTGATCTCTCTTAAATTTTTGCATTACTACTCTGATTATATATTCTATTGGTAGTTGCTTCTGGACATAGCATAGAGTTAGCTTTTTAATTGGTTATTATAGACACAAACTCTATTCACCCCCTCTAGAGTTGTCTACACGTAACTTCATATACTTGTTCCATTCCTGACTGGAAACTATTTTTTAGATAGTCGCTTGCTACTCTATACCTTGGATCCTTGGGAAAGATACGGGTGTTTTTCGAAGTCCGATCTTAGAGACTAGTTAGATAGATGAAGTTGATCATAAGGTTTTAATTAGTCGTTTTCTATTTTATGAGACATTGTGTTTTATTCAAATGTAATCTTGGAATATTGTGATTTGATTGTGGACACACACAAAAAAGAAGAAGAAACGTTGTCTTTTCTTATTGGCATAAGGCACCACAAATCGAGTACGCCTAAGAGATCCTGCGCTGAGGATCCCCGAGTATAAAAAGAATTCTGAGAAATGGGACGATATAGATCGAACGATAGTTGCTCCTTTACTCTGTTGACACTCCGATTACAAAAGTGGAAGAAAACCTAAGAAAATTGCTAACTCTCGGCTCACTAGCAAGAAGTGCAGCAATTTGGCTCTTAAAAATGCTCTCCGTTCTGTGCTTTGAAGAGGTATGAGACCCCTTTTTATAGCCATTTTCATGCTGGAATGATGTTATGCGCCCATATGAGAAAACACACTAATTTTCATGTGGGCGCATGGTCCTGCTTTGGGCGCATAGAGTGTAGGCGCATGCAGACTGTATGATCGTGGGTTGATCGTACGGTTGACGTGGCTGCATGCTTCGGTGCACGACTGCTCGTGGAGACGTGGCCGTATGCTTCGGTGCACGATTGATCGTGGGTTTGACCGAGTCGGGGGCTGTTCTGACTTGGGCACATAGCCTGAAATAGGGCTATGTGCCCCCTTCTGGAGGAGCCTAGAGTGGGCATATGGGTACATAGCTTGCTCTGGTGACTTGGGCTCATAGCTCGCTCTAGTGACTTGGGCACATATGACTCGCTCTGGTGACTTGGGCGCATATGACTTCTCTGGCTTGGGCACATATGACTTCTCTGGCTTGGGCGCATGGTTGTCAAGACTGCTAAAAATTTTATGCTTCTACAAGAACCCTTTTAAAGTTTTCGATACTTGAACGAGTTCGAAATACTTTGAAAGAAGCATGGACCGTCTTCTCGTGATACAGTGAGCGCATAGCGTAGCTCTCCCTTTGGGCGCATAGAGTTTGGCCAGACTGTCAAAGAGATGGCTGTTGAGATCTTCCCTGAAAATCTGAACTAACAGATTCATTGGAGTAGAATTTGAAGAGGTCTATCCTTCATGTGTTGTCCATGTCAGCAAGTGGCAGTCGTATAATATACAAGAGACTGGATCTTCATGTGAGCGCATAAGTCGTAGTGGGCGTATAGTACGCGGTGGGCGCATAGGCGCATATGAGTAGTGGGTGCATAGTGCTAGCCCGTGCCTATAAATAGGCTTTGAAGAGAGAAGATTCATTACTCTCTTTTCCTTCAAAACTTTTAAAAAGATTTTTTCATCTCTTCTCTACACGAACCATGTCTCCCAAGGCCGCCAAAAGATCTGCGAAGGACAAGAGGACTGCACCGAGTGGCTCTCCCCCTGCGACAATGTCCTCGTCAGTTCAAGACCCAATCCTGGGTGAGGCTATGCCTTAAAACAAAGTCTTGAGCGTTAATTTGCAATGCTCAGACTTTTTCTCTCCTTGGACGCATGTGCCCAAGGCAACATGTTTCTTTAAGCATTCATGTGCGCCCACACTGTGGTATGTTATGTGCCCACATGCTGCTACATGTTATGTACCCATATGCTGCTGCATGTTATGCATCCACATGCTGCTGCATGTTATGTGCCCACATGTTGTTTTGGGTGCACTGCTCTTTGGGCGGATAGGATTCCTCCAGCACTTAGTTTTTTTTTGCAGATTCTGAATCTGACTTTCTGTTCCATCCTTGCAGTTAACATGTTTGTCTTGGAACTTGATGGAATCCCTTTCGGCTCTACTTGTCAAATCCTCGGCACGTCTCATAACCAACATGGTCAGTAATGTTCAGGCCAAGATCAGTCATAACCAGCCTACGGAATGGATGCTCTCCATACTTGAATAGGACAAGACTTTCTTGAAGCAGATGATTAACGATGAGAAGCTCTTGCTCGGAAGGGCACGTCGTTTTAAGAAGCCGTACTTCCTATTTGGTGACAGTGTGGGGTTCGAAGATGGCGAGACGATACGCTTGAGAAACCTACTGGTGGTCAGGCTGAACAATTAGAGGATATGGCTACCGTCAATGGAGCGTCAGCATCCTTTGTCTGCGTTCACTGTCTTAGCTGTGCGGCGACAGATGAAATGGGAGCTAACCCCTGAGCTCCTCGGGGTCGTCTCCGAAAGAATACAGTTCGACTCGGGAGATCGAAAGAAGGACACTTTCAAGTGTGTCAGGGGCTCTACATCTAACTCTACGAGGGGCTGCAACCTGGTGCCGTAATAAATGACATCCTGACTGACCTCCACCCTTATGCTTCCGACACGCTTTGCAATATGATGATGTCGGAGGATGTGTCATATCCCGTAGGAAAGATGTGGATGGAAGGCTGGAGGTATCGAGTTTTATTCTGGAGCAACCTCACTAACTGGGTGCTTTCCACGTATGAAGCCACCCTGAAGACTGCTGGCCTTTTTTATGCTATTAGGGCCACCCAATATAGCATAAAGGTCAACTGGACAATGTTTGTTTCTTTGGCAGAGTTAAACAACCTTCACACTTGTACTTTCTTTACTCCAGACTGGGAGATAGGATTGGCTCTCCATGAGATGCAGGAAGTGTCGAAGCTTCCTTAGGGCACAGAGCCATATGAAGAGTACATGCCTTGTGATGAAAAGCTCCGAGACCTGGAGAATGAGAACTCCGAGATAATGGATGTATACAAGGAGTTATTTTGCCATCTCCTCATCTGCCATAGGATCAATAAGAAAGGAAGGACCGAGGGGGCCAATTCCCACACAAGAGCTTGGACGGGCTACGTCTTCGTTCAAGGAGAAGGAGAGGATCCAGCCTCCTTTTCGATTTTAAAACCTATGACCAATTTCGAGATAGAAGTCCGGATGGCAGATTATGATACGGTGGATACTGAGGACAGCAATGATCCTAAGGGGAAGTCCCCGATCGGCCACTACTTCCGTCAAGCTGAATATCCATTGTCGGAGAAAGCCGTACTGGCAGCTTTCTTGATGATCTGGCTTCGTGACTGTATAGTCCCTTGGGGTTCAGGGACTATTGAGAGGATGAGCCAGAGCATAATACTTCCGACTGTGAAGCTGGCGTTCGGATACCGTCTTGCCTTGCTTTCCGCGATGGTCTGCACCATTGAACGGGGTCTACGTGACTTTGTTAGAAATACGGTGACACCTGACGGCAGAGCCAACTTCGCCCGGACCGAACTTTCGTATCATTTTTTGATGGGGTGGCTGCTACTGCATTGTCCTACCCTGATGAACGCTGGGCCGGCGGTGGACTCTTTGGCGGGAGACGCCTTTCTTCGCAGATTTCGTGACGTAGATTGGGCCGTCGCTGGTGTACCCGCTTGTAGAAGGGCTTTAAACTTCTTGCAGAACTACGAGTTCTTTACGGTATCCCCTCCGTCCGGTAGCGGTAGTGCAGGAGATACCTTAGTGGATGAGGAAGTTCATGCCACTAGCTTGACTGCTGGGGCGTTTCACTGGCTTCAGCCTATTAGACCGTCGCATCTGGTGCTAAAAAACAGGAACCATGCCTATCTGGAGCCATACCTGCCGAGTCGTTTTGTGCGACAGTTTGGCTACGGCCAGCTCCTTTTGGAAAATGTTAGCCCGTACTTGGAGTCAATAGGCAGCTTAATTGACGGGGCGCGTGCCTAGATATATTACAATACCGGAAGCATGGAAGAAATCTTCACTCTGCCCTCGGATAAGCCCGAGACCCACCTGTGCTATGTTGCCGCCAAGTTTTATGTTTAGATCAATACTTTTAATCCTCGATACGGTCGTGAATAGAGCTTGATATTGGGGACTCGGTTTAGCCCTCCTTCTGCGAAACGTGCCCAAAAGGTGCCAAAGGGCTGTAGGAAGGAGGGCGCTGCTCCAGCTGTGAAGCCAGCCGCAGCACCGTGGTAGAGGACTATCCTTAGCGAGCTGACAGTACCTCCAAAGAAGGACACGAAAGACGGTTATGCTCTTCCCAATCCTCCTCAGAAGAGAAAAGCTTCAACTGAGTTGGCCTAGGAGCCAACTTTTAAGAGGAAGAAGAAGACTGTTGCCTTAAGAAGAGCCAGGGGAGTGGGTGCTGGCGCATCTCCCTTGAGAAGGTCTTCCCGATAAACTGAAAGAAGTAGAACGGCGTCGTGGGCCGTTACTATTTGGGAGATAGATCCCTTCCTAGACTCCATAGCCGTTTTGGTCAAGCCATTAGAAGCTTTCTCACCCTTGCGTTTGTCCTTTGCACAGGACCCTGAAGTTGCAGCTGAGGCAGGTACCTCATCGTCTGAGGAAGTAGACGTGACAACAATGTCCCTACCTTGTCCTCGATCGGCAGATGACGTTCTGCCTTTCCCAGTCAAGGAGGCTGAATCAAAGGATGTTCAGGGCGAGTACCCAAATTATGGTGGTGACCAAAACGCCAGTCCTTCTTTCGATATCTTCTTGGGGGCGATGGCTGAAATCGGGGCCATAATAAAAGATTTGGACGAGAATCAAGTCCAATCGGTTTATCCTTCCGCGGGTACGTTATCTTTGCACCTCTCTTCGGATGAGATTTTTTGACTTCGATTTTGCGTGCTCCTCGTGAGGCTGACTGCCATTGTATATTCCCTTATAGACAAGGAGAAGGCACCACTCATAAAGATAACCCAAGGCATTGGAAAAGAAACAATGGTTGTCCCCGGCTCCTCCGAATTTGCTGGTATGGAGGGAGCTGTTAGTGAGCCGGTATCGGCTGCAGAAGGAGAAGTTGAATAGCCTAATGAGGGGGCCGTTGCTGAATCTGCTCCCGGTCCAGCTGGGGTCGTGGAAGATACCCTGCCTGATGTTGCTCGAGGCCTTGATATTGTTCTTTTTGAACAGCCTGGGCCTGCTCCCGGTTTCCCTGAAGCCAAGACCGATGACTTAGCCCAAGTTGGTGCTAAGCATGCTGAAGGTATAAAATTACAACTCTTTCGTACTCCCCTTTTTTGGTTACTGGTACATATATTATTTTCTTGTCAGGTTCGGCTTATTGTCAGGCATCTCTTCCTGGAGCGGAAGAACCTCATCAAGCATCCTCCCCGATGACCTTCTCTGAAGATGATGAGATAGCCCAGGATTTCGTCAAAGCTTCATATTCTGTCCTGAAAGTAAAGCTTCCTCGAGTTATGAATCGGAACGCCGCCTTTGGCCCTGTGAAGGCTATTGCTGAATGCCAAGTGGCGGCCCTTGAGAGCATCGTCGGCTATGAAGAGCGGGCTAATGCTCTAAAGAAGGTCCTAAATGATCTGGAGGGTCAGGTGGCCAGATTTTAGGATGCCAAACAACGGAGCCCGATGTCGCTGTTCCGTGCAGAAGACAAGGCTTCGATCGTGATTCTTGCAGAGGAGGAGGCTACTTTCCAAGCAAGGAAGGATGTCCTTGCTCGAGAGATCAGTGAATTGGTTGATTAGTATGGGCAGTTCAATGCTGTGAGTAAGGCACATGTTGCTTCAAAGAATAAGCTGGCTGCACAGATTACTGAGAAATATAATCACATTGCGTGGATCCAAAGTAAGATTGCTCAACTGGAGGCCAGCTCGAGGACAACGACGTCTGAGCATAAGGACTATTTGGCTCAGGCTGCCATGACCGCCATAATTTCTGACCACTTAAAAGAACAGCTGGTAAAGTTGGAGGGAGAGTACATGAATCTGATCTCCTTCCAGGATGAAGCTGTTCGTCAAGAAGAGGCATGCCGCCGTGCTACCGCGAAGTCCGAAGCCAAAATTGCGGCTTTAAGGGATAGTATCAATCGATTGTGTACCCCTTAGATTTTTTTTGTTTTTTTTTGTTTGTAGCTATTTCTTTTAGCTATCGAGACTCTTGTATCTTTTTCTCCGTCTTCTGATAGACGTTTTAATAAAGAATCTGTTGGCTTTTAAAATTCATGAATGAAGTTTTGTGAAATATCAGAACTAGAGGTAATGTGGACAAAGTAAGGATATTTCTGGTAGGTATTCTGCTGGGAAATTTAATGTGGACCTATTATCCGTTTTGTATTCAGGATTCTTGAATATAGATAATAAGTTGAAAGAAGCTGCTAATATAGGTAATATGGACGTAATAGCATAGGATGTTCTATATCTGACCAGAGGTAATATGGACGTGGAAGGATATATAACATTAGGTAGGAGTGGATAATTCAGAGATAATATGGACGTGATTATCCTTGATGAATACTTTGCTCAGAGGTTATATGGACGTGGCAAAATGTTTCTTAATCATCCCACTGGGGAAATAATTATCGAAAAACAATTCAGAGGTAATAGAAACGTGACTTGTTTTCGTCAAACCGAGTTTGGACAAAGTCAAAAACGGAAATGATTCTATTGGAGAATCGTTTTAGAGGACCTATTATCCATGGCATATTCAAGACTCTTGAAATACTGATAATAGTTAGATGATTTTTTGAATCACATAAACATTGCACTGCATATTTACATGATTAAAATAGGGTATATATGAATGCTGTTACACATAATATTTTTTTAAAAACTTGCCGTTGATAGGCATCATGAGCAAGTCACCATCGAGCTTGGTTAGTCGATACGTACCGTTAGAATACACTGATTCTATAACGAAAGGACCTTCCCATTTAGGCTGGAATTTTTCTTTTGTCTTTTGCGTCATGACCATTGGTCTTCTCACTGCTAAGACTAGGTCACCAACTTGGAAGATTCTTTCCTTCACCTTTTTATTGAAGGCTTTGGAAAGGCGTGCTTGGTATAGCTCAATACGCTGTTGAGCTAATAAGCATTTTTTGTCTAGTGCTTCAAGCTCCTGTAGTCGCAGACGGTAAATTTCTTCGGTAGTCAACTCACTAGCTAAGGCTACTCGAAGAGAGGGAATCTAGATTTCTATGAGAAGAACTGCTTCGCTCCTATAAACCAGAGAGAATAACGTACTACCTGTTGGAGTCCGGACCGTTGTACAATAGGCCCAGAAACATTCGTCGAGCTTCTTATTCCAATCGCGCTTATTTGAAGATACGAACTTCTTGAGAAGTTTAATGATGGTTTTATTGAAGGCTTCTACTAACCCATTAACTGCTGGATTGTAGGCAGTAGAGGCTATATTCTAGATTCAATTCTTATCGTAAAATCGATAGAATGCATGGCTCACAAATTGTGTACCATTATCATAGATGATCTTGCGAGGTAGGCCAAAGCGATAGATAACGTGATGTTTGATGAAACTGATCACGTTCGATATCTTTACTTCGGTGAGCGATATAGCTTCCAACCATTTAGAGAAGTAATCAATTATTGCTAGGATGAACCGATGTCCTCTGGAAGATGGCAGGCTAATTGGGCCTATGACGTCCATATCCAGGCTTCAAAAGGCCAAGATGCTGCCGTCGGGTATAGAAACTCCAAAGGTTGATGAATGAAGTCGGCATGGAACTGACAAGCCCTACACTTATTTGTATATTCAACAGCATCTGCTATCATCGTAGGCCAATAATAACCCATTCGTCTGAAGCGATCTTGTAATTTGGGGCCTGGTTGATATGCACCACAAACTCTATCGTGAGCCTCCCGGAGTGATGTTTGACTTCTGTGTCTGATAAACATCGTAACAGTAGCCCGTCGTAAGAGCGTCGGTACAATATTTTGGTAGCTGTATCATAGTAAAATCTGAGGGATTGCCTTTGGACAGATACTGCTTCTTTTGGGTTCTCAGGGAGGATTCCATAGACAACATAGTCTATGAAAGGAAATATCCAATCTTTAGCGTCGATGTTTATTTTTGTTGTGTAACTGTGATGAATATGCAAGGCATTTTCATACAGAATAGTTCTCGACCAGACACTGTGATCGATCGCTGAGTATTGGTAGGAACGGTCAGGCAAGCAGCGTGACCGGCTAAAGCATCTGCTTATATATTCTGTAGTCGAGGCACGTGCTCGATGAAGAATCTAGCGAAAGTAGAAGCCAATTCGATTGTTGCTTTCTGATATGGGATGAGATCTTCGTGACGAACTTCATCATCCCCTCGGACCTGACTAACTATTAGCTTAGAATCACCGTAAGCTTCTAGATAGTCAACTCCCAGTTGTTTTGGTAGTTACAGGCCGATCAATAGGGCATTATATTCGGCTACGTTGTTGGTGCAGGGTTCCACGAGAGAATATGCATGATGTATAACTAGATGGTTAGGTGACACAAGCACGATGCCTACTCTGGCCACAATATTTGTTTTAGGTCCTGTTCTTGATGCATCGTCAAAGAACATTCGCCAAATGGGGATTTTCTCAGTTGCGGTGTTAGACTCCACTACTTCATCGAGGATTTCATCGTAAAGTTTGGAAGATTCTGGCATTGGATGAGCTGCTAGGAAATCAGCTAACGCTTGGCCTTTTACTGCCTTCTGAGGAACGAACGACATATCGTATGGAGTCAACAGCATTGCCATGTAGCGAAATGAGAATTAAGAGAACCTGGTTTAGTCATGAGTATTCTGAGAGGATTGACTTTAGATATGATATGGATAGTCTGCCCAGACACATAGTGGCATGCCTTCTGGATAACAAATACCAGTGCAAGACATTTCTTTTCCATATGTGTGTATCCTTGCTCGACACCCACCATTATGGGCTGAGGTAGTAGATTTCTTGTTCATGACCGCCTTCATTCTTCTGAGCTAATAGGGCACTAAGAGAATGGTCCATAGCGCGAACAAATAGTAAGAAGGACTTCCCCATTATTGGAGCCACCAATACTGGAGGTCTTGTGAGATACTTCTTGATGTCATCAAATACGTATTGACATTGTTCAATCCAGACGAAAGATACACCTTTCTTCATGAGCTGAGTAAACGATTGACACCATCCAGAAAGGTTCGAAATGAATCGTCTGATGTAGGCTAGCCTTCCTTGAAGTCCGCGTAGCTCTTTGAGATTTCTTGGGGGATACATATCGAGGATAGATTTTACTTTCTCTGGGTTAAGATGTATACCCTTTGAAGTGATAACAAAACTAAGGAACTTGCCGCTGGAGACTCCCAGAAAAGACTTGGTTGGATTCATCTTGAGTTGGTGTGCACACATTAGTTCGAACACCGTTCTCAAATCTTGGAGGTGGTTGCCCTTGAGACGACTTTTAACTACGATACGATATTGTCTACGTAGCATTCCACTATTTTGCACAAATGATCGCAAAAAATTGTGTTCATTGCTTGCTGGTATGTCGCCCTTACATTTTTTAATCCGAAGGACATCACCGTATAACAATATACCCCCAACAGTGTTCAAAAAGATGTGTGTTTCTCATTGTCAGGGAACATCTTGATCTGGTTGTAGCCTGAGAACCTATCCATAAAGGATATCCGTTCGAAGCTGCAAGTATTGTCGATCATTACGTCGATGATCGGTAGAGGGAACTCATCTTTCGGGCACGCAGAGTTCAAATCACGGTAATCGATACAGACTCGAACTTTATCGTTCTTTTGTATGACTGGAACAATGTTAGCGACCCAGTCAGGGTGTTATTCATCGTGAATGAATCCACTTGCAATAAGCTTCTTGACTTCACTCTCGATGGCCTCCATGATATCTAGTCGGAATCGTCATTGCTGCTGCTTCACTAGCTTAGCTTTAGACAAAATATTTAGGCAGTTCATAGCAACTTTAGGGTCCAAGCCTGGCATGTCTTCATAGCTCCATGCAAAGACGTCAATGTATTCTCTTATAAGCTGTATAAGAGATTGTCGTTCATCGCCAGACAGACTTTTGATGATGAAGATTGGTTTAAGAGATGATTCATCTCCTAAATTTACTTGGACGACTTCGTCTTCAGTAGGTGGTTCACGATGTTCGAAACGTAACTCCTACCTAGTATCCATCTTTTGAGCCTATTATTCAAGCTCGATCGATTGGACATTGTCTGCAATTTGGTCAACTGACACCATGTTGACGGACAAAGTTACTTTGAACATGTCTCTAATGCTGGAGTCTGAATCCCAGAGGCAGGAATGATAACAACAATCTGCTTCGACGTCTAATCTTTCAGGAGTTGTTGGAGGAGTGACATAACCCAAACCAACACCATTTTGTTGATAATAGTTCTCGGGTTTGCCGGGAGGAGCAAAGTGACGTATTGGCAACCGTCGTCCCTGACAATAATTTAGCCCCTGGTCGCTTTTTATATAATATCCTATGTTTTGGATGATATTCTTGGCTTGCCAACTATATCAAAAAAGTTGTATTTTTCTATAATCATAGTCAGCTTCGGTGTTGTGATTATGAGAAGTAGAGTCCAGAACGAACTTTCTTTCACCAATTATTTGACCGAAGATGATTAGTTCTTCACCCTTCTTTCTAGCTGGAACGATGAAGTAGTAGATATCTTCTGGCCAGAATTTTTCCCTCAGATGAGGCGTCGTAACCGGCATACAGAGGTGTGGTCCTATGCCGTGCTCTAGAGCATATATCGTATCTATATACTGGTTTATAGATTGGTAGACATCGGAGTAATTCAAAGATAAACCTTTACTTAGAAAATACGAAAGTCCTTCTTCTGGGATAACATCATCCATTGAAGGTACATTATTATGAGTATTGATATACTCATTGAGAGGATCACTGTCTGGAACTAGAGCCACAGCCTTGGCCAAGTTCACCACAAAGGGTAACTCTTCGGATTGGGAGGACAAAATTCAGCAGGTTCCATCCAAGGTATTTTGCGGAGAGTGATGGTCAATGGTTTGACCTTATCAGGATTCTTCTTTTTAACCCAGATTGTGAAAGGCTTTGGAGTACTTTTTGGAGTAGTACGTCCTTTGACTCGGATAATCAGAGGACCATCGCTGGAGGATGAACTCACTTCAGCTTCATCGTCAGCTTCGTTGCTGTCATCCTTGGAGGGCTGAGATTGGTAAAGTACCGAATCTCTATAGTAGGCTTCAATGCCCTTAAAAGGATCGATATCGGCAAACTCCGTCTTTATAACGCCATCGCTGTTGACGTACTTGAAGCACTGGTGAAGTATGGAAGGAATGATCATGTTCTCGTGTATCCACGGATGTTCCAACAAGACGTAGTAAGATATATTAGCATCGATTACGTAGAAAGAAACCTCTGTTCGGAGATCACCAATCTGGCCCTTGAGACGGATCTTGCCCAGCGGGTGGCTTCTCCCAACATTGAAAGCCATAATAGTTGTATTGGTCGTAGATAGCTTGTGCAGAGGGATTCCTAGAATTTGGAGTAAACTTCTAAGAATGATACTAAGGGAGGAACCTAGATAGATATGCATCCGATCCACCTTAATCGCCCCGATATACCCTGTATAGTACAGAGGTCTATCATGACGATTATTTTTGAGTAGCATGTTCTCTTGTAAAAAGGTGATGTTGGGCACCACTTCCATAGTACAGTGGCAGTGGGGAGAGAAGACAAGATCTTCAGCGGAGGCTTTCACTTCAGCGAGATAAGAGTCGGCATGTAGTAGTGCCTCACTTAAGGCCTTCTGTGTTTCTTTGGAGAGTCACAATAGATCGAACAGAGACAACCTGGCAGGTGTATTGGTCAGCTATTCTAGTATGTCAAAGTTGTAAGGCCGATCCATGCCTTCGGGAGTTGGCACCTTCAGAGACTTGTCAAATTACGTCTCCTTCTGTTTGGCTTTGTCGGTAGTTGAAGGCTTAGACGGACCGGCTTCTAAACTTGTGGGGGCAGCAGGAGATTGGAAAGGTACTGCTTCTTCTTGCGTAGGGTCATAAGTCCGTAGATAAGCCTTCCCAGATCGTGTTTCGCCAGTTAGAACTTCGTAAATGGGAGAAGACACTATATGACATGATTTGTATTTTTTGCCCCTCTTTACTTTGGGAGATACCACCCCCTGTGTCATTTCTTGCACAAGGTCCGGATGGACCTACATAATCTTACCATGTTCAGTCGTGAGTGGCACCAAGGTTGAGTTGCGAGCTGGCAGCAGGTTGACGACTTCCATTATTGCCATAGGGATTGGGACTACGCCGTTTGGGACATCTGTGGGAGGAAAGTCACCAAATTGAAGAGAGATCATGTTAAAAGATACGACCTTGTCTTCAGCTTCGAGGTTGATCACTTGGCTGTCGATAAGCTGTTGTATCTTCTTCTTCAGGATGATGCAATCCTTGGTAGAGTGGTGCACGTATTGATGATAAAGATAGTACTTAGGATTGTTGAGTTGGTTCGCCTCCATAGGACATCGTGGTGGAGGCAATATCAGTTTATTACCCTTCGTCAATGTGTGAAAAATAGTAATAACATCGTCCTCATCAAAGAAGAAAGTCTCCTTAGGTTTGTCAAGAGCGCCCTGAGAATTGGAAGCTCCCTTGGAAGTGTCGACCTTTAAGTCTTCTTTCCCTTTACCCCCACGGAAGGGATAGTTTGAGGGTGCTTGCCTTTGTCTTCAGATTTGGGTGTTCTCAACCCTAGTAATTCCAGATTAGGAAGGTCATTTTCAGCAGCATCAGCAGCCCCAATGAAAGTGGGCCATGTATCATACTTATGTATACCCAGACAGAACTTCACTGTAGGAAGGAAGTTATGTCGACAAGTATCCAAAAGTTCTGAGTCTGGTATACCGAAGGACATCTTCAATACTAGTCGCCTGAAGCATTCGATGAAAGTAATGACAGCTCAGTCCTTCTTTGCTTGGTCTCGATAAAGGTGGACATACTAACATGCATGCCACTCTCATAAAACATGTAGAGGAATAACCTCTCCAAGTCTTTAAAGAAATTGATACAACCGTCAGGCAGACTGCAGAACAATTCAAAAGCTACCCCTGTAAGGTGCTAATAAACAGCTTTGACAAGAACGGATTATCCCTGGATAAGTGTAGAGTCTGCGTGTTGAAGTATGTCATGTGTTGGCGAGGAGAAGTCATCCCGTCAAATGAATTTAGCGTCAGTGGCTTGTAGTTAGGAGGACAAGTAGCATTCTCCCATTCAGGAGGGCAAGGTTGAGATATCCCCATCGTCTGAAGCTCGTTTTTGTGTGAGATGGTATCGAGACAGGCAACAAGAGAATCAATTGCATCCTGTTGATTGAGCAGGTGTTAAGAAACGGCTACTGTACGGTTGTCAGGCGTCATTGGTGAAGGACCACCCCCAGTATTTGTAAGATTTGGAGGAGGCACAACGGAATGATACTCCTTCTGTAGTGAAGGAGGGTTATTGCTATGAGCTGGACTAACATATGCGAAAACGTTTTGTTGAGGTGGAGGAACAGCCCCAGGAGCCTTGACCGCCATGATACTGGAAATCATATCAGTGATCTTGGCAAATGCTGTTTCAAGACCCTCTAGCCGTTTGTTGGTCAGATCATTGGCTTCTTTAGGTCTCTCTTCATCCGCCACGTATGTAGATAACATGCGAGGACAAACAGAGGAAACAGTACAACTGGTGCTGATACTGTCTATCTCTGAGTTGAAAGTCCCTCGTCTTCAGGTAGGGGAGGTAGACAGTCACCGTCAGACTCGGAGAGATCATCGTCATCTGGAAGGCTACCCCCAGTATGAAGGTCATCTGCTTCAGACTCTGAGGAAATACTGCCCCAGCTGAAGGATCATCACCTCCAGCTTGGGAGTCCTCGTCGGCTATACAGAATCTTGTCCTTGACCGAGTACCCATATAGACTCCTTCAGATGTGACAGCTTGCTTGCTATCTGTTGGAAGACTTCTTCTTCTTATGTTTACGGAACTGAGAGAGAAAGTTGGGTTCGTAGTCCACATTCTTTGATTGAGGCTCCCATAAGGGGGACCCCTTAAAGCCATGTTGGATGAAACACACAGCTACTTTTCATCATCAGAGCGATACAGACGTCGAAACACGGACTGCCTCTGAGGCACCCTCATTGCTTTGGAGCAGCAATAGTTGATGACAATACTCGTGCACGGATGTATGCCATAAATTATCGTATCCTCCCTCGCTTTACGCTTATGATTTATCATGTCGCGTAAGTCAGCGGAAGGGAGTTTTGCCTTAAAACCCATGTCACATGCATCGTTGAGCTTTGCATATCAGTTTGTAAGGAGAGTTGGCGCATCCGAACTTAGTTCACGTGTAGGGGCAACACCCACACCTAAGTTCTTTGATGACCTTGAAGACAGCCCCGTGCTATACGTGTTGGGGCCTATCTTTTTGCTGTGGGCGCATAGACCCTAGAGTCTGTCTTTGGGCACATGCTTCCCAGAAGTCTTGGTAGCATGCCTCAGCTTCCTCGATATGGGTGCATAGTATGGGTCAGTAGATCTTGGGAGCATGACCCTGGACGTATAATCTGTCGAAGACAGAAGTCTTCTGGCCAGAGTTATGCGCCCACACACCCTCTTGGGCGCATGCTTGGTGAAGCGACGCTATTTTCTTCCAGTTTTGTCTCCTTCGTTCGTGAGCCTCGCTGATGCCCAGAGTGTCGAGCGTTGAACACTCTGTTGTTGGTTGCACAAGAGAGAAGTCGCTGGACTAGTAGAGCCCGAAATAGTATAAGCCTTCTTCATTTGTGGAGCTTCTGTGGCAGAGCTATGCGCCCACAGAGGAGCTCTATGTGCCTACGTAGCAGAGACCTTCGGTTGCATATCTTTTATGACACCGGCATGATATGCACCACGAGCCTTCGGAAGCCAAGTCTTGCGAGACTTGTTTTGCTTTACTGATTTTGAGGGAGTAAAGCTGTCCCTCGAGAGCATCTCTTTGAATGCCTGTTGATCGAACTTTACGATCAACATCTTCTAAGTGCTCCCCACTTTGTCGGTATCGGATTACGTCACCATCTTCTCGTCAGAGGAAAAGGTAGTCCCCAGCAGAGTCGTCATTTTTGTGGACACACACAAAAAAGAAGAAAAAATGCTGTCTTTTCTTATTGGCACATGGCACCACAAATTGAGTACGCCTAAGAGATCCTGCGCTAAGGATCCCCGAGTACAAAAAAATTATGGGAATAGAACGATGAAGATCGAGCGGCAGTTGCTTCTTTACTCCATTGACACTCCGATTACAAAAGTGGAAGAAAACCTAAGAAAATTGCTAACTTTTGGCTCACTGGCAAGAAGTACAGCAATTTGGCTTTTGAAAATGCTCTTCGTTCCGTGCTTTGAAGAGGTATAAGACCCCTTTTTATAGTCATTTCCGTGCTGGAATGATGTTATGGGCCCATATGAGAAAACACACTAATTTTTATGTGGGCACATGGTCCTGCTTTGGGCACATAGAGTGTAGGCGCATGCAGACTGCGTGATCGTGCGGTTGACGTGGCCGCATGCTTCGGTGCATGACTGCTCGTGGAGACTAACGTGGCCGTATGCTTCGGTGCACGATTGATCGTGGGTTTGACCGAGTCGGGGGCTATTCTGACTTGGGCACATAGCCCTTCTTGAGGAGCCTAGAGTGGGCGCATGGGCGCATAGCTTGCTCTGGTGACTTGGGCGCATAGCTTGCTCTGGTGACTTGGGCACATATGACTCGCTCTGGTGACTTAGGCGCATATGACTTCTCTGGCTTGGGCGCATGGTTGTCAAGACTGCTAAATTTTTCATGCTTCTATATTGATTTAGTGTTGTGAATGAGCAAATAAAAAGATTATTTTATGAGAAAATATGGTGACTTTGATTCATTAAGGTCTAAACATCTTACTACGTCGTTGCCACGATATACTTAGCCACGTACTCGCATCCTGAAAAGCAGGTGCAGTTGTGACACTACGCATGAAACATTCAACTGTCATTAAAACAACCTTGATGATGATATAGGACTCGTAAGATTGTCGAAACACATAAGCAAATAGTCTCCTTATCCGTCTCTCATGTCGTAAAAAAATGACCATGTAGAGCCTTCTCTATGCGCATTTTACGACATCATAGGATTTTCTTGCACAAGATCAATTTTGTGTTCTGTCTTTTATTTAGGTCATATCCAACATTAGATACATATACCTTTTGAGAGTTATACGTATTTGTTCTAAAGTCAACATATGAAGACAATTTTTGTAATTCTTCGATCCATTTCTTTATTTTTGGCTGATAATGGAAGTATCTTGTATCTTCATAAAACTTTGAAAATAAAGAACACTTTTCATCTTGCTGGGAATATTTGACATCTGATATTTCTCTATAGCTAATATTGGACATAGGAAAATATCATATTTGTGTGGACCAATTATCTGTAACATGCTTAATTCGAGCATAGATAATAGATCTAAAAATTGATCACTATCATAGGTAATATGGACATGATAAATGTTATAAGTGGACCTATTATCCTTGGCATACTTGATTAGGTAATAGATAATAGATATAGAAATTTGATTACTATCAGAGGTAATATGGATATGATAGATGTTATAGGTGAACCTATTATCTTTAACATACTTTATTAGGTATAGGTAATAGAGTAAGATATTTTGTTAAAGGTATTATAGACATGACAAGTAGACTTTAGTGGACCCATTACTTATGGTACATTCGACAAAGGTATTATGGACATGACAAGTAAACTTTAGTGGACCCATTACTTATGGTACATTCGACTATATGCAAGTAATAGGATATGATCATGAAGTATACTAGAGGTAATATGGACTTAATAGATATTCCTGGATAAATCTGCTCAGAGGTAATATGGACTTGACAAATTTATAGAATTCTATAGAGAGAACGTTGATGATATGAAATATTTTAGAGGTAATATGGATATAAGTATTTTTTTCGAGCAAATTGGCTTAGAGGTAATATGGACATGACAAATTTACGAATCTCTATAGAGAGTCGGCGTCGCAGAATAATTCAGAGATAATATACATATGAATATTCTTTGATAAATAGATTAATTCAATTCTGGCTGTGGAATTGAAATAAGATATCTTTAAAGCGACTTGGCTTTAATGACAGTTTTTATAAATTGGAGAGATTGTTTAGAAAATTTCTCATATAGAATGTTTTGTAAGAATTGATGGTGATTCCGCTTGAGAATTTGTGAGGACCCATTATTTACAACTTATCCAGAATTGCTGGGATAAAAATAATAGTTCGAAGTGAAAGAGATGTTGATATTAATATATAGGATATTCATTACTCCAGAAAGAAAAATATAAACACTATAAAAAAACTTGCTGGAGGATACAAATTAATATCAATTAGACATAATATTTTTTAAGAATTTGCCATTAATAGGCATATCAGTAAATCTTCGCTGGGCTTTGCTAGCCTGTATGTTCCATTTGAATATACTGATTCAATAATAAAAATGACCTTTCTATGTAGCTACGAATTTCCCTTTGCTTTTATGTGTCATAACCATAGGTCTTATTACTGAAAGAACTAGGTCGTCGACCTGAAAAACTCGCTCCTTAACCTTCTTATTGATGGCTTTAAAAATATGGGCTTGATATAACTCAATCCATTATTGAGCCATGGGTTATTTCTTAATGAGTGCTTCCAATTCCTGTAACCGTAGATGGTCATTGTCTTCAACTGTTAACTCATTGGATATAGCGATTCAGAAAGAAGGGATTTGAATTTTTAGAGGAAGAACTGTTTTGCTTTGTAGACCAAAAAGCAACCTTGTACCAGTCGAAGTCCGTGTAGTATGGTACGCCCAGAGACACTCACCAAGTTTCTCATTCTAATTACGTTTGTTAGATGAAACAAACATCTTGAGTAACTTAATATAGTCTTATTGAAAGCCTCGGCCAAACCATTAGCTGTCGGATTGTAGGCTGTAGAGGCTACATTATGGATCTGGTTTTTCTTATAAAACCGATAAATTTGTTTGCTTACAAATTGTGGGTCATTGTCACGGACAATCCTTCGAGGTAGTCCAAATGATAGATAACATATTGCTTGATGAAGTTGATGACGTTAGACGTTTCCACTTCAACAAGTAGTATCGCTTCTGCCTATATTAAAAAATAGTCAGATATCATCAGGATAAACCAATGTCCCATGGAGGAAGGAGGATTAATAGGTCCAATGATATCCATTTTCCAAGCTTCAAAAGGCCATGACGCGGCCGTTGGATGCAAAAACTTTGAAGGTTGATGTATAAAATCTGCATAAATTTGACAAGCTTTGCATTTTCTTGTGTAATCTATAGCATCTGTCACCATAGTGGGCCAATAATAACCCAAATGCCATGGACGATCTTATAATTTTGGGCCAGGTTGATGGGCACCATTAGTACCGTCATGAGCTTCACGAAGGGCCTGCTTAGCTTTTTCTTCGGATAAACATCGTAGAAAAAGTCCATCATATGATCGTGGATACAACATTAATAGTTGTTGTCGAATAGCTTTGTTGAACATCCAGATTATTTTTAGTATAAAATAATTATCGACCAATCACTGTGATCGACTTCTCGGTGTTGACTGGGGTAGCAAGTGATGCTGCCAAACCTGCTAGAGCATCTTTTTTGGTATTTTCCAAATGAGGTACATATTCAATGAAGAACCCGGAGAAAGTAGCATCTATTTCGAGAGTTGTTTGATAATACAGAACAAGATCCTCATAACGAACCTCGTATTCTCCTTGAACTTGACTGACTATCAACTTGGAGTTGCCATAAGCTTCTAGATAGTCTACTCCCAGTTGTTTAGCCAACTGGAGTCTGATAAGTAGAGCATTTTCATGATGGGATCCTTTTCTATTTGAGAAGTAGTAAAGTCTCTAGGTGTAAAGGATCATAAGAGTTCACTCGATCTGGCTCCCTTCTTTCCTTTGCTCGCTCTTCTTAAGTCATTCCCTGAATAATATTCTGCAAATTATTAGAACAAGGCTCCATAAGAGAATAAACACGATGGATGACCAAATTATCATGGGATGTTAATACTACCCCCACTCCTGCTACTATGTTGCCTTTGGGACTCATTCTTAAAGCTCTATCAAAGAACATCCTCCAAACAGACTCTTCCGTTGTTGTATTATACTCCAATACTTCATCCGAAAATTTATTATAGATTTTAGAAGTTTCTGCTATTGGGTGTGCAACTAGGAAATCGGCCAGAGCTTGCCCTTTAACTACCTTCTAGGGGTACATAAACATATCATAGGGAGATAACAACAACGCCGAAGTAGTAAGGCGAGAGTTGAGCGCACTTGGTTTAGTCATAAGAACTCTGAGATGTTTAACCTTGGATATAACATGTATATTTTCTCCTATTACTTAATGACGCGTCTTTTGGATCGCAAAAATTAAAGCAAGACATTACTTCTCAACGGGATTATACCTATGCTCTGCGCCGATCATCATACGGCTCAAATAATAGGTAGCTTGTTCTTGCCCTTCATTATTCTTTTGAGCTAACAGTGCACTAAGAGAATGTTCTATTGCACGAACATACAACAAGAATTGTTTACCCACAACTGGAGCCACCAATATTGGAGGATTGGTGTGATATCTTTTAATATCTTCGAATGCTTGATGACATTTTCGTCTCAGACAAAAGAGACTCCTTTCTTCAATAACTGAATGAAGGTCGACATCGCCCAGATAGATTTGAAATAAACCTTCTAATGTTGGCCAACCTGCCATGTAGACCACGAAGTTCTTTAATATTCTTTTGGGTATTCATTTCTAGGATAGCTTTAACTTTGTCGGGGCCAATATGTATTCCCTTTGAAGTTATGACAAATTGAAGAAATTTGCTATTGGAGACTCCCAATTTTTTTAGGATTCATCCTGTGTTGGTGCACAGGCATCAATTTAATCACCGTTCTTAAGTCTTGAAGGTGACCGCCTTTGAACAACTTTTAATAGTAATGTCGTCGACATAGCATTCCACCATTATTCATAAATATAGGCAAAAATTATGCCCATGGTACGTTAATATGTAGCTCCAACATTCTTTAGACTAAAGGGCATCACCGTACAACAGTATACCCCCAATGGTGTTCGAAATAATGTGTACTTCAGCAGGAAATATTTTAATATGATTGTAGCCTAAAAATCTATCCATAAAGGACATACGTTCGAAGCCACAAGTATTATCAATCATGACATCTGTGATTGGAAGAGAAAACTCATCCTTTGGACAAGCTTGGTTAAGATCTCGATAATCAATGCATACCCAAATCTTCCCATTTTTTTTCATGACCGGGACAATATTAGCAACCATGTCAGGATGTTGTTCTTCTCGAACAAAGCTACTATCTATAAGTTTCTTTACCTCAGTCACAATAGCTTCCATCATATCTGGACATAACCGTCGTTGTTGTCGCTTTACAGGTTTGGCATTAGGAAGTATATTAAGACAATGCATTGCTATCTGTGTATCAAGCACATGCATATCTTCATAACTCCAAGAAAACACATCTATGTACTCTTTAATGAGCTCAAGAAGAGAATGTTTATCTTCATCTGATATACTTTTGCTGATGAATATTAGTTTAGGAGACTCTAAGTTACCTAAATTAACTTGAACAACTTCGTCTTCGGTAGGAGGCTCCCATTATTCAAACCACATTTTCTATTGAGTTTCAAGCTGTTGAGCCCAAGGCTTGACTTCAAAAGGCTCAATAGAGAGATAATCATCCTCTGTTTGATCACCAAATACCATATAAGCTGGAAAACATATCTAAATACTACTCCTACACTATGATCTGAATCCCAAACTGAAGAATCAGAAGAATGAGAACGTGTATCACTATCTTCTTCGTCTGAGATTTCTGGTATAGTCGGAGGAGTTACATATCCCAGCCCAGAACAAGTACAATGATAGTAGTCATGCGGTTTCCCTTTTGGCGTTGGGATACGATGCTGTAGATGTTGGACTTTACCCAAAGTAAGACCTTGCTGACAATTTAAATCATAGCCCATTTTTTTAATGATATTCTTCGCTTGAGGAGTGTACCAGTAAAGCTGTATTCTATCGGAATCTAGTTCAAGATTGTCAACTAAAGCTTCTTTAGTAACCTCGGCTCGGACAAAAATGATCCGTGTCTCGCCAATTGACCTAGCTGGTACTTCAAAGTAAGAATCCTCATATGATAAACATTGAGTACTACTTCTAGAAGAAATAGATACAAGCAGTGAACACAAAGAGTCTACAGCTTTTAGACCAATCTTAGGAATACCAAAATAATCAAAAGCAGAACCTCTTTCATTAGGTTTGTCCATGATTTCTTCTTCCGAAAAACATCCTCAGGAAGTTTAATACATGAAGGTTTATTTACAACATTTTCTCTTGCAGTGATCATAGCATGCATTAGATCAATCACAATGGGCTCATCTGGTTGAACTGGATGCTTGTTTCGATGAAGATCAACTACGAACGGTTTATCTTTCTTGGTCCTCAGGCCAATCATTAGAGGTTCCTCTTTTTTGTCCTCGGATCAATTACTAGAGGCTCCTTTGTCTTGATGTTCATTTTCTTCTTGTGTAGATCAACAACAAAAGGTGTACGACTCCTAGAATAAGTCTTCTCTGAAGTTCTAACAGACTCCTTCCACACATGACCTTTCAAATATATAGTCAAGGGCTCCCAACTGGCTCTTTCCACACGTGGCCTTTCAAATATATGGCTAAAGGCTCTTTTGTGGTTTTATCAATACTTTTTTTAGCTCTCCTTTAACATCTTCCTTCTTGTCCACCACGAGATGCGATGGTTCATCGTCAGAGGGCCTCTGATCTAGAGGTTTATACAGTCTTGCATCAGAGAAGTATACTTTGACCCCTTGAATCGATTAACATCTACAAATTCTGTACAAACTACTCCTTCTTCATTTACATATTTGAAATACTGATGAAAAGTAGACGGTATAAGAAGATTGTCATTTATCTACGGCCGTCCTATCAATATGTTATAGGACACATTGGCATCAATAACATAACATGTGACTTCAGTCCGTAGATTCTCAATCTGACACTTGAGATGGATATTCCCAGAGGATAACTTTGTCTAGCATTGAAACCAGTGATAATAGTGGAGGTAGGTGACAACTTGTGCATTGGGATTCCCAATATCTGAAGCAAGCTTCAAAGGATAACACTGATAGATGAGTCGGGATCAATATGGATACGATCCACCTTACAAGCCCCAATATACCCTATATAAGTATAGGGGTCTATCATGGTGGTTGTCCTTCAACAACATATCTTCTTGAGTAAAGACGATACTGGGAATCTTCTCTGACATACTATGACAATGAGTACAAGTAGCAGGTTCATCATCTGGTTCAGCTAATTGAGACAAATACGAGTCTGCATGCTGCAACGCCTCACTCAATACCTCCCGTATATCTTTGAAGAGACGGAGCAACTCGAATATGGATAATTGATCTGGGGTATTGGCAAGCTGTGGTAATATATCGAAATATGAAGGTTTGTCGAGTCCAAGCAAATTAGATTACTTCAAGGATTTAGCAAACCTCACTTATTTCTATTTTTCTTTTTCTCCTGGGGTCTGCTTTGATGGTCCTGATTCAGATGGATCCTAAATAGCACGTAAAATAGGAGCATGGGTTGTTGGAAAAGGATTATCCTTTTTCTCCTGATTGGAGGCACATAGGTATGCCTTTCTGGATCTAGTTTCTTCGACTAAAGCTTCATTGACCATATTACATGGCTTGCTTTTCTTCTTCCTATTATTTTTAGAAATAAAAGAGGCAGATTTTGAATCCATATCTTGGGGAAGATCAGGATGGATCCACATAACCTTACCACGCTGAGTAGTTAGTGGTACTAATCTGGTTATTTGGTCATGAACCGGAGAAAGATTGACCACTTGTAATACCGTCTTTGGTATCGGTGAGACACCACCATGAACTTCAATTGCAGGGCGACCCCTAAACTGGAGGAAAACAAGATTTGCAGATACTTATTTCTCATCTGTATGCAATGTGATGGCTTTAGAATCCAGCAATTGTTGGACGTGATTCTTTAATATATAACAATTCTTTGTAGGGTAATGCACATACTGGTGATAGAAGTACTACTTCAGATCATTGGTTCGCCCTACTTCCTTTGGACTTCGAGAGGGAGGTAATTATAATTTATTACCCTTCATAAGTACATGAAAGATGTCCAGTATGAGGGCTTTATTGAAGGTGTAGTGAGGCTTGGGTCTCGGAGCAGTTGGAGCTTTTGATTTGGGCTAGAAAGCAGCTTTGGAAACATCTATCGTAAATGACTCCTTTCCTTTGGTAGTTTTCCCGAAAGTAGTATTGTTTTGGGGATGCTTTCCTTTATCTTCTTGTGACTTGAGCCCGATTAAATGCAAAACCTGGACAAATTCTTCAGCCTTCTCAGCAGTAGTAAAAAAACCTGGCCAATCATTATAGTCTCCAGGCCCGATGCAGAATCTGACTGTGGGTAAGAAAATACCCTACGAGTGCCAATCAATACTGATTGAGGAGTTCCAGGGTGCAGCTTTGTCAAGTTCCAGATCCAGAATACTAGAGAGCGGGGGACAGACACAACCAGCTACGTACATTAGAGTGCAATACACTTCGTAATACAGTCACGACTGTTTAGATACGTGAGGGTTTATCTACAATGCTTCAGTCTCTTATGGTCATGAACAAGCTTAGTGTCTCAATCTCAAACAAACAAGTAATTGTTACAAGATGTTAGATCATCAGACATACAAAGTAAGGCATCCCAAACATTACATATTCAGATGATCATGAAGCTAGTCATACAAAATACGAAGACTAGCAAGAGTTAAGTCATACATGATCAACCCGCCCTTAGGAAGAGAGAAATTAAGTTTTAATACGAGCTAACACGTGCTCAGCGGCTAAAAGCCTCAAAAGAATAAGTTACATTAGAGTGGAAGAGCAAAATAAGAAAACCCACTCGTTCTCATGGTTACTCTTGGTGTTCACTATCTGGCTGAAAAGCAGTTAGGTCCTCGGGTATCACTCCGAATTCTGGCCATATAAAACCGACTGGGTCAGACCCCAGAAAGAGCAAGTACTACAAAGGAGGCTCCACTTATGAACTAAAACTGACATATAAAAGAACTGATATGAGAACATAAGTATAATAACATAATAACAAGAGTTAAATGAAAATACTTGCTTGCATCATGAAGAACAAGATATAGAATATAATTCCCATGTTAATCATGAGACAATCATTCTGGCACGGCTAATCAAGTCCTACGGCTTGCTATCATTAGCTAACTAGAATTATCACAGGCTTAGTTACTAACAAGATGCAGTTGAGATATTCCCGTAGTCACAAGCTCGGCAGACTATTCAAGCTATCTAGGCAAAAGTTACGAGAGTTATCAAGTTACAAGAGTTATCAAGATTTCTGGTGTACTTGAGTAGTTAGGATACAAGTAGTGCAACACATCTACTCGACGGCAGACTGCAAGTCCACAGGTATGGCCGGAATAACGAGATCGCCTATAATTGGAAAATCTCTCTATGAGCTACTTGATCAATCTAGTCGTTTAACCTAGTCAGATTCATTATAAATTCCTGACCGTGGTAAGTAGGAATCCATGTCCTAGACATAATGCAAGACGCGATAGGTAGCTTGTATAAATACAATCGAAAAAATCAACCACGGAATAAAGACAAGAGTTAAACTAGCAAGACAAGAGTAGATGTCGCAACAACATTCTGGTTATACATGTTATATCAGATTTACTTATCATATCAAGAATACTTGTCAGGAGTGCGCCTCGACGGGCCACTATCAAGACTATCAAGACGGGATCATATTATCATGTTTAAGTTCACGTTACTAGCTCAAGAATATCAAGTCGGGTCGTCATAATTTAGGCCAAGTACAGAAAACATGCAAAGAAGATCAAGAAGATCCATGGGTGATTGAAAGTATCAGTCGCATATGAAATATAGTTAAAGTGAGGCAGAAAGATTCTTGAAGCCAAGATGGAGATCCACAAATTTTATGTTTTGAGTTTTACAAGATTTTAGCTACAAGATAGCTTAAATAAACAAAAGCAGACATTAAGATATTCGCACGCATGGCACACGGAAGAGAATCGCGCACGCGACACATGGTGCGTGACAGAAAATTAAGCACACGGCGTACGATGCATGATAATGAAACATGCACGCGAAGCACCATGCCCGGTAGAGAATCGCGTACGCGACGCACGACAAAGAATTGCGCACGCGGCAGAGAATAGCGCATGGCAAGATTAAGCAAGACAAGTCTAAATACGGATCACCTGACAATGTCAGAAATCCATACAAGTATACTAAAAATATGTATAATGAAAAACATGAGTGACAACTCTACCCACCTTAAAAGAATTTTGTCCTCAGAATTTATTCAAGAGGATAGAGGTGTTGGGACAAGCTATACTAATTACATGCAATCTATGTCTAGCAGTCAATTAAGCAATCATTCATGCAAGCAAGGAATTCAGGACATAAGACATAATAAGACATTATACCTTACGAGTCAAACATGTGTGGATATCGTGATCGGATATCATACTCACGTTCCTAGGTTGACTCACCCAAAAAGTGATGACCCCAAGCGGTACGGACTAACCTAATAGTCTTGTTCTTGAGTACTTTCTTTCTTTGGTCCAATATGGATACAGGCCTTTCCTTATACGAAAGGTTGGCACCAGTCTCCAATTTCGAATGATCAAGGATATGGCTCGGATCCGGAATATACCATCGCAATTGGGATACATGGAACACGTTATGTACTTCATGTAAAGACGGTAGAAGAGTGAGACGATATGACATATCACCTACTCGCTCGAGAATAACAAACGGCCCTATATACCTATGACTAAGCTTTTCCTGTACGTCGAATTGAATGACACTACGGGTAGACGAGATCCTAAGGAATACGTGGTTGCCATAGAAAAACTTAAGAGGATGCCGATGAGAATCGACCCAGTAGCATTGATGATCTTGGAAAACTCGAAGATGATCTCTAACTTGTCTGACCACCTTGATAGTCTGAGTAACCGTTTCTGGACAAAGCATATGTCTCTCTCCTACATCGTCCTAGGCTAAAGTTGATATGCACTTTTTGCCATACAATGCCTTAAATGGTGCCATCTGGATACTTGCTTGGAAGCTGTTATTGTAGGAGAACTCTACTAGATGTAGGTGATCTTTCCATGAATCGCCAAAATTAAGTATACAGGATCGTAACATATCCTCCAGAGTTTGAATCATGCATCCTGACTGACCGTATGTCTGCGAATGATAAGCAAAACTAAACTTGAGACGAGTTTCCAAAAACTCTTGAAGACTCTACCAAAAGTGCGATATGAATCTCGAATCCCTGTCAGATACGATACTGAATGACACTCCACGCAATCTGACTATCTTTTTGTGGTACATCTATACAAGCTAATCTGTCGACTGACCAATTCTGAAAGAAAAAAAATGTGCTACTTTCGTGAGCCGGTCAACTATAACCCATATTGCATCTCTCACAGTTGTGGATTTAGGTAATCCAGTCACATAATTCATGGTAATGTGTTTCCATTTCCATTCTGGGATCGGTAAATATTAAAGAAATCCAGCTAGTCTCTGATGTTCAGCCTTGACTTGCTGGCAAACTAAATAACGAGAGACAAACCAAACTATTTTCCTTTTTATACCATTCCACCAGAAATATTGACAAATGCCACGATACATCTTTATGCTAACGGAAAAAATTGAATACTGTAAACTGTAAGCCTCTGTTATGATCTCTTGTCTGATGTTACCGCTGGGTACACAAAGATGCCTTCTATGTCGGAGCGTGCCGTCTTCATGAATGCATAACTCTGCTCTTCATCCCACTTTACATTCTGTCGTAAGTCGCTGAAGCTTGGAATTCGTTGATTGATCTATCTTTATTCTCTCAACTATACTGGATTGAACTTGCATACTGGCCATCAATGCCACGTTGGTAGGGAGAACTATCTCTATTCCTATCTTCTAAAGATCGGCTAATAACTCGGGCTCCTGCTCTTCTACTCAACGCATCTACAACTATGTTGGCCTTCACAGGATGATATTGCAGGTTGATATTGTAATCCACTAGTTGTAGGAACCCTAGAGGGCGGTGAATAGGGTCAAGCTAACTAATCAAGCACTTAGCACAAGCTAATGGGCAATTTAAAAAAATAAGTGCAAGAGAAGAAGCAATAACAATACCGACACACGATATATCCTGGTATCCTCTCAAGAGGCACTCTAGTCCCGAAACTCTCTCCAGCTTTAATCCACTATTTGAGTAAATAGTTACACAAGAGTTTGGATCCGAAGAACTCGCCAACTTCTTACACGAGAGCTTTAATCCGAAGGCCTCTCCGACTTCAACCGAGAGTTTGGATACGAAGACTCTCCAACTTCAACCGAGAGTTTGGATACGAAGACTCCCCAACTTCAACCTTTCACAATAGGTTTTGATCTCCTTATACAATAAGATGAAGATATCACTTTTTATCTTAATAACTCTAACACAATTTGTGGATGGCAAATGAAAGCTTTGTAGAGTTGTTTGTGGATAGGCTTTGGTGGTTTAAAAATTTTTAGGCTCAAAGCATCAACCTTGAATGAAGGGTTCAAGGCTATTTATAACCAAAGCATTGAAAAGAGCTCAAAGGCAATTTTTCAGACATCGACCGGTATACCGTCGGTATGGACCGGTATACCTTCGGTATGCCGGTCTGGAATTACAACGGCTAGAAATATAGCCGTTGGGATCATTAAATGCTCGAAATCCGACCGTTGGAATTTTAATGTTACTGAACCGGTATACCGTCGGTATACCAATTTTGTAGACAGAAAACTTTCTGTGAACAAAATTGGTATACCGTTGGTATAGACCGGTATATCGTCGGTATGCCAGTTTTTATCAGAAAATGATTCTGGGCTTCGCCCCCGAACCGCCGAGTGCGTGGCTCCGGAGATGTAGTCGGGTGGTTGAGAGAAATCTTGTAGGATCCATCGTCTTTGGCCTACCATGATTTCTTCATTGCATATGCCCACATTGATCTTGCTTATTGCTTTTCTTCATGTACATGTTAGACGAACAAAGCAATATACATAGTAGCAAGTATGATAAGTTTAATGCATATTAGAACAATGATGAGTTTAAGTATAAGTGCTAAGGTGATAGTATAAATGTTAGTGATATCATAATGATTAAACTTAATTGAATGACCACAATCAAAAACATAGTTTTGATTTTGACAACCCGATTAAATTTAAGATAGATAAGCTCATATCAGTAATATATAAACCAATAGGCACATATCACCAAAGGTATAAGTATAAGTAGAAATGCTATAGCGATAGTATGAAGATTAGTGATAATGAAATGCTAAACATAACATATTAACCATATTCAAAAAACAAGATACAATCATTGGGCTAACACTAGTAACTCTAGCCATTTTCTCTGACGCATATTGAGATCCTTCTTGGTAAACACGTACTTGAGACTCTTGTGGTCGGTGAAAATTTTTACCCAATCGCCATACAAGTAATGCCTCCAAAGCTTGAGTGCGAAGACTACCGCTGCTAACTCCAAATCATGTGTTGGGTAATTATTCTCGTGACCACGAAGCTGACATGATGCATATGCTACTACCTTGCCATATTGTATTAGGATACATCCTAATCCCTTACCTGAAGTATCACAATAAATTAAAAATTCTCCAGTCCCATCTAGAAGCGTGAGGATGAGTGCCGTCATCAATCCTTGTTTCAACTTCTCGAATAAAATCTGATATTCCAATATCCAAGTAACCTATATATCCTTGCGTGTCAACTGCGTCAAGGGTGCTGAAATTCGAGTGAAGTCTGATATAAATCGTCGGTAACAGCCCGCGAACCCTAAAAAACTTGTAAACTTTTACGATGGTGCTAGGTACTGGCCATGACACCATAGCCACCATCTTTTGGGGATTCACTTCTACTCCACCTCTTTAAGAATCAGAAGGACTATCCAGAGATGTTTCTCATGCTCTGCTTTACTCTTGCTATAGACTAAGATGTCGTCTATAAATACTATCATGAACTGATCCAACTAGGGCAAGAATATGTGATTCATGAGATCCATAAATACTGCAGGCGCATTAGTCGCTCCGAATGGCATAACAAGACTCTCTCAATATCCATATCTTGATCAGAATACCATTTTCGGGATGTCTTACTCTCTAACTTTGATCTGATGGTATCCCGATCGCAAGCCAATCTTTGAGAATATTGTTGTCCTACTGAGTTGATTGAATAAATCATCTATTATAGATAAGGGATATTTGTTCTTGATTGTTACAGAATTTAAGGTTCGATAATAACATAATCTTGGCATACCATCCTTCTTCTTTACAAGAAGCATCGGGACTCCCCAAGGTGATCTACTAGCATGAATGAATCCCTTGGTTCTGAGTTCTTTAATCATCTTGGACATGATCTCCAATTCTGATGGTGCCATTCTATAGACTCTTTTTGATACCGATGCCGTCCTTGGAATCAAATTAATAGTGAACTCTATCTTTCTCTGGCGGTATGCTTGGAAGTTCTTCAGAAAATATGTCAGGAAATTCTTTTACTACTCTGGGAAACTGAAATGCTTCTGCTACTGCCATTCGTAAGATTGGGGGAGAAGGCTCTACTTCGCCTCTAGAAAATAAAAAATCTTCTTCGCCGAAAATACCAAAAATAATCCTACCAACATAACGGCCTATTCTTGCATGCTGATCCTTCAACCAATCCATTTCTAGGACCACATCATAGTCGGCCATCGAAAATTCTATCAATCCAGCATGGAACTCTCTACCGCTAACTATGATTCGACACGAGAAAAAGACTCTATCTACTCCTACAAGACCATTACCAGTAAGTATATTGAGTCTTACTGATAGTGACTCGGGCTCTAATCCTATTCATGTTATGAATCCTGCGGACATAAATAAATGCGATGCACCCGAATCAAATAATATTGTTGTTGGAAAAGAGTTGACGGGAATGGTACCTGCCACCACCTCACATGATGCCAATTCTTTTGCTACCGTCAGAGCCATAGCTTGACCCTCTCCTCTTAGTGCTTGTCCCCTCTGCTGGTTACCTCTCTGCCTATTCTGAACTTGGGCTTGGGACTGAGCATACTGCTACAACCTATGCTGTTAGAATACTTGAGGTTAAGGCGGTAATAGCCTCGGAGGCTGGTATTGCTGTTGCTGCTGCTGCACTAGTTTTGGTGTTCTAATTGATGGACTAGTTAGGGTTGATGAAGATGAACTGGCTCTATTCAGGCAGGAACCGATTCTGTAGTCCGATGCCCCATAAGCTAAGCACAACACTTGTGCTCTACGATGCTCTGAAATCACATGCCCAGGTTTCCCACAATGAGAGCAGCCCATTGCAGAAGATTGCTTTTGTTTCTATTGTTGAATGTATGTTAAAGTTGAGTGCTGGACCGACAAAACTGGTGTCGCCTTCCTAGGAGCTCTAATAGTCAATGTCATAGCTGTCGGGGCTGGTGCTGATGACTGGGATAATTGACCATGAGACCTCTTCCATCCTCAAGCTCGATCTACTATCCTCTGGGAGGTATATTCGTGCCTTCTAGCTGCTCACAAAACTGTATCAAATGTTTTATGCTCAAGCTGCGCCACTCCTAGAACGATATCTAGGTGGAGTCCCTACTGGAATCGCTGTGCTTAGTCCAATTCGGTTGCTACCAAGGTGGAAGCAAACCGACTTAGTCTTGAAAACTTGGCCGTATATCCATCGACCGTCCTTCCCATCTGCTTGAGATTATCAAACCTTTTCTGTAGATCATAGTGAGCTACTACATCAAAGTACTTCGTCTGAAATCTATCGCTGAATACCGCCCACATGATAGGCATCACCAAACTAACTGCTTGTATCGGCCGCCAGTTGTGGGCTAAGTCCAACAATTGTAGCCGTACAATGGCCACCTTCTCTTCAGCTGGAAATCTAGATAACTCCAGAATGACTCTAAATCTTGAAGCCAAGCATCAGCAGCAATGGCATCTTCACTGTCGTCAAAGAAAAGAGGGTTCAGGTGCTTGAAGTTGTTGGCTGTATTATCCCCTGATAACCAACTCTGCCCATAACTACTTGTACTATCTACTACAGAGCATCACCTCGACGATCTTGTGATGCAAGCAAGTCCCGAATAAGTCCCATCAGGATTCTATTGTCAGGATCTGCAGGCTGGGCTTACTGTACGGGTGGCTCTTGCTCCTCGGAAGACATAAATTATGATGTTGTCCCTGAGTAATAGGTTTGGTCCCCAGGTTGCTGCTGGTTTACAGAAGGTGTTTTGCCCGGCTGATCAGTAGGTCAAGGAACAGTGCCACTGAAGAAAATAATATGGGGAACAATAAGGAAGGATCAAGATAGATCAAGGATAAACAACCTTATGAGGACAAGATTCAGAAATATTAGAAAGCACGAGTAGAGATCAAGAGCGAATGCTAATTGAGACATCTATCTAATAAAACCCTCACACATCTTGAGACCTGTATGGGCCACCACTTAAACCGTGTCCCACCCCAGAACCAGAATACTAGAGAGCAGAGGACAAACACAGCCAGCTATATAAATTAGAGTGCAACACACTTCGCAATACGGTCACGGCTGTCTAGATGCATAGGGTTTATCTATAATCTATCAGTCTCTTATGGTCAAGAACAAGCCTAGTGTCTCAATCTCAAGCAAGCAAATAATTGTTACAATATGTTAGATCATCAGATATACAAAGTAAGGCATCCCAAATAGTATATATTCATTTGATCATGAAGCTAGTCATACAAAATACGAAGACTAGCAAGAGTTAAGTCATACATGATCAACCCTAGGATTTGCTAATTATGTTACAGCTTTAGGCAGACAAACAAAGTTTCAACACTAGCTAACAGTGCTCGATGGCTAAATACCTAAAAATAATAAGTTACATTAGAGTGGGAGAGCAAAATAAGAAAACCCACTCATTGCCACATTTACTCCTGGTGTTCACCATTTGGCTTAAAAAAAGTTAGATCCTCGGGTATCACTCCAAAATGTGGCCATACAAAACCAGCTGGATCAGACCCCAGAAAGAACAAGAGGTGGAATGTAATTCCCATGTTAATCATGAGACAATCATTCAGTCACGACTAATCAATTCCTATGGCTTGCTATCATTAGCTAACTAGGGTTATCATAGGCCTAGTTACTAACAAGATGCAGTTGAGATATTCTCGCAGTCATAAGCCATGTAGACTATCCAGGCTATTCTGGCAAAAGTTATGAGAGTTATCAAGTTATAAGAGTTATCAAGATTTCGGGTGTACTTGAGTACTTGGGAATAAGAAGTGCAACACATGACAATATGTTGGAAATGTTCCCTACTCGACGATAGTCTACAAGTCCACAGGTGTGGCCGGAATAACGGGATCGCCTGTAACTGGGAAATATCTCTATATGAACTACTTGATCAATCTAGTCATTTAACCTAGTCAGATTCATTATGAATTTCTGACCGTGGTAACCAGAAATCTATGTCCAAGACATTATGCAAGACATGAAAGTTAGCTTGTACAAACACAATCGAAAAAAATCAACCACAGAGTTAATACAAGAGTTAAACTAACAAGACAGGAGTAGCTGTCGCAATAGCATTCAGGTTATATATGTCATATCAGGTTTACTTGTCATATTAAGAATACTTGTCAGAAGTGTACCTCAACGGGCCACTATTAAGATCAATAATACGGGGTCATATTATCATGTTCAAGCTCACATTACTTGCTCAAGATTATCAAGTCGGGTTGTCGCAATTTAGGCCTGTGGACACACAAAAAAGAAGAAGAACCGCAGTCTTTTCTTATTGGCCTAAGTCACCATAAATCGAGTACGACTGAGAGATTCTGCACTGAGGATCCCCAAGTAAAAAAAGAATTCTGGGGAATGGGACGATGGAGATCGAGCGACAGTTGCTCCTTTACTCCGTTGACACTTCGATTTATAAAAGTGGAAGAAAACCTAAAAAATTGCTAACTCTCGGCACACTGGAAAGAATGGTAGCAATTTGGCTCTTAAAATGCTCTCCATTCTGTCTGTTTTTGTAGAGGGGGACGCCCTCTATTTATAGTCATTTTGTACTGAAATGACTGTTATGCGCCCACAGGTGCAAAATACATTGATTTTACTGTGGGTGCATAACACCCCTTTGGGTGCATAGGGTGTAGGCACATGGACACTGGATGATCGTGGGTAGATCATGGGGTTGACGTGGCCGCATGCTTCGGTGCACGATTTCTCGTGGATACTGACGTGGCCGCATGCTTTGGTGGACGACTGATCGTGGATGTAGACCGAGTCGTAGGGATCTATTCCCTTGGACGCATAGTGTAGGAGTAAGTTTATGCGCCCATACTTGGGTGCATGTTTGATCTGTATAAAAATAATATGGGCGCATAGCTTCTCTTAGATCATGTGGGCACATAGCCCCTCTTCGATCATGTGGGCGCATAGCCTCCCCTTTGGTTATGTGGGTGCATAGTCCCTTTTTGGTTATGTGGCCACATATATTCTTATTCTTCATGTGGGGTACATAGTCTTGTATTTTTCATGCTTCTACAAGACCTCCTTCAAAGTTTTTAAGACTCGAACGAGTGTCGAAATACTTTGAAAGAAGCATGGAAAAAATTGTCTTTACTAGCTTCATGGGTACATTATGGGTATGACCCCTTTGGGCGCATAGATGTTTGCCAAGCTGTCAAAAATGTGACTGTTGAGTTCTTCCATGGAAATCTGAAGCAATAGACTCATTTTGGAACAAAATTTGATAAGCTCCGCTCTATGCGATGTCTATGCGTAGTCTGCATCAGCAAATAGCAGGCACGTAATCTGCAAAAGATCGAGTCTCTACATAGGCATATAGACCATATGGGTGCATAGATCGTGTGGGCGCATAGGCCATGTGGGCGCATAACTCCCCGTTCGTGCCTATAAATAGGCCTTAAGGAGAGAGAAAGTTCATTCTTTCTTCTTTTTCTTCAGAAATTTCAAAGAGTTTTTTTTTCTTTTACTCTCTTTCGAGCAATCATGTCTCCTAAGGTTGCTTCAACTCCCAAGAAGCCTGCGAAGGGCAAGATGGCTGTTGCTGAATGCCAGGTGACAGTCCTTGAAAGCATTGTTGGCTATGAAGAGTGAGCTGATACTTTAAGAAAGGTCATAGCTGACCTGGAAAATCAAGTGGCCAAACTCTGAGAGGTTAGTCAGCGAAGCCCAACATCATTTTTCTTGAGGAGGACGTAGCTTTGATTATGGCTCTTGAGGAGGAGGAAGCTACTTTCCAGGCGAGAAAGGAGGCGCTGGCTAAAGAGATCAGTCAGCTGGTTGATCAGTATGAACAGTTTGATGCTGCAGGTAGGGCTCGTATTGCCTCAAAGAATAAGCTTGCCATCTAGATCACTGAAAAGTACAATCAGATTGCATAACTTCGTGAAAAGTTTACCCAGCTTGAGGCCGACTTACGAACAGTTGCGTCTGAGCAGGAAGATTACGTGGTTCAGGCTGCTGTGACTGCCACAACTTCAGACCAATTGAAGGCTCAGCTGGTGAAGTTGGAAGAGGAGCATATGAAACTGATTACTTTCGAGGTGAAGCTGCTCGGAAGAAAGAAGCACGTCATCGTGCCACTGTCATTTCTCAAGCTGAAATCAAGGCTCTGAGGGATAGCATCAATTGATTGTAAATCCCTTACGTCTTTTGTTTGTAATTGGCTCTTTTTAGTCGAGAAACTCTTGTATTATGCCTTTTTGAGAATGATTCAATAAAGAATCTTTTGGCTTTTTGAAATTTATGAATGAAGTTTATGTAATATCAGAACTAGAGGTAATGTGGACGTAGTAAAGATACTTCTGGTAGGTATTCTGCTGGGGAATTGGATGTGGACTTATTATCCGTTTTATATTCAAGGTTTTGAATATAGATAATAAGTTGAAAGAAGCTGCTAATAGAGGCAATATGGACGTAATAGTAGAGAATGTTCTATATCTTACTAGAGGTAATATGGACATAGACGGATATATAACATTAGGTTGGAGTGGATAATTCAGAGGTAATATGGATGTGATTACCTTTGATGAATGCTTTGCTCAGAGGTTATATGGATGTGGCAAAACATTTCTTAATTATCCCACTGGGGAAATAATTATCAAAAAATAGTTCAGAGGTAATATGGACGTGACTATTTTTGTGAGACCAAATTTGGGCAGAGTCTAAAATAAAAATAACTCCACTGGGGAATTCTTTTTTAGAAGACCTATTAAACATGGCGTATTCAAGACTCTTGAAATACGGATAATAGTTAGATGATTTTATGAATCACATAAACATTGCACTGTACATTTACATGATTAAAACATGGTATATGTGAATGCTGTACATGAAGGTTACACATAATATTTCTTCAGGAACTTGCCATTGATCGGCATCATGAGCAAGTCACCATTAAGCTTGTTTAGTCGATACACACCGTTAGAATACACTGATTCTATAATGAAAGGACCTTCCCATTTATGCTAGAATTTTCCTTTTGTCTTGTGCGTCATGACCATTGGCTTCTCACTGCTAAGACCAGATCACCAACATGAAAGATTCTTTCCTTCATCTTTTTATTAAAGGCTCTGGAAAGGCGTGTTTGGTATAGCTCAATATGCTGTTGAGCTAATAAGCATTTTTCGTCTAGCGCTTCTAGCTCTTATAGTCGCAGACGGTAACTTTCTTCGGCAGTCAACTCACTGGCTAAGGCTACTTGAAGAGAAAAAATCAGGATTTCTAGGGGAAGAACTGCTTCACTCCCATAAACTAGAGAGAATGGCATACTGCCTGTTGGAGTCCGGACCATTGTATGATAGGCCCAGAGACATTCGCCGAGCTTCTCATTCCAATCGTACATGTTTGAAGGCACGAACTTCTTGAGAAGTTTGATGATAGTCTTATTGAAGGCTTCTGCTAATCTATTAGTTGCTGGATTGTAAGCAGAAGAGGCTACATTCTGAATTCGATTCTTATCACAAAATCGATAGAATGCATGGCTCATAAATTATGGACCTTTATCATGGATGATCCTGCGAGGTAGGCCAAAGCGGTAGATAACGTGATGTTTGATGAAACTGATCATGTTTAATATCTTTACTTCGATGAGCGGTATAAATTTTTCCTATTTAGAGAAGTAATCAATTATAGCTAGGATAAACCGATGTCCTCTAGAGGTTGGCAGGCTGATTGAGCCGATGACGTCCATACCCCAGGCTTCAAAAGGCAAAGATACCGCTATCGGGTATAGAAACTCCAAAGATTGATGAATGAAATCGACGTGGAACTGATAAGCCCTACACTTCTTTACAGATTCAACAGCATCTGCTATCATCGTCGGCCAATAATAACCCATTCATCTGAGGCTATCTTGTAATTTAGGTCCTAGTTGATATGCACCACAAATTCTGTCGTGAGCCTCACGGAGTGCACGTTTGGCTTCTATGTCTGACAAACATCGTAACAGTAGCCCGTCGTAAGAGCGTCGGTACAGCATTTTATAGCTGTATTATAGTAAAATCTGAGGGATCGCCTTTGGACAGACACTGCTTCCTTTGTGTCCTCAGGGAGGATTCCGTAGACAGCGTAGTCTATGAAAGGAAATCTCCAGTGTTTAACTTCGACGTTTATTTCTGTTGCGTAACTGTGATGGATATGCAAGACATCTTTCACGCAAAATAACTCTCGACCAGACACTGTGATCAAATGCTGAGTATTGACAAAAACGGTCAGGAAAGCAGCAAGACCGGCTAAAGCATCTGCTTCTATATTATGTAATTGAGGCATGTGATCGATGAAGAATCCAGCGAAGGTAGAAGCCAATTAGATTGTCGCTTTGTGATATGGGATGAGATCTTCGTGACGAACTTCATAATCCCCTCAGACCTGACTAACTATTAGCTTAGAATCGCCGTAAGCTTCTAGATAGTCAACTCCTAGTTGTTTTGCCAATTGAAGGCCGATCATTAGGGCGTTATATTCGGCCACGTTGTTGGTGCAAGGTTCCATGAGAGAATATGTACGATGTATAACCAAATGGTCGGGTGACACAAGCACGATGCCTACTCCGGCCATGATATTTTCTTTAGGTCCTGTTCTTGACGCACCGTCAAAAACATTCGCCAAATAGGGATTTTCTCAGTTGTGGTGTTAAACTCCACTACTTCATCCAAGATTTCATTGTAGAGTTTAGAAGATTCTGGCACCGGATGAGCTACTAAGAAATCAACTAGTTCTTGGCCTTTTACTGCCTTTTGAGGGACGAACATCATATCGTATTGAGTCAACAGCATTGTCCATGTAGCTAAATAGAAATTAAGAGAACCCGGTTTAGACATGAGTATTCTGAGAGGATTTACTTTATATATGATGTGGATAGTCTACCTAGACACATAGTGACGTGTCTTCTGGATAGCAAATACCAGTACGAGACATTCCTTTTCCACAGGTGTGTATCTGTGCTCGGTACCCACCATCGTGCGGCTGAGGTAGTAGATTGCATATTCACGGCCGCTTTCATTCTTCTATGCTAATAGAGCACCAAGGGAATGATCCATATCCCGGACATATAACAAGAAAGACTTTCCAATTATCGGAGCGACCAACATTGGGGGGCTTGTGAAATACTTCTTGATGTCGTCAAATGTGCATTGACATTGTTCAGTCCAGACGATAGATACTCCTTTCTTAATGAGTTGAGTAAATGGTTGACACCTTCTAAAAAGATTTGAAATGAATCGTCTGATATAGGCTAGCCTTCCTTGAAGTCCGTGTAGCTCTTTAAGATTTCTTGGAGGACGCATATCGAGGATAGCTTTCACTTTCTCTGGATCAAGATGATACCCTTTGAAGTAATAACAAAACCAAGGAACTTGCCGCTGGAGACTCCCAAAAAGACTTGGTTGGATTCATCTTGAGTTGGTGTGCACGTATTAGTTCAAACACCGTTCTCAAATCTTGGAGGTGGTTGCCCTTGAGACGACTTTTAACTGCGATATCGTCTATGTAGTATTCCACTAATTTTCTCAAATGATCGCAAAAAATTGTGTTCATAGCTTGCTGGTATGTTGTCCCTGCATTTTTTAATCCGAAGGACATCACCGTTTAGCAGTATACCCCCAGCAATGTTTGAAAAGATGTGCGTTTCTTATCATCGGGGAACATCTTGATCTGGGTGTAGCCTAAGAATCCATCCATGAAGGACATTCGCTCGAAGCTGCAAGTATTGTCGATCATGACGTTAGTGATCGATAAAGGGAACTCATCTTTTGGGCATGCAGAGCTCAAATTACGGTAATCATACAGACTCGAACTTTACAGTTCTTTTTTATGACTGGAATAATATTAGCGATCCAGTCAAGATGTTGTTCTTCGCGAATGAACCCACTTGAAATAAGCTTTTTGACTTCACTCTCGATGGCCTCCATGATATCTGGTCGGAATCGCCGTTGCTGCTGCTTCACTGGCTTAGCTTTAGACGAGATATTTAGGCTGTACATAGAAACTTTAGGGTCCAAGCCTGGCATGTCATCATAGCTCCATACAAAGACGTCAATATATTCTTTAATAAGCTGTATAAGAGATTGTCGTTCTTCACTAGACAGACTTTTGCTGATAAAGATTTGTTTAAGAGATTATTCATCTCCCAAGTTAACTTGGACGACTTCGTCTTCAGTAGGTGGTTCACGTTGTTCAAAACATAACTCCCATATGGTATCCATCTTTTGAGGCCATTGTTCGAGTTTGATTGATTGGACATCTTCTACAATTTGGTCAACTGACACCATATTGACAGACAAAGTTGCTTTGAACATGTCCCCAATGCTGGAGTCTGAATCCCAGTGGCAGGAATCAGATGAATGAGAACAACGATCCACTTCGACGTCTAATCCTTCAGGAGTTGTTGGAGGAGTAATGTAACCCAAACCAACACCGTTTTGTCGATAATAGTTTTCGGGTTTGCCAGAAGGAGCAAAGTGACATATTGGCAATCGTCGCCCTTGACCGTAGTTTAGTCCCTGGTCGCTTTTTATATCATATCCCATGTTATGGATGATATTCTTGGCCTGCCAACTATATTGGTAAAGTTGTATTTTTTTAGAATCATAGTCAACTTCAGTGTTGTGATTGGGAGTAGTAAAGTCCAGAACGAACTTTCTTTCGCCAATTATTCGACCGAAGAATTCTTCACCTTTCTTTCTAGCTGGAATAATGAAGTTGTGTATATCTTCTGGCCAGACTTTTTCCTGCAGACGAGGCATCGTTACCAGCATGTAGAGATGTGGTCCTATGCCATGCTCTATGGCGTATATCATATCTATGTACTGGTTTACAGATTGGTAGATATCGAAGTAATTCAAAGATAAACCTTTACTTAGAAAATATGCAAGTTCTTCTTCAGGAAAAATATGCAAGTTCTTCTTCAGGGATAACATCATCCACTGAAGGAACATTATTTTGAGTATTGATATACTCATTGAGGAGATCATTGTCCGGAACATGAGCCACAAACTTGGTCAAGTTTACCACGTAAGGTAACTCATCAGGATTGGGAGGACGAACTTCAGTAGGCTCCACCCGAGTCATTTTGCGAAGAGTGGTGGTCAATGGTTTGACAATATCAGGATTCTTCTTTTTGACCCTGATTATGAGAGGCTTTGGAGTACTTTTTGGAGTAGTACGTCCTTTGACTCGGATGACCAGGGGACCGTCACTGGCGAATTAATTAACTTCAGCTTCATCGTCAGCTTCGTTGCCATCATCGTTGGGAGGCTGAGATTGATAAAGTACCGAATCTCCATAGTAGGCTTTAATACCCTTAAAAGGATCGACATCAGCAAACTCCGTCTTCACGATGCCATCACCGTTGACGTACTTGAAGCATTGGTGAAGAGTAGAAGGAACAATTATGTTCTCGTGTATCTACGGACGTCCCAACAAGACGTTGTAGGATACATTGGCGTCGATTACATAGCAAGAAACCTCTGTTCGGAGATTACCAATCTGGCACTTGAGGTGGATCTTGCCCAGCGGATGGCTTCTTCCAGCATTGAAAGCCATAATAGTTGTATTGGTTGCAGATAGCTTGTACAGAGGGATCCCTAGAATTTGGCATAAATTTCTAGGGATGATGCTGAGGGAGGAACCTGGATCGACATGTATCTGATCCACCTTAATTGCCCTGATATATCCTATATAGTACAGAGGTCTATCATGATGATGGTTTTTTAGTAACATGTCCTCTTGTGAAAAGGTGATGTTGGGCACCACTTCCATAGTGCTATGACAGTGTGGATACGAGACATGATCTTTTGCGGGGCTTTGACTTCAGCGAGATAAGAGTCGGCATGTAGTAATGCCTCACTTAAAGCTTTCTGTGTCTCTTTGGAGAGTCACAGTAGATCGAACAAAGACAACCTGGCAGGTGTATTGGCCAGCTGTGCCAGCATGTCAAAGTTGTAAGGCCGATCTATGCCTTCGGGAGTTGGTGCCTTCAGAGGCTTATCAAATCGCGTCTCCTTCTTCTTATCTTTTTCGGTAGTCGAGGACTTAGATGGACCAGCTTCTGAACTTGTGGGGGCAGCAAGAGCTTGAGAAGGCACTATATTTTCTTGTGCGGGGTCATAAGTCCGTAGATAAGTCTTTCCGGATCGTGTCTTGCCAGATAGAACTTTGTAAATGGGAGAAGATACCATATGGCATGATTTGTATTTCTTGCCCCTCTTTGCTTTGGAAGACACCACCCCCTGAGTCATTTCTTGTACAAGGTCTGGATGGACCCACATGATCTTACCACGTTCTGTCGTGAGTGGCACCAACGTTGATGTTGAGTTGGGAGCTGGCGGCAAGTTGACGACTTCTATTACTGCATTAGGGATTAGGACTACGCCGTTTCGGACTTCTGTGGGAGGAAAGTCATCCAATTGAAGAGAGATCATGTTACAAGATACAACCTTATCTTCAGCTTCGAGGTTGATAACATGGCTGTCGATAAACTGTTGCATCTTCTTCTTCAGGACGATGCAATCCTTGGTAGTGTGGTGCACATAGTGATGATAAAGACAATACTTGGGATCGTTGAGTTGGTTCACCTCTGCAGGACGTCGTGGTGGAGGCAATATCAGTTTATTACCCTTCATCAATGTGTGAAAAATGGTAGTAACATCATTTTCGTCAAAGGAGAAAGTCTTCTTGGGTTTGTCAAGAGCGCCCTGAGAATTGGAAGCTCCCTTGGAAGTGTCGACCTTCAAGACTTCTTTCCCTTTACCCCCACGGATAGGGATAGTTTGGGGGTGCTTGCTTTTATCTTCAGACTTGGGTGTCTTCAACCCCAGTAATTCCAGATTAGGGACATCATTTTCAGCAGCATCAGCGGCCCCGATGAAAGCGGGCCATGTATTATACTTATGTATACCCAGACCGAACTTCACTGTAGGAAGGAAGTTATGTCGACAAGTATCCATAAGCTCTGAGTCTGGTATACTGAAGGGCATCTTCAATGCTAGTCGCCTGAAGCGTTCCATGAAAGCAATAACAGGCTCACTCCTCCTTTGCTTGGTCTCAATAAGGGTGGAAATACTAACATGCATGCCACTCTCATAAAACCTGTTGAGGAATAACCTTTCCAAGTCTTTAAAGAAATTAATGCAATGGTCAGGCAGACTACAGAACCATTCAAAAGCTACCTCCTGCAAGGTGCTGATAAATAGCTTTGACAAGAATGGATCGTCCTTGGTAAGTGCAGAGTCTGCGTGTTGAAGTATGTCATATGTTGGCGAGGAAAAGTCATCCCGTCAAATGAATTTAGCGTCAGTAGCTTGTAGTTAGGAGGGCAAGTAGCTTTCTCCTATTCAGGAGGATAAGGTTGAGATATCCCCATATTTTCAAGCTCGTCTTTGTATGAAATAGTATCGAGACAGGCAACGAGAGAATCAATTGCATCATGCTGATTGAGCAGATATTGAGAAATGGCTGCTGTACGGTTGTCAAGCGTCGTTGGCGAAGGACCACCCCCAGCATTTATATGATTTGGAGGAGGCACAACGAAATGATACTCCTTTTGTAGTGAAGGAGGGTTGTTGCTATCACTCGGACTAGCGTGTGCTGAGACGTTCGGTTGAGGTGGAGGAACAGCCCCAGCAGTTGGACTGCCATGATATTGGTAAGCATATCAGTGATCTTAGCAAATGTCATTTCAAGACTCTCTAGCTGCTTGTTGGTCTGATCACTGGCTTCTTCAGGTCTCTCTCCATCCGCCATGTATGTAGATAACATGCGAGGATGAATAGAGGAGACAGTACAACTGGTGCTGATACTGTTTGTCTCTGAGTTGAAAAGACCCTCATCTTTAGGCAGGGGACGTAGATAGGCACCGTCGGACTCGAAGAGATCATCGTCATCTGGAAGGCAACCCCTGGTGTGAAGGTCATCTACTTCAGACTCTGAAGGAATACTACCCCCAGCTGAAGGATCATCACCCCCAACTTGGGAGTCCTCGTCATCCATACGGAATCTCGTCCTTCACCTTGTACCCATATAGACTCCTTCAGATGTAACAGCTCGCTGGCTGTTTGTTGGCAAACTTGTTCTTCTTCTGTTCGCAGAACTGAGAGAAAAAGTTGGGTTAGTGGTCCACCTTCTTTGATTGGGGCTCCCATAAGGAGGACCCCATGAAGCCATGTTGGACGAAACACATAGCGGCTTTTCATCATCAGAGTGCTGTAGTCGTCGAAACACGGACAGCCAGAGGCACCTTCGTTGCTTTGGAGCAGCAACAATTGATGACAATACTGGTGCACGGATGTAAGCCATGAATTGCAGTATCCTTCATCACCTTACGCTTATGACTTATCATGTCGCATAAATCGGCAGAAGGGAGTTTCTTCTTAAAACCCATGTCACATGCATCATCGAGCATTGCATATGGGTTTGTAAAGGAAGTTGGTACATCCGGACTTAGTTAATATGCAGGGGCAACCCCCACACCTAAGTTCCCTGATGACCTTGAAGACAGCCCCGTGCTATACGCGGTGGGGTTTATATTTTTGATGCGGGCACATAGACCCTGGAGTATGCCCTTGGGCGCATGCTTTCCTGAAGTCTTGGCAGCATGCCTGCCCTCCTAGATGTGGGCGTATAGAATGGGTCATCAGAGCCTGGGCGTATGGCCCTGGGCGCATAGCCAATCGAAGAAATAAGTCCTCTGGCCAGAGTTATGCGCCCATATACTGCCTTGGGCGCATAGCTCTGGGTGCATGCTTTGGAAAACAGTAATGTTTTCTCCCAGTTTTGCCTTCTTTGTTTACGAGCCTCGCTGAGTTTTCCTAGACCGTCGAACACTTCAATTCTTGGCATCATAGTATTTTTCTTTGCCAAGTTTCGAGTGTTGAACACTCTGTTGTTGATTGCACAAGAGGAAAGTCGCTGGGCTAGTAGAGCCCGGAATGGTATGCGCCTTCTTCGCATTGGGAGCTCCTGTGGAAGGGTTATGCGCCTTCTTCGCATTGGAAGCTCCTGTGGAAGGGTTACGTGCCCCCATGACGGTGTTCTCCTTCAGTTGCAAATCTTCTACGACATTGGCAGGATATACACCACGAGCCTTCGGAAGCCAAGTCTTGCACGACTTGTTTAGCTTTACAGATTTTGAGGAAGTAGAGCCGTCCCTCGAGAGCATCTCTTTGAACGCCCGCTAATCGAACTTCACGATCAACATCTTATGGGTGCTCTCCACTTTATCGGGATCGGATTGCATCACCACCTTCTCGTCAGAGGAAAAGGTAGTCCCCAGCAGAGTCGCCATTTTTGTGGACACACACAAAAAAGAAGAAGAAACACTATCTTTTCTTATTGGCACAAGGCACCACAAATCGAGTACGCCTGAGAGATCCTGCACTAAGGATTCTCGAGTACAAAAAGAATTCTGGAGAATGGCACGATGGAGATCGAGCGACAGTTGCTCCTTTACTCCGTTGACACTCTGATTTACAAAAGTGGGAAAAAATCTAAGAAAATTGCTAACTCTCGACTCACTGGCAAGAAGGGCAGCAATTTGGCTCTTGAATTGCTCTCCGTTCTGTCTGTTTTTGTAGAGGGGGACGCCCTCTATTTATTGTCGTTTTACATTGAAATGACTGTTATGCGCCCACAGGTGGAAAATACACTGATTTCACTATGGGCGAATAACACCCCTTTGGGCGCATAGGGTGTAGGTGCATGGACACTGGATGATCGTGGATAGATCGTGGGGTTGACGTGGCCGCATGCTTCGGTGTACGATTGCTCGTGGAGACTAACGTGGCCGCATGCTTTGGTGTACGACTGTTTGTGGATGTCACTACCATATTTCTAGTATGAGGGTATTTTTGTCATTTTTGGGGTAATTTAAATTTATTAGAATTTATTTGAATTTATGGGATTTTTAGGAATTATTTTGGAATTGTTTGGACTAGGTTGACTTTGACTAGTGTTGACCCTTGTAGACCAACCTAGAAGCTAACCCTAGTTAGTATGAACTTGGTTAGGTTATATGACTCTAGTCTAACCTAAGCTAACCCTTGGTTTGGTCATTAGACTCTAATTAGCATTAGGATTTAGAAAGTCATAAGTCATGGCTTATGATTTAGCACCTTTAGTAAATCATTTTAACTCATAGCCTTGTAGGTTGGCTCAATGCCTAAGACAAATTTCAAACCCTAATCCTTAGACATTGTGGCCGGCCACCCCTATCATCATTGGGATCATCACCCTATAAATACACTCCTAATTTTAGGGTTGCCTCTTTCTTAGGAAAGCTCAAGTTTAAGGAAAGGTTTGTTCCTACTTCTTTTAATCCCTAGATTCCCATTCTATTTTCTTTTTCATTCAAATCTCTTCCATTAGGTTCTAATATACCTATTCTTGATGATTTTGAAGTTTCAGTTCAGTTGGTGGTGATTTGATTGGATTGGGACATCAAGGAGAAGAGCTCTAGAAAGGGAGTTTTTTATAGAAAGTTCAAGTATAGGTAACTTCCTCATTTCTCCATGAAATTCCGATTTCTTTACATATTTAGGAAGCCCTAGGAGTCTCCTAAGTGTCTGCATTGGTTTCGTGTCGGGTTTCATAAGTTTCGTGTCCGTTTGGACACGTACCAGAGATTGTCCCTAGGTGTTTGTCGAAATGCCTCAAAGGGCATTTCGATTTCTTTTTAGCAATGTTTTTAAATAGAAATTTAGGTTTTAATATTGCTTATGGATTTCTGACATCTGTGGTGGATTTTTGTGTCGGGTTGTGTCGGTTTCAGCGCGTGGACACGCGTTGTTGACACGCGCGCGCGCTCGGGTTCTGTCCCCTGCTACTCGAGGGTTCCCCAGGATACGACACGTGATGGGTTGACACAAAATTTTGTGGGATCAATGGGGCATGTTCTGTCACCATGCTCCCCAAAATTTTTTGGGTCTCGTGCATTGATTAGGAAGTTATTCGTCGTGCACGGGGCTTACACTGACACTGTGCACTGTTTTCTTCACTCACTGATACGACTCTAATTCTCAGACACGGCGACACGAGGACACAATGCAGTCACTTAGACACGAGCATCTAGACCTAGCCTAGGTAGGGACACGACCACGAGGCCTAGTTTGGCTTGTGTTGTGTGCACGACACGTGTGCACGTGTGCACGAGACAGTGCACTGTTAAACCCGATTTGAGTTTTCCTTTGTTTGGACACGTTTGTGTCCTCGTGTTTGGATACAATGACACTGTTGGACACGTACACAACCTGTAGATGGGTTACCAACCTTTGATTTGGTATTTTAGATTAATTTTGTTAATCAATTCTCCAATTTTCCCAATTTCTGAAATTGTGAAACCAATATTTCTATTTCCAGTTTTTCCAGTTTTCTAATGTGAACTTTGCCAATCGTTTTAGCCCATTTAATTACTGTTATTGCATGATTTAATACCTAATATAGTTTACCTATATGTGATCTATGTATGTGTCAATTTTGTGTTGATTTGGTGGGTTTTTGATTTCGAAATAGGGCTATGATAGTGTAAACTGAACTAAGCTCAGTTTTATGATTTTGATTTGGTTTTCCTATTTCCTGTACAGTTTAGGATTGAACTGAAACCATAAACTGTGGAGAACTGATTTTTTGTGTGTTTATTATGAAGGATGGATGTTTTCCATGTTGTAGAAACCTGGGAAGGAACTGAATTTATAGACTGAAATCTGGGAATTAGTCCTAGAATGAAATCTGAGATTTGTATAGGTTGAACTGAGTTTTAATAAGGTGTATTAATGTTTACATTGTATTAACTGAATTTGAAATCTCAACTGAACTGTTGATTCCTTTTACATATTGCACATCATCACTCTCTATCACACTATACACTGCCACTATATTTCAGTTTACTCACTCATAGTCACCCACACAAAGCCACACACATGTTTCACTCACATCACCCTCACACTCTAATATACACACTCACTGATTTTGTCCTTTCCTTTTTCTTGTTCAGCCAGTGAACACACACACAGCCCTCATGTAGGTCTTACAGTTTACACATTTTCCCCCTCTATATGTATCCTATTTTTTCTATGTGATTAATTGCTAATAGGTAATATGTATATATAGGTAATGTGTGTATATATATATACATATGGTAGATGTGTATATTTGGGTATCTAGTCTAGATACCTACATAGGATGTATGGGTTATACAAGTGTATATGTATGTCACATATGTATACAACTTGTGTATTTATTATACATAGGTAATATATATACATGTGTTAAGAATAAGCCTAGGTAATGTGGTATAGCTTGGTGAGCCTGGATTGGGCTTGTACAGCTTAATTAGACCTAGTATAGACTAGTTTAGACTTGATAGCCTAGTTTACACTTGGTTAGACCTAGTTTGACTATAGTTGAACTAGTTTGACTTCTAGGGTGGACCAGAATTGACCAAGAGTTGACTTTGCCTAGATTGACCTAGAATCATGTAGAATGCATAGTAGAACTTCATTATACCATTTTGGACTTGTTGTGACTTGTGCTGTTCTGATTAGGAGTAAGACACCACTCCTCGGACAGTACTTTCATATTGGACACTCAGATACCAGGCGAGTACATTCTCTGATCATTTCATATCCTGCTTAGAATTATTTCCTGTATTAAATTACTTAACTTGTGCTGTCACGACATTATCATGGATTGGTACTATATGGATCTCTTCATGCGATGTTATCCCCCTCGGAAGCATCGTGTACATTATGTCATGTGCATTTCACTTTCATCATGTACTCCTGTGCTTTCACCATATATGTACACTCTTGTGAATCATGTACTCTCATGTTCACAGAGCCCCCATGTATACTATAATGTGCACCCTTTCATGGGCCCCCATGTGATATCATGTATAATAACATAACCTGCTTAGATCCTTGTGTATTAATTGGGGAAAACGGGGGAGTGCTAGTAGTCATGTGAACAATTCTATAGTAGTGTAGATCTTGTGAAACTCCTTAGTGTAGATCATGTACAAATCTGTTCTGTTCACATGTGCTATCCTGTATTCTGACTCACTAGCCACTGTTAGTTCCTTACTTATAGTAGATATTTCTATTACAGTTCTCTCTCTCTCCATTTACATACTGTATTCTTCAGCACCTGTATCTTACTTTACTGCATGATTATATTTTCTAACCTGCTATGAATTGTTGAGATGTACTGTACTCGCTCCTGTCCTGACTGGACCTGTTAAAATATTACAGGGGACGAGGAGGAGGCCTGTCTGGATACTTTCTACGGGGCAGCCTTAGATGACACTTGCGAGCTGGACCCTCAGGAGGACCCAGCTCTAGCTGAGGACATCACCCCCATTGCCTAGACTAGATTAGTTAGGCTTATCTTATTTCATATAGTCTTGAGACATGTTTTAGCTAGACTTTATTCTGTTCTGAGTTGTATATATTCTTTCATTCTATATCTGAGACCTTGTACTTCTGGATATTTGCTGGATTTATCTTAGACTACTTTATCATCTCTGTTTCCTTGAGTTCTATTTCATATCGTGCTATCTCTTCCTTAGTTGTGATTGAGTTTATTTACTGCTATGTCACCCCCATTCGGGGAGTATAAACTGTTTAGAGATATATTGCTAGATGTATGTTGACCTAGGACAGCGTTTTATCGTCGATACTGCGGCGTAGGCTGGACGTACCCACGTCTCGTGCCCTTACTCTAGGGTGCGGGTCGTGACACGTTTTTAGTGGTGGCCAATGCAGGTCTAGACTAGAAGTGTAGTGGTATTCAAACTAGAGTATCACTACAGCCTGCAGTAAGATATAGGACATTAATTTTAAGGTACTCAATCACTTTAGAAAAAATTCTTTTATTTGCCATCTAAATCCTTATTGTCAGCTGATCCTTTGAATTTTAACTGTCCGTCTTTGTTATTTCACTTATTTCTCAGAAATTGATACTCTTGTTTGTCTATCTTCAGGATGGTAGAGACTCGATCGCAGCGTACCATTCATGGGGATGCTATGGAGGGGACTGCTACCTTCCAGCCAGTACAGCGAGGCCAGGGGACTGCAGCTCCTGCCACTTCTGCTCGTATTGAGACCTCGGCAGTAGCAGCAGGGGGTATGCCTCCACCGGCTCGGAGGCAGGACCCAGTCATCGCAGAGGAGCCAATCCAGCAGCCGCCTCCAGGATACATGGACGCAGCACAGATGTTCGCGTACTTCCAGCAGTTCATGGACCGGCAGCAGGCTCGACAGGATAGGGGCATGGAGTTGGCCCTTACGATGATTGCAGCTCGACCAGTGGTCCATCAGCCGAGGACATCGGGGATTGAGCAGTTTCAGAAGATGAGCCCCAGAGACTTTCTGGGGACAGAGGGGATCCTATATGCCGATGAGTGGATCGAGCATATAGAGGAGATCTTCCGCCTGGCCAGGATACCAGCAGATCTTCAGATCGAGGCCGCAGCTAGCCGGATGCGAGATCTTGCTCGCATCTGGTATCAGTCAGACCCCAGGGTGGGGGTACCTGGGCAGACTTGGGAGCAGTTCAAGGGCTTCTTCAAGAAGAAGTTCTTTCCAGATTCAGCGCTCAGAGCCTTGGAGTCGCAGTTCGAGAGCCTAGTCCAGGGGAGCCTTTCAGTGGAGGAGTACGCCAGGGAGTTTGGCCGCCTCGGTAGGTTTGTAGAGGGCTTGAGCGAGACGGCGAAGGCCCAGAGGTTCCGGAAGGGTCTAGTCAAGGAGATCAAGTCCTTGACTAAGGGCAACCGGGATGCTACGTTCGAGGAGATCTTGACGGGAGCCTTGCTAGCAGAGGATGACCTTGAGCTTAGGCTCAAGAGGGGGCAAGACCCAGTTGAAGGCAGCAGCAGCGGGGGCCAGGCCAAGAGGCCCCACTTTCAGCATCAGCAGCTGAGGCAGTTTCAGCCACAGCCGATCCAGCAGAGGCCAGTTCACCAGCAGCAGTTTCAGAATCAGGCACCCAGGCAGCAGACAGTCAGTTGTACCTTCTGCAAGAAGCCAGGGCATGGATGGAACGAGTACAGGAAGAGGCTCGGGAAGTACCTTTTTTGTTGAGTAGCAGATCACCAGCTGAGGGATTATGCTAGGTCTGGGGGACGAGCAGCCCAGAGAGGAGAAGCCAGGGCTCCAGCAGGCCAGCAGAGGAGACCAGCCCTACAGACGCAGCAGTAGAGGTTCGTCCAGCACCAACAGCAGGCCAGGGGAGGCCAGCATGGGCGAGGGTTCGCCATGGCAATAGAGGATACGGAGGCCATCGGAGAGCTGATTGCAGGTTCGATTCTCCTCGACTCCAGTCCAGCTTTTGCATTATTCGATTCCGGTGCTTCGCATAGCTTCATATCAGTATCTTTTGCTATTAGACACGGTATCATAGCTGAATCATTGCCTAGGACTTATAAGATCACGACCGGGGGTGGCATTATCCTCGTGAGTGATGTTTGTAAGGGTCGGAGAGTAGTTTTGGGAGGCCGTGAGTTGGAGGTGAGCCTGCTCGTAATGCCATTGCCGAACTACGATATAGTACTAGACATGGATTGGTTGAGCAGGCACCACGCCAGCATTGATTGCAGAGGGGGTAGAGTTCTCTTCAGAGCGCTAGAGGAGCCAGAGTTCCAGTACTCCAGACGTCAGGTAGAGCAGAGCAGCGGAGTCTTCTGTGGAGTCTCGGTCGAGGAGCAGGCGATTCCACACCCCTTGATAGCAGAGTATATGGATGTTTTCCCAGAGAAGTTGCCGGGATTGCCACCAGACAGAGACATCGAGTTCTCGATATACTTGGTTCCAGGAGCGGAGCCCATCTCTCAGCATGTCTATCGGGTGAACAACAGCGAGCTGGTGGAGCTGAAGAAGCAGGTGGATGAGCTACAGGATAAGGGCTTCATCCGCTCGAGTTCGTCGCCATAGGGTGCACCAGTATTGTTCGTGCCAAAGAAGGATGGGTCAGTATGCATGTGTATTGACTATAGGGCACTCAACAACCTCACGATCAAGAACAAATACCCACTGCCATGGATCGACGATCTATTTGACCAGTTGAATGGAGCTTGGGTATTTTCCAAGATTGATCTGAGATCGGGATATCACCAGGTGAAGGTGAAGAGGGAGGATATTCCAAAGACCGCTTTTAGGATGCGGTACGGGCAGTTTGAGTTTTTGGTTATGCCGTTTGGGCTAACCAATGCACCAGCAGTATTTATGAACCTTATGAACAAGGTGTTCCACCAGTATCTGGATCAGTTTGTGGTGGTGTTTATTGACGACATCTTGTTATATTCTAAGACTGAGGAGGAGCACGAGGAGCATTTGAGGATCGTGCTGGAGACTCTCAGGAAGGAGCAGCTTTACAGGAAGCTCTCCAAGTGCGAGTTCTTCTTGGACCGGGTAGACTTCTTGGGGCATGTGGTGACTGGAGATGGTACCTCAGTTGACCCCAAGAAGATTATAGCAGTTGAGGCATGGGCAGCACCGACTTCAGTTGCAGAGATCAGGAGTTTTCTGGGGCTGGCAGGATATTATCCGAGATTTGTACAGGATTTCTTCTGGGTTGCAGAGCCGTTGACTCGGTTGACCCGGAAGGATGCTGAGTTCATTTGGTCAGAGGAGTGTTAGGCAGCTTTTGATGAGTTGAGGAAGCGGCTTATGACAGCTCCGATTCTGACATTGTCTTCAAGATCAGGTGGTTTCACTATTTATAGTGATGCTTCAGGGAAGGGGCTGGGTTGCATCTTGCAGCAGCATGGGAAGATGATTGCCTATGCTTCCAGGCAATTGCGTCCCCATGAGAAGAACTATCCTACCCACGACCTGGAGCTGGCAGCAGTGATATTTGCTCTGAAGTTGTGGAAGCATTATCTGTATGGTGAAAGGGTGGAGATCTTCACAGATCACAAGAGCTTAAAGTATGTGTTCACTCAGAAGCAGTTGAATATGAGACATCGCAGATGGCTAGAGTTGATGAAGGATTTTGACATCCTACTTCAGTATCACCCAGGGAAGGCCAACGTGGTTGCCGATGCCTTGAGTAGGTATCCGACAGCCATGTGTTTGACCATGGATCGATATTTGCTTGCAGACTTGGAGAGCCTTGGGATTTAGATGATCGTGCCCGGAGTGCAGATGCAGTTATGGGGATGCAGATTCAGTCAGACTTGGTGGAGAGGATCAAGTCGGCACAGTTTGAGGACGTTGCTCTGCGGTGTCTCCGAGAGCAGGTTCAAGCAGGATTGCTGGAGGGCGAGTTTTCTCTTGCAGAGGATGGTGCCTTGAGGCACGGTTCCAGGTTATGTGTGCCCAGCGGAGATCTCAGGGAGCAGGTTATGCAGGAGGCCCACAGATCTCAGTACTCTATACACTCGGGTGCCAATAAGATGTACCGAGATCTACGGGAGCATGTTTGGTGGTCAGGGATGAAGCGGGAGGTGGCTCGCTTCGTGGCTAGGTGTTTGGTCTGTCAGCAGGTCAAGGCAGAGAGAAAAAGGCCCGGTAGATTATTGCAGCCGCTACCCATTCCCGAGTGGAAATGGGAGCATATCACTATGGACTTCGTATCAGGATTGCCGTGCACACCAGGAAGGAAAGACGCAATTTGGGTCATCGTTGACAGGTTGACCAAATCGGCCCACTTCTTGCCATTCAAGGTGGGTACGTCTACAGAGAGGCTGGCAGAGATGTATATGCGACAGATGGTCAGGATTCACGGAGTTTCGGTCAGCATCGTCTCAGATCGGGATAGCTGTTTTACTTCCCATTTCTGGAGGAGTCTGCAGACCAGCTTAGGCACTCAGCTCAAGTTTAGTACTGCATACCAACCCCAGGCGGACGGACAATCAGAGCGGACTATTCAGACACTTGAGGATATGCTGCGGACGTGCGTCCTGGACTTTGGAGGTTCCTGGGAGGATCATCTTCATTTGGTGGAGTTTGCTTACAACAATAGTTTCCAGGCCAGCATTGAGATGTCACCTTTCGAGGCTCTTTACGGGCGTAGGTGTCGTACACCCTTATCTTGGGATGATGTTGGTGAGCGAGCTTTACTGGGGCCAGAGATGGTTGTTGATGCAGCCGAGAAGGTGAAGCTCATTAGGGACAGACTTCGCGTGGTGCAGGACAGACATCGGTACTGGGCCGATAGATACCGGAGGTCGTTGGAGTTTGAGGTACAGATTAGGGTAGGATTAGATTTAGGTTTGTTTATTTTTGATTTTTTGATCATGTTTGTTTATTATAATTAATTGAGACCTTGCGTGTGATTAGGTCGAAGACCAGGTTTTCTTGAGGATATCTCCGACTCGTGGTACGACACGTTTTAGTGGAGACGGAAAGCTTAGCCCGCGCTTCATCGGCCCTTTCGTTATTAGCGGGAGAGTCGGTGACGTTGCATACAGGCTAGACTTGTCGCCTGTGCTAGTGGGGGTCCACAACGTATTCCATGTATCACAGTTGAGACGGTACGTGGCTGACCCTAGTCATGTGCTCGATCATTCAGAGATAGAGGTTGGGCCTTCTCTCAGCTATCTAGAGCAGCCAGTAGAGATTCTGGATCGACGAGAGAAGGTTCTGAGAAAGCAGGTGATACCCTTGGTACACGTCGCATGGAGGCATCATTCTCCAAGAGAGTCTACCTGGGAGTGGGAAGATGAGATGCGCGAGCGCTACCCTTATCTTTTTGGACAGTGAGGTATACCTTCTATCCTTCTCATCAGTTGTATTTCGCCTTTCAATTTCGAGGACGAAATTCTTTTAAAGAGGGTAGATTTGTCACTACCACATTTTTAGTGTGAGGGTATTTTTGTCATTTTTGGGGTAATTTAAATTTATTAGAATTTATTTGAATTTATGGGATTTTTAGGAATTATTTTGGAATTGTTTGGACTAGGTTGACTTTGACTAGTGTTGGCCCTTGTAGACCAACCTAGAAGCTAACCCTAGTTAGTATGGACTTGGTTAGGTTATATGACTCTAGTATAACCTAAGCTAACCCTTGGTTTGGTCATTACACTCTAATTAGCATTAGGATTTAGAAAGTCATAAGTCATGGCTTATGATTTAGCACCTTTAATAAATCATTTTAACTCATAGCCTTGTAGGTTGGCCCAAAGCCCAAGACAAATTTAAAACCCTAATCCCTAGACATTGTGGCTGGCCACCCCTATTATCATTGGGATCATCACCCTATAAATACACTCCTAATTTTAGGGTTGCCTCTTTCTTAGAAAAGCTCAAGTTTAAGGAAAGGTTTATTCCTACTTCTTTTAATCCCTAGATTCCCATTCCATTTCCTTCAAATATCTTCCATTAGGTTCTAATATACCTATTCTTGCTGATTTTGAAGTTTTAGTTCAGTTTGTGGTGATTTGATTGGATTGGGACATCAAGGAGAAGAGCTCTTGAAAGAGGGTTTTTATAGAAAGTTCAAGTATAGGTAACTTCCTCATTTCTCCATGAAATTCTGATTTCTTTACATATTTAGGAAGCCCTAGGAGTCCCCTAAGTGTCTGCATTGGTTTCGTGTCGGGTTTCATAAGTTTCGTGTCCGTTTGGACACGTACCAGAGGTTGTCCCTAGGTGTTTGTCGAAATACCTCAAAGGGCATTTCGATTTCTTTTTAGCAATGTTTTTAAATAGAAATTTAGGTTTTAATATTGCTTATGGATTTTTGACATCTGTGGTAGATTTTTGTGTCGGGTTGTGTCGGTTTCAGCGCGTGGACACGTGCTGTTGACACGCGCAAGCACTCGGGTTCTGTCCCCTGCTACTCGGGGTTTCCCCAGGACACGACACGTGATGGGTTGACACGAAATTTTGTGGGATCAATGGGGCATGTTCTGTCACCATGCTCCCTAAATTTCTTTGGGTCTCGTGCATTGATTAGGAAGTTATTCGTCGTACACAGGGCTTACACTGACACTGTGCACTGTTTTTTCACTCACTGATACGACTCTAATTCTCAGACACGGCGATACGAGGACACGATGCAGTCACTTAGACACGAGCATCTAGAACTAGCCTAGGTGGGGATACGACCACGAGGCCTAGTTTGGCCTGTGTCGTGTGCACGATACGAGTGCACGTGTGCACGAGACAGTGCACTGGACAGTGCATTGTTGAACCCGATTTGAGTTTTCCTTTGTTTGGACACGTTTGTGTCCTCGTGTTTGGACACAATAACACTGTTGGACATGTACGCAACCTGTATATGGGTTACCAACCTTTGATTTGGTATTTTAGATTAATTTTGTTAATCAATTCTCCATTTTTTCCAATTTCTGAAACTGTGAAACCAGTTTTTCCATTTCCAGTTTTCTAATGTGAACTTTGCCAATCGTTTTAGCCCATTTAATTACTGTTATTGCATGATTTAATACCTAATATAGTTTACCTATATATGATCTATGTATGTGTCAATTTTGTGTTGATTTGGTGGGTTTTTGATTTCGAAATAGGGCTAGGATAGTGTAAACCGAACTAAACTCAGTTTTTATGATTTTGATTTGGTTTTCCTATTTTCTGTGCAGTTTAGGATTGAACTGAAACCATAAGCTGTGGAGAACTGGTTTTTTTGTGTTTATTATGAAGGATGGATGTTTTCTATGTTGTAGAAACCTGGGAAGGAACTGAATTTATAGACTGAAATCTGGGAATTAGTCCTATACTGAAATCTGAGATTTGTATAGGTTGAACTGAGTTTTAATAAGGTGTATTAATGTTTGCATTGTATTAACTAAATTTGAAATCTCAACTGAACTGTTGATTCCTTTTACATATTGCACATCATCACTCTCTATCACACTATACACTGCCACTATATTTCAGTTTACTCACTCACAGTCACCCACACAAAGCCACACAGATGTTTCACTCACATCACCCTCACACTCTAATATACACACTCACTGATTTTGTCCTTTCCTTATTCCTGTTCAGCCAGTGAACACACACACACAGCCCCTCATGTAGGTCTCACAGTTTACACATTTCCCCCCTCTATATGTATCCTATTTTTTCTATGTGATTAATTGCTAATAGGTAATATGTATATATAGGTAATGTGTGTATATATATATACATATGGTAGATGTGTATATTTGGGTATCTACTCTAGATACCTACATAGGATGTATGGGTTATACAAGTGTATATGTATGTCACATATATATACAACTTGTGTATTTATTATACATAGGTAATATATATACATGTGTTAAGAATAGGCCTAGGTAATGTGGTATAGCTTGGTGAGCCTGGATTGGGCTTGTACAGCTTCATTAGGCCTAGTATAGACTAGTTTAGACTTGATAGACTAGTTTAGACTTGGTTAGACCTAGTTTGACTATAGTTGATCTAGTTTGACTTATAGGGTTGACCAGAGTTGACCAAGAGTTGTCTTTGGCCTAGATTGACCTAGAATCTTGTAGAATGCATAGTAGGACTTCATTATACCATTTTGGACTTGTTGTGACTTGTGCTGTTCTGATTAGGAGCCAGACACCACTCCTCGGACAGTACTTTCATATTGGACACTCAGATACCAGGCGAGTACATTCTCTGATTATTTCATATCCTGCTTAGAATTATTTCCTGCATTAAATTACTTTACTTGTGCTGTCACGACATTATCACGGATTGGTACTATATGGATCTCTTCATGCGATGTTATCCCCCTCGGAAGCATCGGGTACATTGTGTCATGTGCGTTTCACTTTCATCATGTACTCCTGTGCTTTCACCATACATGTACACTCTTGTGAATCATGTACTCTCATGTTCACAGAGCCCCCATGTATACTATCATGTGCACCCTTTCATGGGCCCCCATGTGATATCATGTATAATAACATAACCTGCTTAGATCCTTGTGTATTGATTGGGGAAAACGGGGGAGTGCTAGTAGTCATGTGAACAATTCCATAGTAGTGTAGATCATGTACAAATCTGTTCTGTTCACATGTGCTATCCTGTACTCTGACTCACTAGCCACTGTTAGTTTCTTACTTATAGTAGATATTTTTATTACAGTTATCTCTCTCTGTTTACATACTGTATTCTTCAGCACCTGTATCTTACTTTACTGCATGATTATATTTTCTAACCTGCTATGAACTATTGAGATGTACTGTACTCGCTCTTGTCCTGACTGGACCTGTTGAAATATTACAGAGGACGAGGAGGAGGCCTGTCTGGATACTTTTTATGGGGCAGCCTTAGATGACACTTGCGAGCTGGACCCTCAGGAGGACCCAGCTCTAGCTGAGGACATCACCCCTATTGCCTAGACTAGATTAGTTAGGCTTATCTTATTTCATGTAGTCTTGAGATATGTTTTAGCTAGACTTTATTCTGTTCTGAGTTGTATATATTCTTTCATTCTGTATCTGAGACCATGTACTTCTGGATATTTGCTGGATTTATCTTCAACTACTTTATCATCTCTGTTTCTTTGAGTTCTATTTCATATCGTGCTATCTCTTCCTTAGTTGTGATTGAGTTTATTTACTGCTATGTCACCCTCATTCGGGAAGTATAAACTGTTTAGAGATATATTGCTAGATGTATGTTGACCTAGGACAGCGTTCTACCGTCGATACTGCGGCGTAGGCTGGACGTACCCACGTCTCGTGCCCTTACTCTAGGGTATGGGTCGTGACAGTGGATGTTGACTGAGTCGTAGGGATCAGCTGCATTGGGCGCATAGTGTAGGAGTAAGTTTATTCGCCCACACTTGGTTGCATGTTTGATCTGCATAAAAACAATGTGGGTGCATAGCCCCTCTTCGATCATGTGGGCACATAGCCTCCTTTTGGTTATGTGGGCGTATAGTATTCTTCTTCATGTGGGGTACATAGCCCTGTATTTTTCATGCTTCTACAAGGCCAAGTGCAGAAAACATGCAAATAAGATCAAGAACATCTATGGGTGATTGAAACTATCAATAACATATGAACTCCAATTAAAGTGAGACATAAAGATTCTTGAAGCCAAGAAAGTGATCTACAACTTTCATGTTTTGAGTTTTACAAGATTTTAGCTACAAAATAGCTTAAACAGGAAAAATAGTTATTTGAGATTCGCGCGCACGGTGCACGGTGCGTAGAAGAGAATCGCACACGCGGCACATAGCACGCGACAAAGAATCGTGCACGCGACGCACGACACGCAAAAACGAATCGTACGGCAAGGAATTGTGCACGCGGTACACTGCACACGGTAGAGAATAGCGTATGTGGCGCATGGCGTGCGACAATGAATCGTGCACGCAGCGCATGATGCGCTGTAGAGAATAGCGCACGCGACGCACGGCGCACGACAAATAATAGCACACGCGGAACATGACACGTGACAACTAATCATGCACACGATGTATGGCTTGCGACAGAGAATAGCACACACAGCGCATGACGTACGGCAAGGAATGGTGCGGGCGCACGGGCACGCAATGCGCGGGGCACGGAAGCATGACACACGGAAGAAGAAATATGCAAGCGTACGTCGCACAAAATGTGCCGTACATGGGTGCACGAATTGTGGGGCACGGATGCACGGCGTACGGGCACGTGAAATAAAAGTGCGCGTAAGGTACTATTCATCGTCCCGACAACACCGAAGATGTGTGGGGACCATGAGCACGAGAATGGTCGTAACTTCCTCAAAACAAGTCAAAATCAAGCGATTCAAAACCCAAACTTGGGTAGAATTGAATTCCCCACAATATTAAACCATAGATTTTGAAAATACCAAGTTTTTAGAGATCTAATAAAAAAAGAAAACCTTAAAACTTAGATCTACAAAAATATACTCAACAAAACCAAAAAATCCCAAGTTCTAAAGATGCTTAGAATCATGCAAGGAAGAGAATAGAATAACAAAAAAAATGGAAATCCATCATGTTCTCCATAGAGCAAGTTATACTTGCCTTAGGTTGGTGGAAGGAGTAATGGAGAAGGAGAGGAGTTAATAAGAAATAATGAGAGGAGAGAGAAGAAGTTGTATAGATACCAAGCCATGCCATGTTAACCCAATCCAAACCAAGCCAAGCCAACATGTCATGATGAACCAAGGTGAACCAAAACAAAACTAAACCAAGCCAAGATTAAGCAAGATAAGTCTAAATACGGATCACCTGACAATGTCAGAAATTCGTACAAGTATACTAAAAATAAAATGGGAGTGACAAGGTTCATTGCTAGTCTCCTGAACCGTTTGATAAATTCACGAGCTGGCTCTTTATTATCCTACTTCATTGCAATAAGCTTCGACATGAAGACATCACCTGTTCCCTCATAGAATCTGGTCAGGAACAATTTCTTTAAGTCTTTGAAGGTTTTAATACAATCATCAGGCATATTGCAAAACCATTCGAAGGCTACTCCCTTCAGGGTGCCAATAAACAATTTAGACCAAAGCCTCATTATTATTTGGTATGTGAATGGTCTGGAAGTTAAAGTATGTCAAATACTGTCTGGATGAGCCTGTTACGTTATAAGGAATCAATGATTGGGGCTTGCAGTTTGGAGGACAAACCACATCATTCTATTCTGAAGGATAAGGGTAGGACATTCCCATTTGATGGAGCTCATCTTTTAAAGTCATATTATCTAATCGAGCATTGATACCTTGAATGGCTTCTAGAGTATCAATTGGCTGACTAGTAGAGGTTGATTGTATGATAGTTGGTTGTGCCTGTTGCAATACTGGCGTAGATACATTTTTACCTCTCGGTGGTGGATTATGGATCAACGATACCCCAGTTGTATCTTGATAGGCAGAAGGTTGAGTTGATAGATGAGGTTGATGTAGAGTTATTTGTAGGTTCATAGTTATTTGCACCTGTTGTATCATCATCATAATATTTTGTAGCATGTTCTCGATATTGTCAATTCTCTGTCGATCATTACTTCCTCCTTCTTCATTACCAGTCACATACATAGACGTTGTATATAGACTACCAAATAGAGAAGTATACAAGGAAGCATTAATAGAGTTAGTACTACTCGACCCAGACTATGAGACTGCATCATCTTTTTCTAAAATCCAAAGTACTCTATCATCAGACTCAGATGTAAAATGATAAAAAAACTGGGAGAGTGGCACCCCCATTATTATCTTGGTCCGAAACTTTAGGTATGCCAGAAGAATGTCTAGATCGAGAACGAGTTCCTTGATAAACACCTTCTAGTAAAGAGGCTCTTTGATGTCCCCTTGTAACCACCACTTTTCTGAAAAGAGGGTAATTTTGAACTTTTGTAATTTATATCATTTAATAATAGTATTTAAATAGTATTATGATTTTGGGGATTTTCTTTATTTATTTTATATTATTTAGATGGGTGAATTATGATTTTGGTTGTTGCTAGTTTAACCCTAGAGATTGTTGGACTTAGAGACTAACCATGACCAAGAAGACTCGACCATGTGACTAGATTGGCTAATTACATATTTTTAGGCTAAGGGTATTTTAGTAATTGTGCATTACTTGAATTTTATTAATTTATTAATTAAATTGCTTGTTGTGCGGTTTGATTGGTAGCTGAATTGGTGTTTTGGTAGTATAAGTGGTTTGACCATAGCCAACCATGACCTAGAACCCTAATGCTATATTAGAAATTAGATTTATTATCATTAGAATTAATTTAGTTTTTATTAGTTAATTTTAGAGTGATTAATTGATTTTTAGCCATTTTGACCGTTTTGTGATTTTCTAAATATGTTGACTTGTGTTGTGCTAGCAACTGGTTTAACCTTAGTGGACATTATATAGGGGCCTAACAATGATTTAGAATTGTCATTTTTTTTTTAATTTATTTTAGGCATTAGATTATTTTAAGGCTTTAATTGATTTATTTTAGCCTTTTTGCATGCAAGCCTTTAAGCCATTTTGACTTGGGCCCATTTCTACTTGAGAATGAGTTGGCCCAAGTGTAACCCTAACCCTAAAGACCCCCTTGGCCGTCCAACAACAATAACCCCTCCCCCTTTTCTTCATTTTTGGAATTGTAGCCTCCACAAGTGAACCCTAATAGTTTCTCCTCTCCAAAACTCATATTTCTTTCATCCGAAGACCGTTTCTTCTCAAACGAACTCCATTGCACTCGTCAGGAGAGGAGGACTGATGGAGAATTTCTAGCGAGGATGCGGAGGCTTTTGCTTGAGAGAAATCGGCCGACAGGACAACTGAGGGGCTCCATTCATTGAGTTTTTGACACTCAATAGGTAAACCCTAATATACCATAGTAAATCTAGAATTTCTTTCATTTTTCCATTCATATAGGTGCCCTAGACTTGTCCACAAAATTTGGTTGTATTTCGACTTCGTTTGATAGCGGTATCAGACACGTGTCGGTCCTTTACGGCACGTGTTCGACGAAATGCTGCTTAGGATAGAAAGTTGCTGTTTTTCGATTCTGTCTTCATGGATGTTTAGATAATATTATTTTGATAATCTTTGTGAAGACGGATTTGGTTTTGACAACGTATTAATGGCGTTTCGGGCAACGGACGCACGTGCACGGATCCCGTGCACGAGGCCGTGCGTGCCCTGCTGTCCGTGCGTTGTTTCTCGATGTACAGGCCATTTTTTTGTATGAAATTTCTTAAGCACATGGGGGCAACCTCTTTCCCCATGATCGTAAAATTTTACGGTTTTTCGTTGAGCGAGCGCGAAGAAATTGTGCGTGCACCGCTCAGCCGCACTGTGCATTCAGCCTAATTTTTGTCGCTAAAACGGACATCGTGCGCACACACGATGTAACGAAGACCCGTTCCAGGGCCTGGGACACGTCGAACTATACCTAGACTACCCGAAGAACCAACCCCGAGTCGTGGCGTGGCCCGAAGAGCGAGCCACGAGGGCGAAACCGCGCGTACAAGGGCGGGGAGGCGCGCGCCCGCAGCAGGCCGCGCGCGTGTGCGGGCCTGCGTGCGTCGCTTTGGCGTGGCGTGTTGCTTGTGGCCATGTCGTAGACCTACCCCAAGACCCCCCAGCTATGTGAACAAGCACAAAAATTTTCGTTGTGTATGCGGCGCTCAAACTAGCGAGAACGCACGCGCAAGTGCGCGTTAACACGCGGTATCGAAAAATTCCGATACGCGTTCTGTGGACATGACACGGACACGATTTCGAACCCGAGAGTATACGAGCGCATCACGTGGGTCGAGACCAACGTGTATGTCGAGTTTCGCGGGTTCGTTTAGTGTATATTGCATTTTGGGTCATTGTGTGAAATGGATGAGTTTTCTTTAATTTTGAATTTTTGAGTTAAATGCGATATTTTTATTTCCAGCTATTTAGCTTATAAAATCTGAGTTTTCAGGACATATATGAGGTTTCGGATTTGTGGGAACCAACGTTTGGTTTTGTTTCATATTTTTTCATCATTTATGAGTATATATGTTTTCTATATAGCTATGTATACATATATTTAACTATAGATATATAAAACCCCGTTGAAACCCATTGCTAATGCATACATGTTGAGAATGGGTCGAGGGGGATTTAGTTCCAGATTTTTGACTCTTTAAATTATCTCAAACCATTGCCAATTTTTCATTGAGCATTTGTATAAATATATATATATATATATATATATATATATATATATATATATATATATATATATATAAAAAAAATATATATATATATATATATATATATATATATATATATATATATATATATATATATATATTTATACAAATGCTCAATGAAAAAAAAAAAATATATATATATATATATATATATATATGTTCATGGACGGATTCTCCCTTCCCAGGGCTTTCACTAACACTTCTATTGTATTAATCCCTAAGGTCAAACAACCTCATACCTTTGGTGATTACAGCCCTATCAGTCTCTGCACTATCTTTAACAAAATCATATCGAAGATCTTATCTCGCCGATTAGCTCCTTTGCTACCACGTCTGATTTCACAGGAGCAGAGTGGGTTTGTGCAAGGTCGGGAAATAGTTGACAATATTCTTCTGGCTCAAGAGATGATGGCCAAGATGAATAAGAAGCACAGGGGATGTAACATTGCGCTTAAGCTTGATATGATGAAGGCTTATGATAGGGTGGATTGGAGATATCTTTTGAAGGTTCTTCGTCGCTTTAGTTTTCATAATAAGTGGGTGGATATGATGTTGAGGATTGTGAATAATGTGTGGTATTCACCTCTTATCAATGGGGAATCGACCGAATATTTTCAAGCTTTTCGTGGATTACGACAAGGTGATCCATTGTCTCCGACATTGTTCATCTTAGCAGCTGAAGTTCTCACTCGGAGTCTGAAACGATTGCCAGATATGGATGGTTTCAATCCTTTTTTTACTCCTGGTGGATGTCCTCCTATTACACACCTTGCATATGCAGATGATGATCTTTTGTTTTCAGCGGGGGATTTGCTATCAGTAGGGATGATCAATGAAGTTTTGTCCAGGTATGAAGCTATGTCGGGCCAAAAGATTAACAAACACAAGTCTTCGATATATATTTCTTCAAAGGAACGACCAGAGAAGGGTGATGAATTGGCCTCTCGGTTTGGGTTTCAAGTGGGTTCTCCTCCGTTTACATACCTTGGCCGTCCTCTTATGGCAGGCCGACGTAATGGGGGGATGTACGAAGAATTACTAGATAAGATCAGACATAAATTGGAAGGATGGCACAATAAAATCCTTTCCCCTGGAGGCAAATTGGTTTTAATCAAGAATGTGCTAGCTTCTATTCCAGTTTATACATTGGCCGCGTGTGATCCACCTGTGGCAGTGTTAAATAGGACTTGGTTGGGATGGGCTTCTATTGCTCGTACCAAAGATGAAGGTGGTTTCGGTGTTCGTCGGTTGGAGGACGTCATGATTTCGATGACGATCAAATTATGGTGGAAATTTATGACTCAATCCTCGTTTTGGACTCATTTTTTTAGGATGAAATATTGTTCTTATGAGTCTGGAACAAGTGTATCCCAATAAAGTGGTCGATCTTTTGTTGGCGTATGTTGCATGAAAAATTACCAACTGATGATAACATATCCAGGCTTGGGTATAGTATGGCATCGAAATGCCATTGTTGTGTTGATCCTTCCTCTGAAAACATGGCACATATATTTCATGAAGGGGAGTTAGCTGCTAAAGTTTGGGCCTCGGTTCAACAAGCATATGGGATCAGGACGAGCGGCAGTACACTGCTACATAGACTTCGTTCTTGGTGGAGAAAGAAGAAGAAGAAGCACAAGAAAGAGATTGTGGTGGCAGCGGTTATATGGGTGCTGTGGAAAAATAGGAATAAATGGCACTATGAGCAGTATTCTTATGGAGCGGACAGGATGATTAGGGAAGTTTGTAGGCAGGTTGACAAGGCTTCTGTTAAGTGTAATCACAAATGATCTTGTAACCTGAGTTGGTACTCAATATTTTGAATGAATAAAATCTAGTTTTCCTTATATATATATATATATATATATATATATATATATATATATAAAATATATATATATATATATATATATATATATATATATTTCTTATTTTGTATATATGTATATAATAGTATATTAAGTTAGGATATACCATGGTTGTGTTTGCTGTTTTTAATCTCAGAATTCACCCCATTTCAGTAAGCTCCAGCACACACACACACACACACACACACACACACACACACACACACACACACACACACACACCATCATTTGTTAGAATTAAGGTTGATTTGAATTGTAAAATACACGTGTGTATATATGCCTATATGTATATAGATATTTATGCTTGATAACTCTCTTAGAATAGATTGTAGTTGTGTATATAACTATAGGAGCCCTAGGACAGATTTGGTTTATCATTTTGAGCCTAGTTTAGTCGAATTGGCCGACAAGTTGCCAAATTGACAAAAGTCAACTTTGGGTCAAACTTGATCCAATTCAACTCAAACGAACTCCAAATGACCTAGAATTTTGTGTATGACCTAGAATTTTGTGTATGACATGGAAATTAGTAGACGGACTAGTTGACCCAGGTTTGACCAAGTTTGACCAGCGTTGACCGGGGTTGACCAGAGTTTACCGAGGGTTAACTTTGACCAAAATGGACCTAGAAGCATGTAGTCTTGTATTGTAGCTATTTCTTTTGATATTTTAGACTTGGTTGTGACATGTGTATACTTTAAATAGGTTTATATTGCCCCAATTAGCTACACTTCATCATCAGCAGTTTAGTTTGCCAGGCGAGTACATTCTCTGATCTTTTTATTATTCTTTGGATATGTTCTCTTGTTATAGACTAGTATACTTGATGATGACACGATGTTCACACGGATTAGTACCCTATGGATCTTTTCATGCGATGGTATCCCCCCGGATACATCGAGTATATCATGTTCATGTACTTTATCATGGCCATCATGTACTCCATTTATTCATATTTTTCCATGTGCACTCATATGTTATTCATTTACACTCATGACCATATGAGCTCCATGTATAAAGTAGTTGTTATCCATTTGCAATAACATAACATATATTAATCCTTGTGTATTGTTTGGGGGCAGGGAGAGTGTAGTTGGTTATGTGATCATTATCCCCAATAGGTATCCATGTGCACTCTATAGCTGTATCCATGTGCAACCCAAACCGTTTACATAACCAATTCATGCCCTAAATCACGTAGAAGGTTACGTTTCTCTATTTATCATATTATATCTCATTCTTATAGTCTCTCTCTTGTTGATTCTCTTTACAACGATTCTTGTATAGTTTTCTATAACTTGCTTTATATGTCCAATCCTAATATAAACTTTTGTGAAAGATATGTGCTCGTTCCGTCCTGACTGAGCATGTTGAAAATTTTACAGGTGATGATGAAGAGTTCTGCCTTACTTATTATGGCATTGGCTTAGATGGCACTGGTGACGTGGACCCTCAGGAGGATCCCACAATCGATGAGGGCTTGCCCATAGTCTAGCTGTGACTTAGTGTTTATTACCTTTCTATTTGAGACTTTATGAGTTGTACTTGAGATTTATTCTGGTGGTTTACACCTAGACTTCTATTTATGTTGTGGCTCTCTTGTGATTCTTTCTATTCTATTCCATCTTAGTATCGTGATTGAGTACTTATTATTTTACTCTCCATTCGGAGTTTATTCTAGACTGTGTTAGATATTGTGACTCAGGACAGTGTTCTACCGCCGACACTGTGGCGTAGGCTGGGGGTATTCACTTCTCGTGCCCTTTCACTGGGTGCGGGTCATGACACGTTTTTAGTGGTGTCCCATGCAGGTCGTCAGTCCTATCACAACTAGTGTGATTCGTAGTGGTACTCGAACTAGAGTATCATTACAGCCTGGAGTAGGATATAAGATATAAGTTAAGGTACTCAATCACATTAGGAAAACTCTTATCAAATTCTTGCTGTTAATTGTCTCCTTTTCCTTTTGAAAACAACTGTCCTCCTTTGATAATTTTGCTTCTTTTTCAGTAATTGATTCCTTGTTTGATCTGTCTTCAAGATAGTTATGGAGACATGATTTCATCTCTCCGGTACATGCATGACCAGATTCGCATTAGTGCGATGTCGTGATAGTACGACAATTTAGTTGTACTACTACGAGCCTGCTATAGGGTATAGGAAGCAAAGTGTTAGAATGAGAGGATAACCAATCATTGTTAGGATTCCTGGGATGACCCCTGAGAGTCTTATTTTAACTTTGATCTGAAATCTTTTTCCTAATCTGATTCACCCATTACTCATTTGATTCACTCATTACTCCTTGTTATTGAATTTAATTTTGATGGATTTATTGTTGAATCTTGAACCTTGTTGATTAGTTGTTGACTTTGAGTTTGTATTTAAATATATTTAATTTATTTGGAATTTAGGATATAACCTGATAACATATACTTGATAAGGACAGTGAGAAAGGTAAATGTCTACTTGATTAGCGGAGTTAGAATTTATCGCAGTCATACTGGCTAGCACGACAAGGATGTAGAGCCTGATTTTAGATATATTATCCTAGTTATGAAATTTAGATTTTCTTGCAGCCATACCGGTTGGCGAGGTAAGAATTTTAAATAACATGATTATAGGGTGTATACCTTAGTTACGAACTCTATTGTTTATTGCAGCTATGCTTACTGGCGTGGCAAAATTCTAGCAACATAATTTTAGGAAGACGTGTATGGTTATCAGATTATATCTCAAATTCATTCATTCCTTTGAACAGATGAGCAAGAACAGGTCTTATCATTATTTCTTTCTTGTCATTATTTCTTGCATTCCCATTTTTCCTTATCTTAGTCAACTCTATCTCAATTATATCAATCACCATCTCATGTCTAATGCTGTCATCTATACTTTGGAACCTTTGAATCTCCATACCTTTTTACCTTGGAAAGGTCAATAAAGTGACGTAAATCATCTAGCTCGAAAGGGACGTAATTTGTTATCTCATGATATTCTAGGTAGGGATATAAAAGTTGATCTTTGATATAGAATTTGAGATAGGGATGTGGTAAAAGTGGGAATGAAATCAACAGATTTATATTATCAATCTAGGAACGATCACACACAGAGAAATATTTGGATGTAGATAATAGATGCATTTTTTAGCTGACGAGGATATTCGAGGTCGACAAAGTTGAGGACTTGGATAAATTTTGGTTATTGATTCTTGAGACAGTTACCTTAAGGCTATGATGTTAAATTTAGGAACTTGGTAATGGGGAAGAGTTTTTAACTGTATTCGATGGTAATACGAAATTGAATATGATATTGCAAGAAATGGTTAAGAGCAGAAAGAACGCAAGGATTTTTTTTAATTAAAGAATATATAGAAATTTTTGAGAAAATTTTAAAATTTTAAGGAGAATAATATTTGAGGGTGTACGTTGAAGGAAATATGAAGGTTGATTTTAATGGAGAATAAGTTTTGTAAGGTTTTGTAGTTTCAGATTGAACAACACGAGGAGAGTAAATTGAACAAGTTTAAGGATTTCATAAAACTTGATTTAGAGGTTTCGGATCTAATTTGAGACAAGGTGGAAGAATTTTGATTTAAAGATGGTTAAGTGGTTAATATAGAGTGCTAATAAATAAAAGGGTATGCTTCATGAAACATGTTTAGGAGTTTAAGAATTGAGCCTATGATGATCATGACAAGGTCCAATCTTCATAACAAAGGGTATCAATTCTTGGTGGTAGTCATATAAAGGTTGATTTTCATATTTTGACTTATGAGATAAGGATATGATTGACAAATCATGATTAGATAAGCTTGATGACATCAGAGAGAGATGATTAACTTGACTTCCCTATGAAACCTTGCCTTCTGTTTTTCCTATCAAAAAGGAGAAAATTGACTTATTCCGTATCCTTGAATTATCCTTTAATTTTTTCAATATCATTGAACCCTAACTCCATTGATCACGACCAATCGACTTTGGTCATATTTTTTTATCATATTAATATCTGGGTCGTACTCAATTGAATTAAATTTAATTGTGACCTAGATCTCCATCCTTGGATGCTCGTGCTCAGACTTTGATAACATTGTTTCCCATCTTTCCCAAATCTTGATTACCAAGAGATTGATCAACTTAGATCGTGCCGAGACTAACTTTTCTTTTATATATATCGTATTGGATTTCAATGTTCGTGCTTTAAACATTCGATTTTGATCATCTTTAGAATAGTAACCCTATATAGTTAATTCCAGTTGTTTTTTATATATAATCATCAGTTTTTATATATGATGATAGACTGCCTTACAGCCCGATGATTTACTATTTTTTTCTCTCTTATCTTTTCCAGGATGGCACCTACGACCAGAGTCTGTCCCCAGTGTACAGTTGCAATTTCGGATGAGACCGAGATTGTACTTCCCCCTTCTACTGCTCAGGAGGTGTTAGTAGCGTCATCGGAGAATTTTTCTCCATCTCCTATCCTTCAGGAGAGGGCTGCAGTTTAGCCGGAGACTGAGAGCCTTCCTTTGCCTCATGGAGTGCTACCCCATGCCATTTCTGATGGAGCTCATATTTACAGACTTCTTCAGGATATGCAAGAGGTACAGAGACTTCAGGCTGAGCTTATGAGAGAGCAGAGTCTCAGTGTCCAACTGTTGTGGGATTACATGCATTCGAAAGGAGAGCCTAGTCCCAAGAGAGCGAGGAGCAGTATATACCCAGAGCCTCAGGAGTACCCCGACTTCCAGCCTAGACCAGCCTATCCAGTTCAGATTCCTGTCCAACAGAGGCCAATTGAGCGAGTTCCTACCTGTACTTTCTGTAAGAAGCTTGGGCACGTATGGAAGGACTATAGGAAGAGACTAGGATTGTGCCTATTTTATGGGTCAGCTGCACACAAGATACGAGACTGTTCTACTACACTTGACCCCAGTCGAGGCCTACCTCCAAAAGAGAGTTCCAGCTACCAGACCTAGTAGAGGTGAGTTCTTGACCTATACCTTATCTTACCTTCATGATTGTAACGCCCCAGTCCTAAAATACGTAGGACTAGGACATAACCATGCCAGCTGTATACATACGAAGTATATAGACCCTCGTATATATACATAAGCTGTAATATGCAGTAACCAAGGTACTAAATCTCATCCATAAGATAAATAATAATATAAAAGCAACTTTGAATTTTGTCATGTATATAATCGTTGGGCGGAGACAAATCTACTACCAACAAGTAAGGAAGAATACATAGAAAATACAATGAGTTTGGCGGGCGAAGCGAAGACGATCAAAGCGCAATCATCCTCGAAGAAATAGTGACAATCATGGCCACGGCTAGAACACCTGCGAAAGACAAGAACATACATACCTGGCGGGATAACCAGGTCCTCAGAGGGACGTACCAAGATACATCAACATGCCATATAATACTGAATATAAAATATACCACAATCAAAGAAAGTGACAAGACACAATAAGGTAATCTAACCAAACTAAAGTGAATATGCAGTGAGAATAAACCTTTCGTCGCATGAGCCCTGGCTGTAATGGGATCTGGTATGGTCCCCACTTGGGCACCAGTGACCGAGAGCATGACGTTCAAAAATGACAGTGGCCAACCTGATAGGCTCATACCCGTATCTCCAGCGGAGCTTTCGGGTTACAAGGGAAGTGCAATAGAAGCCCATACGATAAGGAAATGTTCTCCCTACCCAATGTACCTATCATGTCGTATCCACGACCATGTAACACTACTAACCGTCAAGTCTTCTAACATACAACTATTGACAGTTAGACCTAACGCACGTCCTGCACGCATCAGTGATCAGCCAACACGTAAGTCCGTAGACTATATGCTACTCATAACTCACACATCTCGTGGCACAATAGTGTCAAAGTTTATGCAATGCACTAAGCTAGTGGTAGTCCCTTAACTCTAAATCCATATGCAATCAAAGGTAAATAACAAGGTACAACTAATATCACTGAGCAGGCAGTAATCAAGAACTAGAAATAAAGGAACAGTGATATGTAAATAAAATGCAACTAAAATAAACAGTATAATGGCAAGGTATCTTGCCTGGTGTTACGCTTGGTGTGGTGCGATAATCCGACAAGTCATGTCTGTCCCGTAGCCATGTTCGATGTGTAGAGATCCGAAGTCCATGAGAAAATATGCACGATTTAGTCATGATCAAGAATTGATAACTGATGGATTTGTAGAAAAGGTGTTTATACCATGTTTAGAAAATATAATAGCTAAACTAGATTTTTATTAGTAAAAATATTTTTTTTTGGAAAATACTTTAATAATCACAAAAAATCGTTTTAGGCTACCTCTATGTTTGTCAACACATATTTTTATAGGTAAAAACCATATTTTATTATTAACAATAATTTAGATAAATATTAGTAAAATCATATAAGGTTCTAAAACCATATTTTGAAAAGGCCAAGCCAAGTATAATATATTTATATATAACCTTGTAGATGTATTTTTACAAGAAAGTTTGAAGGATTTTTATATCTAAATACATAAATCAATAAAAATCATAATTATAACAAAATACTTACATTAATACTAATGATGTAATAATAATAATAATAATAATAATAATAATAATAATAATAATAATAATAATAATAATAATAATAATAATAAAATCAATAATAATAACAGTAATAGATAACACTAATAATAATAATAATAATAATAATAATAATAACTCTTAAATATCTATTCCTTTCCCTATACAGTGAGAGAAGGAGAGAGAGAGATTGGGAAAGGGAATAAAGTCGGGGCTCTCACCTACAAGCGGTCGGCGCGCTTCGGAGTTCGGCGGAGGTGGTGCTCGTGAGGGTGGCGGTTCCGGTCGGGAACCCCTGCGGTGGCGTCGGGTCAGAAGTCAGAGGCGGTGATGTGGTTCTCGAGGAAGGAGAGGGCGACCGTGGGGGATGCGATCGCCGGAGCTGGGCGGCTCGGATGGGCCGGTGGGAGGTGGAGTCGGGTCGGCTGGGCGGAGGAGTTGGGGACGCTAGGATCTCGACGAAGAGGTGGCCGCGCCGGATTTGGGTGGTCAGCGCCGGGAGGAACGGCGTCGGGAACACGGAGAGGATTTCCAGTGGGCGGCGGCGGTCCGCGGCCAGGGAGGCGGAGAACGTCGGTGGATCGGCGGGCATGGGGGTGAGTTCTGGGGAAGCGGAGGGGCACCGCCGACGTGATGGATCCGCGGCTGTATGGCGCACGCGGTGGGATGCGCTCCCGTCGGGCACAGGGACATCAGCGAGGAGCGGATGCCGGCGCGCCGATGGCTTGACAGGAAGGTGCGAAATCCGAAGAGGGTGGAGAGCGATCCCCGCTGTACGGTGCGGCGGAGGTGAGCGATTTTTTCGTCCTCTCCCTTTTTCCTTTTATCTGTTGGTGGTGATGACGGCGGTAGTAGCGGCGATAGTGGTGGTGCTGTCGCCGGTTTGGGCGCACGGCTCGGGAAGCCGGAAGCGGTGGTCGGCCGATGTGGGATACACGCGGTGTGGGGAGCTCGTCCGGGCGGAGGAGTCCCGGTCTGTACGGCACGGTGGCACACCGACTCAGGTGAGGTGTCTTCCCCCTTCTTTTTCTATTGTGTGGTTATGGTGGTGATGACGGTGGTGGTAGCGGCGATGGTATGTGAGGGTGCTGCCGGAACGGAGAACGGTGAGGGTGGTGACATCGGCGATGGTGTCGGCGGCGTTCTGGTGAAGTCAGGGGTCGGGTTACGGTGGAGGTGGTGATGATGGAGTTGGGGGCTGTGGTTCGTGGCCGGAATCCGACGGAGCAGGGACTTAGAACGATGAGGATGGTGGTCTTGTGTTTGGTGTTTTCGTAGTTTTAGGTTTATGGGGTCATCGTGTCCGGGTGTGGACACGGGGAGGAAAAATAATGTCTATGTAAATCTATCATAGTGGAAATGGTGGACACCGACACGGTGCACAACACTTTGTGCAGAGAATTGTAGAGAATAGAAATTTCTGGAGGAGTACCTCTCCTTTTATAGGAGGTAGGAATTCCCATTTGGATAGGGATTGGGATTAATTAAATCCCAATCAGATAAATCTCCTATTAATTTAAACCGATTTAAAATAACTCAATCCAATTCAGATCAAATCTTGATAAATTCTATTCTTCATTTAAAATATTTTTAAATAAAGTCAATTAAATCTTTTGCAATTTAATTTACCATATTTAATCAAATATTAACTAAACAAGATCTCAAATATTATTTTCATAGTTAAATAAATATGAAAATAATTAATTTAAAAAATCACTATAAATACTTAAATATTACTTATGAACTAGCTTTTATAATAACAAAATATATTAATAAGCAAATATCACATTTCGCAAATCTTTTGGAAATACCACAATTTTTCAAATCACTACTCATTTTTAAATGACGAACTAAATAACTCATTTTTAGAAATAAAAATATTTATCACGTATTATTTTGAAAAACTAAATTCTTCTATATATATAAAATCTCTAATAAAATGTTTTACAAAATATCTACCTCGCACATATTCGCACTCGGCGAGAAGTTACGAACGCAAATCTCGCATGCTACAAAAATGCGAATTAGTATACGACGCGTAAATACGAAGTAAATAAAAAAAATAAATGCAATAATTAAAAATTGTAGTAGAAAATTAGGGGGTTTACATCCTACCCAACTTAAAAGAATTTTGTCCTCAAAATTTAGGAAAAATTAGGATATGTAGGGTGAAGAAGATTGAAGCAGTATAATCGATAAGAATTTGATTCATATTGAACAAAAAGGCAATCAATTGTTTGACGAGAATGAAACGACATCTCAATGGCAATATGTCATTCGATCGATTAGAACAAAATTCCGATGGTTTTAGATTACGATCATGCACATGACAATCGATCAATGACTAAGCTCGATCATCCCTAACATTAACCTCAAAAAGGGCAACCTCACAAGTAGGTAATAAACTCCTTAATTCTTTGATATCATCAATATTCACTTATCATAAATCGTTCTTCCTAAGAATTACTTTTGTTCCACGTCTTCTTAAACAAATCAATATGGTTATAAATGTACTCTAATTTCCTCTATTTCGTCATAAAATTTTCGATAATCTCAAATTTTGAATTTCATAATCTCCATTTATACTAGTTCACTTATATATATCCTTCCAAGTTAGGATTTCCTCTAAAATTAAAATTCTAAAACTTTCAACCAATTTGGCCCAAGTAAAGTTAAAATCTTCTTTCTACACTTTGTATTATTGGTTAATGTACGATGCATCCATAGGTATATCAAAAAAGTCCGTCTTCAATGACAATTCTCGAAAACTAACCGTATACCTTCATAACTCAATCTTCTATCCTCATAATTGAAAATTTCTAAAATACTTATTAGTCTCTCTCTCGAAATTTTAATTTTAAAAATCTCATCTTCTTGATGGAAGAAATGTAACTCATCTTAACTTCTTATTCATAATCATCTTATAACTTAATTCTCCATGCATCAAAATGTAAAGGTTTCTTTCTTCAACAATTGGTTATCCTTGAAAAACTAATATCATCATAACACGATACGTTACCGAAGGCAACGTCAAAATTTTGTATCCATAATTTAATGTATAATTTGGTTCTTAACCACCCAAGCTTTTAGAGAAAAATATTTCACTCGATATGTTGTTACCTCAAAGTAAATTTGAAATTCGTGAAGTCTATTTATCCTTGAGTATTTCATCAAAACCTAATATATCATTCCTTACCTCATTGATTCGGATTTATTGCACATTTCCATTTATATCCCACCTATAGCTCATAATTTCATAATTATCTTAACCAACCACATTATTTATCCAGGCTGTGGGGTTCTCCAATCTAACCTTTACTAACCCAAGATTGTCATGATCAAATTTTATTTTGCATAAGGGAATCATACAAGGAACAAGGTGGCATAAACAATGGAGAAATTACAGTGAAGTATGAGAAAGCAATTTAGTTGGGAAAGAAGAAGGGTAAGGGTTGCAACGAGCGAAAGAAAAATGTTATGTGTCTAAGTGAATCGAGAGAAACATGAAAATAATGACAAGGGTTAAGCAGTCAAGATAAAACGCAAAGTTAAGCATTTAACGGATTTAGTAGATCGCAATCGGGCCGAAGATTTGAGTCGAGATTGAGTCCAATTATATAGTCAATGTATATCGGCACCATGGTATATGTTATAGTTAGTCTTTATGATCCGAAAGTCGTACCATAAAAATAGAGTACAAGGGGACGTGTTTTAGTGGGACATGATATACCTACATGAAGGTGAGCTCGTCTAGGTCTTGTATGTGAAATTTGTGGGAAGAAAAAGTCTAGTATTGTGCTCCAAATATCAAAGTCACGATAGGGAATGTAGAATGATCAAAAAAATAGAAAGTGGGTTTTCATAAGATACTAATTAATGCAAAAAAAGTTAAAGCACGAAATAAGATAATTAGAAAATCTCGTCGATCAAGTTAAGATAAGTTAGGGACACAGTTTCTAGAGAGAAATCAGTCTCCTAGATGAGGGTATGGTCAAGGGGATGGTTCTAATTACTTCTAGTTTCAAACAATTAGATGGTCATGAATAATGATCTAGATTTGAGGGAAGGTCGAGTAAGTCAAAGATATGTTCATCGGTTTGGTCGATGACTAACTTGAGTATATGCAATATCATAATCATAGGTGGTATGGTAATCAAACGTGGAATACTTCTATCTCACTAGGGTGACCTTACTTGCTTCTTGGTCTTCTACCAATATATGATCTAATCTAAAATTTCAAGTTCCTCAAAAGTTTCTCAACAAAATTTTCAAAATACTTCGCCAAAATTTCAATTATCCTAGACTGTCAACTTAAATCACAATTTTAAATCTCTAGTCAATCTCGAAACAATCCTTGTATATCGCAACTTGAAAGATAACCTTCCTTTTTTTTCTTTTTTTTTTCAAACCTTAAACTCATCATTTAATGGGTTTATCAACCAAATTTCATATTACAAATGGAACATTTAAATAACTCCCGAATTTAATCATATATCATTCAAATGTGAATATCTAGCTTCCAATAAGTCACAAAAAGTAATTCTCCCTTCTTCTCCTTTTTTTACCAAAATTTAGATATCCATAATCAAGGCTTTTAAACTCGAATCTAAATAACTTTATAAACCGTAGATCATATGAGCAAATTTAAATATTTTTCCTTCAAAGTCGATTCCATACCTTCCAAAAATATTTCAAACAAATTTTTTTACCATCATCTCTTCAAGCTCAAAATTAAATACTTATAATTCGTAAATCGTAGAATCAATTTAAAACCTCAAGCTTTCTAATAAACCGTAAATCATAAACCCTTCATATTCTTTACAAAATCATAACTTATAATTTAAAATACTTTAATAAATTCGAGATAAACTTTAACATATTCAATCCCAACTTGAACTAAATCGTAATCATGGGTCACAATTTAAAGATGTTACTCAATTCGGTTTCATATCCCAAATAAATCATAAACTATTTCGCTATTTCCAAAATCATAATCCATAAAATTATTTTCTGTCCTCTTGTGTATACCACCTTGTAATGGCAAAATAAAATTCCAACTATCCATTGAAGGCGGTAATATGCTACTACCCAACTTGAAATTAACTAATCCTTAAAATCATACTTTCTAGAAAAATAAATTTCTTTATAACTTAAAAATTCCAATGCATATTAATTGCCAAATACAATCTATCTAGCCATGTGTTTAAACTATGGGCATATACTAGTTTAGTCACGAACTAAGAATTTACGGTAGAAGGAGTCATGCAAGATGAAAATCAAGGAGGTCGAACGAGAGTTCGGAATTTGAAGTCAAGGAAGGATGTCAAGTAAGTGGATGAGATTTCTAGACTCTAATCCTATATTGCAGGTCCGTTTGGTTTAATCATGTAACCGAAACGGCAAACTAGACCTGCATGGACCATCACAAAAATATGTAATGCCCCAGTCCCAAAATATGTAGGACTAGGACATAACCATGCCAGCTGTATACATACGAAGTATATGGACCCTCGTATATATACATAAGCTGTAATATGCAGTAACTAAGGTACTAAATCTCATCCACATGATAAATAATGATATAAAAGCAACTTTGAATTTTGTCATGTATACAATCGTTGGGCGGAAACAAATCCACTACCAACAAGTAAGGAAGAATACATGGAAAATACAATGAGTTTGGCGGGCGAAGCAAAGACGATCAAAGCGCAATCATCCTCGAAGAAATAGTGACAATCATGGCCACGGCTAGAACACCTGCGAAAGATAAGAACACACATACCTGGTGGGATAACCAGGTCCTCAGAGGGACGTAACAAGATACATCAATATGCCATATAATACTGAATATAAAATATGCCACAATCAAAGAAAGTGACAAGACACAATAAGGTAATCTAACCAAACTAAAGTGAACATGCAGTGAGAACAAACCTTTCGTCGCATGAGCCCTGGCTGTAATGGGATATGGTATGGTCCCCACTTGGGCACAGTGACCGAGAGCATGACGTTAAAAAACGACAGTGGCCAACCTGAGAGGCTCATACCCGTATCTCCAGCGGAGCTTCCGGGTTACAAGGGAAGTACAATAGAATCCCATACGATAAGGAAATGTTCTTCCCACCCAATGTACCTATCATGTCGTATACACGACCATGTAACACTACTAACCGTCAAGTCTTCTAACATACAACTATTGATAGTTAGACCTAACGTACGTCCTGCACGCATCAGTGATCAGCCAACACGCAAGTCCGTAGACTATATGCTACTCATAACTCACACATCTCGTAGCACAACAGTGTCAAAGTTTATGCAATGCACTAAGCTAGTGGTAGTCCTTTAACTCTAAGTCCATATGCAATCAAAGGTAAATAACAAGGTACAACTAATATCACTGAGCAGGCAGTAATCAAGAACTAGAAATAAAGGAACAGTGATATGTAAATAAAATGCAACTAAAATAAACAGTATAATGGCAAGGTATCTTGCCTGGTGTTACGCTTGGTGTGGTGCGATAATCCGACAAGTCATGTCTGTACCGTAGCCATGTTCGATGTGTAGAGATCCGAAGTCCATGAGAAAGTAGGCACGATTTAGTCATGATCAAGAATTGATAACTGATGGATTTGTAGAAAAGGTGTTTATACCATGTTTAGAAAATATAATAGCTAAACTAGATTTTTATTAGTAAATTTTTTTTTTTGGAAAATACTTTAATAATCACAAAAAATCGTTTTAGGCTACCTCTATGTTTGTCAACACATATTTTAATAGATAAAAACCATATTTTATTATTAACAATAATTTAGATAAATATTAGTAAAATCATATAAGGTTCTAAAACCATATTTTGAAAAGGCCAAACCAAGTATAATATATTTATATAGAACCTTGTAGATGTATTTTTACAAGAAAGTTTGAAGGATTTTTATATCTAAATACATAAATCAATAAAAATCATAATTATAACAAATACTTACATTAATACTAATGATATAGTAATAATAATAATAATAATATATTAATAATAATAATAATAATAATAACAATAATAATAATAAAATCAATAATAATAACAGTAATAGATAACACTAATAATAATAATAATAATAATAATAATAATAATAATAACTCTTAAATATCTATTCCTTTCCCTATACAGTGAGAGAAGGAGAGAGAGAGAGATTGGAAAAGGGAATAAAGTTGGGCCTCTCACCTACAGGCGGTCGGCGCGCTTCGGAGTTCGGCGGAGGTGGTGCTCGTGAGGGCGGCGGTTCCGGTCGGGAACTGCTGCGGTGGTGCCGGGTCAGAAGTCGGAGGCGGTGACGCGGTTCTCGAGGAAGGAGAGGGCGGCCGTGGGGGATACGGTCGTCGGAGCTGGGCGGCTCGGATGGGCTGATGGGAGGCAGAGTCGGGTCGGCTGGACGGAGGAGTTGGGGACGCTGGGATCTCGGCGAAGAGGTGGCCGTGCCGGATTTGGGCGGTCAGCGCCGGGAGGAGCGGCGTCAGAAACACGAAGAGGATTTCCAGTGGGCGGCGGCGGTCCACGGCCTGGGAGGCGGAGAATGCCGGTGGATTGGCAGGCGTGGGAGTGAGTTCTGGGGAAGCGAAGGGGCGCCGCCGGCGTGATGGATCCGCGGCTGTACGGCGCATGCGGTGGGATGCGCTCCCGTCGGGCACGGGGACATCAGCGAGGAGCGGATGCCGGCGCGCCGATGGCTCGATAGGAGGGTGCGAAATCCGAAGAGGGTGGAGCGCGATCCCCGCTGTACAGCACGACGGAGGTGAGCGATTTTTCGTCCTCCCCTTTTTTCCTTTCATCTGTTGGTGGTGATGACGGTGGTAGTAGCGGCGATGGTGTTGGTGCTGCCGCCGGTTTGGGCGCACGGCTCGGGAAGCCGGAAGCGGTGGTCGGCCGATGTAGGATGCACGCGGTACGGGGAGCTCGTTCGGGAGGAGGAGTCCCGGTCTGTACGGTACGATGGCGCGCCGACTCAGGAGAGGTGTCTCCCCCTTCTTTTTCTATTGTGTGGTTGTGGTGGTGATGACGGTGGTGGTAGCAACGATGGTATGTGGGGGTGCTGCCGGAACGGGGAACGGTGAGGGTGGTGACAGCGACGATGGTGTCGACAGCGTTCTGGTGAAGTCAGGGGTCGGGTTACGGTGGGGGTGGTGATGATGGAGTTGGGGGCTGTGGGTCGTGGCCGGAATCCGACGGAGCAGGGACTTGGAACGATGAGGATGGTGGTCTTGTGTTTGGTGTTTTCGTAGTTTTAGGTTTATGGGGTCATCGTGTCCGGGTGTGGACACGGGGAGGAAAAACAATGTCTATGTAAATCTATCATCGTGGAAATGGTGGACACCGACACGGTGCACAATACTTTGTGGAGAGAATTGTGGAGAATAGAAATTTCTGGAGTACTTCTCCTTTTATAGGAGGTGGGAATTCCCAGTTGGATAGGGATTGGGATTAATTAAATCCCAATCAGATAAATCTCCTATTAATTTAAACCAATTTAAAATAACTCAATCCAATTCAAATCAAATCTAGATAAATTCTATTCTTCATTTAAAATATTTTTAAATAAAGTCAATAAAATCTTTTGTAATTTAATTTACCATATTTAATCAAATATTAACTAAACAAGACCTCAAATATTATTTTCATAGTTAAATAAATATGGAAATAATTAATTTTGAAAATCACTATAAATACTTAAATATTACTTATGAACTAGCTTTTATAATAACAAAATATATTAATAAGCAAATATCACATTTCACAAATCTTTTGGAAATACCACAATTTTTCAAATCACTACTCATTTTTAAATGACGAACTAATTAACTCTTTTTTAGAAATAAAAATATTTATCACGTATTATTTTGAAAAAATAAATTCTTCTACATATATAAAATCTCTAATAAAATGTTTTACAAAATATGTACCTCGCACATATTCGCACTCGGCGAGAAGTTACGAACGCAAATCTCGCATGCTACAAAAATGCGAATTAGTATACGATGCGTAAATACGAAGTAAATAAAAAAATGCAATAATTAAAAATCGTAGTAGAAAATTAGGGGGTTTACAATGATTACTGTACCCTACCATATTGTTTGTATGTTCGATACCTTACGACTACTTTGATATAGTATGACTATAATGACTAGATGACGAGACCCCAGACTGATATTACCTACCATAACCCTGTATGATTTTTTTTCAACTGCATGATTTAGATAAGTTTTTTTAAGACCATGATTGTTGGGGATTTGACCTAGAAAGAGTATGATCATCTTAATTTCGGGGACAAAATTATTTTAAGGAGGGTAGACTTGTAACCACCACTTTTCTGAAATAAGGGTAATTTTGAACTTTTCTAATTTATATCATTTAATAATAGTATTTAAATCTTATTATGATTTTGGGGATTTTTTTATTTATTTTATATTATTTAGATGGGTGAATTATGATTTTGGTTGTTGCTAGTTTAACCATAAAGATTGTTTGACTTAGAGACTAACCATGACCAAGGAGACTCGACCATATGGTTAGATTGGCTAATTACATATTTTTAGGCTAAGGGTATTTTAGTAATTATGCATTACTTGAATTTTATTAATTTATTAATTAAATTGCTTGTTGTGCGGTTTGATTGGTAGCTGAATTGGTGTTTTGGTAATATAAGTGGTTCGACCTTAGCCAACCATGACCTAGAAACTTAATGCTATATTAGAAATTAGATTTATTATCATTAGAATTAATATAGTTTTTATTAGTTAATTTTAGAGTGATTAATTGATTTTTAGCCATTTTGGCCGTTTTGTGATATTCTAGATATGTTGACTTGTGTTGTGCTAGCAACTGGTTTAACCTTAGTGGACATTGTATAGGGGCCTAACCATGCTTTAGAATTGTTATTTTTATTTTTAGAATTTATTTTAGGCATTAGATTATTTTAAGGCTTTAATTGATTTATTTTTGCCTTTTTGCATCCAAGCCTTTAAGCCTTTTTGACTTGGGCCCATTTCTACTTGAGAATGAGTTGGTCCAAGTGTAACCCTAACCCTAGAAACCCCTTTGGCCGCCGAACAGTAGTAACCCCTCCTCCTTTTCTTCATTTGTGGAATTGTAGCCTCCACAAGTGAACCATAATAGTTTCTCCTCTCCAAAACTCATATTTCCTTCATCTGAAGTCCATTTCTTCTCAAACGAACTCCGTTGCACTCATCAAGGAGAGGAGGATCTACTGAAGCATTTCTAGCGATGAGGAGGAGGCTTTTACTTGAGGGAAATCGGCCAACACGACAACCGAGGGGCTCCATTCATTGAGTTTTTGACACTCAATAGGTAAACCCTAATCTACCACAGTAAATCTGGAATTTCTTTCATTTTTGCATTCATATAGGTGCCCTAGACTTGCCCCACAAATTTTGGTTGGATTTCGACTTCGTTTGATGGCGGTATCGGACACGTGTCGGTCCTTTACGACACATGTTCGACGAAATGCTGCTTAGGATAGAAAGTTACTGTTTTTCGATTCTGTCTTCATGGATGTTTAGATAATATTATTTTGATAAACTTTTGTGAAGACGGATTTGGTTTTGACAACGTATCAGCGGCGTTTCGGGCAACGGACGCACGTGCACGGATCCTGTGCACGAGGCCGTGCGTGTCCTGCTGTCTGCATGATGTTTCTCGATGCACAGGCCATGTTTTTGCGTGAAATTTCTTAAGCACGTGGGGGCAACCTCTTCCCCTATGCTCATAAAATTTCAAGGCTTTTCGTTGAGCAAGCGCGGAGAAATCGTGCGTGCACCGCTCAGCCGCACTGTGCATTCAGCCTATTTTTTGTCGCTGAAACGGACTTCGTGCGCGCACACGACGCAACGAAGACCTGTTCCAGGACATGGGACACGTCGACCTATACCTATACTACCCGAAGAACCAACCCCGAGTCGTGGCATGGCCCGGCGAGTGAGCCACGAGGGTGGAACCGCGCGCACGAGGGCGCACGGGCGCGCGCGCGCGCAGCAGGCCGCACGCGGGTGCGGGGCTACGTGCGTCGCTTTGGCACGGCGTATAGCTTCATGGCCGTGTCCTAGACCTAAAACAGGACCCCCCAGCTACGTGCACAAGCACAGGATTTTTGTTGTGTGTGCGGCGCTCAAACGAGCGAGAACGCACGCACAAGTGCGCGTTATCACGCGGTATCGAAAAATTTTGATACGCGTTCTGTGGACACGATACAGACACAATTTTGAACCTGAGAGTACACGAGCGCATCACGTGGGTCGAGACCAACGTGTATGCCTTGTTTCACGGGTTCGTTTAGTGTAGATTGCATTTTGGGTCGTTGTGTGAAATGGATGAGTTTTCTTTAATTTTGAATTTTTGAGTTAAATGCGATATTTTCATTTCCAGCTATTTAGCTTATAAAATTTGAGTTTTCAGGACATATATGAGGTTTCGGATTTTTGGGAACCAACTTTTGGTTTTGTTTCATAATTTTCCATCATTTATGAGTATATATGTTTTCTATATAGCTATGTATACATATATTTAACTATAGATATACAAAACCCCGTTTAAACCCATTGCTAATGCATGCATGTTGAGAATGGGTCGAGGGGATTTAATTCCAGATTTTTGACTCTTTAAATTATCTCAAACCATTGCCAATTTTTCAATGAGCATTTCTGTGTGTGTATATATTATAAATATATATATATATATATATATATATATATATATATATATATATATATATATATATATATATATATATATTTTATATATATATATATATATGTAGATTTCTTATTTTGTATATATGTATATAATAGTATATTAAGTTGGGATATACCATGGTTGTGTTTGCTGTTTTTAATCTCAGAATTCACCCCATTTCAGTAAGCTCTAGGACACACACACACACACACACACACACACACACACACACACACACACACACACACACACACACACACACACCATCATTTGTTAAAATTAAGGTTGGTTTGAATTGTAAAATATACGTGTGTATATATGCCTATATGTATATAGATATTTATGCTTGATAACTCTCTTATAATAGATTGTAGTTGTGTATATAACTATAGGAGCCCTAGGACAGATTTGGTTTATCATTTTGAGCCTAGTTTAGTCGAATTGGCCGAAAATTTGAAATTAGTCTATTTTTAATTAGTTTATTCGAATGGTGATTTTAGATTTTTAGCTGGGTAGATTTGTAGCTCCCCTTCCCGAAAATTTGAAATTAGTCTATTTTTAATTAGTTTATTCGAATGGTGATTTTAGATTTTTTAAATAATAATTTAGCTAATTATTACGGTGGATGATTTAAATCATTGTGGAGTTATGGAGCATAAAATGATTATGAATTGTGGCCTGGGAGATGTAACAGTGTGCTTCGACTAGAGTACTAGCCATGCCAGGAGAAACCTAGCCATAGTGATGTCATAACTAGGAAAACCAGGCCAAGTCGTGACATGATCATTATAAATAGTAATTATTCATTATTAATATTATTTGATGTTTAGGAGACCGGTTATACCATTTTAGTCCGGACTGGACCCGAACTGAGCCCAAGCCCATGTAGGCATGCGGGACGTTCAATGACATTCGTGTTGAGTATTTTGGAAGGATCGTGTTGTGTTCCGTTTTAAATGATTTAATGAATATTCCTAAGTAATCATATTTTAATATTATAAATATTAGTATTGGTCGATAGTCAATAACATGGTATAAAATAAGGTAGTATACATTCTGGGATTTATCAGACTGCATATAATGGTATTTATACACCATTATCGTTTGTTGAATTTCGTTATTGCAATAATATTATTTTATTAAGGTTAATATTATATAATATTATTTTATTATTGGTTAGATTATCTTGTCAATTAAATATTATTATGTACAGTCATATATATATAAATAGGGCCTATACTGGGAATCGATAATTCTGGGGTTTTATTTAGATCTTTAGAGATATTATTATATTAGTATATATATGAATATAGATAGAATTGTAAATATGAATATATATATATATGTATAGTATTAAAAAAAAAGAATTGAAGCAGTAGCAGCCCAGGCCCTCGGCCACAGGGCCCAACCCCCAAGCCAGGCTTCCCGAGAACCCCAGGCCCCTGTGTTCACAGGAACAAACCTGAGCCCCCCCGACTGTAGAAGAAACCCGAACCCCCTCTTCTTTAAAAACAGAGAAACCCGACTATATACGAACGTAGAGAGCGAGAGAGAGGATCGAAGAAACCCTGACCTAGAGCCGCGTCAGACCCCCTGGCGACCTCCCTCATGACGGCGCACGCCGCCCCGACGCGGCCAGGCGACCGTCGGCCGGCCACAGGCCGAGAACAGGCCGCACGCGCGTGAATGAGTCGGAAAACACAGCAGCGACGAGGCTACTTCACGTGGTGTTTTCTCCGCGCACGGTCGACGGTTCTTCGAACCGTTTGTTCAGGTATGGACCCTATATATCCCTCTTGATTCCCCTTTAGGTAGATTGTATTATTCAGCGCTAGGTTGCCCAGAAAATAGATGCGAACATGACTAAAAACCATTCGAAAATCAGAACAGTTTTCTAGTCGAAACCCTCATGTTTCGAGATAGATTCTGATCAACCAGTTAGGAATTTTAGAATACTTTTTTAAGAGACTTTTATACAACATGTAGGACTTCGAATCCCTTCTTGCGGAATTCGAAATCATCGACTGAGTGTCGAGAAATCGAATTCCAAAGTTTCCCAAAAATCTGTTTTCAAAACTTGAAAATTGTTCCACACGACGTGCGTCACGCCAATCGGGACGACGTGGTCGCGAACCGAAAGCATCGAAAGCTGCGTAACAGCTTCGTGGTCGTGTGGGCTTTGACGGAATTCAAATTGGTCGCGTGTGCACGACGAATTTGATGCGTATCCGTCGAAATTTCCCGTATCGGCCTCTGTGCAAATTTTCCAATTACTTCGTGCACGCTCGTCAGATTAGGACGAAACTTGTGCCAACAGGACCGTATCGTTTTTCTGGTCCTATACACCAAGTTTGGTCCGATTCTGAGACAGTTGAATCGTACGTCGTTTTGCGGGCCCCACTGTCCCGCTCAACGGGCGATTTTGTACACGGCCCGTCGGAATCCAACTTTGGATATACGGTTGGGTTCGTATCGAAAAACTGGATCCGTAAACATGTAGTTTGACGACTTTAGAGACCGTTGACTCTGGCACGCTTTTTGGTGCAAAGCGGGTCCAACGGCGGACATCGTTTTTGTCCGAAAATTACCGTTTTGCTCCTGTGTCCAGAATTGGACGTAAGGACAAGCAATCCTAGCTAATTGGACTATTCTGAGATCACTGGTATTGTTTATTTCAGCTTCCGGGGACTGGTGTACGGGTTTTGACTATAGTGGCACATTGAGTCGTTCAGATTGCCGGTTTTACCAACAAAGGACCACAGGCGAGTACAGTTTATTGTCTGCATTTCGATATTGATTTTCATTATATTTTATTGATTGGTCATTGGTTATGTGATTATTTTTCTATTATAAATTGTTGAGTCGGGAATGAGAAGTACCAAGGATGTGTGATCCGACCGTAGATCTCGTTTACTTTCATGCAGTAGATCTCGTAGACAGTATTTATTTTCATGCAGTAGATCTCGTAGACAGTGTTTACTTTCATGCAGTAGATCTCGTAGACCTCGTTTACTTTTATGCAGTAGATCTCGTAGACCTCGTTTACTTTTATGCAGTGGATCTCGTAGGTCTCGTTTACTTTTATGCAGTAGATCTCGTAGATCTCGTTTACTTTTCTGCAAGTAGATCTCGTAGACGTTGTTTACTTTTCATGCAAGTAGATCTCGTAGACCGTGCGGTGTAATGTCCCAGACTGATCACATGTCAAAGGTACTTCTAACGGTGGAAAGTATATTGGTCTATTTATTACTATTAATTTTTCTTACGGCTTTACTGTTATTTTCAAAACTCATGATTGATGCCTAATCTTTGTTTTATAGTCATTTTCTTTATCGAAATTGCATTCAGTGAATTGTGCTCGTTCCATTCCTGACTGGAAACCAACATTTTCAGGTTAGCCGTGGATTCACTTTGCTTGGGGAGTGACGGGAATACTTGCAGACAAAAGCCTAGAGATTAGCTAGATAGTCGAGTTGTAGTCATTCAATTATTTGTAAAAGTTTATATTTTTTTCTACAAATATAAAACTTGTGATCATTGTAAGTTAAATTAATTTTTGTGAATGAGCAGTATTTGTGATTTTGATCTTCATGGCCGTGACAGCATTCTACCGCCGACACTGCGACGTAGGCTGGCTTGGACACGTCTCGTATTCGTTTAAAAAAAAAGGGTGCGGATCGTGACAAGTTTTTGTGGTGGCCCATGCAGGACAGTTTTCGCAAAATAATGCGAACTCGTGATAGTACTTAAGTTAGTTGTACTATTGCGAGCCTGCGACTAGAAATGCTCATTCATGAATTAGAAATTAATTTAATTTAAGAGAATGACTAGGACTAGGAGTTCCTTATACAAATTTGCAGATGGGTAGTCTAGGCCATACAATTTAGGATAAGAGTTATTAATTTTGATAGTTTGTCAAATCTCCATAGGTACACTATTACCTCTTGATTGGAAGATATGGTCCAATGTGGATAGATTATTCACTTGGAGAGGCAGAACTTCCTGGAATTGATGATCTCACCTAGATGAATTATTCAATTCCTTCTCGTTGCCTCTTTAGATATCATCCTCACATTTAGTCCAAATTGCCTATTTAGTTCCTATTTACCCCAGGAATTATTATTTCTGATTGGGTTATCCATATGCGAACCTCGAGTTAGTTTCGATTCAAGTTTTCCTCAAAGGTTTGAATTCACATGGAATAGATATTAGAATGTTTGTGTATCTTTTGTCTTCAGTTATTTCCTCCCCGCTCAATCTTTTATTTTAAGGGTTGATAGGGCAAATATTTATGCCTTATTTCATAGTCAACTTGTTTGAGTCTCTAGAAGCTCAGGGATTTATTTACAGATATAGTTACGAGAATGTTAGTTAACTTATACTGGCAGGACAGCAGCGCACTGTCGCCATTTATTTAAACTTTGGAGACTAGGGATTCACTGCAGCCAGCAGCGCACTGGCAAGACACGACCCCTAGAGTGGAAAGGAGATTAGGAAAATATCGGTTATAGAATTTGCTAGAGATATGACTAGTGGTCCACTCTTGATCGTAGATACCCTTGAGCCAATATTGGATAGAGTTAAGAAGTGTTCGATTTTGTATTATGTTGAGTTACGAAACCAAGGGTTTACTACAGCCAGAGTATACGGGCGTGGCGTAGTCCTCGGTGAAATGATTTCAGACGTGATTACAAGTTAAGGATACTATAGAGGATAGGACAGTGCCCTGTGTGTTCCATAAGATCCGAAGCCAATATTGGTGGAAGTTTGTAAGTTGGATAGCACGTCTCCCGATCTAGCATTCCGTGGTCCTTGTGACCTATTGACGAGGATATCGACTGACACTAATAGGTTTACCTAGAATATAGAATTTAGAATGTCCATAACCCATTAGTCGACCAAGTCCTTGTGAATAGAAGATAGTAGGATTGATTGTATAAGCAAGAACACCAGGTAAGTTTTGTTTCTCTCTAAACTCGAACTACTTGTGCCTCTTTTCAAAAATCTCGCGTACTTGTATCTTGACTATCTTGACCAACGCTACTATTATAGCCTAGTTTTTGCAAGCTCACTCTGTTCTCGAGCTTGATTTGAGGCATATGTTTAGTGGGGACGCCTGCTAACTTATTGTCTAATCAGAATCAGTGTATTATGGTCTGATCAACCATGATGCATTTGGTTCGCTCTTCGTTTAATTATGCTACGTGGATGGAGATATATAGGTATCTAGGATCTCATCCGCGAATGCTTGACAATTCCTCTTGAATTATACGTTCGCCCTTGAAGCACGAAATTGTGTTCCGTAACATCTCCCTTGAATTCTTATTGTTTTTGTCTTCACCGATTTGGAAAGACGAAAACTCGTGATTGGTAGAAAGATACAGAGTTTTCCCATGGCTATGTTGGTTGTATATACAAGTATAGCTGCCATCGGCTAGCCATGTGACTAGAACCTTGCCTTGAGTTACTCGTTCTCCTCTCGACCCTCAAACCATTTTTGAGACCTTCTAGCTATCTGAATTTGAGAATGATTAGAGTTTTACCCTTAGTCGAAATGCCTACCTAGGTGACTACCTATTCTTTAGAGACCAAAGGTTGCGAGTCTATAATTATTTGCTAGAAGCTTGTCTTAACTAGCAACCCTTAAGCCTTGAACCAACCCTTCCTCGACCGAAGCCACAGCTAGACATGAGGTGAGTGGACAATAGGGAAATCATTTACCGTGACACTCATCCCGAGATTGGTTTCCAACAAATATTACCCTAGTCATGTAAATTTTATTATTAAGACCTAACTAGTGCTGGAATACCATCGTCACTAGCTTAGCCAATACCATAGCTTAAATACCCTGTCATATTATGACCTACCAGTTGTCAACAGCAATACATCATCACTACAACCCTTGTGACGATAGTCTGGCAGGTTGACACAAATAGAATTCATGACTCAGTTGTTAGAAATCTTTTCATATGCTTTACCTTAGCGTTGGTTACCCCGTCAATAATTCTTGTAAACCATGGATGAATAAATCATTCTATTTTATCGACCATGCGTCGTTGTACACGCTCGTTCTCTATTTATTGAGAAACGATCCTTGACATGACCTATATCCACGGTATCCTGTAACGCCGTGCATTGTTCTCTTTTAACAAGAGTCGAGGCAATACCCGAACTTTTGGAATTCTTCTAGCCTCATTATTCCTAAAACCATATCCTAGCTTCTAAGGTGGGTAGACTGTAAGCCTTCTAAAATTTTTGGATATACGAGGATTACCGATTGATTAGAATAATTTTTCCATTAGGATGACAATTAGTGCCCATGGACTCCCACTTTCCATCTAGATCATTTTGTGTCCCTGGCCGTGTCAATAATATTAGAAGCACGAGACCAGCGATTACCTTCCAACAAATTTCATACGCAAGATCTAGACGAGTCCACCTTCATCTAGGTATATCATGTTCCACTCAAACCCGTCCCCTTGTACTCTATTTTTATGGTACGACTATCAGGTCAAAGGGACGAGTTATAACCCTTACCATAATACAGGTATGCTTTTCGACTCTCACAAGAGCTTCAACTTCGTCTCGAACCTTTCGACCCAATATATATGGTTGTGATTTACTCAAAGTCCACTACGCACATGTCACTAGTGTGCTATTCATTTGTGTCTTCTCGTGCTACTTAAACACAAAAGTCACGAGAGGCACATCTTTAGGGCTTACAGAACCTAGTTAACCAACCTGACTAGGCAACTAGCTCAACCACTTGGGTGAAAACTTAGTCTAGGTTACCTTAACCTAGGAGAAATAGTTTTAGGATCTTGTCCAGTCAATATAGATTGAAGTCCAAGGTTCATGCAACCGATGATTGTGGTCCGATTAAGGAACCCAGTAAAACCCATCCATACGTATCACCATAAGTTGGTCTATAAAAATCGAACTGTTTGGAATAGGTCCCTATAACCATTTTGTTGTCTCCCCTTCTTAGAAAGTGAAGTCATTCGTAACTTTTTTCCATCTACCTAGTAGTCGTGATACGATCTTGTATTGCATTTATAATCCTTACTCGTGTGTTTAAATAACCACAGGAAAGATCACAAGCTTGATTTCTCAAATTTCGTTCCTTTACGAAACCTTGTTTGAATTAGAATTTTGAGAACAAGATTTCTGTATTGCACTGATTGCAGGCCACTCTAAGTAACGAAGGGCTCTTCGACGTAGCAAATGACTGGATGAGAGTAACCCAATCTAGTGAGTAAGACTATAGGTTCATGAACACTCTTTCTGTCGGTATCCTTGGATACTTTCTACCGTTCTTGAAATTCATATTTATTCTTGATTATTTTTTATTTTTAATTTTCATGACCTTCCTATTTCCTAGCGACGAATGGTCATGCTTACTAGGGTTTGCCAATATTCTTAGCTACTTGTATAAATTGCTTGTTAAGTTTTTGGGTTGCTTGATAGATACGAGAGGATTTTTAGAAACCAGATGCCTAGATATCTGTTGGTAGGATTGTTAGCAACTAGTTAGAAGATTATGTGATGTTAGCTTGAGGAGTAGTGTGACCAAAGGTGGGTAGAAGTCCTTGATATTGTTGTAGTTGCCAAAATGGCCAATGAGGAGGATATAAACTGATTTTTTTTAGGAATTAAAATTGAGGGGATGGAGGTTAAGACAGACGTTCTTTTCGAATTTTAAGGAATATCTATGAATTAGAATTTCGAGGACGAAATTATTTTTAAGGTGGGTAGATTTGTAGCTCCCCTTCCCGAAAATTTGAAATTAGTCTATTTTTAATTAGTTTATTCGAATGGTGATTTTAGATTTTTTAAATAATGATTTAGCTAATTATTACGGTGGATGATTTAAATCATTGTGGAGTTATGGAGCATAAAATGATTATGAATTGTGGCCTGGGAGATGTAACAGTGTGCTTCGACTAGAGTACTAGCCATGCCAGGAGAAACTTAGCCATAGTGCTGTCATAACTAGGAAAACCAGGCCAAGTCGTGACATGACCATTATAAATAGTAATTATTCATTATTAATATTATTCGATGTTTAGGAGATCGGTTATACCATTTTAGTCCGGACTGGACCCGAACTGAGCCCAAGCCCATGTAGGCATGCGGGACGTTCAATGACATTCGTGTTGAGTATTTTGGAAGGATCGTGTTGTGTTCCGTTTTAAATGATTTAATGAATATTCCTAAGTAATCATATTTTAATATTATAAATATTAGTATTGGTCGATAGTCAATAACATGGTATAAAATAAGGTAGTATACATTCTGGGATTTATCAGACTGCACATAATGGTATTTATACACCATTATCGTTTGTTGAATTTCGTTATTGCAATAATATTATTTTATTGAGGTTAATATTATATAATATTATTTTATTATTGGTTAGATTATCTTGTCAATTAAATATTATTATGTACAGTCATATATATATAAATAGGGCCTATACTGGGAATCGATGATTCTGGGGTTTTATTTAGATCTTTAGAGATATTATTATATTAGTATATATATGAATATAGATAGAGTTGTAAATATGAATATATATATGTATAGTATTAAAAAAAAAAAAGAATTGAAGCAGTAGCAGCCCAGGCCCTCGGCCACAGGGCCTAACCCCCAAGCCAGGCTTCCCGAGAACTCCAGGCCCCTGTGTTCACAGGAACAAACCTGAGCCCCCCCGACTGTAGAAGAAACCCGAACCCCCTCTTCTTTAAAAATCGAGAAACCCGACTATATACGAACGTAGAGAGCGAGAGAGAGGATCGAAGAAACCCTAACCTAGAGCCGCGTCAGACCCCCTGGCGACCTCCCTCATGACGGCGCGCGCCGCCCCGACGCGGCCAGGCGACCGTCGGCCGGCCACAGGCCGAGAACAGGCCGCACGCGCGTGAATGTGTCGGAAAACACAGCAGCGACGAGGCTACTTCACGTGGTGTTTTCTCCGTGCACGGTCGACGGTTCTTCGAACCGTTTGTTCAGGTATGGACCCTATATATCCCTCTTGATTCCCCTTTAGGTAGATTGTATTATTCAGCGCTAGGTTGCCCAGAAAATAGATGCGAACATGACTAAAAATCATTCGAAAATCAGAACAGTTTTCTAGTCGAAACCCTCATATTTCGAGATAGATTCTGATCAACCAGTTAGGAATTTTAGAAAACTTTTGAAGAGACATTTAGAAAACATGTAGGACTTCGGATCCCTTCTTGCGGAATTCGAAATCATCGACTGAGTGTCAAGAAATTGAATTCCAAAGTTTCCCAAAAATCTGTTTTCAAAACTTAAAAATTGTTCCACACGACGTGCGTCACGCCAATCGGGACGACGTGGTCGCGAACCAAAAGCATCGAAAGCTGCGTAACGGCTTCGTGGTCGTGTGGGCTTTGACGGAATTCAAATTGGTCGCGTGTACGCGACGAATTTGATACGTATCCGTCAAAATTTCCCGTATCGGCCTCTGTGCAAATTTTCTAATTACTTCGTGCACGCTCGTCAGATCAGGACGAAACTTGCGCCAACAGGACCGTATCATTTTTCTGGTCCTGTACGCCAAGTTTGGTCCGATTCTGAGACAGTTGAATCGTACGTCGTTTTGCGGGCCCCACGGTCCCGCTCAACGGGCGATTTTGTGCAAGGCCTGCCGAAATCCAACTCTGGACATACGATTGGGTTTGTATCAGAAAACTGGATCCGTAGACATATAGTTTGATAACTTTAGAGACCGTTGACTCTGGCACGCTTTTCGGTGCAAAACGGGTCCAACGACGACATCATTTTTGTCCGAAAATTATCGTTTTGCTCCTGTGTCCAGAATTGGACGTAAGGACAGGCAATCCTAGCTAATTGGACTATTCTGAGATCACTGGTATTGTTTATTTCAGCTTCCGGGGACTATTGTACGGGTTTTGACTATAGTGGCACATTGAGTAGTTCAGATTGCCGGTTTCACCAGCAAAGGACCACAGGCGAGTACAGTTTATTGTCTGCATTTTGATATTGATTTTCACTATATTTCATTGATTGGTCATTGGTTATGTGATTATTTTTCTATTATAAATTGTTGAGTCGGGAATGAGAAGTACCAAGGATGTGTGATCCGACCGTAGATCTCGTTTACTTTCATGCAGTAGATCTCGTAGACAGTGTTTATTTTCATGCAGTAGATCTCGTAGACAGTGTTTACTTTCATGCAGTAGATCTCGTAGAACTCGTTTACTTTTATGCAGTAGATCTCGTAGACCTCGTTTACTTTTATGCAGTGGATCTCGTAGATCTCGTTTACTTTTATGCAGTAGATCTCGGAGATCTCGTTTACTTTTCTGTAAGTAGATCTCGTAGACATTGTTTACTTTTTATGCAAGTAGATCTCGTAGACCGTGCGGTGTAATATCCCAGACTGATCACATGTCAAAGGTACTTCTAACGGTGGAAAGTATATTGGTCTATTTATTACTATTGATTTTTCTTACGGCTTTACTGTTATTTTCAAAACTCATGATTGATGCCTAATCTTTGTTTTATAGTCATTTTCTTTATTGAAATTGCATTCAGTGAATTGTACTCGTTCCATTCCTGACTGGAAACCAATATTTTCAGGTTAGCCGTGGATTCACTTAGCTTGGGGAGTGACGGGAATACTTACAGACAAAAGCCTAGAGATTAGCTAGATAGTCGAGTTGTAGTCATTCAATTATTTGTACAAGTTTATATTTTTTTCTACAAATATAAAACTTGTGATCATTGTAAGTTAAATTAATTTTTGTGAATGAGCAGTATTTGTGATTTTGATCTTCATGGCCATGACAGCGTTCTACCGCCGACACTGCGGCGTAGGCTGGCTTGGACATGTCTCGTATCCGTTTAAAAAAAAAATGGGTGATCTAGTATTCTAAACGTTTCTTCTTTTAAAGTTTTTGGATGTCGGCTCAGGTTTGGGTTCTCCTTACCTTTTTCGTATCCGTTCTCGGCGCAGAAGAACCCAAACCTGAGCCGACCGTGCTCGGCACAGTCCCCGTGCCGAGGCCCCGCGAGCGTCCGACGTCTCCAGATCCGGCAACATCGCATCGGTACCACCGGCTCTCCTCCGACGCGAATCGGCCGGGTGAGCACAGATCGGCACGCTCCGCGTGTAACCCTCTGACCTCCACCACCGGCTTTGTGCCACCATCTTTTGTCGAGACTTCTCCGGAGCCACCGTGCCCACCAGCGCCGCACCTCCTTCGGTCGCCATGACCGTCGCGTACAGCCTCAGGCCAAGCGATCCTCCCCCTCCGCGAAATCCCTGTCGCCGTCGTTGAGCACTAGCCGGGCGCCGCCTCCGCCGATGATATATCTTGCTGTGCCGGCCGGGAACCCTCATCCGCCCCCTCCGACTTCCCTCATCCGCCCGCCGCTGACGAGGCCCAGCCGCCGCCTCGGGCCGGCTTCCTTCGCGTCGTCCTCTCCGGAGTAGCTTTCGTATTCCCTCTTTATCTCCTCCGTCAGTCCGTGCCATCCTATCTTCCCATCGCTGCCGTCCTCTTCCGTGCGCCGACCGAGCAGGCCGAGCGCCCGCGTCGGCGAGCGCGTACGCCACTCCCGACGAGATCTGCGCCCCTCTCTCCTCTCCAACCGCGCCGCCGCGTAAGCCGCCCACTTGTGGTGCACCGCCGCACGACCGGGAGTTCGACGTTGCCCAGCGCCCCCATCCGCTGCCGGAGCTCCGCCTCCGCCGCCGAGGAAAACCCCTGTGAGCCTCTCCTTTTCCCCCTTTCTCTCACTTTTCCACCTCTCTCTCTCTCTCTATCTTTCTGTATATAAATTTTGGAATAAGGTTTTTAAGAGTATTATTATTATTATTATTATTATTATTATTATTATTATTATTTTACTTACCCATCTCTTTCACTGTTAAAATATAGAAAATAATTTTAATATTATTATTATTATTATTATTATTATCATTTATTATTATTATTATTATTGTTATTGTTGCTGTTATATTAAAATTTATGTTTGACAAAAAAATATGTTTTGTAAATAAAATCTTTATACCATTATCTAATCTTAAATATAGTTTTCACCTAAATAATGTATATTAATAAAAATAAGTTTACAAATGATTTCTTAGATTTTGTGATTTTTACTAATAAAAATATAGCTTCTACCAAAATTTTATTTTTACAAACTTGGAGTTTTTGCCTGAAAACGATTTTTTGATTTTTATACATAAATAATTTCAAGTGTTTTCGTAAAAGTATTTTTACGTATTTTTACAAATAAACATAGTTTAGAGATAATATAAATACTTCTAAAATTTGTATATGTATCCATCTCCACAAATTCTTTTCGCCTATCACCAGTTATCCTGACTAATCCACGTTCCTATGTCTTTACGAATTTGGACCGATGTGCATCGACCATGGCTTGTGAACTATTGAGACAAAACATGACTTGTTGGACCACCGTACCACATCAGGCGACCCACCAGGCAAGACACCTTGCCTTTACTGTTTAATTTCTTGCTCAATATCATGCATGCTTTTTCTTTATGTTGTTCTTTCAAAACTATATATCGATGCAAATTATTATACTTTATGCAATTGACTTAGAGTTAAGGGACCACCATATGTTTAGTGCATCTCATAAACTGTCACGATGTGCCAAGGATTGTGTGTGAGTTGTGAGTCGCATATAGATGCGGACTTGCGTACTGACTGATCATTGGTGCGTACAGGCCGTGCGTCAGGATATAACTGCTAATAGATTTGTGTAGAAGACTTGGCAATTATTAAGGATTAAACAGTATCATGGAGTCGACACATGTATAGTATCATTGGAGGGAGGGGACAGTTATTAGCGTAGGGGCTACATTTATTTTTATACACCTTTTGGGCCGAGGGTGACTCTTATGAGCACTACCTTCTGTCCAGGACCGATAGCATCTCGTATGAGCGCTACTTAACGCCCACTCTTTATTACTTGCTTGCGTGATTCCGTTACAGCCCCTGCTTAGAACGTTGTCCTCACAGTACATATCACATAGAATGGTTAGAAATCTTTACTCGTGCATACTTTTCTGTTGAGCTTTATTATTCAGTTTATCGGCATGATATTATGTGTCTTGTTACGTCCCTCTGAGGACCTGGTTATCTCTCCAGGTGTACTTTCGTGAATTCTTGCAGGTGCTCAAGCTAAGGCCATGTCTTCCTTCCTCCGTGATGATTGCTCTTGGACTCGTCACTTGCTCTCGATTGCTCTAATTTTTTCTTGTATATTTTTCTATTATTAAATTTACTTGGTAGTAGATTTGTCTCCGCCCAACTATTGTGTACATGACAAACTCAAAGTTGCTTTTATATCATTATTTATCTTTGTGGATGAGATTTAGTGTCTTGGCTTTCTACATTTACAGCTTACGTATAATACGAGCCGTATTTTTACTCGTATGTATACAGCTGGCATGATACGTATCTAGTCCCAAGTATTTTGGGACTGGGGCATTACATGTTTTTGTGGCGGCCCATGCAGGTCAAGTTTGTCGTTTCGGTTACATGACTGTACCGAGCGGGCCTGCAATATAGGATTAGAATCTAGGAATCTCATCCACATACTTGATCACCTTCCTTGACCTTCCTTGATTTCCATATTCCGACTCCCGTGGCTTCCCTTGATTTTCGCATCTTGCTTGAACTCTTTCTACCATCATCCTATCATATCGTGCTTGAACATGGTTAGAAAGATGACTACACTATTATATACTTATTGGTCAACCCTATAGCTAGAAAAATTATATTGACAAATAATATCCATTGAGGTTATATTCGAGTATAAAGGCATTTATTTTTCCTAGAGATATGATCTTAAGGATTAGTTAATTTCAAGTTGGGTAGTAGCATATTACCGCCTTTAAGGGATAGTTAAATTTTTATTATTACACGGTGGTATACACAAGAGGATAGTTAGATCGAGAAAACAAAATTTTGATTTACGAATTGTTGAAATGGTGAAATATTTATGATTTATTAGGGATATGATATCGATTGAGAAATAACTTATGTTTTTATATTGTGACGCATGATTTACGATTAACTTTAAAAGTTTGGATTGTAATATTATAAAGTTTATCTCGAGATTATTTAAGGAGTTTTAATTTTGATTTTTAGACAACTAAAGAGGATGAAAGTTTAGTTTGAGAAAACTTGAGGTTTAAAATTGAGTCGTACGATTTAAAAGTTTATTAAACTTTAAGTTTAAAGAGATGATGGTCAAATTTTTGTTTAAATATTTTGGAGTATGAAATCGACTTTGAAAAAAAAAATTTAATTGTGTCATATGATCTATGATTTACAAAGTTATTTAGATTTCAAGTTTAAAGCCTTGATTATGGATATTTAAATTTTGGTAAATTTTTTTTTTAATTTGAGTTACATGATTTGTGATTGATGAAATGGGCTAAGAGTTTATCTCGAGGTACATTTGAGAATTGGAAAATTTTATAAGTGATGGCTTATTATGAAAATTTAGTTGTGCCGTATTAGATATGATGAAGGATTTTTGGAATTTATTTAAAGGAAATTAAACTTTAAGTTATGATTAAATACTTGATGGAGTATCTTGAGATTTTATTTCGAAACTGTTGAGGAACTTGAAATTTGAAATTAGATCATATATTGGTAGAGGACCAAAAAGCAAGCAAGTCACCCTAATGGGATACAAGTATTCTTCATTAATTGCCATGATAATTGTATGTACTCGAGTGTAGTTAAGTCATCTGCCAAACTATGTGAAGATATCTCAATCTTGACTCACTCGACATTCCCTCAAACCTAGATTTTATCGTGACTTTCTCATACTCCATCTAAGGGGCTATCATATCTCTAGAAATTGTATTCCTAACTTATCATCTTTATTTCATGCTTTAACTTGGTCATTTATTTTGGGCGTTAACCACTATCTCATGAACTCTCACTTTCTATTTTAAATTCTTTTGTGTCATTTACTGTGACATGAATATTTGGAGCACAACTCTAGACTTTTCTTTCCAACAACTTTCATGCACAAGACCTAGACGAGCCCACCTTCATATAGGTATATCACGTGCCACTAAAACACGTCTTCTTGTACTCTATTTTTATGATATGACTTTTGGGTCGAAAAGACTAAACTACAATCTTTACCCTGATAGCGATATATTTATCGACCATGGATCTCGACTCAATTCCTTCAACCCGATATGTGATAGTGTTCTACATAATTCCTTAAATGCTTAGCCTGTGATTATTGTTAACCCGTGCCTTTTATTTTTGTTCATTATCTTAAATTGCTTAGGCCCTTAAATTTTATTTTCGTGCAGAAATTAGTATTTATTAACCAAACCCTATCACGACCATTGAGCCTAACCAATACTTTCTCTTAAATTGCTTTGATTTTTCTCTTCGAAAATTTTATTTTGCTCTGCTATTATCTATGCAACCTTTTTCTTGGGATTTAGATAAAGATTTGTTCATGACACCCTTTGGTTAGACATGGACTAGATTGGAAGGCATCATAAATGAGATTAGTGGCTTAATCAAGCCAAATGATATACGATTATGAGACAATAGTTAAATATGCTATTAAGAGGTGTGATATTATATTTTGGGGAGATTAAAGGATTATATATTTGCGAGTGCCAAAAGGTTTGAAATTAATCCAAAGTTGAAATGAAGTTTATGTTTGGTGCATAAGGGATAAAATTTTCTTTATGTTGATAAATAAATCTAAATTTTCTAGAAGAGTTGACTTTTTACTCCAACTACCTTGATTAAAGATTTTTAAATTTGAATTTCAAGGAAATTAAGGCTCGAGGAAATGCGCATATTTATGTTGGAAAAGAAGGATAGAGATTCATTGGAGATTTCTTTTGAGGAGAGTATGAATGGCGAATTCTATTTGGAGAAAATATCTATGCCTATATAGATATGATTGAGAAAAGTAAATTTAAATTTATTTTTGGACTTATCTAATTTTGATCATTCGGATAAGCGAATTCGATATAGGGGGAATTCAGGATTTTGTGAGTAAACTTTGGCGGTAAAAAAAAGGGGTGGATTATAAATTTTTTTGAAGAATAATAGACGAAGGGTTGAAAGCAAAAAAAGACATTGACATATATGTCGATGGTTATGACAATAGCAAAAACACAAGTAGAATTTTGAAGATTGAAAATAGAAAGGCCTCGGTGATTATGCAGAGAGTTATGGCAATATCAAAAACATGTTAGATTTTGAATGTATTGTAAGATCATGGTGGAAGTGATTCTTGCCTATTTTTAGTACACGTTATGTTGATTGAATTTGATAGTTGTCATGAGATATCTTTCAAATCATACCCATGAATTCATTTTCCTAGATATTAGTGTATTCTATTATTCAAAAATAAATTTCTTTGTACCTTTTAACTTGATCAAATTTCTGTTGCCTCAAACCTACCTACCCTATCTATTCCTAAATTTCGAGGACGAAATTCTTCTAAGTTGGGTAGGATGTAAACCCCCTAAAAATTTTACTACAATTTTTTTTGGTGTTAATTTTTGTTTTCGTATTTATACGTCGCGTACGAGTTCGCATCTTTTCTATTTGCTCGAAGAGTACGAATATGTGCGAGCGTACATATTTTTACTTGAAACATATATTTTTATTATAAAATTATTTTTATAGGAAAGTACATGTTCAGATAAATATAATAAATATTTTATTTTATAAAAGAGTTATTTTGTTCGTCGTTTAAAAATAAGTAGTGATTTGAAAAATTGTGATTATATGAAATGTATTCCAAATATTTTTATAAAAATGAAAATTTGTTTATTAATATATTTTGTTATTTTTAAAAGCTATTTTATGAGTTAATCTTTATCCTGATTTTCGAAATTAATTAATACTATATTTTAATATTTACGAAAAAGATATTTAAAATTTTGCTTTACTTAATATTTGAATTATTTTGATAATTTAAATTGGAAAAGATTTTATTTTTCTTAAATTAAATGGCTTTAAATTAAAGATAGGTTTTATTTATATTGAATTATATTTTAAACCGATTTAAATTAGTATGGAATCTATCTATTGGGGATTTAATTAAATTCAAAATCCTTATCCTAATGGGAATTTCGACCTCCTATAAAAGGAGAGGTACTCCTCCATAAATTCGACCATCCAAAATTTTCCACAAAGGTGCACATGTGCATCGTGTCTGTGTGTATCCCTTCCTCCATTATTTTCAATTACATATACATCACATCCGCCTCTGTGTCGACAACCCCGACACACGATCATCACCTCCACGTCGTCGTCACCAACATCCCCGTCTCAACCACCTGCCTCCATCTTCCCGGCATCCGACTCCGGCCACCACCGCCCCGAACTCCTCATCTGACTCCACCACCATCATCAATCAAATTCCGACCATCCCGCACCACAACTCCCATCACCACTATCACCCTCGTCACAACTACCCCCGCTCTCAGACCATCACCAGAACAACCACCATCAAATATTTTCGACAAACCTAGCCACTCCGTACCACCACCGCGTCCATCGCCGGCATCCCACAACATCTGACTCCGTCACCATCCCAAAAACCCCAACGAAGAAAAAATGTAAGGAGAACCCAAACCTGAGCCGATCGTGCTCGGAGCAGTTCCCGTACCGAGGCCCCGCGAGCCTCCGACGTCTCCAGATCCGACAATGTCGCATCGGCACCACCGGCTCTCCTCCGGCGCGAGTCGGCCGGGCGAGCATAGATCGGAGCGCTCCGCGCGTAACCCTCTGACCTCCGACACCGGCTTTGTGCCACCACCTTTTGCCGAGACTTCTCCAGAGACACCGTGCCCACCAGCGTTGTACCTCCTCCGGTCGCCATGACCGTCGTGCACATCCTCAGGCCAAGCGATCCTCCCCCTCCGCGAGCCTGTCACCGCCGGCGAGAACTAGCCGGACGCCGCCTCCGCCGACGATATCTCTTGCTGTGCCGGTCGGGAACCCTCATCCGCCCCCTCCGACTTCCCTCATCCGCCAGCCGCTGACGAGGCCCAACGGCCGCCTCGGGCCGGCTTCCTCCGCGTCGTCCTCTCCGGAGTAGCTGCCGTATTCCCTCTTCATCTCCTACGCCAGTCTGTGCCAGGCTGTCTTCCCATCGCCGCCGTCCTCCTCCGCGTGTCGGCCGAGCAGGCCGAGCGCCCGTACCGGCGAGCGCGTACGCCACTCTCGGTGAGATCTGCGCCCCTCTCTCCTCTCCAACCGTGCCGCCGCATAAGCCGTCCACCTGTGGTGCACCGCCGCGCGACCGCGAGTTCGACGCCGCCCAGCGCCCCCATCCGCTGCCGGAGTTCCGGCTCCGCCGCCGAGGAAAACCCCAGTAAGCACCTTTTTCCCCCCTTTCTCTCACTTTTCCACCTCTCTCTCTCTCTATCTTTCTGTATATAAATTTTAGAATAAGGTTTTTAAGAGTATTATTATTATTATTATTATTTTACTTACCCATCTCTTTCACTGTTAAAATATAGAGAATAATTTTATTATTATTATTATTATTATTATTATTATTATTATTATTATTATTATTATTATCATTTATTATTATTATTATTATTGTTATTGTTGCTGTTATATTAAAATTTATGCTTGACAAAAAAAATATGTTTTGTAAATAAAATCTTTATACTATTTTCTAATCTTAAATATAGTTTTCACCTAAATAATATATATTAATAAAACTAAGTTTACAAATGATTTCCTAGATTTTGTGATATTTTACTAATAAAAATATAGCTTCTACCAAAATTTTATTTTTACAAACTTGGAGTTTTTGCCTAAAAACGATTTTTCAATTTTTATACATAAATAATTTCAAGTGTTTTTGTAAAAGTATTTTTACGTATTTTTGCAAATAAACATAGTTTAGAGATAATATAAATACTTCTAAAATTTGTATATGTATCCATCTCCACAATTTCTTTTCGCTTATCACCAGTTATCCTGACTAATCCACGTTCCTATGTCTTTGCGAATTTGGACCGATGTGCATCGACCATGGCTTGTGAACTATTGAGACAAAATAGGACTTGTTGGACCACCGTACCACATCAGGCAACCCACCAGGCAAGACACCTTGCTTTTACTGTTTAATCTTTTGCTCAATATCATGCATGCTTTTTTTATGTTGTTCTTTCAAAACTATATATCGATGCAAATTATTATACTTTATGCAATTAACTTAGAGTTAAGGGACCACCGTATGTTTAGTGCATCTCATAAACTGTCACGATGTGCCACGGATTGTGTGTGAGTTGTAAGTCGCATATAGATACGGATTTGCGTGTTGACTGATCATTGGTGCGTACAGGCCGTGCGTTAGGATATAACTGCTAATAGATTTGTGTAGAAGACTTGGCAGTTATTAAGGATTAAACAGTGTCGTGGAGTCGACACATGTATAGTATCATTGGAGGGGACAATTATTAGCGTAGGTGCTACATTTATTTTTACACACATTTTGGGCCGAGGGTGACTCTTATGAGCACTACCTTCTGCCCAGGGCCGATAGCGTCTCTTATGAGCGCTGCTTGACGCCCACTCTTTGTTACTTGCTTGCGTGAATCCGTTACAGCCCCTGCGTAGAACGTTGTCCTCACAGTGCATATCACATAGAATGGCTATAAATCTTTACTCATGCATACTTTTCTGTTGAGCTTTATTATTCAGTTTATCGGCATGATATTATGTGTCTTGTTACGTCCCTCTGGGGAGCTGGTGATTTCTCCAGGTGTATTTTTCGTGATTTCTTGTAGGTGCTCTAGCTAAGGCCATGTCTTCCTTCCTCCGTGATGATTGCTCTTGGACTCGTCACTTGCTCTCGATTGTTCCATTTTTTTCTTATATATTTTTCTATTATTAAATTTACTTGGTAGTGGATTTGTCTTCGCCCAACTATTGTGTACATGACAAACTCAAAGTTGCTTTTATATAATTATTTATCTTCGTGGATGAGATTTAGTGTCTTGGCTTTCTACATTTACAGCTTATGTATACATACGAGTCGTATTTTTACTCGTACGTATATAGCTGGCATGATACGTATCTAGTCCGAGGTATTTGGGACTGGGGCGTTACATATTTTTGTGGTGGCCCATGCAGGTCAAGTTTGTCATTTCGGTTACATGACTGTACCAAGCGGGCCTGCAATATAGGATTAGAATCTAGGAATCTCATCCACATACTTGATCACCTTCCTTGACCTTCCTTGATTTCCATATTCCGACTCCCGTGGCTTCCCTTGATTTTTGCATCTTGCTTGAACTCTTTCTACCATCATCCTATCATCTCGTGCTTGAACATGGTTAGAAAGATGACTACACTACTATATACTTATTGGTCAACCCTATGGCTAGAAGAATTATATTGACAAATAATATCCATTGAGGTTATATTCGAGTATAAAGGCATTTATTTTTCCTAGTGATATGATCTTAAGGATTAGTTAATTTCAAGTTGGGTAGTAGCATATTACCGCCTTCAAGGGATAGTTAAAATTTTATTATTACAAGGTGGTATACAGAAGAGGATAGTTAGATCGAGAAAACAAATTTTTGATTTACGAATTGTTGAAATGGTGAAATATTTATGATTTATTAGGGATATGATATCGATTGAGAAATAACTTATGTTTTTATATTGTGACGCATGATTTATGGTTAACTTTAAAAGTTTGGATTGTGATATTATAAAGTTTATTTCGAGATTATTTAAGGAGTTTTAATTATGATTTTTAGACAACTAAAGAGGACGAAAGTTTAGTTTGAGAAAACATGAGGTTTAAAATTGAGTCGTATGATTTATAAGTTTATTAAACTTTGAGTTTAAAGAGATGATGGTAAAATTTTTGTTTAAATATTTTGGAGAATATGAAATCGACTTTGAAAAAAAAATTAATTATGTCATATGATCTATGATTTACAAAGTTATTTAGATTTCAAGTTTAAAGCCTTGTTATGGATATTTAAATTGTGGTAATTTTTTTTTAATTTGAGTTACATGATTTGTGATTGATGAAACAGACTAAGAGTTTTTCTCGAGGTACATTTGAGAATTGGAAAATTTTAAAAGTGATGGCTTATTATGAAAATTTAGTTGTGCCGCATTAGATATGATGAAGGATTTTTGGAATTTATTTAAAGGAAATTAAACTTTAAGTTATGATTAAATACTTGATGGAGTATCTTGAGATTTTATTTCGAAACTATTGAGGAACTTGAAATTTAAAATTAGATCATATATTGGTAGAGGACCAAAAAGCAAGCAAGTCACCCTAATGGTATACAAGTATTCCTCATTAATTGCCATGATAGTTGTATGTACTCGAGTGTAGTTAAGTCATCTGCCAACTATGTGAAGATATCTCAATCTTGACTCACTCGACATTCCCTCAAACCTAGATTTTATCGTGACTTTCTCATACTCCATCTAAGGGGCTATCATATCTCTAGAAATTATATTCCCAACTTATCATCTTTATTTCATGCTTTAATTTGGTCATTTATTTTGTGCGTTAACCACTATCTCATGAACTCCCACTTTCTATTTTAAATTCTTTTGTGTCATTTACCGTGACATGAATATTTGGAGCACAACTCTAGACTTTTCCTTCCAACAACTTTCATGCGCAAGACCTAGACGAGCCCACATTCATATAGGTATATCACGTGCCACTAAAACACGTCTTCTTGTACTCTATTTTCATGATATGACTTTTGGGTCGAAAAGACTAAACTACAATCTTTACCATGATAACGATATATTTAACGACCATGGATCTCGACTCAATTCCTTCAACCCGATATGTGATAGTGTTCTACATAATTCCTTAAATGCTTAGCCTGTGATTATTGTTAAACCGTGCCTTTTATTTTTGTTCATTATCTTAAATTGCTTAGGCCCTTAAATTTTATTTTCGTGCAGAAATTAGTATTTATTAACCAAACCCTATCACGACCATTGAGCCTAACCAATACTTTCTCCTAAATTTTTTTGATTTTTCTCTTCGAAAATTTTATTTTGCTCTGCTATTATCTATGCAACCCTGTTCTTGTGAATTCTTGGATTTAGATAAAGATTTAATCATGACATTCTTTGGTTAGACATTGACTAGATTGGAAGGCATCATAAATGAGATTAGTGGCTTAATCAAGCAAAATGATACGCGATTATGAGACAATAGTTAAATATGCTATTAAGAGGTGTGATATTATGTTTTGGGGAGATTAAAGGATAATATATTTGCGAGTGCCAAAAGGTTTAAAATTAATCCAAAGTTGAAATGAAGTTTATGTTCGGTGCATAAGGGATAAAATTTTCTTTATGTTCATAAATAAATCTAAATTTTCTAGAAGAGTTGACTTTTTACTCCAACTACCTTGATTAAAGATTTTGAAATTTGAATTTCAAGAAAATTAAGGCTCGAGGAAATGCGCATATTTATGTTAGAAAAGAAGGATAGAGATTCATTGAAGATTTATTTTGAGGAGAGTATGAATGGCAAATTCTATTTCGAGAAAATATCTATGCATATATAGATATGATTGAGAAAAGTAAATTTAAATTTATTTTTGGACTTATCTAATTTCGATCATTCGGATAAGCGAATTCGATATAGGGGGAATTCAGGATTTTGTAAGTAAACTTTGGAGGTAAAAAAAAAGGGGTGGATTATAAAAATTTGTGAAGAATAATAGATGAAGGGTTGAAAGCAAAAAAAGACATTGACATATATGTCGATGGTTATGACAATAGCAAAAACACAAGTAGAATTTTGAAGATTGAAAATAGAAACGCCTCGGTGATTATGCAGAGAGTTATGGCAATATCAAAAATAAGTTAGATTTTGAATATATTGTAAGATCATGGTGGAAGTGATTCTTGCCTATTTTTAGTGCACGTTATGTTGATTGAATTTGATAGTTGTCATGAGATATCTTTCAAATCATACCCATGAATTCATTTTCCTAGATATTAGTGTATTCTATTATTCAAAAATTAATTTCTTTGTATGCCTTTTAACTTGATCAAATTCTGTTGCCTCAACCCTACCTACCCTATCTGTTCCTAAATTTCGAGGACGAAATTCTTGTAAGTTGGGTAGGATGTAAACCCCCTAAAAATTTTACTATAATTTTTATTTTTGGTGTTAATTTTTGTTTTCGTATTTATACGTCGCGTACGAGTTCGCATCTTTCGTATTTGCTCGAAGAGTACGAATATGTGCAAGCGTACATATTTTTACTTGAAACATATTTTTTTATTATAAAATTACTTTTCTAGGAAAGTACATGTTCAAATAAATATAATAAATATTTTATTTTATAAAAGAGTTATTTTGTTCGTCGTTTAAAAATAAGTAGTGATTTGAAAAATTATGATTATATGAAATGTATTCCAAATATTTTTGCGAAAATGAAAATTTGTTTATTAATATATTTTGTTATTTGTAAAAGCTATTTTATGAGTTAATATTTATCTTGATTTTCGAAATTAATTAATGCTATATTTTAATATTTACGAAAAAGATGTTTAAAATTTTATTTTACATAATATTTGAATTATTTTGATAATTTAAATTGGAAAAGATTTTATTTGCCTTAAATTAAATGGCTTTTAAATTAAAGATAGGTTTTATTTATATTGAATTAGATTTTAAACCGATTTAAATTAGTATGGAATCTATCTATTGGAGATTTAATCAAATTCCAAATCCTTATCCTATTGGGAATTCCCACCTTCTATAAAAGGAGAGCTACTCCTCCATAAATTTGACCATCCAAAATTTTCCACAAAGGTGCATGTGCATCGTGTCTGTGTGTATCCCTTTCTCCATTATTTTCAATTACATATATATCACATCCGCCTCCGTGTCGATAACCCCGACACACGATCATCACCTCCACTTCGTCGTCACCAACAACCCCGTCTCAACCACCTGTCTCTGTCTCCCCGGCATTCGACTCTGGCCACCACCGCCCTGAACTCCTCATCTGACTCCACCACCATCATCAATCAAACTCCGACCATCCTGCACCACAACTCCCATCACCACCATCACCCTCGTCACAACCACCCCCGCTCTCAGACCATCACCAGAACAACCACCATCAAATATTTTCGACGAACCCAGCCACTCTGTACCACCACCGCGTCCATCGCCGGCATCCCACAACATCTGACTCTGTCACCGTCCCAAAAACCCCAACGAAGAAAAAAAGTAAGGAGAACCCCAACCTGAGCCGACCGTGCTCGGCGCAGTCCCCGAGCCGAGGCTCCACGAGCCTCCGACGTCTCCAGATCCGGCAACGTCGCATCGGCACCACCGGCTCTCCTCCGACGTGAGTCGGCCGTGCGAGCACAGATCGGCACGCTCCGCGCGTAACCCTCTGACCTCCGCCACCGGCTTTGCGCCACCACCTTTCGCCGAGACTTCTCCGGAGCCACCGTGCCCACCAGCACCGCACCTCCTCCGGTCGCCATGACCGTCGTGCACAGCCTCAGGCCAAGCGATCCACCCCCTCCGCGAAATCCCTGTCGCCGCCGGCGAGCACTAGCCGGGCGCCGCCTCCGCCGACGATATCTATTGTTGTGCCGGACGGGAACTCTCATCAGCCCCCTCTGACTTCCCTCATCCGCCCGCCGCTGACGAGGCCCAGCCGCCGCCTCCGGCCGGCATCCTCCGCGTCGTCCTCTCCGGAGTAGCCGTCGTACTCTCTCTTCATCTCCTCCGTCAGTCCGCGCCAGGCTGACTTCCCATCGCCGTCCTCCTCCTCTGGGCACCTGATATCTATGAGGGTTCACCTACCCCGGTGATAGCATTCCTTTCTATTGCGCCTAAAATCTCTATTTCTGTAAATATGTCACGTCTTTCTATTGTTGGTTCCTATGGAGGTACATTACAACAAATCTTCTTTTTCTGCAGCATTGCTTCTATGATCTTAGGAGCACTGGCCGCCATGGCCCAAACGAAAGTCAAAGCGTCGGCGCCGGCGAGCGCGTACGCCACTCCCGGCGAGATCCGTGCCCCTCTCCTCTTCAACCGCGCCGCCGCGCCAGCTGCCCACCTGCGGTGCACCGCCGTACGACCGCGAGTTCGATGCCGCCCAGCGCCCCCATCCGCTGCCGGAGCTCCGCCTCCGCCGCCGAGGAAAATTGCAGTAAGCCCTTCCTTTTTCCCCTTTCTCTCACTTTTCCACCTCTCTCTCTCTATCTTTCTGTATATAAATTTTGGAATAAGGTTTTTATGAGTATTATTATTATTATTATTATTATTATTATTATTATTTTACTTAACCATCTCTTTCACTGTTAAAATATAGAGAATAATTTTATTATTATTATTATTATTATTATTATTATTATTATTATTATTATTATTATTATTATCATTTATTATTATTATTATTATTATTATTATTGTTATTGTTGCTGTTATATTAAAATTTATGCTTGACAAAAAAATATGTTTTGTAAATAAAATCTTTATACTATTATCTAATCTTAAATATAGTTTTCACCTAAATAATGTATATTAATAAAACTAAGCTTACAAATGATTTCTTAGATTTTGTGATATTTTACTAATAAAAATATAGCTTCTACCAAAATTTTATTTTTACAAACTTGGAGTTTTTGCCTAAAAACGATTTTTCGATTTTTATACATAAATAATTTCAAGTGTTTTCGTAAAAGTATTTTTACATATTTTTACAAATAAACATAGTTTAGAGATAATATAAATACTTCTAAAATTTGTATATGTATCCATCTCCACAATTTCTTTTCGCCCATCACCAATTATCCTGACTAATCCACGTTCCTATATCTTTTCGAATTTGGACCGATGTGCATCGACCATGGCTTGTGAACTATTGAGACAAAACAGGACTTGTTGGACCACCGTACCACATCAGGCGACCCACCAGGCATGACACCTTGCCTTTAGTGTTTAATTTCTTGCTCAATATCATGCATGATTTTTCTTTATGTTGTTCTTTCAAAACTATATATCGATGTAAATTATTATACTTTATGCAATTGACTTAGAGTTAAGGGACCACCGTATGTTTAGTGCATCTCATAAACTATCACGATGTGCCACGAATTGTGTGTGAGTTGTGAGTCGCATATAGATGCGGACTTGCGTGCTGACTGATCATTGGTGCGTACAGGCCGTGCGTTAGGATATAATTGCTAATAGATTTGTGTAGAAGACTTGGCAGTTATTAAGGATTAAACAGTGTCGTAGAGTCGACACATGTATAGTATCATTGGAGGGAGGGGACAATTATTAGCATAGGGGCTACATTTATTTTTACACACATTTTGGGCCGAGGGTGACTCTTATGAGCACTACCTTCTGCCCAGGGCTGATAGCGTCTTGTATGAGCGCTACTTGACGCCCACTCTTCATTACTTGCTTGCGTGAATCCGTTACAGCCCCTACGTAGAACGTTGTCCTCACAGTACATATCACATAGAATGATTAGAAACCTTTACTCATGCATACTTTTCTATTGAGCTTTATTATTCAGTTTATCGGCATGATATTATGTGTCTTGTTACGTCCCTCTGAGGACCTGGTGATCTCTCCAGGTGTATTTTCGTGATTTCTTGCAGGTGCTCTAGCTAAGGCCATGTCTTCCTTCCTCCGTGATGATTGCTCTTGGACTCGTCACTTGCTCTCAATTGCTCCATTTTTTCCTTTTATATTTTTCTATTATTAAATTTACTTGGTAGTGGATTTGTCTCCGCCCAACTATTGTGTACATGACAAACTCAAAGTTGCTTTTATATCATTATTTATCTTCGTGAATAAGATTTAGCGTCTTGGCTTTCTACATTTACAGCTTATGTATACATACGAGCCATATTTTTACTCGTATGTATACAGCTGGCATGATACGTATCTAGTCCCAAGTATTTTGGGACAAGGGCGTTACAGAAGATCTAGTTGCTATATTTTTCTTACAGTCAGCACATACCATGTCTCTCTTAAATGATATTTTTGGTAGTCCTTTTACCAATTTCTTCGTTGATAGTCTTAAAATGGTATCCATTTTTTTATGTCCTAGTGTCATATGTCATAGCCAACTTTCATCTTGGTTAACTACTAGGCACTTACATGCACTATTAGTACTTTCTAAAAAGAACACATAAATATTGTCCTCCCTGATTCCTTCATAAAATGGATTACCAGTGGACATATCATATATAGAATATTTGTATTTAACAAAATAAGTACCATAACCATTGTCGGCAAGATGACTAATGCTTAACAATTATGTTTTAAATCTGTTAACAGACAAACATGTTTTATTACTGGATAGAGGGATATACCAACACTACCATTGCCTATTATATTACCTCTCAGATTATTTTCGAAGGATACATATCATTCTCTTTTCATCGATAGCGTTACGAACAAAGATTTGTCAACTTTCATGTGCTGCGAACATCTTCTATCGAGGATCTATTTGCTTCTAGCATGAGAGGGTTAGCCCACCTACAAGATGAGTAGATGTGACCTTTGGTACCCATATCTTTGAGGGTCTAGTATTGTTAGCTTTGGGTATCCAGGTATATTTATTCATGTCAACTAGCTTTTTTATTCTACAATACTGTGATATGTACCTGTGTTGACCATAGTATGTATAGATAATTCTTGAGTGTCTTTTGGTTTTGTGCAGACATGAGTCTTTTGTATCTTTCGTGGATACTTGTCGTGAAAGCATGATTGTGTGGAACATATGGCTTGCGTGCTTTGTTTGATCTTGTCCTATTTGGTATAAACTGTGTAATAGGACAAATCTTAGGCAGTGTAACAGGAATAACATGTTTGCCTAAATTTATCTCTAAATTTTTAGAGATTAAACAAGCTGCTACATGTTTCTCAGTCATGTCCCTCAGCTTTTGTTCAGTGTCTATTCTTAATCTCTTTTCAGAATCATATAAAACAAGCACTTTTGCATAGTTCTTTTCTCTCTGATCAACTGTGCATTGCCCTTCATGAAGACTTAGCTTAATATTAGGCAATCCTTCTGTGTTGCTTGAGGTAGATGTCTCATTTATGTCCTGTAATAAATTAGACAATCTCGCCACTTCAGTTGTGTATGCTTTTATCTCTTTTCGAGATTGCTTATACTTATCTATCACACTTTAGTATTCGTTAAGTAAATCGCTAAAAGCATCAGAGAGTTCAACAAAAGTAAAATCATCGTATAAAGGGTTATTGGATACGTGATCAAATGCCATTAAGCAGACATTTGCAAAACTGTTGTGTCTTTCTTCCTCTTTCGATTCACTGGCCTTCCTTTTATCCCATATGCTTGTATTTGCATACTTACGACAAGTTATTGACTTCCGGCCTGATCGTTCATATCGATGGCTCTTATTGGCTATTGGGCAGTCCTTCTTTATATGACCGATATTCTTGCATCCATAGCATATCATTTCTTCTTCATTGCTTTCTTAGACGTCTTTCATCTTTTAGTTTGACATGTCAAACCTTAAGAATTTTATAAAGTTTTTTTTTACCAGTAGGGCTTGTTCATCAGTATTTGACTCTTCGTCGTCAGTGTCTTCACTAGAGAATCTCTTAACTTGTACTTTGAAGGCGATAGATTTTTATTTTGGGGTAGCCCTTCAAAATCTTATAGGTCAAGCTCATGAGTTTACCCATCAGCGTCTCTAGTGACATTATGGTGAGATCATTTCCTTTAGTGATTGTTGTTGCATTCGGGTTCCAATTCTTGGTCAGTCCCCTGAGCACCTTCCTGATCTTTTCATAGTTAATGGGATCTGTAGTAGAGAAGATAGACGATTAGTTATATATAGGAAATGTGTGAACATTTGTGTGATTGACTCATTTGGCTTCATTTTGAAAGCCTCATACTCTTGTGTTAGTATGCTGATCTTGAGTTCCTTCACTTGTGAAGTTCCTTCATGAGTTACCTCAAGAAGTTTCCAGATCTCGTGTGAAGTGGTACATATAGATACTCTATTGAACTCAGTCTTATAAACAACATAGAATACTGCATTGATCACTCTTTCATCAAGACTGGCTTGTGTCTTCTCTGTATTCTTGTATCTATCATATGGCTTATCCATAAGATTACCATCAATCACTATTTGTCATAGCTTTTTGTAGCCGTCTATAACTATCAATCAAAGATTAAAGTCAAGTAATTTTAAAAAGAAACTCATTCATGTTTTTCAATATGTATAGTTTGTTCCATCAAATAGTGAGGGTCGATTTGTGGATTGCACTTCACTTGTGAATATAGATTTCACGACTGCCATATATATATATATATATATATATATATATATATATATATATATATATATATATATATATATATTATATGTATCGGATTTAGGGGTTAGTCTAGAAGATATTCCAGATTTTGAGGTATTGGAGTGGTAAGTTTGAGGGGTGTGTGTGTCTTGGCTTGGTTTGCTTGATCTTGCATAGCATTGCAGTAGTAGAGCCATATGGGCAGCTTATGGCAGCATATGCCAGCATTTTGCTTGCCATGCAGCATATTGCAGCAGAGAGCAAGGAAGTTATGGTAGTAGCAGCTAGCATAGTAGCATGCAGTAGCAGCAGATGTATTGTAACACTGGTTGTATTGTATTGCAACAGTAGCAGCAGCATCGGCAGAGTATTTGGGCAGGGCCTGACATACACTTGCAGAGGCTTGTATTGCCTCTTGGCAACAGGGTCCAAGTGCAGGAGTTTGCACTGGCCTTTAAGCCAAGTGTAGGGCCACGCCATGGTGGCCAGACCAGACTTAGCATCGGCCAATTAGCCTATGTGGGTTACCAGTTGGGTGTCCATTTAAGGGTAGTAACATATGAGTTGTAGGTAATGTTTGGAATGGAAAGTATACGTATAGGTAAGAGTGTACTTTGTAATGAGTTAGTAATGGGTTAAGGTATTGATATATATGTAAGGTAATGGGTTTATATAAGGCACAGTAAATGGTTAAGGCTTTGCCATGTGTGAGAGATAAGTGTTATAGTGTACTAGTATTGAGTGAGTGTTTAAAGTTGAGGGTTAGTAGGTTGGATATGGTTGGGGATAAGTTAGGAAGGCTTACCCCCTTACATGACTTGGATAGCCTATATGTATAGTATATACTTATTAGATGACCTTGTGTTGTATAGTATATATTGTGTATATGGGTGAGTTACGTATATATGATATATGATTTGATTTAGGATTAACCTAATCTAGATAGACTTGATCTTGACCAGAGTTGACCCAGTAGTCTAGAGTTTGACCAAAACCCTAGATATTGACTTGGGTTGACTAACAATTGACCTTGATTTGATTGACCTAGAATTATGTAGATTGCATAGTAAACTTTAATTACTACTATTGAACACATTATAACATGTATTGCTCTAGAAAGGGACATTGTGACTCCAGTTTAGACATATGTATTCATCAGTCGCACAGGATATCAGGCGAGTACATTCTCTAATAGTTCTTTCATTTACTTGCTGATTACTGTATTTCAGTTCTAGTTAGTTCTATTGACTCTCTGTCAACAAGGATAAGTATTTCTGGATCCACTACATGCGACACTCACCTTTTACATGTCTAGTCTCTATTACTGGAATCACCCTTACCGGAATCACTACTAGAATCATCATGTTCTGGCTAGACTTTTACTTTATTTTCGTATTGTTCTCTGGATTCACTTGTACTTATCGGGCGGAGAAATATTTGAGTAGACATGTAAATAGTCCCAAAACACTGGAATCATCCCATCTGGTCTAATCTGGAATGATAACAGTCCTACACTTGCCAAGTGTACGATAAGCTATATTTACCTCCTATCGTTTAAATGTCGATCTCGGTATTTCAAAATATACTGGTTAGTGTCATGTTTAGGACTCACACTGGGATCACACTTGACTATATTATATTGTCTGGACTTATATCACCTCTATTTTAGTTCAGTTAGTTTTACTTTTATAGTCTTCATTGCCATGCTCTTCTGATTCGTTATATTACTTCTCTTGTATTTTAAAACTATTGCTCTACTTCATTACCTGTCTCAAAATTACCATGCTACATCAATATAACTGTCTATAACTGTTTCATAGTCTTTGCCATTTACTTGGGATTGCTAGATGAGGTGTGCTCGTTCCATCCTGAATGGATATATATTTTTAGATGATTGTCCTAGAGATATGTGTCCTTGCTATGGACCTGAGAAAGGATAAGCCACATTGAGCCCTCACCTTCAGGAGTGACCAGATGACTAGCTTAGTAGACTTGTTCTAGATTTTCATGTTTGAACTTGAATTGTAATAAGTTGAGATACTTGACTTTGTATTTGAGATTGTTTCGAGATTATTATTATTTAGTAGTTTATTTTAAGTTGTTGTTTGTTTAGTCTTATTAGTTATCTAGACTTTTGTGTTAACTTATCGTGCTTAGACTATGATTGACTTTTATTATATCTTTACTTGTCCTCCATTCGAAGTTGAGATCCATGACAAGTACATTATATAATTGCGTGAGTTATTTAGATAGTGACCTAGTACAGCGTTCTACCGTCGATTCTGCGGCATAGGCTGGGCGCTGTTACGCACTCGTGCCCTAATGCCGGGTCCGAGTTGTGACACATTTTTAGTGGTGGCCCATGCAGGTCGAGATTCGCATTAGTATGAATTCGTGGTAGTGCGACAATTAGTTGTACTACTGCGCGCCTACGGTAAGAGATAAGGAATAGGCTTTAGCATGAGAGGGTACTCAATCACAGTTAGGATTACTTGAAAAGATTCTTGGAATGACCCTTCAGAATCTCGTTATAAACTATCTCGAAATTTGATTACAATTATTTATGTCTACTTTTTTTTTCGTTGTTGAATTTGATTCTTGATGTTCATTGTTGACTTGATTTTCAACCAAGATAAATCTTATGGGCTAGGTTGCCTCAGTTATGGAATCTAGAGTCTTCTACAGCCATATTAGCTGGCATGGCGAAGATATAGAGTCTAATTTTGGATATATTTTTCGGGTGTAGGAATTTAAAGTTTTTGCAGCCAAGCATGCGACAATATGAAAATTTTAAATACCATGATTCTAGAGGTATGTACCTTAGTTGCGGACTCTATGGATTATCACAGCCGTACTTACTGGCATGACGAGGATTCTGGTAACATGGTTCTAGATAGACGGGTATGATTATCAGATTACAGAATATATACCATATAGATGCTGCCCTAGTATAATGGAGTAAAATATCAGTGTGGATGTTACTTGAGTATCATGAAGTAGATAGAGGGAGCTAGGCCACCTGTGGCGTAGCATCATGCCCAACAGCATCAGAGGGATATACCCTAGAGGGGCAGGGCTTTTGCGTTGACGGCCGAGGAGGCCGACGCTATGGGTGACGTGTTAGCAGGTCTGTCTTTCCTATCATTCTTTCACATCTATTATATGATTCCATTAGTACCTGTTAGGATATTTTGTGTTGTGCTAGATAGTGTAGTGACCCTGTTCAAGACTGTTAAATCACGACCAGTAAGACCATAATTTGTATATTATTAGATATAATTTTCTTGACCTTGACTGTTGGGGGTTTGACCTAGAAGGAGTACGACTATCTTAAATTTTAAGGACGAAATTTTTCTAAGGAGGGTAGATTTGCCACCACCACTTTCTGGAGCAAAGGGTATTTTGGTAATTTACGAATATTTGATTATTTTTGAATTTTAATTAATTTATAATGTGCTAATTGTCATTTTAGGTCTAATCCTAGAATTATCCTAATCTAGATGTTGATCATGATCCTAGAGACTTAGTTAGAAGAATTCAACTAATTAACTAAGTTCTGAAATATCTAGATACTATGTTGAACCTAAGATATTTTCTAGAAAACCCTAATCTAGTTTGGGCCTTTTCTTAAAGGGCTAGAATTGATAACTTGAGAGGCCATTAAATTAAATTGAACCTAAATCTAACCTAGAAACTTCATGACCAGCCATGTAGAGCCTTCACTTCCTATATAAGTGATCATTAGCCCCTTACCTCCTTCCATTTGCAAACCATAACCCTAAATTGGTGTTCTTCCCTAAATTTTCCCTCTTTCTCCAAATCACCTCCAAATTGAACCAAATCAATTGCAATATAATCCCCTAGTGTGGAGGAGATCTCTTTTGGCTAGCTAGCAAGGATTGAGAGCAATTTGACCTTTGGAACTTGGTGGAGATCTAGATCTAAGGGCTTTTCATTGAGATTCCAACTTTCAATAGGTAATGACTTCTAAACATATTAATATTCTGTTTTTTTTTCATAGATGCATTCATTTAGCGTCCCCCTAGCCTTATGCTAAGTTTGGGTTCAAATCGAATCCATTTGGTGTGCGTATCGCAATAGTATTGGAGGGGTATTCGAAGTGCTCGACGAAATACTCCGTAGAAACTTTTGTTCTCTGTTTTGTGTAAAAATTATAGATTTGGAAAGCTTATTTTATGTAGATTGTATGTATATATGACTGCGTTGATTTTAATGTAATTTTTGTGTCGTTATTGGACATGGGGATACTGCACGAGACACTGTGCACTCTCCTGCTGCTGTCGTGTCCAAACTTACTGGACACGACCGGTTTTGGGTGACAGTTGTTGGGAGGGTACGGGTAGTCAATAACATGCGGTTTCTGAGGTTTGGCTCAAGTTGGTTGAGTAATCGAAGAGATATCCAACCAGCAAGTGTCAGTCCAAGCTTGCGCACACCCAATTTCACCTGTTCTCTTACTGTTTACACTTGGACACCACTTGGACACATCCAGAGACATGTAGTGGACATCATGACACTTTGACACATGCCTCTCATGTTAGAAACTCATACTTGATACTCACTTGCACTTGCACATCACTCGACCACAACTCACACACATCACACACATGTTATTTTGGATACTGCACTTTATATACTATTTCACACTTTGATTCACACTCTGTGACACTCTTGGACACGTGGGTGACACCACGGCACGTTGGCACATGTCTCACATGCTGTACACACATTGGATTACATGAATTGCATACACACATACTCCCACACATGTTCGACACACAAACAGTATACTGAACACTTACCATGTGACCCCCATCTGTTCACACACACCCTTCTTCGTTTATAGTTGAGTAGATTTGATCTCTATATTCACATCAAATGTTATTGTATATATGTATATGTTTTAGGTCTATTTTTCTGAGATTTAAACAGTGTGGGTTTGTTTCAATAACCTTGGTATTGATTGGGATCGAACTCAGTTTTTCTAAGTTGAGGTATTGGGGTTGAACTCAGATTTCATGAAATGTGTGGGTTAGATAGGTATATATATTTATGATTGTATAGGATGATAATAGTTTGGGATTCATTGTTGATAGAGTTGTGATGTATCTATTATCAGGTTTTAGTGTAGGCTATAGAATGTATTTGGGGAGTAGTTTGAGTTATATATATTAGGATATGTGATAGGAGGGGTGCTAGCTTTAGATATGTATATGTTATATGTATCAGATTTAGGGGTTAGTCTAGGAGATGTTCCAGATTTTGAGGTGTTGGAGTGGTAAGTTTGAGGGGTGTATGTGTGTCTTGGCTTGCTTGATCCTGCATAGCATTGCAGTAGTAGGAGCCACATGGGGCAGCATATGGCAGCATATGGCAGCATTTTGCTTGCCATGCAATACATTGTGGTAGAGGGCAAGGAAGTTACAGTAGTAGCAGCTAGCATAGTAGCATGCAACAGCAGCAGATGCATTACAGCACTGGTTGCATTGTATTGAAACAATATCAGCAACAAAGGCAGATTATTTGGGCAGGGCCTGACCTGCACTTGTAGAGGCTTGTATTACCTTTGGCAACAGGGTCCAAGTGTAGGAGTTAACATTAGCCTTTATGCCAAGTATAGGGCCAGGACATGGTGGCCAGTCAAGACTTGGCATTGGCCAATTAGCCTATGTGGGTTACCAGTTGGGTATCCATTTCAGGGTAGTAACATATGAGTTGTAGGTAAAGTTAGGAATGGAAAGTATATGTATATGTAATAGTGTACTTTGTAATGAGTTAGTAACGGGTTAAGGTATTGATATATATGTATATATATATATATATATATATATATATATATATATATATATATATATATATATATATATATATTTTATATATATATATATATATATATATATATATATATATATATATACATATATATATATACATATATATATAAGGTAATGGGGTTTTTATAGGGTATAGTAAATGGTTAAGGCTTTGACATGTTTGAGAGATAAGTGTTATAGTATACTAGTGTTGAATGAGTGTTTAAAGTTGAGGGTTAGTTAGTAGGTTGGATATGGTTGGGGATAAGTTAGGAAGGCTTACACCCCTTGCATGACTTGGATAGCCTATATGTATAGGTGTATACTTATTAGATGACCTTGTGTTGTACAGTATATATTATGTATATGGGTGAGTTATGTATATATGATTTGATTTAGGATTAACCTAATCTAGATAGACTTGATCTTGACTAGAGTTGACCCAATAGTCTAGAGTTTGACCAAAACCCTAGATATTGACTTGGGTTGACTGAAAGTTAACCAAGAGTTGACCTTGACTTAGATTTTATCTAGAATAATGTAAATTGCATTGTAAACTTCAATTACTACTATTGAACACATTATAACCTTTATTGCTCTAAATAGGACATTGTGACTCCGGTTTGGACATCTGTATTCTTTCAGTCGCACAGGATAAGAGGCGAGTACATTCTCTGATAGTTCTTTCATTTACTTGCTGATTAATGTATTTCAGTTTTAGTTAGTTCTATTGATTCTCTGTCAACACGGATATGTATTTCTGGATCCACCGCGTGCAATATTCACCTTTTGCATGTCTGGCCTCTATTACTGGAATCACCCTAACTGGATTCACTACTGGAATCATCATGTTCTGGCTGGACTTGTACTTTATTTTCGTGTCATTTTCGGGATTCACTTGTACTTGTCAGGCGGGAAAATATTCGAGTAGACATGTAAACAGTCCCAAAATGTTGGAATCACCCCATCTGGTCTAATCTAGAATGATAGCAGTCATACACTTGCCAAGTGTACAATGAGCTGTATTTACCCCCTATCGTTTACATGTCGATCTCGGTATTTCAAAACACACTAGTTAGTGTCATGTTTAGGACTCACACTGGGATCACACTTGACTATATTATACTGTCTAGACTTATATCACCACTATTCTAGTTCAGTTAGTTTTTCTTTTACAGTCTTCATTGCTATGCTCTTCTGATTCGTTATATTACTTCTCATGTATCATTACCTATCTCAAACTTACCATGCTTCATCAATATAACTGTCTATACTGTTTTATAGTCTTTGTCATTTACTTGGGATTGCTAGATGAGGTGTGCTCATTCCATCCTGACTAGATATATTTTTGAGATGATTGCCCTGGAGATACGTGCCCTTGCTATAGACCTAAGGAGGGATTAGCCACATTAAGCCCTGACCTTCATGAGTGACCAGATGACTAGCTTAGTAGACTTGTTATATATTTTCATATTTGAACGTAAATTATAATAAGTTGAGATACATGACTATGTATTTGAGATTATTATTATTTAGTAGTTTATTTTAAGTTATTGTTTGTTTAGTCTTATTAGTTATCTAAACTTCTGTGTTAATTTATCATGCTTAAACTGTGATTGAGTTTTACTATATCTTTACTTTCCTCCATTCGGAGTTAAGATCCATGACAGGTACATTATATAATTGCGTGAGTTGTTTAGATAGTAATACAATATTCTACCGCCGATTCTGCGGCATAGGCTGGACGCTGTTACGCACTCGTGCCCTTATACCAGGTGCGGGTCATGACGACTTCGACTTCTTTACTCCGTTGACAATTTGAAGCAGAAGTAGTTGAAGCTTCATTGTCGATGAACTCCCTTTAGCAAGGAAAACTTTATCACTGCAAGCTTTCTCTTTCTCTCTAAAATTTCTTAGCAAAGAAGTAGTATATGTATTCTCTCCTTATTCCTGTGCTCTGTGTGTGTGTGTCCATGAGGAAGAAACTGTCCTTTATTTATAGTTCTTCACTAGAATGGCCATGTGCGTATGTGCAGAAAATATATTGTCTTCTACCTCAGAGACGCATAAAATTGGGTAGGCACATGAGCCTTAGGGGTTAGTGGTGAGTGAACATGCTCGAGAATCACGTGTTCCACGTATTTTGAGATGTACTGTACAAAACACTGCCATGTCAGCATATGATTTATTTAGTATGGATCGAAATGCGTCTAATTATTTTAAACGCATAGTATTTGATTGCTTACTAAAAAAATAATAACTTTTCCTCGAGAAACTATGGATCAGTCAACACTTTAACGCATAGCTTCTCCAATTACTTACTGCAAAACACTGATATATATAGAAGTAGACGCATACAACTGCTTCCTTTACAGCTAGCAATGTGTAATGATGGGGATGACGAAATCACTGACATCTTCCTCGTAATCTGAATACTGCACACTGCTCAAGATTTGTCTCTTCACACAAGAGATAAAAGCACATTATGCGTCTGAATGGACCATGCATATGTCTGGACCGTTTCTTAAACATGTGTCTTTTTTAGAAGCTAGGAGCTTCTAACTTAGGAACATTTATGTGTCGGATGCATGAAACCTATTCGTCTCTTTTTAATATTTTTTACGCTTCTACAACCGATGCCTCGTATGCCCCAGCCAGATGGCCAGGCCCAGATGTTTTAATTCTTCTAAACCACGATGCAGCTACATATGCAGTAGACGGAGACCATGAGACAGAGCTTAATGATGGTTATGGAGAGGTTGGCAGCACCAACACCTATATGAGCACTGGAACCCGCCTAGCCAATGGGCACTATTCTTAGATTTCGGCAGATGAACCCAAAGCCATTTGAAGGCAAGGAGACACCGGATGAGATCAATGACTAGATGGTCTGCACCTAGAAGCTTCTAAACGCTTCTCATCAGTCAGCTGACCTATGGAAGATGGCAGTGTAGAATCAACTTGCGGGTAAAGCACATCAATCGTAGGAGTCGATCGAGCGAGATGTAAGTAGAGGTCAAACTTGGGAGCAGTTGCTAAAGTATTTTAAGAAGAAATAATTCTGAACTACAGTCGATGACACTCTCTATAATCAGTTCCTCTATCTCAAATAGGAGAACATAACCATAGATGAGTATGATGCAGAGTTCCGTCGACCTAGTCATTTCGGTACCATCATGATACCGAACGAAGTAGAGAAGACATGAATATTTTATCACAAATTGACGAAGGAGTTCCAGAGGTACACTACAAAAAGGACCTATCAGGCGACCAAGAGGCTTCATCAGCCGAGAGGCTACCAATAAGGAGGCTATCAATAAGGACCCAACACTTCCAAGGCTACCAATAAGGAGGCTACCAATAAGTAGAGAAGCCCGTCTCAGGAGGATATCAATAAGGACACAACACTTTCGAGGCACCATATTACTGAAACAACACCAAACAAAGGGCAACAAGGAGGACCTATCAGGCGACCAAGAGGCTTCATCAGCAGAGAGTCACCCCAAATATATCCTGATTAGTCACCACTGTGGCAATAAGGGGCATGTTCATAAAGACTACAAAAAAAGGTTAGGAAAGTGCCTATTGTGGTCGAGCAAGCGCTAGGCTAGAGAGTGTCCACGATGTCAGGATAAAGCTCCACCGATAGACCAAAGGCCAACACCACCTGGGTCCAGACCACATGCTCAGGCGACTACAGTTCCGAGGCTACCAGCACCTGGAGGACAACAAAGGAGACCACCCTTACCCACTCATTAGGCATAATACGAGAGAGCTAGACAGCATAATGGAGCACATTGGCATGGTAAGGCCTTTTACATGTTACCAACTGAGGAAGAGTATTAGGGCATGGCGATCATAGGTACTATCTTAGTTGCATCCATACCTGCTACTCTACTATTTGATTCAGGGGCTACTTTGTCTTTTATATCTATTAGTTTTGTAGCCATGCATAGAGTAGCCACCTAACCCTTACCTAAGAGTTGAAAGATTCTTACTGAGAGAGGTATTGTGCCAGCCACTAGCACTTGTAGAACTTGCTAAGTGGTAGTGTGTGGAGAGATGAGAGCTCGATTTTTGGTATTTCTAATGCCGAATTTTGATATCATATTGGGGACATGGTCGTTGAGCCAGTACCATGCTATTTTAGATTGCCGTAAGAAGAGTGTTACTTTCAGACCACAGGAATATTCAAAGTTCGAGTTCATGAGTAGGACTGTTGAAAAGGAAAGTAGGTCCAGCAGTTAAAGTTCTCATGTCGACGCAGGTAGACACCACCAATAGTTAAGGAGTTCATGGATTTTTTTCCGTAGCAGATTCCAGGTCTACCACTTGACAAACAAGTAGAGTTCAGCATTGAGTTAGTTCCTGGAGCAGTACTGATTTCTTTTAATGTGTATCGGTTGGTGAAAAAGGTATTGGACGAGATAAAGCTTCAGTGAGAAGAGTTGTAGACCAAGGTTTTCATTCGACCAAGTGTATCGCCTTGGAAAGCTCCAATGTTATTTGTGCTGAAAAAGAATAGATCAGTACGTATGTGTATTTAACCACAGAGCAGTAAATGCATTGACTATCAATAATAAGTACCCATGCCTCGGATTGATGACTTGTTCGACCAGCTGATATGAGCGAAGGTATTTTAAAGATTTATTTGATATCGGGATGTCACCAGTTGAGGAGCATAGAGAAGACATTCTGAAGACAGCATTCAGGACTCGTTATGGTCATTACGAGTTCTTAATGATGCCTTTTAGAGTGACAAATAGGCCTGCAATGTTTATGAATTTGGAATAGGGTATTCCACCAATATTTGGATCAGTTCGTGGTTGTCTTCGTTAATGACATATTGATATATTTGAAGAAGCACAACGTGTATCAGAAGAACTTGAGGATTCTTCTAGAGACATTGACGAACAAAAGGCTCCATGTGAAGTTGAGTAAGTACGAGTTCTTTTTAGACTGTATCTCTTTTCTTGGACACATTGTCTCGAAAGATGACATTTAAGTTGATCAAACCAAGATATCAGCATTAGAGACGTGGCCTGTTTCGACCACCGCCTCTGAGGTGAGAAAGTTTCTTGGACTTATCGAATATTATCGAAGATTTGTAGAGTACTTTGCGAGGATTGCGGAACTGGCGACTCGGTTGTCCTGCAAGGAGCAGGATTTTGGGTGGATAGAGGAGTGTCAGGCGACATATGATGAGTTGAAGATGTGTCTGACCACAACACCTATTTTGACTGCCAACTGGAACAGGAGGGTTCATGATCTAGAGAAACGCATCCGGTTAGGGACTAGGATGTGTTTTAATGCATCATGGGAAGGTTGTAGCTTATTCTTTTAGGTAATTGAAGACACATGAGAAGAATTACCCCACTCACGACTTAGAGCTAGCTATAGCGATATTTGCCTTGAAGCTGTAGAGACATCATTTACATGGAGAGCGGGTATAAATTTATATAGACCATAAGAGTTTGAAATATGTCTACACTAAGAAAGATTTAAATTTGAGGCAGAAAAGATAGTTGGAGTTGATAAAGGATTTCGAGATTGACTTACAGTACCACCCCAGAAAGGATAATATAGTAGCTGATGCTTTGAGTAGGATACCCATGGCATTTCTTTTGATGACTCAGCCACATCTATTAGAGGATTTGCAGAAGTTGGGGATAGAAGTTATACCGTCAAGAGTAGATGGCCAGTTGACGAGCCTTCGGGTGCAGTCATTACTGGTCGAGAGGATCAAGGTTGTACTACCGACATATGCCAGATTTCAGCGACTTCAACAAAGGACATAGGCTGAGCATGTTGCAAATTCACGAGGATAGAATGTTGAGGTGTACAGATCGCCTTTATGTTTCTAATGGAGAGCTTTGTCAGGAGTTAATGGCGGAGGCACACAGTTTAGCATATTCTATTAATCCAGAACGAAGATGTACAGAGACTTGAGGCAGTATTATTGTTGAAATAAAAAGAAATAGCCCAATTTTGTAGAAAAGTGTTTGGTGTGTCGGCAAGTTAAGGCTGAGTGTAACGCTCCAGTCCTAAAATACATAGGATTAGGCATACAAAATATGACTGCTACATGCATACGAAGAACACTCCAATATATAGAATCCTCGTATACACACATAAGCCGTAAATAATAAATCATAGGCCAGTCATAGATAATCTATATCTCATCCACGGAACACAAAAATAATGCAATAGTCCATATAGAATAAAATAAAGAGTCAAAAGATACATAGTCGGGTGGAAACAAATCCACTACCAAGCTAAAAAGAGAATGGAGTCCGACATCCTAAAAATAAATGAAAGATACAAGTAAGCAGAAAAATCAAACGTCACAAGATACACCAGGTTCTCATAGGGCCATAACAAGATACATAAAACATGTCATATAAACTGAATATAAACTACTCAACAATAATTCGGATCATAACATGGTTCAGTACCTTATCATCGAAGCAATGTACCACACCTACAACCAAACAAGGACAAGGTATCATACACTAGTTCACGATAAAATACTATTCCAAGCTATGCTCGGGTATAAGTACATAACTATATGGAAAAGTACATATACCTAAACGGATTAAGGTCCATTCTAAGTGAAAAATGCATCATGAGAATAATATATGGTCGTATGACTACTAGGTCAGGTCAGAAATAATAATAATACAGTACAGTACCTCAATAGTGAGTCTAAATACTATATACCATTCCTTAGTGTCGAATGAGTCTATAGCAAATAGTCTATCTATCGTTCCTCAGTAGCGACCAAGTCTATGATAGATAGGGAGGTAGTCAATGCACAATCGTGTTCTTTCCGTCGAATCTCTTATATAGTGCAACTAATAACTGCTAAGTCTTCTAGCATGTAACTCTATTAGCAGTTATTCTCTAACGTATGTCCTTATGTCGGTGGCCAGCCGACTACGCAAGTCCGAGACCGATATGCGACTTGTGACTCATGTATCACATGTGTCAAGGCCAATGAATGCATCAAAATATAGGGTAGTCTTCTTAACTCTAAGTCATGCATAATAACAAAAGTGATAGGAACATAACTAAGAAGTTATTTGCATAAAATAAATAAAGGCAGCAAAATGGAAATAAGTAAAAAAATAATAAACACTAAATATCCATGCTAAATGATAGTAATTAATTAAAATATAGTGGCAAGGTATCTTGTCTGGTGATGGCATGGTGATATGACAACTCCCAGGAGCCAAACACGACAAGCCGATAGAAGCAACAATGGTAGGATTTTCGTAAACGTCTCCGGATGTTGAAATAAATATCACCAACATTTTTGGTGTAAAAGAAATGTCTACAATTGCCTACCCATAAGTCCAATTCTGGACACATGGATAAAATCAATATTTTAGGCCAAATTGGTATCCGCTATTGGACCCTCTTTGCTCCGAAAAGCATGCCAATACCTACGGTCTCTAAAGTAATCAAATAATATGTCTGCGGATCTGGTTTGATGTTACGAACTCAACTGTATGTCCAAGGTTGGATTCCGGAGAGCCGTGCACAATTTTTCTGTTGGATCGGGTCGTAGCCACGCCAAAATAGCGTTCCGATCGACCTTCTTAGAATCGGACCAAACTTGGCTTACAGGAACAAAAATTGACACGAGTCAAGTGGCACAAGTTTCGTCTCAAGATGACGAACGTGCACGAAGTTGTAGGCTAGTTTGCAAAGGGACCGATAAGGGGTATATAGACCGATACTGTAACACCCAGTTTTCCAGATGAGGGTAATTTTAAAATTTTGTAATTATAATTATTATTATTGTTATTTATTTTATATTATGATTTTGGTAATTTTTAATCATTTTAAACTATTTAAAAACTGTTTTAAGTCATGACTTGTGATTTTGATGTGCTGCTAGTGAAACCCGAGAGACTATCTGACCTAGAGCCTAACCAAGTGATTAGGGATATTTATTTATAATTTTTAGCCTCGGGGTAATTTGGTCATTTCAGCTTATTAGAATTCTTGGTTAAAATATTGGATTGGGATTCCTAGTTTGGACTTTGACTTATTAAGACTTGTAGACTAGCCTAGAACCTAACTCTAGCTATGGTAACCCTAGTCAAACTTGAGTTAACCCATTTTATTCATTAGAGATTAGTTTTAGAATGAGGGGATTTGGTCTAGTGAATTTAAGTCATGACTTATGGTTTTATGAAATGGCTTATGACTTGATGACTTAAATGATTAGGACTTAAGCCCATGGGCATATTTAGGAAACCCTAACCCTAATTTTGCAACTTATGACCAACCATAGGAGAGCCCCTCCCTATTTAATGTCATGTTGAGGATTTCTTGCCTCTTTTAGATCTTGACCTAGTTTTTGAAGAAAAGGTATTTTTCCTTTCTAAAAATCCCCATAAATTCATTTTAATTCCTTTTTAATCCTAGTCTTTTGTATTAGGACCTAATTTCTGTATGTTTATTATTTCTGGAGGTTAATCTCAGTTTTGGATTCATTTGGAGCTTTGGAGTTAGCATTTAGAATCTTTCTATTTGGGCTTTCTTGGAGGATTGACACACATAGGTAAACACCCTCAAATTATGATTTAATCCTGTTTTTAGTGCATGATGGCTTAGGAATAGGTGTCCCATAGCTACTGTAGAAATTTTGTGTCATTTGCATTAGATTACGTGTCCGTATCGGACACGTATCGAACCTATAGGCTAGGTGTTCGACGAAATACCCAAACCGATTCGATTTGTTGTTTTTGTAAATGCACTTGAATAGAATCCTAGATATAGATGTGTTTGTTAATTTTTGTGAAGGGTATTTAGGTATTTTGGTGTCTCGTTGTGTCGGATTCTCGAGTTGGACACGCTGTGCACGCACGTATACTGTGTCATGCATCTCGGGGCTGAGAACTCCCAACACAGGACACGTGGACACGCCAAAATTGGTGAGCGTGATGGGGCAATGTCTGCCACCATCCTCCCAAAGTTTGGGTCGATATGGTTGCATGTGCGAGGAGTTCTCCTCCTCGTACTGGCCGTACTGGTCGCGCGCGCGGACTGTGCACGCGCAAATTTGTGCCCTGACATGGCTTAAAAACCGACACGACACGTGACATGGACACGTTTCAGGCATGTGGACAAGTACCCCTACCCTAGGCGTACACGTGTGCACGGCCACGTGTCTCTACGTGGCCTGTGTTGTGCACTGGACATGCGTGCACGGGTGCACGACGCTGCATGCTATGCAGTGCACGTGTACGTGTCTTTGAGTGCTGGACACGTTCGTGTCCACTTGGTAGGACACGAATGACTTGTATGACACGTGTACATATCTTACATGAATTACCAACCGTTTGATTGGACTATTAATGTGTTTTTGATCTCGAAATTGAATTTCCTAATATGGACTGATACATAATCCAGTTTTTGATATCCTGAACTTTCAATTCATGTTTAAACTAATTCTAATGATTATTTGTCACATTAAATCGATTGTACATATGTATTAGTATCTGCTAGGTTGATTGCTTACTGATTGTGTTAGGTTTTAGGTTCGATTTGGTTTTTGCGTTGTTGATTGGTATAGGTAAACTGTGACTGCCATGTTCTTCATTCCAAATTTTTATTCCCTTTTCAAAATAGAGTTTGTTTTTTTTTTCAAATTCCATGTTATTCGTAATATATGGTTGTTAGTTGTTTAAAGGTTAGTTTATGTTACATTTCAAATGGGATTTCGATATGTGTATGGCCTGGACTGATACACAACCCTGGAAAGAAATTTTTGGATTTCTTTCCTCCTTTAAACTATTTTTTTTCAATGTTAAATATTGCCATGTTTAAACCCATGGGTATATGTATTAGTTTATTTTAATGATGGATTACATGTGCGAATTGAATTGGATTGATTATAGTTAGGATTGGCAATTGAGGTATGTGAGTTGGATGTTTATAACTGTCATTTCAAATCCTGAGATTTAGTCCCTGTTTTCCTAAATTTTTGAACTGTCAATTGGGTTCCCAATTCCCTGAGATTGGTTCCCTGTTTAAATACACCCTATTAACTGTTAACTCTCACACACACCCCAACTAGCCACTGTCATTTAGGTTTCCTAAATCTGAAGTTTTTTTCACTGTTTTTCCTAATGTTTCCACACATCAATCCACATTGATACTACATGTACACACACATTTCCTAACCTAGCACTCTACTGTCAACCTATTGCTAACTGTCATGCTTTCACACATTCACCTATTATACCTCACTGTCACTTGACACCATGCCATATTGCCTTGACACTTTATACTCTCATAAATTCCACACACACACACACCCTAATTTCTATATAAATTACACACACATGTGTACACCTAGGAACATCTACGTAAAACCCCTAAATTTCTACTGTATATTTTTTTTGGTACTGATTTAAATTTTTTGTATTGTACGCCGCATAGTCGTATTGTACGTCGTGCACGAAATTTTATTTTTTGTTTTGCTCGACGAGTGCGAATATGTGCGAGGGACATATTTTCAGAAAAATATTTTTATATAGATTTATTTTTATGGAAAATATAGTTTCCAAAGTAATTATATCTATTTGCCGTTATTGCCAAAACCTTATATAAATTAAAAGGGTAATTTATTTTGTTGTTTAAAAATAAGTAGTAGTTTAGAAAAATTTTGGTTTATATAAAATATATTCTAGATATTTGCAAAATTTGGAATTTGCGTATTAATCTATTTTATCATTTACAAAAGCTACTTTATAAATTAATATTTAAATAATATTCTTGATTTTCGAAATTTATAAATAGCATATTTTAATAGATGTGAAAAAGATATTTTTAATCTTGTTTAATTTAATAGTTTATAAATTTGGATAATTTAAATTTGGAAAGAATTTTATTGACCTTATTTTAAAATGGCTTTTAAATTTAAGATAAGTTTTATATATTGAATTGGATTTTAAACCGATTTTAAATTAATGGTAGAATTTATATTTATTTGATGATCTAGATTTAAAATAGAATTTTATTTAAATTGAGATTTGATTTAAATTGAATTCGTATGTAGATTTGGATTTGATTTTAAATTAAATTACGATTTATCTAATGGGGATTTAAACAATCCCAATCTTTATCCTAATGGAAATTCCCACATCCTATAAATAGGCAGGTACTCTTCCATAATTCTCTCCACAATAAAATTCCACCACAACCAGAGTGCCGTGCATCGTGTCCGTGTCGCCTTCCCATATATTCTTTTTCTACATATACAATTCATCCTCGTGTCCGACAAATTTGGACATGATTTCTCCAATAACTCATCCCTACCGTGTCGGACACTCCCCGACATGGACTCGCCTAATTCAAACCCTAACCCGAGCTTCTGCACCACACGGCCTCGACTACCCGAACGCCCACCTTACTTTACCACCTCGGCCACCCCCACGACTATCCCAGACACGTACAACCAACCTCTTCATGTTCCGCCAAAACCACCCTCGACACAGCCTCCTGATCACCATCACACCCGTCATCACCCAAATCCCCGTCTCCACCATCTCTGTTATCATCATCCCCTCACCACCCCATCGGCCAAAGCCAGCAGCACCACTCCGTCAGCACACCACCACCATGACCAACTCTGGTCGACTCCACCACCAAATCTGCAGCCACATCCTCCTTCTCCTTTCCGAACCCCTCTTCCCCAAGATCTTCGACCACCCACTTTCCGACAACCGACACCATCGACAGCCTCGCCATCCACCATCCCGACAAACAAGTCACCATCCATTAAAAAAAAGTAGGAGAAAACCCAACCTGACCAAGATCGCCCCAGCAGCCGCTCCGCCTCCGCCCGAGCGGTGGCTCCCCCACCGATCGTGCAAACCGTCGCGCCATTGACCGGGGCTTCTTTCGTCGATTTTCGCGAGCGGCGTGATGCCATACTCCGCCACGCTTGCCAGATCTCGACCCCACTCCGGCGAACCTCCCGTTGGTAACTCCTCCTCCCTCTCGCTCACCAGTTTCTCGCCCCCTTCACTACCGGAGCGCTCCGCCGCGTTCGGCACGACCACTGCTCCGAGCCGCCACCGCATGGCTCCTCCTGCCCGTCGCTGCCAGCCAGAACTCCTCCGACCCCGCCTCCACTCGTGGACGGCCGAGCGCGCCGTCGAGGCCGGCCTCAGCCCGCCTGAGAGTTGCCCTCCCCGCGAGCGCCGTCCGCCGTTAAGTGCGCCACCACCTGCGCCGCTCCGCCCGCCATGGATCTCGGCAGCCATCCGCCGTCGTGCTGCTCCTCGGTCTCGGCCGCCCCATGCCGTGCGCGATCGCCCCTTCCGCGCCGCCGCCTTACGACGGAGCCTCCACGCCAGTAGGCCCTAGCTGCTCGTCGGCGACAGCGCCGAGCACCGCGGCGAGAGCCCCCGCACGCGATCCTCTGGTAACCCCCAGCTCTTCTCCTCTTCCTCTCTCTCTCTCTCTCTCCACTGTGATGAATTTGGGGGAAGGGTTATTTCATTCTAAGGGATTTATTATTATATGTATTATTATTATTATTATTATTATTATTATTATTATTATTATTATTATTTATTATTATCATTACTATTATTATCATTATTTTTGGGTTGGTATTCATTAATGATTATCTTATAAGTATATATAATTACTATTTCAAAAATATATTATAAACTTTTGGGCTTCGCCCTATATGTAAATTCAAAATTTAGAGCTTATCCCTAAACTGAATTTCAATATTACAAATTATTATTTAAAAATATATATATAAATATATAGTTTTCAAATGATGATTTTGTACTAAAAAAGTTGGTTAAATTTCTGGTATTTCTTATATTATTATTTAAACATATTTTTATGGATTTCCTTAACTACAAACAAATTATAAATATTTCTAACTATATTTTAAAGTATTATAAATGTTTTCTAAGTATAAGCAAGCACTTTCTCCACGAATTCTCATTGATGACCAATCTTGATAATAACTGAACATATCTATTTCCTCGCGACTTCAGACCTCTGTCCATCGACCATGGCTATTGGACACATCGAAATATGTCGAATCTTCGCACCACCTCAGGCGTCAACCAGGCAAGACACCTTGCCTTTACTGTTTAAATTTTCTGCTCAATATCATGCATGTTTTAGTTGTTTCTTTTTAAATTATATGTAAATGCAAATTACTATATTTTTGGCTTAGAGTTAAGGGACTACCGTCAAATTTAGTGTGTCTCATTGACTTGTCACGATTATACACGAGTTGTGTGTGAGAGTTGTGAGTATCATGTAGTAGTCACTTGCGTGTTGGATGATCACCCATGCGCATGCGTAGGAATAACTGTCAATAGATGCATGATTAGAAGACTTTACAGTTATCTATTATAAAACCGTGTTGTGGAAACAACACGTGTTGGTGTGTCATGGTTACGATGCACGTATAGTATCATTGGGGGGAGGAGACAGCTACTAGCGTAGGGGCTACTTTTTACACACATTTTGGGAGATAGTGTCTCGGATGAGCGCTACGTGTTACCCGACCGATAGTGTCTCGGATGAGCGCTACTTGTTGGCCACTCTTTATTACATACTTGAGACAGCCCCTGCGTAGAACGTTGTCCTCTAAATTGAAATCCACGTATAATGGTTAGGAACCTTTACTCGTGCATACTTTTATGTTGAGCTTATTTATTCAGTTTATCGGCATGATATTATGTGTCTTGTTACGTCCCTCTGAGGACCTGGTTTTTCCCCAGGTGTGTGTCTTCGTGATTTCTTGCAGGTGCTCTAGCTAAGGCCATTCCTTCCATCATGATGACTGCTTTTGGACTTGTCATTGCTTCGTTCGACCAATCACCTTCTTTGTATATTTCTTCTCTATTTAAGTTAGTTGGTAGTGGACTTTGTCTCCGTCCAACGATTGTTTCATAAATATTCAAGTTGATTTCTATATTATTATTCTTTTCATTGTGGATGAGATTTAGTTGTCTTGGATTACTACATTTACAGCTTATGTATACATACGAGGTCCATGTATTTTGTATGTATACAGCTGGCATGTCTACGTACCTGGTCCTACGTATTTTGGGACTGGGGCGTTACATGTTTTTGTGGCGGCCCATGCAGGTCAAGTTTGCCGTTTCGGTTACATGATTGTACCAAACGGGCCTGCAATATAGGATTAGAGTCTAGAATCTCATCCACCTACTTGACATCCTTTCTTGACTTCGAATTTCGAACTCTCGTTCGACCTCCTTGAATTGCATCTTGCTTGACTCCTTCTACCGTAAATTTCTTAGTTTCGTGTTTAGTAAGATGACTACACTAGTATATGCCCATAGGTTAAACACATGGCTAGATAGATTGCATTGACAGTTAATATCCATTAAGGATATATTTGAGTATAAAGACATTTATTTTTCCTAGAAAAATAATCATAGGGATTAGTTAATTCCAAGTTGGATAATAGCACATTACCGCCGTCAAAAGGTAGTTGGAATTTTATTTTGATATTACAAGATGATATACACAAGAGGATAGCTAGATCGAGAAAATAAATTAATTTGATTTGCGTTTTAATTTTTGAAGGTCATTGAGCATTTATGATTTATCGAGTTATAGCTATACATTTTTGGAATGATGTAAATTTGATTTGGAAAAGGATCTTGAAATTTTAAATGTGGAATTATGATTTATGATTGACCAAAATTTGAGGATGATTGTAAATTTTGGTAAAAGGTTTTTGAATTAAATTATGTCATATGATCTATGATTAAAAAAAAAGTTATTTAGATTTCAAGTTTAAAACCTTGATTATGGATATTTAAATTTTGGTAAAAAAAAGAGGGTAGTATGTTCAAATTGCAATATACAAGGACTATTTCAAGATTGATTGGAAATTTAAATTTTGATTAGACTTGGTAGCTTAAGATAATTAGAAATTTTGGTGGGGTATCCTAAAAATTTTTTTATTGAGGAACTCCGAGGAACTTGAAATTTAGATTAGATCATATTGATAGAGGACCAAGAGGCAAGGAAGGTCACCCTAGTGAGATAGAAGTGTTGTACATATTGCATATACACAAGTATAGTTAGTCATCGACCAAACCGATGAACATATCTTTTGACTTACTCGACCATCCCTCAATTCTAGATCTTTTGTCATGACCATCTAATCATTTGAAACTTGAGAAATGATTAGATTGTTCCATGATCATACACCATCTAAGTGGCTATCCTTTCCCTAGAAACTGTACTCCTAATTTATTTTACCTTGATTTGTTAGAATCTAAGTTATCTTTATTTCATGCTTTAGCTCAGTCACTTATTTGGTTCGTTAATCATTATCTCATGAACTCCCACTTTCTATTTTAATTTCTTTTGTGTCCTTTACCGTGACTTGGGTATTTGGAGCACAATACTATACTTTTTCTTCCAACAAATTTCACATGTAAGACCTAGACAAGCCCACCTTCATGTAGGTATAACATGTGCCACTAAAATACGCCTCCTTGTACCCTAATTTCATGTTACGACTTTTGGATCAAAAAGACTAGAATCTAACCCCTACCGTGAAACCAAGATACTTTCTTTCTTTTTTAACTATAGATGAGACCCGACCTCGACTCAATTCTTTCGAACCGATATATGATTTTGTTCTACTTAATTCCTTACATGCTTAACCTTGTATTTTATCTTGACTGTTGTACCTATCCCGCCATTAGTTTAATTTTTGTAAGATTGAGTAGAATATCCCACGACCTAAACAACATTTTGTGGACCACATTGATAGGTTCACTTGGACCATAGAATGCAGTAGGCCCTAACTTAGCTAGTCAACCAAGCCGACTGCATAGGCCCAAATTTCGGACGGAACTTAGATTTTATAAGATCTTGGACTAATTGATTTCTTTCATCATCACCATTTACTTAATATTTTATTTACCTATGATGCTAAAATAGCTTAGCTTTGCAAGCTTATTCTTTATCAAAGCTTGATCATGACATATGTTTAATGTGGGCGCCCATTAATACATTGTCTAATCAGAACCAACGTATTATGGTCTGATCAACCATAGTGCACTTGGTTCGCTTTTTGTATATTGTTCAACGTGGATGGAGACGTAGTTAACTCGGCCCTAGAGTCTCCCCCGCGACTGCCTTGGCAATTCTTTTGAACTTATTCGGACGTCTTTGAATCACGTATTCGTACTCGATAAATATTCCCTTTTGAACTCCTTATTGCTTTCGCCTTCACCTATTTTAGAAGGACGAAGGCATTATACTAGACCTTCCTTTAGCCTTCCTATCGATTATGACCATACCGTATTATTTCTTCTATGATCTAGATCGCAATTTCTTGCGACATGATTTGTTGAACCATTGTCATTGCTTGTTCCCCCTCGATACCCCCCTCGTGTCTTCTCACCCCCCACAAATTTTTAATTTCGAGGACGAAATTCTTTTAAGTTGGGTAGGATGTAAAACCCCTAAATTTCTACTGTATATTTTTTTTGGTACTAATTTAAATTTTTTGTATTGTACGCCGCGTAGTCGTATTGTACGTCGTGCACGGAATTTTATTTTTCGTTTTGCTCGACGAGTGCGAATATGTGCGAGGGACATATTTTCAGAAAAATATTTTTATATAGATTTATTTTTATGGAAAATATAGTTTCCAAAGTAATTATATCTATTTGCCGTTATTGCCAAAACCTTATATAAATTAAAAGGGTAATTTATTTTGTTGTTTAAAAATAAGTAGTAGTTTAGAAAAATTTTGGTTTATATAAAATATATTCTAGATATTTACGAAATTTGGAATTTGTGTATTAATCTATTTTATCATTTACAAAAGCTACTTTATAAATTAATATTTAAATAATATTCTTGATTTTCGAAATTTATAAATAGCATATTTTAATAGATGTGAAAAAGATATTTTTAATCTTGTTTAATTTAATAGTTTATAAATTTGGATAATTTAAATTTGGAAAGAATTTTATTGACCTTATTTTAAAATGGCTTTTAAATTTAAGATAAGTTTTATATATTGAATTGGATTTTAAACCGATTTTAAATTAATGGTAGAGTTTATATTTATTTGATGATCTAGATTTAAAATAGAATTTTATTTAAATTGAGATTTGATTTAAATTGAATTCGTATGTAGATTTGGATTTGATTTTAAATTAAATTACGATTTATCTAATGGGAATTTAAACAATCCCAATCTTTATCCTAATGGGAATTTTCACATCCTATAAATAGGCAGGTACTCTTCCATAATTCTCTCCATAATAAAATTCTACCACAACCAGAGTGCCGTGCATCGTGTCCGTGTCGCCTTCCCATATATTCTTTTTCTACATATACAATTCATCCTCGTGTCCGACAAATTTGGACATGATTTATCTAATAACTCATCCCTACCGTATCGGACACTCCCCGACACGGACTCGCCTAATTCAAACCCTAACCCGAGCTTCTGTACCACACCGCCTCGACTACCCGAACGCCCACCTTACTTCACCACCTCGGCCACCCCCACGACTATCCCAGACACGTACAGCCAACCTCTTCATGTTCCGCCAAAACCACCCTCGACACAGCCTCCTGATCACCATCACACCCGTCATCACCCAAATCCCCGCCTCCACCATCTCTGTTATCATCATCCCCTCACCACCCCATCGGCCAAAGCCAGCAGCACCACTCCGTCAGCACACCACCACCACGACCAACTCTGGTCGACTCCACCACCAAATCCGCAGCCACATCCTCCTTCTCCTTTCCGAACCCATCTTCCCCAAGATCTCCGACCACCCACTTTCTGACAACCGACACCATCGACAGCCTCGCCATCCACCATCCCGACAAACAAGTCACCATCCATTAAAAAAAAGTAGGAGAAAACCCAACCTGACCAAGATCGCCCCAGCAGCCGCTCCGCCTCCGCCCGAGCGGTGGCTCCCCCACCGATCGTGCAAACCGCCGCACCATTGACCGGGGCTTCTTCCACCGATTTCTGCGAGCGGCGTGATGCCATACTCCGCCACGCTCGCCAGATCTCGACCCCACTCCGGCGAACCTCCCGCTGGTAACTCCTCCTCCCTCTCGCTCACCAGTTTTCCATCCCCTTCACTACCGGAGTGCTCCGCCGCGTTCGGCACGACCACTGCTCCGAGCCGCCACCGCATGGCTCCTCCTGCCCGTCGCTGCCAGCCGGAACTCCTCCGACCCCGCCTCCACTCGTGGACGGCCGAGCGCACCGCCGAGGTCGGCCTCAGCCCGCCTGAGAGTTGCCCTTCCCGCGAGCGCCGTCCGCCGTTGAGTGCGCCACCACCTGCGCCGCTCCGCCCGCCATGGATCTCGGCAGCCATCCGCCGCCGTGCTGCTCCTCGGTCTCGGCCGCCCCATGCCGTGCGCGATCGCCCCTTCCGCGCCGCCGCCTTACGACGGAGCCTCCACGCCAGTAGGCCCTAGCTGCTCGCCGGCGACAGCGCCGAGCACCGCGGCGAGAGCCCCCGCGCGCGATCCTCTGGTAACCCCCAGCTCTTCTCCTCTTCCTCTTCTCTCTCTCTCTCTCCACTGTGATGAATTTGGGGGAAAGGTTATTTCATTCTAAGGGATTTATTATTATATGTATTATTATTATTATTATTATTATTATTATTATTATTATTATTATTTATTATCATTACTATTATTATCATTATTTTTGGGTTGGTATTCATTAATGATTATCTTATAAGTATATATAATTACTATTTCAAAAATATATTATAAACTTTTGGGCTTCGCCCTATATGTAAATTCAAAATTTAGAGCTTATTCCTAAACTAAATTTCTATATTACAAATTATTATTTAAAAATATATATATAAATATATAGTTTTCAAATGATGATTTTGTACTAAAAAAGTTGGTTAAATTTCTGGTATTTCTTATATTATTATTTAAACATATTTTTATGGATTTCCTTAACTACAAACAAATTATAAATATTTCTAACTATATTTTAAAGTATTATAAATGTTTTCTAAGTATAAGCAAGCACTTTCTCCACGAATTCTCGTTGATGACCAATCTTGATAATAACTGAACATATCTATTTCCTCGCGACTTCAGACCTCTGTCCATCGACCATGGCTATTGGACACATCAGAATATGTCGAATCTTCGCACCACCTCAGGCGTCAACCAGGCAAGACACCTTGCCTTTACTGTTTAAATTTTCTGCTCAATATCATGCATGTTTTAGTTGTTTCTTTTTAAATTATATGTAAATGCAAATTACTATATTTTTGGCTTAGAGTTAAGGGACTACCGTCAAATTTAGTGTGTCATATTGACTTGTCACGATTATACACGAGTTGTGTGTGAGAGTTGTGAGTATCATGTAGTGGTCACTTGCGTGTTGGCTGATCACCCGTGCGCATGCGTAGGAATAACTGTCAATAGATGCATGATTAGAAGACTTGACAGTTATCTATTATAAACCCGTGTTGTGGAAACGACACGTGTTGGTGTGTCGTGGTTACGATGTACGTATAGTATCATTGGGGGGAGGGGACAGCTACTAGCGTAGGGGCTACTTTTTACACACATTTTGGGAGATAGTGTCTCGGATGAGCGCTACGTGTTACCCGGCCGATAGTATCTCGGATGAGCGCTACTTGTTGGCCACTCTTTATTACATGCTTGAGACAGCCCCTGCGTAGAACGTTGTCCTCTAAATTGAAATCCACGTAGAATGGTTAGGAACCTTTACTCGTATACTTTTATGTTGAGATTATTTATTCAGTTTATCGGCATGATATTATGTGTCTTGTTACGTCCCTCTGAGGACCTGGTTTTTCCCCAGGTGTGTGTCTTCGTGTTTTCTTGCGGGTGCTCTAGCTAAGGCCATTCCTTCCATCATGATGACTGCTTTTGGACTTGTCATTGCTTCGCTCGACCAATCACTTTCTTTGTATATTTCTTCTCTATTTAAATTAGTTGGTAGTAGGACTTTGTCTCCGCCCAACGATTGTTTCATAAATATTCAAGTTAATTTCTATATTATTATTCCTTTCATTGTGGATGAGATTTAGTTGTCTTGGATTACTACATTTACAGCATATGTATACATACGAGGTCCATGTATTTCGTATGTATACAGTTGGCATGTCTACGTACCTGGTCCTACGTATTTTGGGACAGGGGCGTTACAATCTACACTTGTGCCCTTACCCTATTACCTTATTATATATATGTATGTATATATATATATATATATATATATATATATATATATATATATATATATATATATATATATATATATATATATATATATATATATATATTTCTATGTTATAGCTATAGGTAAATGTGTGTTATTATATGAAATTAGATTAATATTAATATATGTATATGTGTGAATATGTGGTTTGGACTATAGGTAACATAGCCTATGGGTGTATACCTATGGCTCATTGCCTATGGGTATGGCTTGAATGCCAGTTAAGTGTGTAGTTGGCTTGTATAGCCTAGATAGTGTGTGTGCTTTCTAGAATAGGACTGGTTAGGCTTAGTGAGACTTGTTTGGCTTAGGCTTGACCTAGTTGACCTAGTTTGATTAGTCTACTTGACTAGAGTTGACCGAGAGTTGACTTTAGTCCAGTTAGACCCCAAACATCATGTAGATGCATTGTAGCAGTCTGATATATTATTTTAGACTTATAGTGACTTGTACTGTTCTATAGGAGACAGATACCACTCCTCGGACAGTAGATTCTCTTCGGATACTCAGGATACAGGCGAGTACATTCTCTGATCATTTCATATCTTGTTTAGGATTATATTTCTTGCTTTAGATTACTTTACATGATGCTGACACGTTGGAAACACAGATTAGTACTATATGGATCTTGTCGTACAATGTTATCCCCTTAGCGGATACATCGGGTATTTCATGTTCGTGTACTTTATCGTGAGCATCATGTACTCCTTGTATTCGTGACATTCATGTGCAAATCGTGTACAATCATGTGTTCATATGATCTTCGTGTACGACTATACTTCGTGTGCAATAACATAACTTGGCTAGATCCTTGTGTATTGATTGGGACAGGGGAGTAGAAGTGGTTATGTATTCAATCAAGTAGATTACTCATGTTCAACCTCTTTAGATTAATCTTGTGCAACATCGTACCAGTTTACATAACCATCTTGTGCTCTGAATCACTAGTCACTATTAGTTCTCTATATACTGTAGCTATTTACTTACAGTCTCTTTTTTTTACATCATGTTGTTCTTCAGTTTCTTGTATCTTACGCTCTAGCATGTTTATATTTCCTAACCTGTTATGATTTGTTGAGATGTACTGTACTCGCTCCTGTCCTGACTGGACCTGTTGAAAATTTTACAGTGAATGATGAGGCTCTGGTGTCTACCCATTATGGTACAGCTTTAGACAACACTTGTGACTTGGACCCACTTGTAGTAGAGGATCTACCACCAGTGGTTTAGACTGCTAGCTTAGACTCTTATCTTGTCTTCTTATTGATACATTATTGTATATACTGGGAGTTTGTTTTATCTGATGTTTCTAGTTATGTATTTATTTTAGACACTTAGACTATATCTGGATTGTTTTCTCTGTGGGTTCATTCTGTTCTTATCTATCTATCTATCTTTTATCATGATCTACCTTAGATGTGATTGAGACTGTATTTGTTATGTCACCTCAATTCAGAGTGTACATACTGTACAGGTACCTTTATATTGTTAGATGTTTGACCTAGGACAGCATTCTATCGTCGACACTGCAGCGTAGGCTGGACGTACCCACATCTCGTGCCCTTACTCTAGGGTGCGGGTCGTGACAGATACGACTTGATTTCGTCACGCCCATACAACAAAATTGAGTTTTATTGAATCCGACGTGTCCCCGAAGTCAATACGCACCTTTCGATGCTTTTGGTTTACGACCACGTTGCCCAGTTTGTCGGGGCACATGCCGTATCGGTAAATTTTTCTAAAAAATTATTATTTTGGACACTATTTTTTCCTAATTTTTGAAATAGTTTACAGAACTATATACATGGAAGTTTTCAAATCTAAAAGCATCATCAAGATGCTGGTTAGGTTGACTACAAACAGGTATGAAGAGATTTCAAATTTTTTAAAGTATCCTGACCCAAATCATCTTTCCAAACTAGGTCCTACAATTGATTTACTGCACTATTTTCGGGTTTGAAACCTAATTTTTTCTAAGATTTCTGGCTCAAATTTCTCGTGTTAGGATCACCTAGGTCAAAAGTTGGTTGACAGGGATCAAAGACCTATATGTTGTGAATGTATCTGAGCAATTAGATTATAAAATGATCAACTGATGAGGGAGCAAGAGCGGTACGGAGTTGGCTGGTTCAAGTCAGCTATTTGTGGTTGCTATCACTTGGCCGCATGCGGGTCTGGCAGCGTTCAAGTGATCTCCTGTGATCGGTAGCGGTTGCGGGCATTTCATGCGATCTTCGGCGATCGGCAAGCGCTAGAGAAGGTAACGGTGATGTGGAGTTTGAGGAAGAAAGGTTTTTTTCTTTTGTTCGAACTCAATTTTTATCTAGGGTTTAAAATCAATTTCTTGATTAACCTTCCACACGAATTTGAATGGAATTCGAATAGATTGGAGGAGAATGAGATAAGGTTCAATTTGGAAAAGATTTGGTGGATTTTGATGGGGATTTAAGTGAGTTTGAATCTCACATATTTCTTCTTCTTATATTGGTTGCTAACATGGAAGGGGGTCAGGGGGTTTTAAAGCTTTGGTGCTCGCGAGAAATTCAATGAATTTCTTGCGAGAAATCAGTAGGGTTTAGTTTTTCCCCCCCCCCCCCATTTTTCCTTTTTAAAAAATAACTTACACCCTATTAAATAAATAAAAAATATTTATAAAAATGCTAAAATAAATTTATAAAAATTTCTACAATATTTTACGTAACAATTTGTACAAATTTTCATAATTATAAATAATGAAAATTTGGTACCAAATATTTATTGACTGCATAAATCCAAAAATATTTTAATATATTTTTATTAAATTTTGAAAGCAATTATAAATACCAAGATAATAAAAAATTATTTTTTACTATTTCTCACATTTATAAGTCATATATAAAAAATAAATAAGTGTATTGTTCAACATTAATTAATAACCTAATTAACCATATCTATCCTTCTAAATAATTAAAATAATAATAACAAAAAAATCCTTAGTAAATATATATTGTAAGCCCCTGATTTTCAAATTCATTTTTAATTAGTGCTAATTAATTTTTAATGTCAATTATAGCCTTAAATAATTATTAGGAATTTTTAGGAATTTTTCTAGAATTTTTAAATGAATTTTTAATAAGTTTTAAATACAAAAATACCATTTTGTAATTTTCTAAATTGTTTTAATACTGTTTTGTAATTATTAGAATTGTTATAATATGGTTATGCAATTTATTAAATTGTTTATATATCAGTTTGCAATATTGAATTGTTATAAGTTGCGGAATGCAAATTTTTATTTGCATTTATACGCTGCTAGGACTTAGTTGCAATTTCCTAAACTCTAGGGGGGTTTTCTACAAAAGACCTAACCTAACCCTAATCGACGACCGCCTTTGCGCTGTCGTCGTCTCCGGCGATCCGCCCCAAACCCTAACCCTAATCCTAATTTCTAACCCAAAACCCACCGCCCTAGGATCCTATAAATAGCCCTGACCCCCCAGACCCTAACCCTAGACTCCCCGACCACCACGAACCACCTTCTTCCCTACTCTTTCTCGTCGGAACCCTAACTCCGACGATCACCACCCCCCACCCCTACACAAACCCTCACAGCAAACCACCACCACCACTACGTTCGCCTTGACGAGACGCGCCCAGCGCCACCGAAGCGTCGCGACGCCGACGCCTCCACCGCCCGTCCGCACGTTCGAAACCCTTCCTCTTCGCCGGACACGTAAGTGTCAGCTTCATTTCGTGTCGGCTGTGTCTCGATTTTGCGTGAGAGACTCGCCAGGGGGATGGTTGTCCAGTAGCTGGACACGAGAACTAGGGCTCGTGCGTGTCGTGCGAAGCACGGACACAAGCAAACCCTGTGTCCTTAACTGTCAGGACACAGGACTGTGTATTATTATTTTTTTTATTATTTAAATCAACTAAAACCTAATAAAATTAAACTAAAACCCTATCCTAACAATCGGGCCGACTGGCCCATTGGCCAGCGCGCCCCCCCCCCCCCCCCCCCCCCCCCCCCCCCCCGCTGGCTCAGGATCGAGCCCCCCTTTTCTTTCTGTTTTCTTTTCTGTTTTCTTTTTCTTTTCCTTTTCTTTTTTGTTTTATATATATATTTACATATATATGTATATGTATATATATTAGTATATATATATATATATATGTATATACTGTATTTTATAGTATTTTATATATATGTATATATATTTTATAGTTAGTAAATTTTATATATATATGTATATATGTATACATTTTCATGTGTATATATATATTATTATATATACACTTTATTTTTAAGTGTTTTCTTATATATATATATATATATATATATATGTTTGTGTATATGTATATATATATACTTTATAAGTTAAGTATTTCCCTTATATATATATGTACTTTTAAACATATGTATGGATATTTTTACTATACATAATTTTGCCTTATTAAAATATTAATATTTGTTTTGTACTTTTTACCAAATTATATTTTAGTGTATTTAAATTACTGCAACCATTTGGTGTCCAAGCCTAGCATGGGTATTTGGGCTCAAATGTGTTTTCTCACATTCAAGACCTGTACAAGTCATATTGGACTTGATTCATGGCCTTGGGTCCTGTATTTGAACTTTGGTTCAAATTATATACATGGACAAAATACGCAGATAATTAATTATTGTGTGCATTGCTGTTTTTGATTTTCAAAAAAAATACTTAAAGTATAAAATTATGGAAAAATAGTTTTTAGATACTTTGTTAAGTTGGCTAATTTAGTATAATTTTTGTAGTATTTAATTTACTGTTTTGCCACTAGTTTGGCATATGAAACCAAAACTCATTTTCTGTATACTTAGGAAAACTGATTTTTATAAAATATTTGTACTGGATAATAAATTCCAGAAAAATTATAATAAATTTCTATGATTAATAAGGATCACTTTAGTGCTTTACTTTAGGAAAAACTAGGCTTTTTGCCTATCTCTAAAATTGTTAGAACACAATGATCTTTTGATTTATTTATTGATTAATTACGACTTGTAGCATTTTGTGTTATTTGGAGTTTTAGTCGTGTTGAACCCCATCCCTCACTAGTATAAAGACCCTAGAAAGTTAGTTAACATAGTGTGTCACCCCACATTGGTCTCCTATGCCAAGTCATCATTTTGGCTAGGTGCCCAGTCACAAGTCGTGTCGCACCAATTAGTGTCCTAGTGATTTAGCTTAGTGTAGAACTAAGTTATTATATTTTGCTTCTACAGTGACGAGTTACTGGACATCCATGGCACTGTTATCGCAGCTTGTTTTGTTTTGCTTTGCTAGAGGCAAGTACTTTCTACGAACTTTACATATTGTCACATAAATGAACTGTAAACCCCAACATGTTATATGCTGATCCTTGGGGTAGCAAGTTAGATCTTTACATGTTGTACTTCCAGTTATTACCATGCTTAGAATAGTTTTGATGTATCTCTCACATGATTAGAATATAGATTATGGGGAAACTGATAGTATTGTACGTGATCACGACCCCCCTACAGTAGCGAGCTCGGTCGCATTCTATATGCATACCTTGCCGCAGGCCATTATCCCGCATTTCTGTACGGATGTACACCTATGCCTGTTGACTTGTACGTATGTATATTTTATGTACATGTACCACAGTACATTGTACATCTATTGATCGATCACGTACTTGCTACAGTTTTAAATATTACATATACATCTGTCTCTATGACATATGTGTCCTTGCCATGATAGACTATGTGATGCCATACTTTCCAGTTATTCCTCACATGTTCATTCTCATGTTCATTTCCATGTTTCATATGCTAGTTTGCTAGATTTAGTACTTGCTCCCGTCCTGACAGGATAACGTTGTAGGTGTCCTTACTGAGGAGGAGTTACTCTGCGACTCATACTATGGGATTACTGCCGAGGACCCGGCTCTGCTTTACGAGGATGTTCCTGCGGGGAACCTCGCCTAGTTGTCTTTTTGTTTACTTAGACTTTTGAGAGTAGACATGTATTAGACTACATCATTTTGTAACTGGACATGTATCCAGTTTTACATTTCAGTTTACTTGTACTTGGACGTTTACTATATACGATGACTTTTGTGTTTGGAGCATTTATGATTCTTCTTCACTTGTAGAACTGTTAGCACATTTAGTCTTATCCTGTTGTCTTTAGAACAGCTTACTACGTTTTATCTCAACGTAGGCTGGACATGACTCGGCCTGGCCCAACAATTTGGGTAGCGGGTCGTGACATGTTTTTAGTGGTGGCCCACGCAGGTCCTGACTAAACTGTTTGGTTACGTTATTGTACCAAGCATGCCTGCAAGTAGGAACTTAAGGTAATTAGACAACATTAGGAAAGACGCTTAGAACACTTAGAGGAATGCTAGGATTGCAACATAGGAAATACATCACATGTTTGCTATTATAATTAGATTTTCTTGTATATGATCACTTGCTTTAAATAAGTCCTTATAAGTCTTTTATGTGTAATTTAGATGGTGCTTACTCGTTCGTCCCAGCATATCACCCCCGAGAATGGGGCCCTCCATATCCAGTCAGCTGACCGGTTGACTGATACACCTCCACCTACCACATTCCCCCACTCCACAGATCCACAGACCTAGATACCACCTTCCACATCCCAGTCCCAGCAGGACCCGATACTTCCACCACCCCCTATCACTATACCCACCCAGGCTTCCGTCACTCTCGACGGGACCCAGCTGCTCACACTGATCCAGGGGTTCCTAACAATCCATCAGGAGCAGACTACCCTACTCCGCCAGAGCATGGAGCGTTTTGAGGGACGTCCCGTGGTCCCACCACATGTAGAGCCACGGCAGAGAGCGGGGACGGTCAAGGACTTCATGGGTCTGAATCCCAAGGAGTTCTCAGGGACTGAGGGCATAGTAGTAGCTGATGACTGGCTAGATTCTGTAGAGAGGAAGCTTTTGGGAGTTAGGATGGCGGATGATCTTCAGGTCGAGGCAGCAGGATTTCTGCTGATAGACTTAGCCGGAGTCTGGTTCAGGAATGAGCCGTTGTTCGCGAGAGGTAGAGCCACCTGGGACCAGTTCAAGACCCAGTTCAAGAAGAAATTCTTCTCGACCACTGCTAGAGTAGCCATGGGGCTACGATTCCAGAACATCCAGCAGGGGAACCGTTCTGTTGATGACTATGCGGGAGAGTTTAGTCGCCTGAGCCGTTTTGCTCCTAGTCTGGTTGCTGATCCAGAGGAGATGACCCGTAGGTTTTGCCATGGTCTAGTTCCAGACATTGGCATCCTTATAGTGGCGAATGGTACGACTGACTACTACCAGAGCCTAGAGTTGGCCCGGAGTATTGAGGAGCGTCTTCTGTCATGCAAGAGGTCGGCTTCTGTACACCATGAGGGTCCGTCCAAGCGTCAGGCTTTCCAGCAGAGAGCGCCGACGCCACCCCAGCAGACTTACCGTCCCCCTACACCACATCATCAGACCCCGCCAGTTAGAGCCCCGGGACCCCGGCAGCAGCAGCAGAAGGGAGCTATATGTTCTTTCTGTGGAAGACCAGGGCACGACAGGTCTATTTGCAGGAAGAGATTGGGGCAGTGTTTAGTTTGTGGGTCTACCACCCATCAGATTCGGGACTGCCCAGCGGCGAAGCCTAGAGGACCGCTCCCGACTCAGCAGCAGAGGTTCGGGCAGCATCTGCAGCAGCAGAAGGGACCTCAGGGGAGGGTTTATAGTCTAGCCATTGAGCCAGAGCCGGAGCAGGTTTCGGAGCCGGATTACTTAGCTGACGTCATCACAGGTCATGTTTATTTGCATACTTTTATAGCTGTATGTTTGTTTGATTCTGGTGCATCTCATAGCTTCCTATCATTAGAGTTTATGCATAAACATCACCTAGTAGCTACACCTACTGCGGAGATTAGTAGAGTGATGACGGGAGGAGGACCAGTGCCTATTAGATCTATCTATAGGTGTTCTATTTTTATAGCCGGGAGAGAGTTCAGAGGGCGATTCTTTGTGATGTCGCTCCCTAGTTATGATATCATATTGGGGATGGACTGGCTTAGCTATGCCCATGCATCTATAGATTGCCATGAGGGTAGTATTGTGTTCAGTCCCCCAGGCACAGCACCATTCAGTGTCAGGAGGACAGGGCCGGAGATCAGCCTAGAGCCGAACTGTTGTGCTACAGTCGGGGACGCAGCACCGCCACACCCTATCATTAGGGAGTTCATGGATGTATTCCCAGAGGATCTTCCAGGACTTTCGTCTGGCAGAGATGTGGAGTTCACTATAGATCTAGTGTCAGGTTCATCACCAGTATCCCGGGCTTGCTATAGAGTGAATCCCAAGGAGGCCATAGAGATGAAAGCGCAGATTGATGACCTGTTGAAAAAGGGTTTCATTCGATCCAGTGCTTCTCCATGGGGAGCGCCAGTGCTCTTTGTGCCTAAGAAGGATGGTACAGTCCAGTTGTGTATTGATTACCGGGCCTTGAATGCCATCACTATCAAGAATAAATATCCTTTGCCCAGGATAGATGATTTGTTCGACCAATTGAGTGGGGCGAAGGTGTTTTCCAGGATAGACTTGAGATCCGGGTACCACCAGGTGAAGGTTAGGCCAGCAGACATCCAGAAGACGGCGTTCAACACGAAGTACGGGCAGTACGAGTTTCTGGTGATGCCATTTGGTCTCACAAATGCGCCAGCTGTCTTTATGAACTTGATGAATAAGACATTTCACCAGTATCTGGATAAGTTCGTCGTAGTATTTATCGACGACATCCTGATATACTCGAAGACGCCGGAGGAGCATGCAGAGCACTTACGGATAGTTTTGGAGATTCTGAGGCAGGAGAGATTGTTTGCCAAATTGCCGAAGTGCGAGTTCTTTTTAGACCGAGTGGAGTTTCTCGGCCATGTAGTCACTGGAGATGGAATCTCGGTGGATCCCAGGAAGATTGCTGCAGTTGAGACGTGGAAGGCTCCGACGTCAGTTTCAGAGATCAGGAGCTTTCTGGGTTTAGCAGGCTATTACAGAAAGTTCGTCCAGGACTTTGCTAGGATAGCTGAACCCATGACAAAGCTGACGCGGAAGGACGCAGAGTACATCTGGTCAGAGGACTGCCAGGCGGCATTTGAGGAGCTGAAGAGGAGGCTGACGACCGCTCCAGTTCTGACTTTACCTTCAGGTTCTGGAGGTTTCACCATATACAGTGATGCTTCTGGGAAGGGGCTAGGATGTGTTCTACAGCAGCATAGGAAAGTAATTGCTTATGCATCTAGGCAATTGCGGACTCATGAGAGAAATTATCCTACCCATGACCTCGAGTTAGCTGCGGTGATCTTTGCCCTCAAGTTATGGAAATATTACTTATACGGAGAGCGTGTGGAAATCTTTACTGACCACAAAAGCTTGAAGTATGTGTTCACGCAGAAAGAGCTGAACATGAGGCAAAGACGATGGTTGGAGTTGATGAAGGACTTCGACATTGATTTACAGTATCATCCCGGAAAGGCAAATGTGGTGGCGGATGCGCTGAGCAGGCATCCGATGGCATGGTACCTGATGATTGATCGGCATTTGCGAGAGGATCTGAAGAAGCTCGGTATTGAGCTAGTTCGGCCAGGATCAGTGATACAGATGATGGCGCTTGACATTCAGTCAGGTTTGATGGAGCAGATCCGGGAGGCACAGTCTACAGATGAAAGCCTACGCAGACTTCGACCCCAGGCATTAGCTGGATTGCTGGATGACTTCACTATAGCGGAGGATGGATCCCTGAGGCATGGCAGCCAATTGTGCGTGCCGAAAGGAGATCTAGTAGAGGCAGTTTTGCAGGAGGCACACCGATCGAGATATTCTATTCACCCTGGTGCTAACAAGATGTACTGTGACTTGCGGGAACATCTTTGGTGGTATGGGATGAAGAGGGATGTATCGCGTTTCATCTCGAGATGCCTAGTTTGCCAGCAGGTCAAGGCGGAGCGCCAGAGGCCAGCTGGTTTGTTGCAGCCATTACCCATTCCCGAGTAGAAGTGGGAACATATTACGATGGACTTCGTTTCAGGGCTTCCTCGTTCCCAAGGAGGAAAAGATGCCATCTGGGTCATTGTAGACAGGCTGACGAAGTGTGCGTACTTTATACCCTTCAAGGTGGGGCTTTCCACCGAGAAGTTGGCGGAGCTATACATGCAGCAGATAGTTCGCCTACACGGAGTGCCGGTGAGCATCGTGTCAGACAGAGACAGCAGATTTACATCCCACTACTGGAGGAGCTTACAGGAGGAGTTAGGCAGTAGGCTCAAGTTCAGTACGGCGTACCATCCGCAGACAGATGGGCAGTCCGAGAGGACGATACAGACGCTGGAGGATATGCTGAGAACTTGCGTGCTGGACTTCGGAGGATCATGGGAGAGCCATCTGCACTTGGTAGAGTTTTCGTTGTACAGCTACCAGGCCAGTATTGGTATGTCTCCTTTTGAGGCGCTATATGGACGACGGTGCCGGACACCGCTCTTTTGGGATGATGTCAGAGACAGAGTTATGCTTGGGCCAGAGATGATCACGGATGCAGCAGAGAAAGTCGGGATGATCAGAGACAGGCTCAGAGTAGCTCAGGACAGGCAGAAACACTGGGCTGATGCTAGTCGCAGGCCGATGGAGTTCGCAGATGGTGATATGGTGCTAGTGAAGATATCACCTACTAGAGGGACGATCCAGTTCGGACGAGGAGGGAAGCTGAGCCCCAGATACATCGGGCCATTCGAGGTGCTTGGCAGGATCGGAGAGGTAGCTTACAGGGTTGCACTTCCACCCAATCTAGTAGGAGTTCACGACGTCTTTCACGTATCTCAGCTGAGGAGATATGTTCCAGACCCCAGTCATGTGCTAGATCATTCAGAGTTGGAGGTCGGACCGAGTCTTACAGTTTCTGAGCAGCCAGTGGAGATATTAGACCGGAGAGAGAAGAGGCTGAGGAACAAGGTTATACCCCTAGTGCGAGTAGCTTGGAGCCGTCACTCCCCAGTTGAATCTACTTGGGAGAGGGAGTCGGACATGAGGGAGAGATTCCCTTACTTGTTCGATCCAACCGCTGCGAGGGAACCACCCGTTCCCGCTTGATACCTTAGAGGTTAGTTTTGATCGTAGCCTTAGTCATTTGATTGCAATACTTGCTATGTTAGAATATTGTCGGGTCTTCAATCCTTGTGAATTTCGAGGATGAAATTTTTCAAGGAGGGAAGACTTGTAAGCCCCTGATTTTTAAATTCATTTTTAATTAGTGCTAATTAATTTTTAATGTCAATTATAGCCTTAAATAATTATTAGGAATTTTTAGGAATTTTTCTAGAATTTTTAAATGAATTTTTAATAAGTTTTAAATACAAAAATACCATTTTGTAATTTTCTAAATTGTTTTAATACTGTTTTGTAATTATTAGAATTGTTATAATATGGTTATGCAATTTATTAAATTGTTTATATATCAGTTTACAATATTGAATTGTTATAAGTTGTGGAATGCAAATTTTTATTTGCATTTATACGCTGCTAGGACTTAGTTGCAATTTCCTAAACTCTGGGGGGGTTTTCTACAAAAGACCTAACCTAACCCTAATCGACGACCGCCTTTGCGCTGTCGTCGTCTCCGGCGATCCGCCCCAAACCCTAACCCTAATCCTAATTTCTAACCCAAAACCCACCGCCCTAGGATCCTATAAATAGCCCTGACCCCCCAGACCCTAACCCTAGACTCCCCGACCACCACGAACCACCTTCTTCCCCACTCTTTCTCGTCGGAACCCTAACTCCGACGATCACCACCCCCACCCCTACACAAACCCTCACAGCAAACCACCACCACCACTACGTTCGCCTTGACGAGACGCGCCCAGCGCCACCGAAGCACCGCGACGCCGACGCCTCCACCGCCCGTCCGCACGTTCGAAACCCTTCCTCTTCGCCGGACACGTAAGTGTCAGCTTCATTTCGTGTCGGCTGTGTCTCGATTTCGCGTGAGAGACTCGCCAGGACACGGAGATGGTTGTCCAGTAGCTGGACACGAGAACTAGGGCTCGTGCGTCGTACGAAGCACGGACACGAGCAAACCCTGTGTCCTTAACTGTCAGGACACAGGACTGTGTATTATTATTATTTTTATTTAAATCAACTAAAACCTAATAAAATTAAACTAAAACCCTATCCTAACAATCGGGCCGACTGGCCCATTGGCCAGCGCGCAGAGCCTAAACCCCCCCCCCCCCCCCCCCCCCCCGCTGGCTCAGGATCGAGCCCCCCTTTCCTTTCTGTTTTCTTTTCTGTTTTCTTTTTCTTTTCCTTTTCTTTTTTGTTTTATATATATATTTATATATATATGTATATGTATATATATTAGTATATATATATATATGTATATACTATATTTTACAGTATTTTATATATATGTATATATATTTTATAGTTAGTAAATTTTATATATATATGTATACATTTTCATGTGTATATATATATATTATTATATATACACTTTATTTTTAAGTGTTTTCTTATATATATATATATGTTTGTGTATATATATATATATACTTTATAAGTTAAGTATTTCCCTTATATATATATATATGTACTTTTAAACATATGTATGGATATTTTTACTATACATAATTTTGCCTTATTAAAATATTAATATTTGTTTTGTACTTTTTACCAAATTATATTTTAGTGTATTTAAATTACTGCAACCATTTGGTGTCCAAGCCTAGTATGGGTATTTGGGCTCAAATGTGTTTTCACACATTCAAGACCTGTATAAGTCATATTGGACTTGATTCATGGCCTTGGGTCCTGTATTTGAACTTTGGTTCAAATTATATACATGGACAAAATACGCAGATAATTAATTATTGTGTGCATTGCTGTTTTTGATTTTCAAAAAAAATACTTAAAGTATTGCTAAAATTATGGAAAAATAGTTTTTAGATACTTTGTTAAGTTGGCTAATTTAGTATAATTTTTGTAGTATTTAATTTACTGTTTTGCCACTAGTTTGGCATATGAAACCAAAACTCATTTTCTGTATACTTAGGAAAACTGATTTTTATAAAATATTTGTACTGGATAATAAATTCCAGAAAAATTATAATAAATTTCTATGATTAATAAGGATCACTTTAGTGCTTTACTTTAGGAAAAACTAGGCTTTTTGCCTATCTCTAAAATTGTTAGAACACAATGATCTTTTGATTTATTTATTGATTAATTACGACTTGTAGCATTTTGTGTTATTTGGAGTTTTAGTCGTGTTGAACCCCATCCCTCACTAGTATAAAGACCCTAGAAAGTTAGTTAACATAGTGTGTCACTCCACATTGGTCTCCTATGCCAAGTCATCATTTTGGCTAGGTGCCCAGTCACAAGTCGTGTCGCACCAATTAGTGTCCTAGTGATTTAGCTTAGTGTAGAACTAAGTTATTATATTTTGCTTCTACAGCGACAAGTTACTGGACATCCATAGCACTGTTATCGCAGCTTGTTTTGTTTTGCTTTGCTAGAGGCAAGTACTTTCTACGAACTTTACATATTATCACATAAATGAACTGCAAACCCCACCATGTTATATGCTGATCCTTGGGGTAGCAAGTTAGATCTTTACATGTTGTACTTCCAGTTATTACCATGCTTAGAACAGTTTTGATGTATCTCTCACATGATTAGAATATGGGTTATGGGGAAACTGATAGTATTGTACGTGATCACGACCCCCCTACAGTAGCGAGCTCGGTCGTATTCTATATGCATACCTTGCCGCAGGCCATTATCCCGCATTTCTGTACGGATGTACACCTATGCCTGTTGACTTGTACGTATGTACATTTTATTTACATGTACCACAGTATATTGTACATCTATTGACCGATCACGTACTTGCTACAGTTTTAAACATTACATATACATCTGTCTCTATGACATATGTGTCCTTGCCATGATAGACTATGTGATGCCATGCTTTCCAGTTATTCCTCACATGTTCATTCTCATGTTCATTTCCATGTTTCATATGCTAGTTTGCTAGATTTAGTACTTGCTTCCGTCCTGACAGGATAACGTTGTAGGTGTCCTTACTGAGGAGGAGTTACTCTACGACTCATACTATGGGATTACTGCCGAGGACCCGGCTCTGCTTTACGAGGATGTTCCTGCGGGGAACCTCGCCTAGTTGTCTTTTTGTTTACTTAGACTTTTGAGAGTAGACATGTATTAGACTACATCATTTTGTAACTGGACATGTATCCAGTTTTACATTTCAGTTTACTTATACTTGGACGTTTACTATATACGATGACTTTTGTGTTTGGAGCATTTATGATTCTTCTTCACTTGTAGAACTGTTAGCACATTTAGTCTTATCCTGTTGTCTTTAGAACAGCTTACTACGTTTTATCTCAACGTAGGCTGGACATGACTCGGCCTGGCCCAACAATTTGGGTAGCGGGTCGTGACATATATATATATATATACACAAAAAATTCTCTAAAAATGAGGGAGTTTACACTGAGCATCAGAGTTCAATGGGATTACCTAAGCTGCTACCCATATCGAAGTCGAATGGGCACATTATGATGGTTTTTGGGACCGAATTTTTGAGGAGCCTAAGTGGTCGAGATGCAGTTTGGGTAATCGTAGACCGACTCACTAAGGCAGCCAACTTTCTGTCTTTTAGAGTTTGCCAATCTACGTGATGATAGCAGATATATATATATAAAGCAGATAGTATGGTTACATAGAGTGCCAATCATCATTTGTCGGACAGATATTCGAGGTTTACTTCACATTTTTTGGAGAAGTGTGCAGGAGAGCCTTGGTACGCGATTAAAGTTCAACATATTTTATCATCTGCAGATGGTTTGCTAGTCAGAGCATACCATACAGACCTTAGAACATATGTTGAGAGCATGCATGCTTGACTTTGGAGGCTCACGGGAGGACCATTTGCATTTGGTCATGTTTTTTTATAATAATAGTTATCAAGCGAGCATTCGGATTGTGCCATTCGAAGCTTTATATGGAAAGAAGTGTCATTTTCCAGTATATTGGAGTGATGTTGGCAAGAGACAGATACTTTGACTGAAATTAGTAATTCACACTGTACAGAAGGTTAAGCGAATTCATGGACATCTACGGGCACGATAAAATAGGTAGAAATATTGGGCAGACAGTCACCATCGACCATTAGAGTTCAGCCAGGAGATCATGTATTTCAGAAGATTTTGCCGACTAGAGGGATATCAGATTTAGAGGAAGAGGGAAGCTTATTCCAAGGTATATCGGGCCATTTGATGTATTGTAGAGAGTTGGAGAGGTCGCTTACAGACATGCATTGCCACAGTCCTTGGAGGGTATTCATGACGTGTTCCATGTATCTTAGTTGACAAGGTATGTGTCAGACCCTAGTTATGTTCTTGATCACTCCAGATCACTATTGGACCGAGCTTATCATACGACAACTAATAGAGATTCTGGACCGAAGAAGGGAAGTCTTGCGGGGCCAGATAATTTCTTTTGTCTGTATCGCATAGAGGTATCATGCACATGGTGAATCGACTTAGGAACGTGAGGATGTGATTCGAAAGTGTTTTACTCATCTCTTTATATTATTAGGTATGTTACTTTAATTTGTTATTATTGATTGCTTTTACATTATCATATGTGTAATTTTGAGGACCAAATTTTCTAAGGTTGATAGGTTGTAAAAACTCTAAAATTTTTTAGGTTACTATTTTAATTTTTATTTAATTTATTTTATAATAGTTAATCTTCTACTAGTATTTTTTGTTATTAAATACCCTTTATCGTAGCTTTGATTTTAGGAGTACAACAAATCTCATTTTCTCAAAATAAATTTCGTATTTTTAATCTAGATTAGTCCACCTTCATCTAGGCATATCATGTCCCACTCAAATTCATTCCTTTGCACTCTACTTTTTTTCCTACAACTTTCAGGTCAAAAAGGCTAATTCTATTATCTACTGTATTACCGTTGTACTATCCAATTTAAATTAGGGACTCAACCTTGATTCAAACCTTTCGACATAATATATAATTTTGACCTATTTTGAGCCTACAAAATGCATGCCACTAGTGTCTCACTCAATTGCATTTCCATGTGCTACTTATATTCAAATGGAAAATAAGATCCATTATATGGACTTTCAGAACCTATTTCAACTCGAATAAATCTACCAGTCCAAACTTGTCCAACAAGCTTTGGTAGAGCCTATTCTAGGTTGTTAACCTAGTAGATTCATTTTAGATGAATTTTTATCCATTAATATCAGCCAATATGATTGGATTCAATATGCAAAGCATCCAATATTCACTTTACTATTTTAGAAACCCACTAAATCTTTTGGGTGCATGTTTATGTATCTTATGCATTGGACCACCAAGTCAATGTCCTATTCTTCCAAAACCAACTCCTATCAAACCCTAACTCATTAAACTCTCAGTCCTTATACATTAACGTCCAAAAACCTGGCCGCCCCATCTTTATTACTCCAAAAATCGACCCACCTCATCATGCACAAGCCGCCAGCCCCCTTTTCTGTCCACATGACTAAAAACCCCTTGTCCACCACTTCCATCACCACCACCACCACCACCACCACCTTTGTATCAGTCCGAAGACACCCCTCTTCCATCCCAGCAAGCCTCCAAGCCGTCATAACAACTTTGGTGGACGATACAAGCCATCAAAGTGTCACTCCCCGTTCCCAGAATGCGTATTTTAATACGTATATTGCCTGAATGTATTTATTTAGCATTTATCATGTAGTATTCTATATTTAAATTCTTAATAACTTTATGTTAATTAATTAGCTGCTCTTTAATTTTTATGTTAATTTATTTCCTGCAATTTTATTTCTATATTTTTTCCTGTAATTTTATTACCTGCATTTTATTTCCTGCTTTAGTCTTACTTTCGGGTTAGCCTTATTGGACCCATTGGACCCGGCCCAACTCCCACCTACCACCACCTTTCTATTTAAGTCACCCTTTCCCTTCTCTCTCCTCATTTATTTTACTTCTTCACCATTACTCCTCTTCTTCTTCTTCATTACTCTCTCTCCACCTACCAAACCGTAGGCAAGTACCAACTTGCTTCTTGATGGATCCCCATTATTATTGTTCCATCATCCTCCTTATTTGATTCTAAGCCTCTTTAGTACTTAGCATTTTCAATTTCCATGGCTAATTTGTTGTATATCTAAGTTTGTTACATTTTCGGGTTTCTTAGGTTTTCATCTAGTAAACTTTGATATCTTCAAGTTTTGATGGTTCCATGTTGTAGAGAATTTCGTTCTACCCAATTTTGACCTAAGAAAGTTCGAATTTGGACTCTAGATGAAGGTTTTATGGAACTTAGAAGCTTGGGTTGATGGTGTTCTTCTTCTCTGAAACTTGGAGAAGAAGAACAGTACTTGACTTGACCGCATGAATAATTCATGCGACAAGTGATTCCCAGCCGCATGGGTTGTTTCCTTCTCAGCCGCATGAAAAGTTTCTACCCGACCGCATGAGACTCATTTTGAGCCCAGCCGCATAGGGAGTTCTCCTAGCCGCATGGACTTTCCCCACTTAACCGCATATGTGCCCCCGTCTTTCTTGACCGCATGGATTTCTCTCCAATCCAGCCGCATGAACCAGGCTCACTCGCTGGCCGCATGAGGTCCTGAACCTTATAGCCGCATAAGCAATCTCCTTGACCCGGCCGCATGGGGTTCGACTTGGTTGAGCCGCATGGACTCATTCCCGCCAGCCGTATGAGTATCCTTCCCGCTGACCGCATGTGTCTTGCCTTTTTCGGCCGCATGAGCCCAATTCATCCTAGCCGCATGGAACACCCTTTCTGCTTGCCGCATGGGAGCTAGTCCCACTCGCCAGCCGCATAGGTTCCTGCCTCTTCAGTCGCATGCGCCTCTACCCCCTGAGCCGCATGAACCCGACTCTTTTTCTTGCCGCATAAGACTCATCCTGGCCGCATTAGACTTAGCCGCATGACTATTCTATAGCCCTGAATATTGATATTTTATTAGATATTTTACGTCCATTTTATATCCTTACGCCTTTTCACATAAACGTGATAAATCATGATATGTTAATATTTCTATTAATTATAGATTGTTACATGGGATGTACCATGTGTCATGAATTGAGTTATAGATACCCGGATTGACTGGAATTAAACCCTGAAGGTTGTAGACTCGACCCTACTGAATACTAGTTGACTTTCATGCCTTGATACCATTGATAATAATTGTTAGCTTGACTAAAATTGATCATGCGTTCCTAGTTGGAACTAAAGAGGCTGGCTAGTCGTCTTATTGAACTGAACGAATGAGACACGTTCATATAATGAACTATTGTAATCAACTGGCTAATCTCGAATATTGGCATACAGGCACATGCAGGCTTCAAATTATTTATTTATTTATTTAGTTATTTTTATCTTCCAAAAACTAGCATGTGTACTTTATGGTCAAGGCATGATTACCGTGGTTAGATTTGATTGTTGCATTACGCTATGTAAGACCTGTAACCTAACCGCACTGGTATCGTTGTAGAGTTGTGCATATCGTACCCCGTACGAAAGTACTTATTTGAAAGACCATAATCCACGGCATGGGATTTCACTCAACGTAGGGACTTTTAAGTTAAATAAAATAATGATTGCATGGAGAGAATAGATTCCCGAATTCTTACATGGCAGCCCCCTTAGAACGAGTAGTACCCGACGGGCCGGCTGGTTCCCACAGATACTGTAAATCTGCCACACGGGCAGGGAACAGTATCTGCTTTTATTATTATTGTATATTGTATATTGACGAGCGTCCTGCTAGGACTCGTCTAATTCATGCATGGGCCAATTGGTTGACTGGATAGACTAGCCTTGTTTGCACATAGTAAGAACTGAGGAATCCCTAATTGCATTATTCCAGGATAACTTGGAACTCATAATAGCAAGCCGTAGTAGTTGATTAGCCGTTCAAGATGATTTGTTTGTGTACTGTACCTACTCTGTTACCTAACTGGGATGATCAGAACGTCAGGACATGACGGGCCAACTTCTGTCCTTGTTTGGTTGGGAGGTTGGTTCGAAGTGTCTTAATGTGATGTGAGTTCCAGTAGCAAGCAGAGATCTATTATCATTATATTCCTTTACTTACTGGTTTAATCCTTCATATCGTCCTTCCTTGAGGTACTTGCTATTAGAGGTCTAACCTCTCTGGTTTTGCATGGCCAGATTTAGAGCCGGTTCCCGAGGATCCAACTTACTTCTACCTCCAAGATGGTCAACACTAGAAGGATGATCGCAGGAGGACTCGAGTGGGTTTCCTTACTTCCCCGCTCGTTTTGTTAAATACTTTATACCTTGCCGTTTGGCACCGACATGTTAGTCGGATCGTCTTGTACTTACTTTTGCATAATTGTAACTAAGTCAGGCTGCAGCTGATAACAATTGTGTATACTTTTGCTACATCAATCTGGCTATATTTTGTAAAGCCAGATATCAAGAACATTTTGACAAAGCGTTTGGGACGCCTTGCTGCTTTATCTTACATGTTCTCTATTTCTGTTCCTTGTTTGAATGATTGAGACAATAGATGTGAAGTGACCATAGTAGGACTTTTATGTAGTATGCACCCCCTCGTCTGGTTAGACAGCATTGATCGTATTATACGGTATTCATCTACCCGTAATACGTAGCTGGCTGAGTCATTCTCCTGCTCTCCAGTATTCTGGTTCTGGGGCGTGACAAGGTTTTAGTGGTGGCCCATGCAGGTCTGATTTCAGACTTGTGGGGTGTTTTGATTTATAGGATGTCTCAATCACACGTGTTCCCCCTTGATCTCATGATTCGTCAATTCTCAACTCTAGCTTGACATTCCAGTATCCTTTGACTTCATCGATCCTTCATGTCCGGTCGTTTGATTGTTCTCTTGTCCCTTTTCTTAGGGGCACCTCGTCCGCACCTGTCAGAGCTGGACAGCAACAACATGGACAGCAGCATGGACAACCTGACCAGATTGGTCAGCAACAAGGGTCAGAACCACTTCATGAGGCTATTCAAGAAGAGGTGATAGTAGAACCAGCGGTTGGACCGCAGTATCCGAACATTCTACCCCCACCGACAGTTCCACCTACCCAAGTGGACACACCAGCCCTTCTGGAGATCATGAGAGAAATGATGGCTACTCAGCAATACCAGATGTTGGCCCAGCAGTGCATGCACGCTCAGTTGCAGGAGCAGAATGTACTACTCAACCAAGGATTACAGACGGCATTGGAAAGAGGGACGAGGCCAGATTCAGGAGCGTCAGCCCGATTTTGCAAGTACAACCCCCGCCGTTTCGAAGGCACGGAAGATGCCATCTCAGCAGATGCATGGCTTAAGGATATTGAGGCTATTTTGACAGCAGCTAAGGTGCCGGCAGAAGAACGTGTGGATCAGGTGAAGTTGTTACTTCAGGATCTCGCACGTGATTGGTGGGAAGCAGAGGAAGTAGGCATCAGGCGTCCTGTTGCATGGGACGATTTTACAGCAAGGTTCAAGACGAAGTATTATGGAGTTGTGGCGCAGTTTGAGCTACAACAGAAGTTTATCAACCTCAGACAGGCTGGCAAGACTGTAGATGCTTATGCAGCGGAGTTCTGCAGATTGAGTAGGTTTGCCCCAGAGATGGTAGCAACGGAACGCCAGAGGGCGATGAGGTTCCAGCAAGGGTTTTATCTTGAGCTCTTGCAATTGATAGAGGGGCACAATTACCAAACTTTTGATGAAGTATTGACGGCGACTCGAAGGCATGAGATCACCATTCAGAGGCTTGCGGTAAGGACTGGGGGTCAGAAGAGATCCCACAGTCAGATTGAAGGAGGAGGAGGAGCAGCGCCCCGAACAACAGCACCATCCCCTGGCATTCGTATCCACGATGTGGCGATACGGGGGCCAGCACCACCCAGGCAACAGCAACAGCAACAGAGGAAGAACCAGCAACCCCCGGTGGGCTGCACTTATTGTGGGAAGATGGGACACACTAGAGATGTGTGTCGGACATTGAATGGACTGTGTCTGATATGTGGAAATCCAGATCATCGGGTTACCACATGTCCCATGAATTCGAGGGCAGGAGGACCAGGGCAGCAGTTCCCTGCTCTGCCAGCACCAGAGGCAGGACAGTATCGAGGACCAGCAGTGGCAGTGAGACCATTGGCGCAGCGTCTGTTAGTACCACAGGCTCAGATGTTTCGGCAGCAGAGGCCGCCGATGCAGCAACACCAGCGTAGACCACCCCAGCATCATCAAGGCAGGGGCCAGCAGCAGCACCAGGCTAGGCCGCAGCATGGGAACCAGCAAGGAGGTCGGGGGCAGGCATTTACACTGTCCTTGGAAGAGGCATTGGCATCAGGAGATGTTGTGGCAGGTAACATTCTCGTCGCCTCATATCCCGCAGTAGCATTATTTGATTCGGGAGCATCCCATTCATTTATATCTGCACAATTTGCGACACGACTAGGAGTGGAGTTCGAGGCATTGCCAGGGAGGTTGAATATACTCACTGGTAACGGGCTCGTGGGAGTTAGTAGAGTTAGTTTAGCATGTAGTATTGTGGTGTGCGGGCATCCTTTACCCGCCCGGTTGATAGAATTTCCTGTTGGAAATTTCGACGTTATCTTAGGCATGGACTGGCTGAAAGACAGTCATGCGACAATAGATTATCGTAGTGGAAGTGTATCTTTTGATATTCCAGGCATGGAGAGGTTCACCTTGGTCAGGTCAGAGGCAACTCAGCAAAAGCAGGGAGTAGTAACAATAATGGAAGAAGTTCAAGTTCCGAAGGTAGTTGAAGAATTTCTAGACGTATTTCCCGAAGAACTTCCAGGTCTACCACCGGTTAGAGATATTGAGTTCAGTATAGAATTGGCACCAGGAACTAAACCAATATCAGATCGGGTTTACAGAATGGCGGATTCAGAGCAGGCCAAGGTGTATCAGCACATAGAGGAATTGAAGGAGAAGAAGTTCATCCAAGCTAGCATGTCACCATGGGCAGCACCAGTGGTACTTGTGGGAAAGAAGGATGGATCATCCAGATTATGCATCGATTACAGGAAGCTTAACGCGGCAACAGTAAAGAACAAGTACCCACTACCAAGGATCGATGACTTATTTGATCAGTTGAGCAGGGCCAGAGTTTTCTCCAAGATAGATCTTCGTTCGGGGTACCATCAGGTGAGGATTCGGAAGGAAGATATTCCCAAGACAGCATTCAGGTCGAAGTATGGGCATTATGAGTTTTTAGTAATGCCGTTTGGTTTGACCAATGCTCCAGCTATCTTCATGGATTTGATGAACCGCATCTTTATGCCGTATTTAGATCAGTTTGTCGTAGTATTTCTCGACGACATTCTTGTGTACTCTGCTAGTGAAGAGGAGCATGAAGACCACCTCAGGAAAGTGTTGCAGGTTCTGAGAGAGAACCAGTTGTATGCCAAGTTCAGCAAGTGTGAGTTCTGGACGGATCATATTTCATTTTTGGGTCATATTGTATCAGGAACTGGAGTAGCAGTGGATCCCAAGAAGGTAGAAGCAGTGAAGAGTTGGCCAGTACCCAAGATCGTAGCTGATGTACGGAGTTTCTTGGGATTGGCAGGATATTACAGAAGGTTTGTGTCAGACTTTGCAAGGCTTTCAGCACCCATGACCCGCTTGACACGGAAGGATGTACCATTCGTTTGGTCTGTAGAATGCCAAGCCTCATTTGAAAATCTGAAGCAGAAGTTGATATCAGCGCCCATTCTTACATTGCCAGTTGGACCTGGAGGTTTTACCGTATATTATGATACGTCAGGTAAAGGACTTGGATGTGTCCTCATGCAGCCTGGAAAGGTGATAGCATATGCATCTAGGCAGCTTCGGGACCACGAAAAGAATTATCCAACTCATGATCTGGAATTGGCGGCAGTAGTGTTTGCTCTGAAGCTATGGAGGCATTACTTATATGGTGACCGAGTGGAGATATACACAGATCACAAAAGTCTGAAGTACATCTTTACCCAGAAGGAACTGAACATGAGGCAGAGAAGATGGTTGGAGTTGATCAAGGATTATGACGTGGAGCTTCAGTATCATCCAGGCAAGGCTAATGTGGTAGCAGACGCTCTCAGCAGAAGAGGCGGCGTATTTATGTTGACAACGCAGAGACATATCTTAGAAGACCTTTAGGAGATGGGCATTGAAGTTATACTTTCTAGTGATGTAGGAATTCTGGCTAGTCTACAAGTTCAATCCGACTTAGTAGACAGGATCAAGACAGCTCAGGCACAGGACCCAAGGATTCAGAAGCTTAGGACAGAATGTGAGTCAGGACTCAGAAAGGAGATGCAAATCCATGAAGATGGTACACTTAGGTTTGGGTCACGCCTATGTGTTCCTAGTGGAGATATCAGACAGGAGGTTATGACAGAAGCTCACAGTTCTCAATATTCTATTCACCCTGGAGGGACCAAGATGTACCAAGATATCAAGCAGCACTTCTGGTGGAACGGGATGAAGAGGAAGATAGCTAGGTTTGTTTCCCGTTGCTTGATATGTCAGCAAGTAAAGGCAGAACAGCAGAGGCTAGCTGGATTATTGCAACCGCTTCCTGTCCCGGAATGGAAATGGGAGCATATTACAATGGACTTTGTGACCGGTTTACCGAGATCACCAAGTGGTAAAGATGCTATTTGGGTGATCGTGGATCGGCTTACAAAGGTAGCACATTTTCTCCCTTTCAGAGTAGGGCAATCTACAGAAAAGTTGGCAGAGTTGTATATGCAACAGATAGTCAGGCAGCATGGAGTCCCTGTCAGTATTGTGTCCGACAGAGATACCCATTTTACATCACATTTCTGGAAGAGCTTGCATCATAGTCTGGGTACCAAGCTAAGATTTAGTACGGCTTATCATCCACAGACGGACGGGCAATCAGAAAGGACAATTCAGACTTTGGAAGACATGTTACGAGCTTACACCCTAGATTTTGGAGGATCTTGGAAGAGCCACCTGCACTTAGTTGAGTTTTCATACAACAACAGTTATCAAGCCAGTATCCAGATGGCGCCATTCGAGGCATTATATGGTAAGAAGTGCAGGTCGCCACTAGCATGGGATGATATCGGAGAGAGAAAGATGTTAGGCCCAGAAATGATTGTTCAGACGGTTGAATTGGTTAAGGGAATTAGAGAGCGACTTCGAGTTGCGCAGGACCGGCATCGTCATTGGGCGGACCAGCATCGTAGGCCGTTAGAGTTCTCTGTTGGGGACCACGTGTTCTTGAGGATCTCACCTACCCGTAGGGTCATTAGATTTGGCGTTCGCGGGAAGTTGAGTCCGCGGTACGTGGGCCCATTTGTTATTCTTGAGAGGATAGGCGATGTTGCTTATCGTTTATCCCTTCCACCTTCGTTACGAGAGGTGCATGACATATTTCATGTATCTCAGTTGCGAAGGTATGTATCGGACCCAAGCCATATCCTTGATCATTCTGAGCTGGTTGTTGGTACCAACCTGTCTTACGAGGAACAGCCTGTGTCTATTTTGGACCGAAGAGAGAAGATACTCAAGAACCGAACAATTAGTCTTGTCCGGGTTGCTTGGGGTCATCACTCTCTAGGGGAGTCAACGTGGGAACGTGAGGATGATATCCGATCACGATATCCACACCTGTTTGACTCACAAGGTATATCTTTTCTGTATACCTTGATTGTCTTGATCCCTCATGCTTATCACCTTATGGGTAGAATTGTTTGATATCGTAGATTGATGGATTTACATATATGTTACTTGCTATGGGCATTGTAAAATGATTGCTTGATTGAATTGCTTGTACTTAGATTGGTTTAGCCCCGATGTTTCTATCTTGCTTGAATTTGAAATTCCGAGGACGAAATTTTTCTAAGGAGGGTAGAGATGTCACTCTCCGTTCCCAGAATGCGTATTTTAATACGTATATTGCCTGAATGTATTTATTTAGCATTTATCATGTAGTATTCTGTATTTAAATTCTTAATAACTTCATGTTAATTAATTAGCTGCTCTTTAATTTTCATGTTAATTTATTTCCTGCAATTTTATTTCTATATTTCTTCCTGTAATTTTATTACCTGCATTTTATTTCCTGCTTTAGTCTTACTTTCGGGTTAGCCTTATTGGACCCATTGGACCCGGCCCAACTCCCACCTACCACCACCTTTCTATTTAAGTCACCCTCTCCCTTCTCTCTCCTCATTTATTTTACTTCTTCACCATTACTCCTCTTCTTCTTCTTCATTACTCTCTCTCCACCTACCAAACCGTAGGCAAGTACCAACTTGCTTCTTGATGGATCCCCATTATTATTGTTCCATCATCCTCCTTATTTGATTCTAAGCCTCTTTAGTACTTAGCATTTTCAATTTTCATGGCTAATTTATTGTAGATCTAAGTTTGTTATATTTTCGGGTTTCTTAGGTTTTGATCTAGTAAACTTTGATATCTTCAAGTTTTGATGGTTCCATGTTGTAGAGAATTTCGTTCTACCCAATTTTGACCTAAGAAAGTTCGAATTTGGACTCTGGATGAAGGTTTTATGGAACTTAGAAGCTTGGGTTGATGGTGTTCTTCTTCTCTGAAACTTGGAGAAGAAGAACAGTACTTGACTTGACCGCATGAATAATTCATGCGGCAAGTGATTCCCAGCCGCATGGGTTGTTTCCTTCTCAGCCGCATGAAAAGTTTCTACCCGGCCGCATGAGACTCATTTTGAGCCCAGCCGCATAGGGAGTTCTCCTAGCCGCATGGACTTTCCCCACTTAACCGCATATGTGCCCCCGTCTTTCTTGACCGCATGGATTTCTCTCCAATCCAGCCGCATGAACCAGGCTCACTCGCTGGCCGCATGAGGTCCTGAACCTTATAGCCGCATAAGCAATCTCCTTGACCCGGCCGCATGGGGTTCGACTTGGTTGAGCCGCATGGACTCATTCCCGCCAGCCGCATGAGTATCCTTCCCGCTGACCGCATGTGTCTTGCCTTTTTCGGCCGCATGAGCCCAATTCATCCTAGCCGCATGGAACACCCTTTCTGCTTGCCGCATGGGAGCTAGTCCCACTCGCCAGCAGCATAGGTTCCTGCCTCTTCAGTCGCATGCGCCTCTACCCCCTGAGCCGCATGAACCCGACTCTTTTCCTTGCCGCATAAGACTCATCCTGGCCGCATTAGACTTAGCCGCATGACTATTCTATAGCCCTGAATATTGATATTTTATTAGATATTTTACGTCCATTTTATATTCTTACGCCTTTTCACATAAACGTGATAAATCATGATATGTTAATATTTCTATTAATTATAGATTGTTACGTCGGATGTACCATGTGTCATGAATTGAGTTATAGATACCCGGATTGACTGGAATTAAACCCTGAAGGTTGTAGACTCGACCCCACTGAATACTAGTTGACTTTCATGCCTTGATACCATTGATGATAATTGTTAGCTTGACTAAAATTGATCATGCGTTCCTAGTTGGAACTAAAGAGGCTGGCTAGTCGTCTTATTGAACTGAACGAATGAGACACGTTCATATAATGAACTATTGTAATCAACTGGCTAATCTCGAATATTGGCATACAGGCACATGCAGGCTTCAAATTATTTATTTATTTATTTAGTTATTTTTATCTTCCAAAAACCAGCATGTGTACTTTATGGTCAAGGCATGATTACCGTGGTTAGATTTGATTATTGCATTACGCTATGTAAGACCTGCAACCTAACCGCACTGGTATCGTTGTAGAGTTGTGCATATCGTACCCCGTACGAAAGTACTCATTTGAAAGACCATGATCCACGGCATGGGATTTCACTCAACGTAGGGACTATTAAGTTAAATAAAATAATGATTGCATGGAGAGAATGGATTCCCGAATTCTTACATGGCAGCCCCCTTGGAACGAGTAGTACCCGACGGGCCGGCTGGTTCCCACAGATACTGTAAATCTGCCACACGGGCAGGGAACAGTATCTGCTTTTATTATTATTATATATTGTATATTGACAAGCGTCCTGCTAGGACTCGTCTAATTCATGCATGGGCCAATTGGTTGACTGGATAGACTAGCCTTGCTTGCACATAGTAAGAACTGAGGAATCCCTAATTGCATTATTCCAGGATAACTTGGAACTCATAATAGCAAGCCGTAGTAGTTGATTGGCCGTTCAAGATGATTTGTTTGTGTACTGTACCTACTCTGTTACCTAACTGGGATGATCAGAACGTCAGGACATGACGGGCCAACTTCTGTCCTTGTTTGGTTGGGAGGTTGGTTCGAAGTGTCTTAATGTGATGTGAGTTCCAGTAGCAAGCAGAGATCTATTATCATTATATTCCTTTACTTACTGGTTTAATCCTTCATATCGTCCTTCCTTGAGGTACTTGCTATTAGAGGTCTAACCTCTCTGGTTTTGCATGGCCAGATTTAGAGCCGGTTCCCAAGGATCCAGCTTACTTCTACCTCCAAGATGGTCAACACTAGAAGGATGATCGCAGGAGGACTCGAGTGGGTTTCCTTACTTCCCCGCTCATTTTGTTAAATACTTTATACCTTGCCGTTTGGCACCGACATGTTAGTCGGATCGTCTTGTACTTACTTTTACATAATTGTAACTAAGTCAGGCTGCAGCTGATAACAATTGTGTATACTTTTGCTACATCAATCTGGCTATATTTTGTAAAGCCAGATATCAAAAACATTTTGACAAAGCGTTTGGGACGCCTTGCTGCTTTATCTTACATGTTCTCTATTTCTGTTCTTTGTTTGAATGATTGAGACAATAGATGTGAAGTGACCATAGTAGGACTTTTATGTAGTATGCACCCCCTCGTCTGGTTAGACAGCATTGATCGTATTATACGGTATTCATCTACCCGTAATACGTAGCTGGCTGAGTCATTCCCCCGCTCTCCAGTATTCTGGTTCTGGGGCATGCCACAAAGTTAGTACAACTTCAATCGACCCAAATCTATGAACACAACAAGCATTTTGTCTTTAAATCTATGTGTTGATGACTTTTATTTATCTTTTTGCCCAAAATCAATTCTAACTTGTATCCCGTCATTTTCTCTTCCATCTCTAAGCGCCACCTCACTTAGATCCACTCCGTATGTCTGTGTCGCTCGTTACACGAAAGGTGGATTGGACTAAACCAATTTTGGTGCGTGATTGTTTCGATAGTCACAACTTCAGACTTACCAACGATGATGCTCTGCTCTACACCTGTAGCAGGCAGAGCTCCCTCAGAAAGCCCTTCAACTTCTGTAAAAAAATAGGTGAAGCCTGGCCTCTTTCTAATGAGTCCCTATTCTTCTGCCTTCCTACCACATCATGGGATTTCACACACGAAGAAGGGCCTATAAGGGCAAAGTAAATATTACCACCGTATTCTGGAGCAAGAGTATTTTAGCAATTTGTAAAAAGATTTGATTATTTTATTGTTATTTAAATTGATAAATTGTAAAAATGTTATATTTAGTAAAACCATAGAATTGCCTAGTCTAGATTTTTATCTTGATGCTAGAAACTTAGTTAGAATAATTAAACAAGTTAACTAGGTTCTAAAATATCTAATATTATGTTAGGACCTATGAATTAGCTTGAAACGCTAATCAAGTTTGGGCCTTTACCTAAAAGGCTTGAATTGATATCTTGAGAGGCCTTTTTTGGGCAAATTGAACCTAACCCTAACCCTAGCTATACATGGCCTAGCAACATAAGTTTCCCTCTACTATAAAGATGATCATTAGCCTCCCTCTTTTCCACTTTCATTGGAAACCTAACCCTAAATTGGTGTTCTTCCCATAATTTGCCCTCTTTCATCAAATCAACTCCAAATTCAACCAAACCATTTGCAAACCACTCCCCTTGTTTAGAGGAGGTCTCTATTGGCTAGCTAGGAAGGACTTAGAGCAATTTGACCATTGGAGATTGGCAGAGATCTAGATCTAGGAGTTTTTATTGGTATTCCAACTCTTAATTGGTAAGAACCTCTAAACCTATTTAAATTCTGCTTTCTTTCCATAGATGCATTCATTTAGGGTCCACCTAGCATTAGGTTAAGTTTGGGTTTAAATCGAATCCATTTGGGGTGCGTATCGCAAGAGTATCGGAGGGATATTTTAAGTGTTCGATAAAATGCCCCTTAGAACTTTTTGTTCTCTAATTTTAGAACTAATTACATATTTGGGTAGCTAATCTACTATAGATTACATGTAAACTTGACTGAGGTAGATTTCATGTGAATTGAGGGGTAAAATTAGACATGGAGACACACTGCTGCATTGTACAAGGTGAACAGTGCTTGCCCTGCTGCTACAGGCTTCATGCACCCTCGACACGCTGCTTTTTCACTTCCTAGTGACTGATCCAAGTAGGGGAATTGACTGACAGGTGGTCCATGGCTTGTGGCACCAAACTATGGCAGATTCGTGCACTTGTTTGACCCACAGAATCCAGTTCTGTATGGGGGAACACGAACACATTCTCTGTTGACACTGTCCTGTACACTAAACACTTTGACACTATATGGCACTCTTTAAAACTTGGAATGACACATTTTGGACACTTATTTTGACACATTGGACACAAGTTAGACACCCCATACATTTGATATTCATACTATCACTCCTACTTGACACACACACCACTACTCTTGCATTGGCACAGACACTTGCACTTGCTCTGAACACGCATACTTGACACTAGACACATCCTTGGACACATTAGACACATGTTGACACACATGGTTGACATCAATTCATTTCGACACGCGAACACATATCCTATAGTATCGTTCACATTGACACACACACAAAGTCATATATTACCACATATTTAACACTTACTTTGCATTTCAAATTGACACTCACCATGATCTGACACTTGGTTCATTACTTAGACACATGACACTAGCCACTTGACACCATGACACTCTGACACTCAGGTTCACATCACTCCTTTAACCACTGCTTTGATATTGCATTGCTGCACCATGTGATCTATTACATTGGGGGCTAGGAGGAAATCTAATGCATGTATATGTGAGTATATATAAACATATGGGTTGGCTTATGTATGTGGATATACATACTATAGATAGTATTGATATATATATGTACTGGGTTCAGATATGTGTCAGAGGGGATCTGTTCTGTCCACTTTATTTGTTAGCAGACCATGTTTAAGTAATCAGATCCAGATGAACTGTATCTAGATACTGAACTTAGAGGATTCCTCTTATTTGGTCAGTTCCTTAAACAAATGAGGTATCCTTGACTAATACTATTAGCATCAGTCCTTTTGGCTCAGCTATGGCCATTAGGAAATCAAGTCCTACCCCTTTGTGTTTTCATTTCTGCTAGGTGTCTACATACATGATAGGTGTCCTATATGATGTATTTATATTTTAAGTAATTATATATATTATGTATATAAGGATAAGAGTGGACTTGATGCTCATATGTGAGGTTGGAGTTAGTTTGAGGTATCTATTAGGAGGTGAGGTTCAGTTAACAAAGAGCGGTTAGATAGTACTAGGCTAGGCTAGATAAGTTTGTGGCCAGATTTCTTGCCTTGCATGCAGCAAGTATAGCATACAGCAGCAGTAGTGCTATTAGCAGCAGGTTATGTATTGCTCTGCATTGGCAGCAGAGAGAGCAACCAGTATAAGTGAGTGATAAGGGTTAGGCAGGGGTGGCAATTTATGAGTGGAAAGGTGAACTAATATCCTATATTCTGTGTATGTGTTTGAATCCAACTAATGGTGTATCAGAAACTAGAGTGTAGGCATTTAGTAACTAGTGTAGGTGTTGGCTAAGAAGAAAAAAGGGAGATGCAAGGTTTGATGGCAAGAAGAGAATAGGATGTGTTCATGTGTACATATAAGAAACTGTGTGAGTATTGTGTGTTGTGTAGGTAAAGGTATAGGAAATATTCAAATAGGTATATGGGATTTAGATATGAGATACTAGAATAGGATCTAGCTTCGGTGGGCTTTGACATGTATATCTAGATAATGATCTTGGTCTTGGGCTAAGGGTTAACTTGAATAGGCAATGTATTAAGTATAATAAATAAGTAATAGATTACCTAGATTAGCTAGGAAGTGGATACCATGGCACCCTAGATTTATACTAAATAGACCAAGTTTGACCCAAGGTTGACTAGTTGACCAAGGTTTGACAATTTAGCCAGATATTGACTAGGTAGTTGACCAAACCCTAAATATTGACTTGGTTTGAATGTATGTTGACCAGAGTTGTCCAAGAGTTGACTTTGACCTAGAATGACCTAGTATCATGTAGATTGCATTGTATATTTTAATTATTATATATTGAATACATTATAACCTGTATTTCTCTAACTAGGACCTTGTGACTACAGTTCGGACATCTGTATACATTAATCGCTCAGAGTATCAGATGAGTACATTCTCTGATAGTTCTTTCATTTACTTGATGATTACTATATGTTAGTTCTAGTTAGTTCTATTTGATTCTCTGTCAATACGAATTGGTATTTCTGGATCCACTGCATGCGACACTCATATTTTACATGTCTGGCCTCTATTACTGGAATCACCCCTACTGGAATCACTTTTTGGCATCAAATTGTTTTGGCTGGACTTGTACTCGATTTACGTGTCAGTTTATGGATTCACTTGTACTTATCGAGGTAGGAAAATACTCGAATAGACATGTAAATATTCCAAAAATACTGAAAGGACCCCTACTGGTCTAATCTGGTCTAATCTGGAATGATAGCAGTCGTACACTTTTCAAGTGTACGATGAGCCGTATTTATACTTAGCCGTTTACATGTCGAACTCGATATTTTAAAACACACTGACTGGACTCACACCGAGATCACACTTGACTATATTATACTGTCTGGACTAATATGACATTGCTCTAGTTAAGTTAGTTTTATTTTACAGTCTTCATTGACATACTCTCCTGATTCATTATATTACTTTTCCTATACTTTTTATGTTGCTTATTTCATTACCTGTCTCAAACTTCCATGTTTCATCAATATAACTGTCTATAATGACTTTGTAGTCTTTTTTATTTACTTGGGATTGCTAAATGAGGTGTGCTCGTTCAATCCTGACTGGATTTTTTCAGATATTTGTCCTGGGGATACGTCCCCTACTTGCTATGGACCTGAAGAGGGATTAGCCACACTGAGCCCTGACCTTCAGGAGTGACCAGATGTCTAGTTATAGGACTTGTTCTAAATTTTCATGTTTGAACTTGAATTGTAATAAGTAGGAATATTTGATATTGTATTTGAGATTGTTTAAGAGATTATTATATAATAGTTTATTTAGTCATTGTTGTTTAGTCTTATTAGTTATCTAGACTTATGTGTTAACTTATCGTGCTTAGACTGTGATCAAGTACTATTATATCCTTACTTGTCCTCTGTTCGGAGTTGAGATCCATGACAGGTACATTATATACTTGTGTGAGTTGTTAGATAGCGACCTAGTACAACATTCTATCATCGATTCTGCTGTATAGGCTAGGCGCTGTTACGCACTCGTGCCCCTGTATCGGGTGTGGGTCATGATAGCAAATCATGGTTAACCTCAACAGCATAACAAAAAATTAAAGAAAAAACCATCATCCCTTGTAATATTGGAAAATAATGTACCCGGGGAAGCTGCCGACAGCGCCTTGTCCACAGCATCTAGGTAATCGATGCTAATGTTAGACAGAAGGGTGAAAGTCTCTACCAACACCTTGTCCAGTAATATTCACTCGAGGCCGCACAATAGGCTAATCGATGATTGCCTAAGGCTCAAGTTCTGAAGATATTGTTTCCACGTCTTCCTCCGTATATGAAACGACCGAAGCAGCAACTCTTCGGGGATGGTTTCTCCTTCCTGGCGTCTGCACAATTTCATAAAAACTAGAAGGAAAAACTATCGTAAGAGGGAGGCACATTAATGGAGTTAATAGATTTAAAGGAAACCACTATAGCATCCAAAATGGAATCTAGTTCAGAAACCACCAACGTAAGGGGTCCTACCTCCTCCCCCTCAATATCTTTCGCCAAGGACTTTCTTGCAAGGTTCTTTCTTCCACCTAAACCCATGGCCAAGGATGATTCTATTGTGCTTTTTCTGGATGCCGAGGATTGTTTATCGACGGAGCCGTATGGTTTGGCAAATCTACAACAGTAGCCGGAGGATCATCCGATATAGTATCCTTCTCCATTTATGGCACTCGTTCCGACGAAGGCACTATTATAATGCCTTTCCCCTACCTTGAGATGTTTTCGAAGCTTGTCAGGTTAGGGCATCACCTTCGTTCCCATAATGAATCTCTTCTCCTCATCATAAGTAAGAGGCAAAATCTTAACCGTGCAGTAAAAATTGGCCGTCGTAAAGAGTATTTGCGGTGCTACTCCAACTTCGGGCAGCACAAACCTGGACTATGTACCAATGGAAGTATAGTAACTCTATGCCATGATGCCATCGAACATGCTACTGCTACATCCCAGACATGAGCTTGGGTTGCCTAATAAAAATTTGCTATTCTAAATTGGCGGGAAAACCTGCTCGGTAGATATGGCTCCAGGAAGACATGGTTCTTGTTTCAGTAAACCAAGTACGAAGGTCGGATAAAAAGAAGCAAATAAAAGACTCTGGGAGATAAAGCACGAGCGTCCACCCAGCTTTCTATCTAGATGCTACCCCTCTCGTTCTTTGTAAAGTCAGGAACAAATGGTAAAAAAGGTGCAGTTCATTAAGAAGGCGAGTGCTTTCCTACACACAGAAACTTCAGTATGCAGCTGATAGAACTGGGGATTCCAAGGACCCTTAGTTTGGTTTATGTATTGATCGATGGAAGTTTAGAAAGATCGAAGAAGTGTTCTAACCCCTCATAGCGGAACTAGGGTTCACGAATTATACCTACGACGGGAAGAAGAAGACAGTTTCCAGCAACGTCGAGCAGTCAGGACCCCAAGATCTTCTGCACGTATTCCTTCCTCGGGTCGGACGTCGTGTGGGCGACGATCTCCCAACTTTTTCTTCTCCTTGGCAGCTCTCCCTTTCTCTCCTTACGTGAATCACTGAATTTCGAGAAAGGTTCTTATTTCTAATAGATATTACGGCCAAAGAATAGAGGATATATATATAAGGATACTGGCAGGGACCATAAAGAGAAATTAGGGTTAGGTCTTCCAAAGGATCTGGGTATCCCATGTTCAGTCCGAACACACTACCCAGGCCCAGTAACAATAGCTCGGTCCACTAAAGAGCTATCGTTGCACTACCTTCCTAATCCTAAATTATGATTATGGGCTCCTTTTATTATGTGCTCGTTTGGCTTCCCATGTTAAGATATCAAATGTTCGTCAATCAAATTAAGTTACTGACAACTATATTGATCGACATCTTTTATCCTTATGTAGTACCACTCAATTTTATCTATCACGTCAGATATAATCCACCTGCAGGATTTACATGACAATCCTTATAAGCACCTTAAGGGGGCATCATCAACCCGACGTATCGGGACATGGATTCCTTTTATAATCAACAACCCATCATACATATAATATTATTACCCAATTAATAGAGGTTGTTGACCCATAATGAATCTTACTCTTTTATGAGTCAAAGTAATGCATACTGCATATATGTCTGTTATTATATTCGGATTAAGAGCACAAGCATCCATAATAACAGAGGTTTTTATTCTCTTATGTAGTCAGTACAAAAAAAATAACTTCAAGTGGCAGTGTTCAATACACACAAATGTACTAGTGTAAACTTATAATCAAGATAGACTAATACCAGATTATACTACAACCTTTCTAATAGATTGTCCAAGTCCATCTAGATTGTGAACTATTTATATATTCCATAGGAACTGATAATATGATCTTCTGTATGATACCACACACCATATTATCTACAATATATAATATCAGACACTTGCATTAACACTTGCAACAAATACAATATGTAAACATTTGCCCGTATGATTCTCATTCAAAATTTAAGAAAATAAAGTTAATACAAAAGTAATGTTTTTAGTATATAACCCTAGCAATCTCCCACTTATACTCAAAGCATTGCTTTCCAGTATATTATTATAAATCTCCCACTTATACTTAAAGTCATGCTGCTACACATCGACTCCTATTCCCTTAACATGACTATCAAAAGCCTTAGCTGGTAAGCTCTTTGTAAAGGGATCAGCTAGGTTGTCGGCTAATGCCATCTTGCGCTCAATGTGTTTACCTGTCTTATAGGCTCGTGGTTCCTTAGAGTTTGCAACTGCACCACTATTATCAAAATAAAGTATAATAGCCTTAGGCAAACTAGGTACCACATCCAAGTCCAACAGGAAGTTTCTGAGCTAAACCAATTCTTTGGCTGCCTCAGAGGCTACCATATAATCGGCTTTCATGGTGGAATCAGCAATACTTTTTTGCTTGATACTCCTCCACACAATGGCTCCACCTCCAAAGTAAATACATAACCTGAGGTAGATTTCCTAGAATCCATATCTGACTGAAAATCTGAGTCGGTATACCCCAAGGGAACTAAACTATCTGCCTGGTAAACTAGCATATACTCTTTAGTCCTCTTTAGGTACTTCAAAATGTGCTTTACGACATTCCAGTACTCTTGTCCTGGGTTAGACTGATATCTGCTGACCATGCCAACGGCAAAGCAGATGTCTAGTCTCGTACATAGCATTGCATACATTAAGCTTCCTACTGCTGAAGCATAAGAAACTACTTTCATGTTCTCAATCTCTTTAGGTGTCATCGGACACTGCTCCTTTGATATAGCAATTCCATGCCTAAAAGGTAAGAAACCTTTCTTTGAATTTTGCATGCTAAAACGAGTTAATACAGTATCGATATAGGAATCTTGGCACAAGCCCTACATCCTTTTCTTGTGATATCGTAGAACTTTGATCCCATGGATGTGACCTACTTCTCCCAAGTCCTTCATATCAAACTGTTTGGATAACCATACCCTTACATCAGATAACACCTTCACATTGTTTCCAATAAGCAAGATGTCATCTACGTAAAGTACTAGGAATACCACCACATTTCTGTCACTTTCTATATACATATGATTTATCCTGACATTGATCAAATCTATAGGATTTTATCACCTGATCAAAACATATGTTCCAAGATCTCGAAGCTTGCATAAGTCCATAAATAGACTGCTTGAGCTTACAAACAAGATGCTCTTGGCCCTTTTTAATGAAACCGTCTGGTTGCTTCATATAGAAGTCTTCCTCAAGACTTCCATTAAGGAAAGTTGTCTTAACATCTATTTGCCAAATCTCATAATCGAGATGAGCTGCAATAAATAAAAGAATCCAGAGAGACTTAAGCATGGATACTAGCGAAAAGGTTTCCTCATAATCGATACCTCCTCTTTGGGTAAAACCTTTTGCAACAAGCCGAGCTTTAAAGGTTTCAACCTTACCATCTGATCCACTTTTTGTCTTATAGACCCACTTGCATCCAATGGCTTTTATACCAACGGGTGGTTCTACAAGCTCCAAGACCTTATTGGAATCCATAGAATTCAGATATCATTACTTTTTGCCAAGACTGACATCTTTATCTTGGAGTGCTTCGTTGTAGGTACAGGGATCATAATCTTGTTCCTCATGGACAAAGTCTGAAGACTCACCCAAG